>JASUUC010000014.1:0-600000 GCA_031216235.1 Syzygium jambos | reverse complement strand
TTCTCCAAGATATCTCCAATGGGTTGTTTGAGAATGGCTATAAAAGAGAAGATTTTTTATGCCAAGATGTCGTAGGTGCACAATACATACATTCAGAAATTTGCTACAAGCTGTGTTCTTAGCAAAAAGCTCTTATCTACCTGTGATCTTTGCTACTTGTAATTGTACTAAAAGATCAAGTGTACTGAGTAATAACAGCACCTAAATCCTAATAGTGTGATCTGTCTTCCTAAAGGATTTTGTTTATGCTGGTTGTAACTTAGTTAGCAATTACAAGTGTATTCTAGTTCAACTTATGACTGTTAGTGGTGAGAGTGGACATCGGCTTGTGGATAAAACCAAACTACTATATATCATTGTGTGTTGATGTTTTCCTTTGATTCAATCACTTAAGCACATAATCAGCTCATGGTTTCTGAAACATCATCTTAACCTAATATTTACTATGTACCTATTGTTTTTCGCAAAAGTTGTTAAAGATCTTGAAACAACCTATTCATCGCATCTAGGTTGTATTGTTAGCCCTAACAAATGGAAGGCAATACATTGTTACCAAGAAACTTGATATAACCGGTAAATACAAGTACAAGCGAAGCCCTTATATTACCTATGCACGATAGCTTATCACATGCTTGTGCAATCTGGAATAAAATATCCCATGATGCAATATATCAACTAAACATTTATAAGAGTTAGATATCTAACCAGGATTCTTAAATGAAGATGTTGATTGATCATCGATTTTGTGGAAAGATCTAAACTAATTACGTGGAAGGTCTTAATTATGCATAAGATCTTTATTGATTGTCAATAATCCATAAGGTAGAATTATTTCCAAAGTTCAAGCGACACTATTTATAGAAATTGAAAGATTTAACTGCGATCAAATCTTCGGAAACTCAGAATGATTGATTTAAACAGCTAAATTAATTTGCTCAACAATTGTTTGACAGGTAGCTCGGAGATTGATCCTCGTGAAGATTGTCCAACGAAAAGAATGGATACGGAGGAATATAAAAGGAGATCAACAAAGCTCAAGAATTAAGAAGCCTAAAAGAGATGAGCAATAGTCATCCAATAGATAAAGAAAGCTTCACATCTTTATACTATTTTTATGAGTGTATTGAAAGTGTAATCTATTGAAAAGTTTACCAGTGTTAAAGTTTGGACTTGGGTGTGTAATATTGTGATCTATCCGTTAGAGTATAACCAAGACCAGCTTCAGGGAGAAACGTTTTAAGTATAAGCGGCACATACTACAATAACTACTCAAGAGATTACTAATGAAATCCAATCAGTAGACTATTAATCTAGGAGAGTAGACGTAGGTTTATACCAAGTGGAACTACTACAAAGCTTTGTGTGAATCATTTTCAATCTCTCTACTTATTTGTATAACTATCTTATAGAAGCGCATTGCACTTGATATTATCATATGTTCCTGTTTATGTTAATTTGTTCTTGTTCACATCAAGTTATTTTGCTTATTTGTTCAACTTGATGTTTATAATATCACAAGAGTTAGTCAAGTTTCTTAAAATCACCGATTCACCCCGTCTAAGTAATATTATTGATCACAACAATATGATCGACAGTTGAGATGAAATCCATCTATTCTTTCTATTTTTTCTTTTCCCTAAGAAAGAACGACCCTTGCTTGCTTACTTGGCTTTTGCAAGCCTTTCTAAAAGCCTAATCGAATGCTTCTGTTTGACCAGTTCAGCACACGTGTCGCGGCGACGATATCAGCTGCAAACCTAACACCTCTTCTTAGATCCTAAGCACTAGTGCATAGGTTTGGAAAGGACAAACCATATATACCAGTATTTTGTGGGGAAAATATTCTTATAGAAATTTGCTGATTCCAAAATTATTTTTTATTTAATATCTTTATGATAAGTGCATATATTAGTCGTAATGGCGTGGTAAGACTTCACAAAGACTATGATGATATCAATGGACTTTATGAGATCAACAACGACGAATTACGAGGATGAGGATCTTGATAGAAAGAGAACAAGTCAGATATGACAAAGAACTTGATCATGAACCGACTTTTGACCATAAAAATTGTCGAGATGACATTTTGAGTCAATGTAGGCCGATCCAAGGATAGTTAGGGATCAGTTCGCTGCTATCATACGAGTGGATCGTGGGTGATTTCGCTTGACCACGAAATGAATGGACGAATGACCTCCAAACCTATACCCAACGATCGTGCCCGTCGAAACTGGCGATCGATCCTCACTATTAAGTGACAACCGAGCTCGTCATGACCCGAGTGAACTTAAACGTGGCTTGATTCAGTATCGACCACGAATCGAATGTGCGAATTTCCCTAAAAGCCACCCGTTAGTTCGATATACGCTCAAATTACGTTAATTAAATTTAATCATTAATTAGAGACCAAGTTTGAGCATCGAAAATTATGAAGGTCACGACAGGATAATTGGACGATGTTGTTATTAGCTCGGTCAGCCTCAGATTTGTCCGGATACTTCAGAAAATTTGGCGAGAAATGGAAAATGACCATTTTACCCCCAGGATTTTGTTAAGGCAAACTATAATGGGAGAGGGGCATTTTGGTCATTTCACACCTACTTTAGAGATGAAAATTTGAACAATTTTGCCCTTGAAAATTTTGTGAAATTTCAATTTTGCCCCTGGATATTTTTGATAAGGATTAATCTTGGCCGTCGATCTTAGGATAAGATCAAATGTAGCCGTCAATTTGGGAATAGAGAAGAGGGTAAGATGGTCATTTGGCAAGGGTATTAGACATCAATAATTCGCTATTTAGCCTATTTCTTTCCAATTTTTCATTCCCCTTCATTTCCTCTCTCTCGACCATCTCTCCCTCACTCCCCCTCTCGTGTCACGCCCCGAACCCTACAACGCGCAACATCCCTGCAGCGATTGGATTTGTGCGACGTTCTAGGACGTATCGCCGACCCATCACCCAACACAGAGTTTATTTCACATGCGGAAGCAACGTAAAAACACCCGTACAAATAAAACCCCATGATCAAGAATAGCATAACAGCATCAATGTTAACAATATACAAATATACACTTACATTACTAGGGAGAACATATACAATATCCATTTACAGCTTACGCAAAAAAAACCAAAAGTGGGTCAACTGCCACTACTGACAAAAAGGGATAAGTGGCTCGGGCGGTCAGTCTAAACTCTAACCTAGGGTGGGGCCCCGATCAAAAAGGTACTGGCTCGACCTATCGGAGACTAAGACTAACCCTATGGAACCTAGTTCAGGTCGGATCCCGAGGACTCAAAGGAACTATTAGATAGCTCGACCTCGGAGTCTAGGGAATCTAACTCAGACTCGGCCTCTACCGGCTCCTCCTTAGAATCCATCTCCTCAGGCTCGCCCTCCTGCTCGAGGTCCTGCTCCATAGGCTCTGGCTCCTTATTCGACTCCATCGGCTCCGGGTTAGAGTCCCAATTTGCCGGCTCCTTGTCCATAAGGTCTGGCTCGTCAACCTCCCAGATAATAACCGGCGGCCAGAACTAAAACTCCCCTCAGACGTGTACTCGGGGCTCGCCAGGGTCCCATTCTCACACTGGGGATCGACCTCACCTAGCCCGTTGAACGGGATGTCAAAAGTCCTGAGAGGTCCAAAAGTCCCGGTGTTGTCTCTGAAACACTAGGCTATATATTCGTGGGCCTGGAAGTGCTGCTCGCCCACATCAACCCATATGGTAGTGAAATGTCTAAAATACGTGTCCCCGTTCCCTACGGGGTACTCAATCACATCCCGGTCTATCCGAGATGGAATCCCAAAACGTATTGATACCCCATACATCTTCGGGGCCGGGAGTCTAAAAAGTTGGGTTTTAATAACAATGAGAATGAATCTCAGCGAGTAAAACCCCCTAAACCTAAACTAGACTAACATGTACCTCCTGATAGGCAAACAAAACGCATACGACTAGTAATAATCGACAATCAATTGACCTAGACCCTCGGACCCAAATCGAGAATACAATGACCCTGCAGGTTAGGCACAATATAATCACCATAATAGCACATATGCGACAGGCCTTATCACACGTACGTCATGCACATGCTCACACTCCTTAATGACTGTATCTCACACGAGTCACCGATATGCACGTGCTTGCACACATATGCCATCAATATATCCATGCTCATGATCTGGCTCAATAATGCACACTGGCGCACTGCTCATTCCTCATTTAGAGTTCGACCCTCGTAAAACGCATCAGGTCTAACCAGCGTAAAACGCATCAGGTCTATTCATATCCAACACTTTCTAGCCCGCGTAAGACGCATCAGGCCCAGTGTCTCTAGCCTTTGTAAAATGCATCAGGCGCAACATCGATCTCTATGTACGAACCAAAACCCGCGTAAAACGCATCAGGCTAGCCGTCTTCTGGTAGAACCGGGCATTGTCCCGCATAAAACGCATCAGGGCGGGTTCAATTTCTCGCGTAACACGCATCAAGGCTTTATGTGATCACACGTGTACACACCAATTTTTATCTAAACCCCACGTAAAACGCATCAGGGCAATTAGGCGATCACATGCTCATGTCAGGCACGCATACTCGCACAATTGTCGTATCGGGCTAATGCTCAGCATACGAAATGCGTGTCCATGCAATTCCAGTACTCAGGCAACCAATGATCCACAATGAGCATCCACATTGCAAGCATAATCGCATAATCAAGTGATGCTACAAGATACTCAATTTGTGCCTTAACATGCACACTAGTCATGATGTGCCCAATTTCATGCCATAACGTGCTCACTTAGTCACAACATGCCCAAAGCCACAATTTAACATGCTCAATTAATCAATTTAATCCAATTCAAGCATGACACATAATTCACGCGACTAGGACAATATAATTATGCACACTCGAGGCCCGCCATGCTATTCCATCCTTGGTCACACTAGGCATTCAGCATGGCATCACAAGATTAACACCCAATCAAGCACAATCAGCCACAAAAAAGGACAATATAAAGCATGCTCGGGATTTCCACCATTAAACCCTAAATTCACCGAACCAAGGCCAATTAATTCCAATAATTTCAGCCATCAACAGCCCACTCTAGGACACTAAACCACATTGAAATCAACTTATTAGACTCCCAAATCATCACATAATCCATCACTAATCAAATAGCCCACTAATCATCCCTAATCTCCCCTAATTAACCCCTAAATTAACCTAAACCTATCTAGAAAAGCTAATTAGCATAATTAGGGTTTAGGGTTAATACTCACCTAATCCTAAGCTCCAATAGACGGGCTGAACAAGTGGGGTAACGGGCTGGCTGAGCTGGTTTCACGACGGCCTCGCGGCGGCGAATGGCGGCTACCTCGGCGGTGGTGATGGGCGCGGACGGCGAGCGGCCAAGGGGATCGATCCTCATAGCGAAAGTGGAAGGGAATGAGAGGGAGGAGAGGATGGATGGTCGGTGATGGCGAGGCTAGGCAGACGAGGATGGTGGACCGACTCCGGCGAGTGTAACATCTTGAATTTCGACCCATTTTTGGGATCAATAAAATAGATATTATTTATCATTTAATTTTAGTAAGTCTCGCTGGACTTGATCAATCGTGGGATACTAACCGATAGGGAATGGCTAATTAGGAAAAATGGTACGTGGACCAGGAAATCGATCACGAATTTAGCATCGATTTCGAGAAACGACGAGGAAATATTTTGGGCCAATGTGGGTCGATCTTAGGAGAGTGACGGATTTAGTTTGACCAATGACATACGATCGGATCGTGGGTGATACCGTACAACCGAGAGCATGCGTGGCGAACAAATCCCAAACTTAAACCGTACAATCGTGACCTCCGAAACTAGCGATAATTCCACACGTTCTCCCGGTAACGAGACCATCTTGACTTGAGTAAACCTAGGTCGATACGCATAATCCCTAAACAGCCGCCTGTTAGTGAGAGACCCTAAAATTTTAAATTGAGCGATTTTGATCATGGAATTTGAGCCGGACTTGGACATCGATTTTCGGAGTCGTATGTGACTATTTTGTGAGGACGACGTCATTTTATGTTGGCCAGCTATATTTGGGACTAGTATTGTCGAAAAATGAAAATTCGGCTCGAAATCGGAAAATGACCATTTTGCCCCTAAACCCTATTTTTGTATTCCGAATTTTGGGGCTATTTTGGAGATTATATTAGTGTTTTAATTAATTAATGTTGGTCAGCTCAATAATTCAGCAAAGGACAATCAAGCCCCTCCATTATTGGATAAGGACTCATCTAAGCCCTTGGATTGAGGGCAATTTGGTCAAGCCTTGGAGATGGTGACACTTGGATCCCACTAGCCCATATATCTGACCCCTTTAACTCTCATTTCTTGCCTACCATGCCAATCATCCTTCTCTCTCTCTCTCTCCACTGTTGGCCTTCCCTTTTACTTTCTCTCACCGTGGAAGACATCACCGCTAGAGCACATTGCAGCTGCACCGCTACACGCCAACCGCCCGCCTCGCCATCACCACCACCATCTCTCTCGTCTCGTTCCTCCCTCTCCCTAGTTCGGCGAGGGAACCGCCGAACTAGCTTGGCTGTGGACACCGGCGTGAAGAGCCGTTCGCCGGGCTGCCGCTCGCCTAGGCCACCGTCCGTCTCGCCGCCGAACTGCTGCCCTCACCTCTCTCCTCCCTTGCGACCCCACCACCAAACTCACCTCCCCTTTCCACCGCCGTTCGGTCCGGCCAGGGTTCGACGGACTGCCACCCAAGCGCCGCCGCCGTAGACGCCACCAGGACGTCGCCGCCGATTTCGCCGCACATCGGCGATTGGCCGCTCGTTCCCCACCAGTTTAGTTCTGTTTGGAGCTTAGATTAGGTGAGTAATTAACTCCTAAACGTTAATTACGACTATTGTTGCATTTCTAGACGGATTAGGGTGATTTTAGGGGTTAATTAGATTGAGATTAGGCTTGATTATGGGCTGATGGTTAGTGGATGATTTTGTGGTATATTTGGGAGTTAAATTAGCTAATTAGGAGGTGGATTAGGGCCCTAAAATGGGTGAATTGTGGCTGCCCTCATAGAACCGAATTTAATTTAGTTTGGCTAAGTTGAGATTTAATCAGGTCGTTGCCATGATTGCTTGAATTAAATGATTTAATGGCTAATTGGTGCTTGATTGGATGATGCTTTGTGATATGCCCTCAAGTGGCCGATTAAAATGTGGCATATCGGGCTTTGAATGTGCTAAATTATGTTGTACCAATTGCATAATTGACGTGCCGTATTGAAATGCCTCAATTGAATATTGAAACATGCTGTTGAGACGCGAATTGAGCATATTATGGCATAAATGTAGCATGTCACGGCTAGCGAGCATATATTGGAACCAATTGAGCATGTCGTGGCCACATTGATTTGTGTACTTGTGATTGAAATTGAGTGCCCATTATGCATGGTTTTGCATATCACATATTGAATTTGGGCTTGAATCATGAGTTTTGAGAATGCACATGCCTGATGTAAACATTTGATCGCCTAATTGCCCTGATGCGTTTTTACGCGAGGTTCAAATAAAAATTGGCTGTGTGCATGTGTAGTCATGATAAGCCCTGATGTGTTTTACGCGGGGTTTTAATTCCATCCTGATGTGTTTAACGCGGGATGATGCCCGGTTCGTCCAGAAAACGGCTAGCTTGATGCATTTTACGCGGGTTTGGTCCGTAAAGAGATCGGTGTTGCGCCTGATGCGTTTTGACGCACGCTAGAGACACTGGGCCTGATGCGTTTTACGTGAGCCACGAACTGTTAGTAATTGAGAAATAGATCTGATACGTTTTACGCCGGTCGAGCTTTAACTGAGAAATGAAACGTGTGCCATAATGTAGTTTTTAGTCAAATCATAAGCATGGCAAATGTGTGCCGGAGTATGTTAGCCATTGTGCGTATTCGGTGATTTGTATGTGAGGTAGGCACTATTGAGCATGAGCATGCGTATGGCATGCGTATGACCAGTGTGTCGCGTATGTGTTGTGAATATTATTATAATATGCCTAACCTGCAGGGTCATTGTATGCTAGATCTGGGCCTGAGGGCCTAGGTCAATTGGTTGACAATTATTATTATGTATTTTGTGTACGGTTTGCCTGTCAAGAGGTGCATGTTAGCTTAGTTTTGGTTTAGGGGTTTTTACTCATTGAGATTCGTCTCATGATTGTTTAAACTCACCTTTTCAGACCCTCGGCCCTGAAGATGGCGGAGGCGCCAGTACATTTTGGAATCCCCCACCATGTAACAGCCCGAATTTCGATGTAATTTCTAGATCAATAAAATTGACATTATTTCGCATTTCATTTTAGTAAGTCTCGCCCAGAGCTAATCACTCTCGGGATACTAACCAATGGGGTATGACTAATTAGGGAACGGTACGTGGATTAGGACTCGATCGGGAATCGGGCACCGATCACGAAAAATGATGAGGGAATATTTTGGGCCGATGTGGGCCGATCTTAGGAAAAGTGATGGATTTGGTTTGGCTAAGGCCAACGATCTACAATCGGATCGCAGGTGATTCTGCACAACGGAAAGTGTACGTGACCAACCAGTCCTGAACTTGAACCGAACGATCGCGACCTCTAGGACTAGTGATAATTTCTCACCCTCTCAATGATCGGGACCGCCATGACTCGAATAATCCTAGGTCGATACGCGTAACCCCTAAATAGCCGCCCGTTAGTGAGAGGCCCTAAAATTGGAAATTTAGCGAGTTTTGGTCATGAAATTGGACCCGGACTTCGATGTCGATTTTCGAGGGCTTGTGCGACTATTTTCACGATTCCGACGCCATATTATGCTGGCCACATACATTTGGGGTTGGTACGGACGAAAAATGGAATTTCAACCCGGGACCGGAAAAATGACCATTTTGCCCCTAGGCCATTTTTGGTTCCAAATTTTGGGGATTAAATTTGGGAATTAATTAATTTGGATTTATCTCAATTATTGGACCTAAAGACCATTTTACCCTTGCATTATTGGATAAAATCAATTCTAAACCATTGGATCAAGGGCATTTTGGTCAAATGCGTTGGATAGGCGACATGTGGCACCCACCAACCACTATATTTGATCAAGATTGGACCCATTTCTCTCTCTCCTTCCCCTCATTCGGCCATCACCTCCTCCTCCTCTCCCGACCGTCCTCCTCCTCCGCCGGTTCTCCTTCGCCGTTCGTGGGTTGCCGTCCGCCGCCGCCGCACTAGCCGCCATCTACGCCGGCACCGCCTCACCTCACCATCACCAACCACCCATTCCATCAGTTTTCTATCTCTCTCTTTTGTTTTCTCTCTCTCGGCTAAGGGACTGCCGGGAAGGCGTTCGCTGCTAAGCCGCCGTTTGCCTCACGCCACTCGCCGCCCCCGCTCGCCCGTCGCCGCGTCACCACCTTTCACCCTCGCCAACTTATTTTCTTCCCGGAACACCATCACCATCATCTTCGCCGCCTCTCCCCTGTTCTAGTCGAGACCGCCGCCGTGAGCTGCCGCACACCGCCATTGGAACGTCACCACCGGTTACACCGTTCACTGGTGATCGGCTGCCGTTCTTGTCGTCGTGCTTTGGATTAGGTGAGTATTAACTCCTAATCCTTTATTAGGACTGATTAAGCACTTCTAGATGACGATTAGTGGTTAATTAAGTTGTTTAGTGGTGGATTAGTATGAAATTGAAATGGGCTGAATTCATGAGGTTGTTGGAGCGATTACGGACGGATTTCGGGCTAAGAATGGACGGGTTTAATGGTTGTTCATGTTGATTTGGTTAGGCCATGACTTGTCTGTTTAATGCGTATTATTGTATTCTCGAGCTTGCTGTGTTAAAGTGATGATTTAGCTAAATTGCGAGCTCAATTGTGCTCTTCGGTTGGATGCCATGCCGTATGAATGTGTGACGGACCATGCGGAGTGTGAATGACCAAGAATTTAGGGGAATTCCTGTGCCTTGATTGTGTGTACATTAAATTGCCAATGGTGTATTATACTGGGTAATGCTTGTTGAGCATGTTTATTGGGAATTCAGCATATTGTGGCATCGACGGGAATGTCGTAGCTGACTGAACATGTGTGGGCATTTAGTACACATTGTGCATTATGCAAGTGCCAAGTGCTGCATTTCATGATTTCGCAATCTGTGTGCCGAGAATGAGGCATGGGTTGATGTGTGCGAGAATGCGTGCCCGACATACATGTGATCACCTAAAATACCCTAAAGTGTTTACGCGGGGTTCAGATAATAAATGGCCGTGTGCTTGAGTGATCATTTGTTGCCCTGATGCTTGTTACCGGACGATGTTCGGTACATCCGAAAGACGACTAGCCTGATACATTTACGCAAGCTTTAGTTTGTAAGGAGAGCGGTATCGCGCCTGATGCGTTTTGACGCGGGCTAGAGACACTAGGCCAGTTGATTAACGTGGGCCACAGAGTGTTGTGATTAAAGAAAGAGACCTGATGCGTTTTATGCGCGTCATGATTAATTGAAATTTGAGCTGCATGCTAAAGTGTTATATGAACTGGGTTTTGAGCACAGGCATGTGTGTGACATGTGAATGTCAGAGAGCATTGAATTGTGTGCAAGTATGTGTAATCCGGTGAGCTTCATGTGAAATGAACACTAAAAGGCTTGAGCATGCGTATGGCGTTTGTGTGGCAGAGTATATCATGTTGACGCCATGATTATCTTATAGAATCGGCTAACCTGTAAGGTCATTCATGTGCACGATTTGGGCCTGAGGGCCTAGTTTATTGGTATACGGTGTTGTGTGTTATGCCTGTTTCTCCTGTTAGGAGGGTGCTTGTTCGCCTAGTTTAGGCTTAGGGGTTTTTACTTACTGAGATTCGTCTTATAGTTATTCTAAACCAACCTTTAAGACCCCCAATCATAAAGATGCCGAGGCCGTCGCCTCTTTTTGGTATACCGCACTTCATTCGGCGGAATTCGAGTGTACACCCCTGCGGGAATAGGGTAGCCTATGTGAGATATCATTCAGCATTATTTGTGAATGTGGGTAAGTCATACTATCATATCGAGGAATACGTGGCCTGGTGCTATAGAGGAGCCGATGGAGTGACGGGACCCCCTCTTAGGACTTTTGATGTCCCTGTGGATGAGAACGACGTGATGATTCTGCAGATGGCGGACGGTGAGATTCTAGACCCTCTCCCATACCTGATTGGAGCATCCAGGACGAGACTGTAGACGGACCTGCTGCTAGGAAAGAGGACGATGAGGAGCTCGAGGTGATGTATGCTGATCCGGAGCCCACAGACCATCAGGATGAGGATGAGTCGGAAGCCATAGAGTTGGACCCGGAACAGGACGGAGTAGTAGCTGAGATAGGTTCAGATGAGGAGTTAGGGTCTAGTGAGGAGGATTCCGAGGAGTTGTCAGATGATCCTATCGAGTCCTCGAATCCATATTGGGAGTCGTAGAGCAGGGTGGAGTGTTAGGAGTGGAGGCTGTTCCTTTTTGATAGTATTCCTCCCTGTAGGTTCAGTAGACTTACCTCAGCCATCTAGCCCCTTTTTGTTAAGCAGTGGCTGTTATTGGTTTGATCTCGGTATAATCTGGTTTGTATATGCAAATTTTGTAAACAAAGCTTTCGTTATTATAAATATATAAAGCGTATATATTTTCATCCGTGTTGATTGTATGTTTGGCTATCCTTGGCTCATATTTATATCGTCAGGGTTTGTTATTTATTACTTCCGCCTGTGCTTTATTCTCTGCTTGGGCGTGGGGTCGGCGACGTTTCCTGGGACATCGTAAATATATCGATCAAGGTAGGGATGTTGCGTGCCGTGGGGTTCGGGGCGTGACACACCATATAGAGACGATGGTAGCAGTATACCCCTTAGGACATGGGGATATGTACCTTAGGTATTATACTTTGGTATCGGTCGACGTGGAGGAGACTCATTTTGAGACCCATGAGTACATTGCATTGTGTTGGAGAGATTATTCTGAGGAGTATGGACCACTTAGGAATTTTGAGATTCCGTATAATGGGCAGGGTGTGTTCGATCCTCACTGTCTTGATGGTGATGTAGTGGACCCTAGCACTCCAGTAGAGCAGAGTTCGAGTTCCTATGGCGATCCAGTGGTTTATGAGGTTGACGAGTTCGATCCGATGGACATGGAGCCAGCCAATTGGGATATCGATCCGAAGCCGATGGAGCTGGACGAGGGGGTAGAGTTAGATGAGGAGCTAGGGCAGCCGATCGAGGAGGATCTCGAGCCAGAGGCTGAGCCTGACGCCATAGATGCAAAGGAGGAGCCTGCGGAGGCTGAGTCCGAGTTAGACTCATTAGATTCATAGGAGGAGATGCCTGATAATTCTTCATCCTCTGAGTCCTCTAGTTCTGACTCGGACTGGGTCCCCTAAGTTAGTCTCAGCTTTAGATAGATTGGGCTGTACCTTTTTGATCGAAGCCCCGTCTTAGTTAGCCGTCTAACCCCGGCCATTGACCCTTTTTGACCTTAGTGGTCATTGATTGTTTTTTTTTTGGGTTGTCGTCTGTATCTCCCTGTAAATGGATATTGTATATACTCTTAATAGTAATGAAATGTATATGTTTTAATCCTACAGATTTTTGATTGTTGTGCTATCCTTGGTTGTGATGTTTTTGTACAAGTGTATATATATTTATATACGTTTCTTCCGCTTGTGTATTGATCTATGAGTGTTGGGCATTGGGTCGGCGATGCGTCCTGAGGCGTCGCACCAAATTCGATCTCGGATGGGATGTTTGCACTTCGTGGGGTACGGGGTGTGACAACGGGTAGCAGCGTGCTCCGGCAAGGGCTACTCACGTGGTCGAGAAAGGAAGGAGGGGGATTCGGTGAGAGGGAGAGACAAGAGAGGTGAGCCGAGATGGGGACGGTGGTGGTGCCAGGCAGGCGACGGCACCCGGCGTGCAGCGGCGGCGGCACTCCGGTGGACGGCAGCTCAAGCGTTGCGGCGGAGGGAGAGAGAGAATTGGCGAGAGGGGGAGCTGGCCGATTTGGAGGGGAAGAAATGAGGGAGGGAGAGAGTGAGATGAGAGTGTATAGGCTAGAAGATAGTGGGGTGGTTGAACTAATTTCCGACAATGACCATCTTGCCCTCACTTCAAGGGTTGGGATTAGGTCTAGCTAAAATATCTAGGGGCAAATTAGTCCACTAATTCCAACAATACTAAGGGCTGAGCAAGACCATAATATCCTCCAATTAATCTCTAAAATTCGGAATAAAAGCATAAGGCATAGGGGCAAAACGGTAATTTTTTTGGTCCCGGGTCAAATTTTCAATTTTCGACTCTATCGATCCCAAATATAATTGGTCACACTTATACGACGTTTTCCTTGCAAAATAGTCACGTACGTCCACGAAATTCGACACCGAAGTCTGGACTCAATTCCACGATCGATTTCGCTTAAATGCGATTTTAGCGTCTCTCACTAACGGGCTGCTGTTTAGGGGTTACACGTATCGACCTAGGATTACTTGAGTCGTGACGGTCTTGACTTCTAAGAGAACATGAGAATTTATCGCTAGTTTCGGGGGTCGCGATCATTCGGAATAAGTTTGAGATCGTTCGCCATGCGTACTTTTAGTTGTGCAAAATCACCCGCGATCTGATCGTACATCGTTGGCCAAACCAATCCGTCACTCTTCTTGGATCGACCCACATTGGCCCAAAATATTCCTTCGTCGTTCCTCGAAATCAGACCCGATTCATGGTCAAGTTTTTAAGTCCACGTATCGTTTTCCTAGTTAGACATTCGCTATTGGTCAATATCCCAAAAATGATCAGTTTCGGGCGAGACTTACTAAAACGCAATGAGAAATACATATCCATTTTATTGATCACGAAAGTGAATCGAATACAAGACGTTACAACTCTTCCGCCTTTACAAAAATTTTGTCCTCGAAATTTACAATCTAACCCAACTACTCAAATAAATAGGGGTGGTGACGTCGCATTACTTCTTCGCTTTTCCTGGTGGCACCTTCTATCCCGTGATGTTCCCAAATGACCTTGACCAACGGGATCGTCTTATTCCTCAAAACTTGCTCCTTCCTATTCTCGATTCACACCGGTCGCTCCACGTACGACACCCTATCGTCCACATCTATTACTTCATGATTCAGCACGTGGGTCGGATCGGGTTCGTACTTCCTTAACATTGACACGTGGAAGACGTTATGAACTTGTGACAAATGCGGTGGCAAGGCGAGACGATAAGCCAATGTTCCAATCCTCTCTAAAATCTCAAACGGGCCTATATACCTTGGACTCAACTTTCCTTTCTTGCCAAATCGAGACAGTCCTCTCATCGATGAGATCTTAAGAAATACATGGTCACCAACCTGAAACTCCAACGGTCTACGCCTTCGGTCCGCGTAACTCTTCTGACGGCTCTGAGCTGTCCTTAGCCTTTTCCGGATAATCTTTACCGTTTCCATCGACTGCTCAACTAACTCTGGACCCATTATACTTCTTTCTCCCACTTCATCCCAACATAAACGGTGTTCTGCATGCTTTGCCTTAAAGTGCTTCAAACGGTACCATCCCAATACTCTGCCGAAAACTGTTATTGTAGGAAAATTCAATCAAATGCAACTGCTCTTCCCACTTACCCTGAAAGTCTAATACACACGCTCTCAGTATATCATCTAAAGTATGAATAGTCCTTTCAGATTGGCCATCCGTCTGCGGATGATAGGCTGTACTGAATTGCAACTTTGTTCCCATGGCCGTTGGCAGACCTTTCCAAAAATTAGCAGTAAACTGGGGATCACGGTTCGAAGTGATTGATACCGGTACTCCATGAAGACGAACTATTTGCTACACATATAATTCTGCATACCTTTCCAGCTTGAAGTCCTTTCGCACTGCCAGGAAGTGCGCCGACTTAGTGAATCTGTCACTATCACCCATATAGAGTCGTGTCCCCTTTGGCTTCTTGGCAATTTCATTACAAAATTCATCGTAATATGTTCCCATTTCCATTCTGGGATTTCCAACGGCTGCAACATTCCACCAGGTTTACAATGCTGTGCCTTCACTTGTTGGCACGTCAAACACTTGGCCATATTCACTTTCATTCCGTTCCACCAATAGTACTGTCGAAGGTTCTGGTACATCTTGGTGCTGCTCGGGTGAATACTCCTATGAGCTTTTGATAAAATTTCTTCCTTAAGCTCCAAATCATCGGGCACACACAAACGTCCTCGAAACTTCAGAATTCCGTCCTCGGACACTTGGAAGTCTGGTTTCCTCTTAGTGCCATCCATCTCTAGAATCTTCTGAATCTCAAGGTCCGTAGACTACAATGCCTTAATCTTGGTTTGCACCTCCGGTTCAATTTTTAACGTCGCTACCAAATTGGAGAGGTGTCTTACCTCGAACTTAAACTCTAAGTCTCACGCTCCTTCCAATAAAATCCACTCTTTGACCATTAACTGCACGATGCTCGATTTCCTACTTAGGGTATCCGCTACTCGATTGGCTTTTCTGGGATGATATAATATGTCACAGTCATAGTCCTTCAACAACTCTATCCAGCGACGCTTTCACATATTTAGCTCCTTTTGCGAAAATAAGTACCTGAGGCTCTGGTGGTCCGTGTAAATTTGGAACCTTTCTTCACATAAATAGTGCCTCCAAATCTTAAGTGTGAAAATGATTGCTGCCAGCTCTAAGTCGTGAGTCGAGTAGTTCATCTCATGAGGCCTTAACTGTTGCGATGCATAAGCAACCACCCTTCCATGTTACATTAGCATGCATCCCAATCCCTTGAGCGAAACATCGCTATAAATCTCTTATCCTCCCGGACTTGAAAGGATCGTTAGCACTGGCGCAGTCGTCAATCTCTGCTTCAACTCCTGAAAACTCTCTTTACACTTTTCCATCCATTCAAACTTCGTCTCTTTCTTAAGCAACCTTGTCAATGGAGTGGCTATCGCTGAGAATCTTTCTACAAATCGCTAATAATAACCTGCGAGCCCTAAGAAGCTTCGAACCTCAGTAATTATCGTCGGTCTCGACCAATCCATCACTGCTTTAATCTTTGCCGGATCCATAGAGATTCCTTCTCCAGAAATTATATGCCTAAGAAATGCTACTTGGTTCAACCAAAATTCGCACTTGCTAAACTTAGCATACAATGCATGCTCTCTTAACGTTCGTAGAACCTTTTCCAAGTGTACTTCATGTTCCTCGGAATGTGTATAACGCTTGCGCACGTGGAGAAGGGGTGATTTATGAGTGAAGTGGTGAAAGAATTCTGAAGTAGTGCACTTTGGATCATTCACAAACAAGGAGAACGCTGGGGTAAAAAATTGTGAAGTAGTGATTATGTATAAGAGTTGTAACATCCTGAATTTTGACCCGTTATCGGGACCAATAAAGTGTATATTCATTCTCGTGTAATTTTAGTGAGTCTCGCCTGAACCTGATCAGTCTCGGGACACTAACCATATGAGAAAGGCTAAATAGGAACAGGTACGTGGACCGAGAACCCGATCGCGACTGAACGCTGATTTCGAAGAACGTTGAGGAAATATTTTGAGCCAATATAGGCCGATCTTAGGAAAATGATTGGTTGATATTGTCAGTAATGTACGATCGGATCGCGAGTGATTTCGCACGACCGAAAGTACACCTGACGAATAAAACCTGATTGTAATCCAAACGATCGCGACCCTGGTGCTAGTGATAATTCCTCTCGTTCTCTCGAAAATTAGACCATCACGATTCGGACCATCCTAGGTCGATACGCGTAACACCTAAACAGCCACTCGTTAGTAAGAGACCCTAAAACTGCAAAACGAGCATATTGAGATTACAATATTGGACCCGAGTTTCGATATCAAAATCTCAAGGGTAATTGCGACTATTTTGCAAGACGGACGTCAATTTGGAATGAGCATTCATATTTGGGATTAAAATGGTTAAAAACTGAAGTTCTGGCAGAATTTAAGAAAAAGGACCATTTTGCCCCTGGAAACGCCGAGGCCAATTTCAGAGGCCGTTTGAGGTTATTTTTCGCAACCAACGTCATTTTGGGGTAGCCAAGTGTGTTTGGAGTGATTCTGGACAAAAAGTGGATTTTCGACAAAAATTGGAAAATAATATTATTTTATTCCCGAAAACTTCGCAGAGGATTTTCGAGGGCTTAGAAAGAGAATTTCGCGATTCCGACTCTGGATTAGGTATCACATGAATATTTAGGACCGGTATGAGCGAAAATTGGAATTTCGGTTCCGGACGGAAAAATGACGGAATTGCCCCTAGGCCATTTTTGATTTATTTCGAATTTTGGATTAATTTTGGAGATTAACCAAGGTTGGTTAAGGTTAACTAGAGTTGATTAACCATGGTTAGGGGCAATTGACCATTTTGCCCTTGAATTATTGAGTTGAGGCATTTCTAGCCATTGGATTAAGGGCATTTTGGGTATAGTGGCTAAGATCTTGACATGTGGCATCCACCCAAGGATAAGGTTGACCTCTTTGACCCTCTCTCTCTCCTCAGCTCACTCTCTCTCTTCCCGCGTCTCTCTCTCCTCCCGATTCTCCCTCTCGGCCGCTTCCGTTCCGGCCGATCAGCACCGCCGGCCGCTGTTCACGCCGGAACAGCAGCCCTCGCCGGAGCTGCTGGCCACCAGCCGCCGTGTTCCGTCCCCTGGCGCCGTCCCTGGCCTAGTCGCAACCCTTTCCCCCACTCCCGTCGCCCGTGACCGCCCGTGGCAGCCGCTCCAGCCGAGGCGAGCAAGGACGCCGTCGCCGGCGCCGAGCGTGTTCCGCCTGGCCGCGCCGCCGTGCGCCACCCCAGCCGACCAGCTTCGCCTCCCCATCTCACTCTCCTCCGTCCTCAGCCCCACTCAGCCGACCCTCCCCTGTTTTGGCCGAGTCTTGGCCGTAAGCTTCGCCGGACCACCGTAGACCGCCGGCTTGCTTTGGGGCGCCGCCGTCGATCGTACCGCTCGCCGGTCATCGGCCGCTCGCTCCCGTCGTCTCGCGTCGTCATTAGGCGAGTAAAACTACTAATCACTAAATTAGTCTAATTGTGCTTGATTAGGGGTTAAATTATGATAATTAGGGCCTAATTAAGTGTGTTTTATGCAAGGATTGATTAGTGGACTTAATTAGGACTAATTACAATGGTTTAGTGGTAATTAGTGAAGAAATGTGGGCTGAATTGGTATGGGCCTCATGGGCTCCGAATTTTGTATAAATGGGCCCAAATTGGAGAATTTTAAATGGGCCCAAATTAGAATTTAAATGGGCCTTGGAATTAGAAATGAAATGGGCCCATGAAGTTGGAATTAAATGGAAATTGTTGAAGCCCAATTGGAAAATGGAATGGGCCTTGATGTGAATGGACTTGAATTGTGGAAGCCCATTAGGAACTAAATTGGGCCTTTGATTGTGGAATTGTTTGAAATTGTTTGAAGCCCATTGGAAATTAAATGGGCCTTTGATTTTGAAATTCCACGTTGGTTTTGATATGAATTATGAGTATAATTGTGACCGACGGGTCAGGCCTTCGGGTCGATATATAATTGTGACCGACGGGTCAGGCCTACGGGTCGAGTGTAATTGTGACCGACGGGTCAGGCCTTCGGGTCGATATATAATTGTGACCGACGGGTCAGGCTTACGGGTCGAGTGTAATTGTGACCGACGGGTCAGGCCTACGGGTCGATTTATAACTGTGACCGACGGGTCGGGCCTTCGGGTCGAATGATTGATGACCATTGGGTCATGGCCTTCGGGTCGAGTTAAATTGTGATGACCATTGGGTCATGGCCTTCGGGTCGATTTAATTGTCTATGAATTATATTGATATCGAAAGCCTAACCTGCAGGGCTGGAGTATTGGAATCGGGCCGTGAGCCCATGTGAACTTATGATGATTTATTTACTGGTTCAGTGAATTATGAGTTTTATTTATTTCTGGAGGTGCACGTTAGCCTAGTTTAGGATTAGAGATTTTACTTGCTGAGTTTATCTCACGGTTGTGGTAAAACCGATTTTCAGACCCCCGTCCATAGAATGCCGAGGAGGGCCCCTCTTTTTGGATATCCACATAGGATTCAACGAGGTGTTAGTGTTCATCCTTGTGGAGATGGATCAGCTTACGTTAGATATCAATCGGTTGTACTGATAGATGTGGGAGAAGATTACAACGAGACTCAGGAGTACGTAGCCTGGTGTTATAGGGGAGCTAATGGTGTCACTGGACCTCCGATGAGGACTTTTGATGTTCCAGTAGATGTTAATGGCGTCATGATTCCCCAAATGGTGAGTGGAGAAGTCTCTGATCCTCCCGCCTCCCTTAGTGTAAGCAGCGTGGGCGATACGGTGGATGGACCGATACCGATGGACGAAGTACAAGGTGGTGAGCAAGTTATAGCTGACGATATGATCGAGGAGGAAGACGAAGAACTGAATCTGGAAGTAGTGGGAGAGAACGGTGAACCAGCTGGAGAAGTGGCAGAAGTGGGGTCAGACGAGGAAGTTCTGTCGGAGGAGGACTCGTCTGAGGAGTCAGCAGCGCCATCCAATCCTGGCGAGGAGCCGTAGGGCAGATCCCAAGAATAGGAGATTAGATTAACCCCTCTTTTTGATGTAACTCTCCCTAGGTAGTTAGCTGACACCCTAGGCCACCGATCCTTTTTGTTTAGTGGCCTCTTGATGTATTCCTTTTCGATTGTGAATAAATAGTTTGTATAAGTCTTGTAAAGAGGTGTATACATGTCAGTATATTTTAGTATGTTAATTTCTTTTACTATTCATGGTTATAATTGCATGTCTGGGTGTATATATATATATACGTGGTTTCCGTATGTGACGTGCGTTTTTCTCTGATTTGGGTTTTGGGTCGTTGACGCAATCCTGGGAGCGTCACATTTTATTTCGACCTACGCGGATGATCATGCTTCGTGGGGTACGGGGCGTGACATCCCCGCTTGAATTGGTATCAGAGGAAGGACAGCTCTGTTTGATTTAGTGGAGCCTTGGAGTGATAAGGAGAAATGACCATGGGTAGCTATAGGGTGACTTAGTGTGCTAAGTGTACCTCCAGAATGTTTGTGTTTGACTGTTGTGGTGATTGATTGAACCAGTATTGTGCAGGTGCGGCAGGACCCAAGGTAAGTTTGTAAGTCCTTGGGTGAAATTCATGTGCTGTTGTGTTAGCCGCATGCTGAGTGCTTAATTGTTTCTGTGTTTATACCTGCCTAGGACTTAGACAAGTTAGTTGGTTTAGGTCTCTAATTCCCGGATGGAATTATAGCAGGTAGTTGAGCACTCAGAGTTCTAGATGAGCAGTGAAAGAGGAAGAGTGAGAGGAGCCCCAAGGAGGGGCGCAGGCAGAGAAGCTCGTGGTAGAGGTCGTGGTAGAGCCAGAGCGATAGAGAATATAGTTGCGGGTGCTAGAGAGGAAGGGAACCCTAGAGTTGGTGTTGGGGCTGCAGTGGACCCCAGAGCTGATGTTAGACAGGCGGAAGATCCGCGCATGGAAGGAGTTCTCCGAGCTTTAGACCGAATTGGTAATGTGATGGATAGGCAGGCGCAGGAAAGAGAGAATGCGACCGCTCAGGCTGCTGAGGCCGCAGCCGTTGCTGCCGTCCATGAGAACCAAGCTCAAGCCCAGCCAGTGCAAGCTCAACCAATGGTGGCACCTAGACCAATGCACCAGTTGGTGAAGCATTTCCTTAAACTGAAACCGCCCAAGTTCACGGGTAGAGGTGACCCCGAAGCCGCCCCGCGTTGGGTGGAGGAGTTGGAAAAGGCATTTGAGCTGTTAGAGTGTACTGAGAGGGAGAAGATCTTATTGGCATCGTATCAACTGCAGGACAATGCCCATGACTGGTGGAAGGCAGTTAAGGATAGAGTGTTTCCAGAATTTATGGAACCGACCTGGGCAATTTTCGTTGAGCATTTCTATGGGCAGTTTTTCTCTGAGAGTGCCCAGGAGAAGAAAATGGCAGAATTCATGAGACTTCGTCAGGGGTCAATGACAGTGGTACAGTACGAGGCAGAATTTATCAGACTATCCAAATTTGCCCCGAGAATGGTTGAAAATCCTTTGGACAAGGCTCGAAGGTTTCGGGATGGACTGAAACCGGAACTTCGTACTCAGATGCTTTTGTTGAATATCCGAGATTATAGAGAGTTATATGAGCGAGCCCAGACTATGGAGCGAGATCAGATTGAAAGGGCATCAGCATCGGGTTCGAGGTTTATTCCTAATCGGGACAATCGTCGCTTTGTAAGGAGGCCAATGGCTAGTAATAGACGGTTTGTTCCGCCCCCGAGAAGGATTATCGGGAAGCCCGGTCAGACGCCACATAGGATGGGAGCTTGTTTTCGCTGTGGGAGTATGGGGCATCAGATCAAGAATTGCCCCCAACAACGACTTTTGGGACCCCCAGGTCAACCACAGCAGCCGCTTAGAATTGGAAATCAGGCCGGAAATCCTCCGCCGGCTATTCAGGGCAGACCACCTGCTCAAGGACGAGTGTATGCTATGGCGCGAAAGGATGCTGAGGACGCGCCAGGCGTGGTCACAGGTACCGTTTCTCTTGGCAATCATTCGGCATATGCGTTGTTTGATCCCGGGGCAACCCATTCATTTATTTCTGAGCAGTTTGTTAGACTGGTTGGTCTGGAGCCTGTATTACTTGAGATTATGTTGTGTGTGACGACCCCACTGCATGATAGGGTGTTAGTATCATTGGGGTGCTTGGACTGTAAAATTGTAATTGGAAATGTTGAGGAAAGGATTGATTTAGCTGTGTTAGCCATGTATGACTTTGATGTGATCATTGGTATGGATTGGCTGACTAAACAGAAAGCCGTTATGGATTGCGGCAGCAGGACGATCCAATTTAATCCGATTGGTCGTCCTAAGTTTGAATTTCAGGGAAACCGAGGAGGAACCTCGATCCCTTGGATTTCCTCAGTGGAAGCAATAGAAATGCTTGAGGAAGGTTGTGAGGGGTATTTGGTTAACGTTAAGGATCCGACATTGGTGGAACCTAAGTTGGAAGAAATCTCTGTAGTATGTAATTTTCCTGAAGTTTTTCCTCAAGAGTTGCCGGGTTTGCCACCCGAACGAGAAGTGGAATTTGTAATAGAGTTGGCCCCAGGAACTGAGCCAATTTCTAAGGCCCCGTATCGGATGTCTTTGTCGGAACTGAAGGAGCTGAAAGTCCAGATGCAGGAGTTGTTAGACAAGGGATTTATTCGTCCTAGTGCGTCTCCATGGGGAGCGCCAGTCCTGTTTGTAAGGAAAAAGGACGGGACGTTGAGATTATGCATAGATTACCGGCAGTTGAATCAGGTCACTATAAAGAATAAGTATCCACTGCCAAGGATCGACGACTTGTTCGATCAGTTGCAAGGGGCGTCAGTATTCTCCAAGATTGATCTACGGACAGGGTATCATCAGTTAAGGATTCGGAAAGAGGATATACCCAAAACTGTATTTAGGACGAGGTACGGGCATTATGAGTTTACAGTCATGCCCTTTGGTTTAACGAATGCCCCTGCAGCTTTCATGGATCTGATGAACAGAGTTTTTAAGGAATTCCTGGATCAGTCCGTCATAGTGTTCATTGACGATATTTTGGTATATTCAAAGAGTTCAGAGGAGCATGAAGTGCATTTGACGGAAGTTCTACGGACGTTAAGGGAACATGCGCTTTATGCGAAGTTCAGCAAATGTGAATTCTGGCTTAGCAAGGTAGCCTTTCTTGGACATATCGTGTCGGGAGAAGGAATATCAGTGGATCCGACTAAGATTGAGGCAGTGCTTAAGTGGCCCAGGCCGACGTTAGTGACAGAGATTAGAAGTTTCTTAGGATTGGCTGGCTATTATCGACGTTTCGTGGAAGGATTCTCGTCGATAGCCACGCCATTGACGCGATTACTGAAAAAGGAAACTAAATTTGAATGGGACGATAAGTGCGAACGAAGTTTTCAGGAGCTTAAGCACAGACTGACGACAGCTCCAGTCTTGACTATCCCCTCTGGACCGGGTGGATTTGAAGTATACAGTGATGCTTCGTTCAAAGGACTTGGCTGTGTGTTAATGCAACATGGAAAAGTAGTTGCGTATGCGTCACGTCAGTTGAGACCTCATGAAGTGAATTATCCGACGCATGACTTAGAGTTGGCTGCCATCGTCTTTGCACTTAAGATCTGGAGACATTATTTATGTGGGGAAAAGTTTCAGATTTATACGGATCATCAGAGTCTCAAATACCTGTTCTCGCAGAAAGAGTTGAATATGAGGCAGCGTAGGTGGATGGAACTTCTAAAGGATTATGACTGCGACATCATGTATCACCCTGGAAAAGCGAATCGAGTCGCGGATGCACTAAGTCGCAAGTCTAGTATGGCGCACTTGATGATCAAGGAATGGACGTTATTGGAAAGGCTCCGAGACTCGGAATTTAAGTTGGAATTAAGTCAGGTGTCGAACCTGCTGGCTACTTTGAGGATCGAGCCGGAGATTCAAACTAGGATTAAGGCTCTACAATCTACGGATCAAGAGATTCAGAAGATTGTGGAAATGAATGTCGCGGCAAGGAAGCCAGATTTTCAGGTATCAGAGGATGGAGTCCTAAAGTATAGGGGACGATGGTGTGTGCCGGATGATATTGAGCTTAAGGAAGAAATATTGAGAGAAGCTCATCGCAGCAATTACAGTATCCACCCTGGCAGTACGAAAATATATCAGAATTTAAGGCAACATTATTGGTGGAATGGATTGAAAGCGGATGTAGCCAAGCATGTGGCTAAGTGTTTGACGTGTCAGTAGGTCAAGGCACAACACTGTAAACCGGGAGGATTGCTGCGACCATTGGAAATCCCCGAATGGAAATGGGAACATATTACCATGGATTTTGTAACGGGACTACCAAGGAGTCAGAGAGGGCACGATTCCATTTGGGTGATAGTGGATAGACTGACTAAGTCAGCGCATTTTCTGGCAGTGCGCAAGGATTTTGAGTTAGAAAGGTATGCAGAGCTGTATGTAAGACAGATTGTGAGACTGCACGGAGTGCCAGTGACGATTACTTCATATCGTGATCCGAGGTTTACAGCGAACTTCTGGAAAAGTCTGCAGACAGCTTTGGGGACAAAGGTGCAGTTCAGTACAGCTTATCATCCGCAGACTGATGGGCAATCAGAAAGAACAATCCAGACCCTTGAGGATATGTTGAGGGCTTGTGTGGTGGATTTTCAGGGCAAATGGGAAGAACAGCTGCATCTGGTGGAGTTTGCATACAATAACAGTTATCAGCAGAGTATCCAGATGGCCCCATTTGAAGCTTTGTATGGCAGAGCATGTAGGACTCCCGTGTGCTGGGATGAAGTGGGAGAACGGAGCATTACAGGCCCAGAGTTGGTTCAGCAAACAGTGGAAGCTGTTGAGATCATTAGAGAAAGGTTAAAGACAGCACAGAGCCGACAGAAAAGTTATGCCGATCGGAGACGACGACACCTGGAATTTCAAGTTGGGGATCATGTGTTTCTCAAGGTGTCGCCTATGAAGGGATTATCCCGATTTGGCAAGAAAGGAAAGTTGAGTCCGAGATTTGTTGGGCCGTTTGAGATTTTGGAAAAGATTGGCGACATGGCGTACAGACTGGCCCTGCCACCGAATTTGTCCCAGATACACAATGTCTTCCACGTGTCGATGTTGAGAAAATATGAACCGGATCCGACACACGTTCTAAGATACGAAGAAATAGACGTGGACGACAGGGTGTCGTACGTGGAGAGACCAGTCAGAATCGAAGATAGAAGGGATCGAGTGCTTCGGAACAAGACAATCCCGATGGTGAAGGTAGTTTGGGAACACCACGGGACAGAAGGCGCTACTTGGGAAAGCGAGGAAACTATGCGACGTCAACACCCCCAGTTGTTCGAAGAGCAGGGTTAAAGTGCAAATTTCGAGGACGAAATTTTTGTAAGGGGGGAAGAGTTGTAACATCCTGAATTTTGACCCGTTATCGGGACCAATAAAGTGTATATTCATTCTCGTGTAATTTTAGTGAGTCTCGCCTGAACCTGATCAGTCTCGGGACACTAACCATATGAGAAAGGCTAAATAGGAACAGGTACGTGGACCGAGAACCCGATCGCGACTGAACGCTGATTTCGAAGAACGTTGAGGAAATATTTTGAGCCAATATAGGCCGATCTTAGGAAAATGATTGGTTGATATTGTCAGTAATGTACGATCGGATCGCGAGTGATTTCGCACGACCGAAAGTACACCTGACGAATAAAACCTGATTGTAATCCAAACGATCGCGACCCTGGTGCTAGTGATAATTCCTCTCGTTCTCTCGAAAATTAGACCATCACGATTCGGACCATCTTAGGTCGATACGCGTAACACCTAAACAGCCACTCGTTAGTAAGAGACCCTAAAACTGCAAAACGAGCATATTGAGATTACAATATTGGACCCGAGTTTCGATATCAAAATCTCAAGGGTAATTGCGACTATTTTGCAAGACGGACGTCAATTTGGAATGAGCATTCATATTTGGGATTAAAATGGTTAAAAACTGAAGTTCTGGCAGAATTTAAGAAAAAGGACCATTTTGCCCCTGGAAACGCCGAGGCCAATTTCAGAGGCCGTTTGAGGTTATTTTTCGCAACCAACGTCATTTTGGGGTAGCCAAGTGTGTTTGGAGTGATTCTGGACAAAAAGTGGATTTTCGACAAAAATTGGAAAATAATATTATTTTATTCCCGGAAACTTCGCAGAGGATTTTCGAGGGCTTAGAAAGAGAATTTCGCGATTCCGATTCTGGATTAGGTATCACATGAATATTTAGGACCGGTATGAGCGAAAATTGGAATTTCGGTTCCGGACGGAAAAATGACGGAATTGCCCCTAGGCCATTTTTGATTTATTTCGAATTTTGGATTAATTTTGGAGATTAACCAAGGTTGGTTAAGGTTAACTAGAGTTGATTAACCATGGTTAGGGGCAATTGACCATTTTGCCCTTGAATTATTGAGTTTGAGGCATTTCTAGCCATTGGATTAAGGGCATTTTGGGTATAGTGGCTAAGATCTTGACATGTGGCATCCACCCAAGGATAAGGTTGACCTCTTTGATCCTCTCTCTCTCCTCAGCTCACTCTCTCTCTTCCCGCGTCTCTCTCTCCTCCCGATTCTCCCTCTCGGCCGCTTCCGTTCCAGCCGATCAGCACCGCCGGCCGCTGTTCACGCCGGAACAGCAGCCCTCGCCGGAGCTGCTGGCCACCAGCCGCCGTGTTCCGTCCCCTGGCGCCGTCCCTGGCCTAGTCGCAACCCTTTCCCCCACTCCCGTCGCCCGTGACCGCCCGTGGCAGCCGCTCCAGCCGAGGCGAGCAAGGACGCCGTCGCCGGCGCCGAGCGTGTTCCGCCTGGCCGCGCCGCCGTGCGCCACCCCAGCCGACCAGCTTCGCCTCCCCATCTCACTCTCCTCCGTCCTCAGCCCCACTCAGCCGACCCTCCCCTGTTTTGGCCGAGTCTTGGCCGTGAGCTTCGCCGGACCACCGTAGACCGCCGGCTTGCTTTGGGGCGCCGCTGTCGATCGTACCGCTCGCCGGTCATCGGCCGCTCGCTCCCGTCATCTCGCGTCGTCATTAGGCGAGTAAAACTACTAATCACTAAATTAGTCTAATTGTGCTTGATTAGGGGTTAAATTATGATAATTAGGGCCTAATTAAGTGTGTTTTATGCAAGGATTGATTAGTGGACTTAATTAGGACTAATTACAATGGTTTAGTGGTAATTAGTGAAGAAATGTGGGCTGAATTGGTATGGGCCTCATGGGCTCCGAATTTTGTATAAATGGGCCCAAATTGGAGAATTTTAAATGGGCCCAAATTAGAATTTAAATGGGCCTTGGAATTAGAAATGAAATGGGCCCATGAAGTTGGAATTAAATTGAAATTGTTGAAGCCCAATTGGAAAATGGAATGGGCCTTGATGTGAATGGACTTGAATTGTGGAAGCCCATTAGGAACTAAATTGGGCCTTTGATTGTGGAATTGTTTGAAATTGTTTGAAGCCCATTGGAAATTAAATGGGCCTTTGATTTTGAAATTCCACGTTGGTTTTGATATGAATTATGAGTATAATTGTGACCGACGGGTCAGGCCTTCGGGTCGATATATAATTGTGACCGACGGGTCAGGCCTACGGGTCGAGTGTAATTGTGACCGACGGGTCAGGCCTTCGGGTCGATATATAATTGTGACCGACGGGTCAGGCCTACGGGTCGAGTGTAATTGTGACCGACGGGTCAGGCCTACGGGTCGATTTATAACTGTGACCGACGGGTCGGGCCTTCGGGTCGAATGATTGATGACCATTGGGTCATGGCCTTCGGGTCGAGTTAAATTGTGATGACCATTGGGTCATGGCCTTCGGGTCGATTTAATTGTCTATGAATTATATTGATATCGAAAGCCTAACCTGCAGGGCTGGAGTATTGGAATCGGGCCGTGAGCCCATGTGAACTTATGATGATTTATTTACTGGTTCAGTGAATTGAGTTTTATTTATTTCTGGAGGTGCACGTTAGCCTAGTTTAGGATTAGAGATTTTACTTGCTGAGTTTATCTCACGGTTATGGTAAAACCGATTTTCAGACCCCCGTCCATAGAATGCCGAGGAGGGCCCCTCTTTTTGGATATCCACATAGGATTCAACGAGGTGTTAGTGTTCATCCTTGTGGAGATGGATCAGCTTACGTTAGATATCAATCGGTTGTACTGATAGATGTGGGAGAAGATTACAACGAGACTCAGGAGTACGTAGCCTGGTGTTATAGGGGAGCTAATGGTGTCACTGGACCTCCGATGAGGACTTTTGATGTTCCAGTAGATGTTAATGGCGTCATGATTCCCCAAATGGTGAGTGGAGAAGTCTCTGATCCTCCCGCCTCCCTTAGTGTAAGCAGCGTGGGCGATACGGTGGATGGACCGATACCGATGGACGAAGTGCAAGGTGGTGAGCAAGTTATAGCTGACGATATGATCGAGGAGGAAGACGAAGAACTGAATCTGGAAGTAGTGGGAGAGAACGGTGAACCAGCTGGAGAAGTGGCATAAGTGGGGTCAGACGAGGAAGTTCTGTCGGAGGAGGACTCGTCTGAGGAGTCAGCAGCGCCATCCAATCCTGGCGAGGAGCCGTAGGGCAGATCCCAAGAATAGGAGATTAGATTAACCCCTCTTTTTGATGTAACTCTCCCTAGGTAGTTAGCTGACACCCTAGGCCACCGATCCTTTTTGTTTAGTGGCCTCTTGATGTATTCCTTTTCGATTGTGAATAAATAGTTTGTATAAGTCTTGTAAAGAGGTGTATACATGTCAGTATATTTTAGTATGTTAATTTCTTTTACTATTCATGGTTATAATTGCATGTCTGGGTGTATATATATATATACGTGGTTTCCGTATGTGACGTGCGTTTTTCTCTGATTTGGGTTTTGGGTCGTTGACGCAATCCTGGGAGCGTCACATTTTATTTCGACCTACGCGGATGATCATGCTTCGTGGGGTACGGGGCGTGACAAGAGTGTTCAGTGAGTGCAGGTGCAGTCCTTGGGATTGAAAGTTTTTTTTTTTGGCGTCTATCGTGGTCCAAGATTGACAATCATTTCCGTGAATCCTCTTTGAGCACGAGTGTCCAATAGTTGCTATGAGTCCTCCACCGCCGCCCCCGATTGACCAGAACGCCACCGCGAGCACCGCGAGCCACCATCTGCCGGTCCAAACTCAAAAAGAAAATATTGCGAATTAGGTAAGAATCTTCATTAATTCGATTTTCGTATATTTTGTTGCCTAATTTGTGAAATTGCTTCATTGTTTGAATCTTCAAATATTATTCATATCAATGAAATCCTCAAGTAGATTTAAATTAGGAATTATTTCCTAATTTCATAACGTGCTATGGTCGTCAATCCGATCTCCTGCCTGAGATACGATTCGCGATTGCACGGAAAATCGTCAATCCAATCTCCCGCCCGAGATACGATTAGCAATTGCATTGAAAATTGGCCAATCCGATCCTCATGCCCGAGATGTGATTTGTCAAATTTGAATGGATATGAATGATATCTTGGGTGATTGGACGCTATCTTTGGCTTTGGTTTGAATCTTTGTTTTGATTTGATTTGAAAATCCCAAAAAGAATGATGCATGTTTAGGATAGGTTTATGATAACTTTCTTTGAATAAGTCGAAAGGATAACCTTTTTATTTAAATTAGGAATTAGAGTAATTTATTTCCTAGTTTAATTTAGATATTTTCCTAATCTCAATGGTTCGTTTTAGGGTGATTTTAATTTCGAATTATCATAAAAAATACCCAAAAGAAGTCGCTTTAGCATAGGTTAAATTATGTTTTCTAGAATTGATTGCATGTTAATTTAGGCATTTTTTTAAATCCTAATTTCATTGGAAAAATACGCCCGTCATTAGAAATAGGTCATATAGTTCGCATGCTAAGTTGTATTAATCGCATGTCATTTTTTGCACGTCATCACTTATAGGTTAGTTTGCATTTTAATAAAGTGCAAACCCTGAAGAACATCTCGAGTGCCTTGTTTTGTTAATTAGAAATCATATTAGGATTGTCTGTATGATTTTCTACTAATAATGCAGATGCTTGCGTGGCTTTAAGGTATGTTATCCTGCTATTTATTTATTGCTTTCTTGGGTGTTAAATTGGTGATTTGCGCACACACATGAACATCTCACATGTTAGTGATTAGGTAATAAAATGGATTCAGACTGCCTGCATAAACATTTTTTTTGAAAAGAAAAAGGTAATGAAAGAGCGTTAGACTAAATCTAGCGTAATCAAGTCCCCGAGCTTAGAATCTTTGGTTCGTAGGAATAAAACATATCTCCCTACATTTTATTTAGGTTTCTAATTGACCTACCACAAATAGATTAGTGGCAACTCCAAGCATGAAAACTTTTGTAACATTCTGAATATTCGATCCTTTTCCCGGGATTTATGAAGTGAATATTTTGACCAATGCAATTATAGTGAGATCTCACCCGGAACCGCGCATTCTCGGGATGCTAACCTTAGGGTAAGGCCATCACGGGATTGAGTTCGCACGACCAAAGAACTCGACCTTGGTTCGACCTTCGATCATAAGGATTGACGAGGAAATGTTTTGGGTCAATAGAGACCGATCTATTTGATCGATCGTATATGAAGGGAACTAGCTACAGACCCTTGCAATTACATGACAATTGAGGTCGCCTTGGCTCGAGCAAACTTAAACGTGACATGACTCAGTGTCGGTCACGGGTCGAGAGCGCGTAATCTCGATGAGCCACCCGTTAGCAAGAGATAAGCTAAAGTCGCGATTGTTCGATTTTAATCATTTCTTGGAATTCGGCCCCGAGAATCGAGAATTTTGAAAGTGACAATATTTAGCGGTCGATGGTGTTTTTGGCGTGGCTAACCTTGGGGCCACCCGTTTTTGTAAAAAAATGGATTTAAGTTTGGAACCGGAAAAATGACCGTTTTGCCCTTATGCACCGCAAACGAATTTTGAGGACTGGATTAAGTCGGGGGACTGATAATTACCTTGTATGGATGAAAATAAAAGGACAAGAATGCCCCTCTCCTCCCATTATCAATTATCTATATGCCCTTGAATTATTAAATAAAATTAAATGTGGGCCGTTAGATATGGATAAGATTAAATCTTGGCCCTTCGATTGGTGTGGTAGTTAGAAGGGTAATTTGGTAATTTTAGGTGCGGTATTAGAGACCAATTATTGGGGACACTATATAAATATTTATTTCTCTCTCATAATTCTCTCCCTTTCTCTCTCTCCCCTCATCCCCACCGACCGGAACTCTCTCTCTCTCCCTCCTTCCCCGAGCATGAGCCCAGCTAGGCCGGCCACCAACTCGCTAGCCACATGGTCACCGCCCCTTTCACCATTCACCACCGATGCTTCCCCCTTCCCGACCACGCCTCACCTCCCGCCTTCCTCTCTCTCTCTCTGTGTCTCGCCCTATCCTGTTAAGCCTAGTTGCCACCGAGCCACCCCCGAATATCCTTCCCAGGCCCAAACGTCCCCATCGCCACCCCCAACCGCCCGTTCGCCGCCCGCCAGCTGCCCGTCCACGGTGTTGCCGCCGCTCACCCGCCTTGTCGCTAGCACCGCTGCTCGGTTGCTGCTACTGGTTCAGCTATTCCAGCCACCTGTCTAGCCCGTTTGTCACCCTTTTTAAGGTAAGTGACTCCCTCAAACTCTCCCTAGGACCTCGGGTATTGCTAAACTTGTTTAGGGCTTGGTTTGGGTAATTTAGGGGCTGTTTGAGGCATGCGAAGGGGGCTGGATATTAGGTCGTTATGGACTGATTTAGTGATTGAATATGTGTGGTTTAGAAGGCTTGAATAGGGTTGAGATGATGCGGAATGACCTTGGCGGAATCGCATGATTAATTGGTAGTTTTATGGCTTGAATGAGCTCATTGAGTGATTTAATGACTTGTGGTTATTGGCTGGTTTTGGTATGTGCTGGACTGAATATTGTGTGTGGCTGTGTGCCATGTGTGCGGCTGAGTGCTACATGTGTGCCATGTGAGGTGTGTTGGTGTGATCGTGTAATGGGGTCACGTGCCAAGTATGTGTGACCGTGTGGTGTGCTTGTGTGATGAGGTTGTGCAGTTGCGAAATGTATGTGTGGTCGCGTGGTATGTGTCGTACGATGGTACGAGATGGTTGGAATGGCTGGAAAAGTGATACCCTGAGGCGTATTCGTTTATGCGGGGTAGGTTCCGTCCTGAGGCATGTTCATTTACGCGGGACGATGCCGTCCCTGACGAGGTGACGAAGCCTGGCCCGACGGGGTGACGATGCCTGACGAGGTCAGAAGACCGTTAGCCTGATGCGTCTTACGTGGGCGTGGTAGTGATAGAAAGTTAGGAATGAGCTGGACTTGGCTTAACGTGCGAGATTTGTGAAGGTTGACGCATGGTGTGAGTCAATGTACGAGTGTGCTTTACCTCGCGTGATATAGTGTTTGATGAGTAAGGGCATGAATGGATTGGCTGTATTATTATCTGACATGTAGGGATGTGCATGATGGATCCCATGTAGGATCGCATGTGATTGTTAGTGTGATTGATTGTTGTGTTATACATGTTTTGTCTGGCGGTACGCGAGAGCCTATGTGGGGTTTGGGGTTGTGCACTTATTGAGATTCGTCTCATGGTTGTATAATCAAAATTTCAGACCCCCAGCCATGAACCCAGGAGACTCGCCTCCTCGTTTTGAAATTCCTAGACATGTGGATAATCGGGAGATGGAGTACCCTTTAGGAGGTGACCAAGCTTTTATTAGATACTCGAGCACTGTTTGGGTTGACGAGGGCGGATTATACTGGAAGCCCTATTCATACATAGCATGGACCTATTGAGATAGCTTAGAGGAGACAGGCCCGTTGAGGAGTTACGACATCCTCTTTTACAACGCCGGTGAGTGAGATCCTTCGGCGATCATTCCTCCTGATGGTGAGATTGTTGATCCTGAGGAGCCAGATGAGAAGCCATTCACGGTGCCCCCAGTGGAGCCACAGGCCATGCAAACATTGCAGGCGGTCCCTCCGTACCGCGATCCGCATATTCTTTCGGGGTACGAGCCAGAGGACTCAGGAGCAGAATGGGAGGAGGGTGACCCTTAGGTTTCGCTAGGGTATTTTAGAGGTTGTATAGAATAGGTCTGACCGGTCACTTTTTGGAAGATAGGTCGACCTATAGTGAAGCTAAGTTAACCCAGCCACCCGATCCTCTTTGTTGTGTCGATGGTGTTCTAGATGCTCGTCTTGTTAAGCTTGTATGTAATGCGGTTTGTATGCTCAGTATGATGGAAATGTATAAAAGTTGATGTTGTTAGTTCATTGACTGTCTTGATGCTCTACCCCGTTGTCATTTTTTAGTACGAGCATTTTTTATATTCATTTTCGCATGTGCTTCTGTTCGTTTAGGTCAGCGATGTTTTTCCTGGGACGTCACATTAATTCGACCAAAGAGGGATATCGCGAGCTCAATGGGGTTTGGGGCGTGACATCCCCATTTGATTTGGTATCAGAGCAAGGCTAGCTTGATACCGATAAGATCGAGACCTGGAGTGATAAGGAGCGACGACTTCAGGGTAGTCAGCTAGGGAGCCCTTCGTAGAATGCATGTGTATGTGGATGGTGCATAGTCTGTGAGTACGCGCCTATGGTTGCTGAGTGATTTATTGTGGTTATAATGTTGATTGTGACGAAAGTGCGGTGGGACTTGAGGTGAGTATGAGAACCCTGTTGGTTGCTTGGTGATGTTGGCTTGATGTTACTTGATTGATTTGAGGATTGGTTGTCGGTTGTTGAGTGTTGGTCGTCGAGTTTTGTGCTTAGGGCTTGGATTAGTATAGCTGGCCTAGGTCTCTAATTTCTAAATGGAATTATAGTAAGTAGGAGGGTAGCGCGAGCCCGTGAGAATGAGTAGGAGAGGTGCAGGAGCGGGAGGCTCGTCGAGCTCTTAGATTCCAATCGTGGAAGATCCGTGTATGGAAGGAGTTCTCAGGGTGTCAGAGCGGATTGGGAATTTGATGGATAGGCAAGCTCAAGAGCGAGCTAATGCAACCGCTCAAGCTGCAGAGGCCGTAGCTACTTTAGTTAATGAGAATGCTGGTAACGGAAATGGGAATCGACAGATGCATCAGTTGGTAGAATAATTTCTGAAGCTGAAACCCTCAAAGTTTGAAGGAGTAGGGGACCCAAAGGCTACTTCTAAATGGGTCGAGGAATTAGAGAAAGCTTTTGCTTTGTTGGGATGTACTGAAGCAGAGAAAGTGACGCTGGCAATGTACCAGCTTTAGGGTAATGCGAATGATTGGTGGAAAGCCATGCAGGGTTGAGTATTTCCTACGGGTGTGGATCAGAATTGGACGGCCTTCATTCAAGCCTTTAATGAGAAGTATTTCTCGGTAAGTGGCCAAGAAAGGGAATTGACGGCTTTCCTTAGACTGCAACAAATCCAAATGACTATGGATCAATATGAGGCAGAATTTGCCAAGCTGTCTAAGTTTGTGCCAAGAATGGTAAACCATCCTGAAGACAAGGCGCGAAGGTTTCGGGATGGATTGAGGGCTGACATTCGCAGTCAAATGACACTAGTGAATTTGAGAACTTATGAAGAAATATATGAGAGGGCTCAGGCTATCGAATAGGATATGATAGATAGAGCCGCCGTGTCTAGATCACGGTATACCTTAGCCAGGGATAATCGTCAACAGGGAAAAAGGCCGATGATGGGAAACCAACGTTTTGTTCCTCCGGCAAGAAGGAATATTAGGAAATCATCGCATCAATCTAATTCGACCTGTAGACATTGTGGGAGATATCATGGGAGTGGTCCTTGCCCAAGTGTAACTAGGGCATGCTTTAGGTGTGGTGGAATGGGACATCACATAAGATATTGGTTGAATCAGAAAGGTCGACCATCCCCACAATCACAGTCACCTCGAATTGGGAATTCGACTAGTGCAGCCCCTCTGGCTAATCCGAACAGGCTGCCGGCACAAGGACATGTATACGCCATGGCACGAAAGGAAGTTGAGAATGCGCTAGGCGTAATCACAGGTATGGTTTCTCTGTGAAATTATGTTGCATATGCTTTATTTGATCTGGGGGAGTCGCACTCGTTTGTGACTGCTCAGTTTGTTGAATTGGCTGGATTCAAACCCTTTTTATTAGAAGTGCAATTGTGTGTGACTACATCGTTGATGAATGAGATATGCATATCGTTAGGATGCCCGAACTGTAAAATAGTAATTGGTGGGGTAGAAAATAGGATAGATTTGGTTGTGTTATCTATGTATGATTTTGATATGATTGTGGGCATGGATTGGTTAGTCAAACAGAATGCTATGATGGATTACAGTAGCAGGGTGATCCAGTTTAGTCCGGCTGGATATTCTAGATTTGAATTTGTAGGGAGTCGAGGAGGAACCTCGATCCCTTGGGTTTCATTAGTAGAGGCAACCAAATTGTTGGATGAGGGGTATCAAGGTTACCTAGCAAGTGTAGTGGATTTAACGATAGAAGAAATGCGGCTAGAGGATATATAGCGGTGCTGTGCAACTTTCCCGACATTTTTTCTCAGGAATTGCCGGGATTGCCACCAGAAAAAGAAGTAGAGTTTGTTATCAAGTTGGCCCCTGGAATCGAGCCAATCTCGAAGCCGCCTTATAGGATGTCGTTGTCAGAATTGAAAAAATTAAAGGTTCAAATGCAGAAGCTGTTGGATAAGGGCTTGATTCGACCGAGTACGTCTCTATGGGGATTGCCAGTTTTGTTCGTAAGGAAGAAGGATGGGTCGCTGAGGCTGTGTATTAATTACCAATAGCTAAATCGGGTGATAATTAAGAATAAGTATCCTCTTCCAATGATTGACAATATGTTTGATCATTTACAAGGAGTCTCAGTATTTTCCAAGATTGACCTAAGGACGGGGTATCACCAGTTGAAAATTCAAAAGGAGGATATCCCAAAGACGGTATTTAGGACGAGATATGGACACTACGAGTTCACGGAAATGCCGTTTGGGCTGACTAATGCCCCTACTGCTTTCATGGACTTAATGAATAGGGTATTCAAAGAATTTTTAGATCAGTTCATAATTTTCTTCATAGATGATATCTTAGTGTATTCAAAGAGTCTCGAGGAACATGAAGTACACTTGGAAAAGGTCCTACAAACGTTAAGAGAGCATGCACCATATGCTAAGTTTAGCAAGTGCGAGTTTGGCTTAATCAAGTAGCATTCCTTGGACACGTAATCTCCGGAGAAGGAAGCTCTGTAGATCCGGCGAAGATTGAGGCAGTAATGGATTGGCCAAGATCGACGACATTTACTAAGGTTTGAAGCTTTTTAGGTTTGGCAGGTTACTATTGTCGATTCATGGAAGGATTCTCAGCAATAGCCACTCCACTGACCAGGTTACTTAAGAATGAGACGAAATTTGAATGGACGGAAAAGTGCGAAGAGAGTTTTCAGGAATTGAAACAAAGATTGACAACTGCGCCAGTATTGACAATCCCTTCAGGACCGGGAGAATTTGAGATTTATAGCGTTGCTTCGCTTAAGGGATTGGGATGCATGCTAATGCAACATGGAAGGGTAGTTCCTTATGCATCACATCAGTTAAGGCCTCATGAGATGAACTATCCGACTCATGATTTAGAACTGGCAGCAATCATTTTCGCACTTAAGATTTGGAGACGCTATTTATGTGGAAAAAGGTTCCAGATTTATATGGACCACCAGAGTCTCAAATATTTGTTTTCTTAGAAAGAGCTAAATATGAGACAATGTCGTTGGATGGAGTTGTTAAAGGACTATGACTGTGACATTTTGTATCATCCCGGAAAGGCCAACCGGGTAGCGGATGCCCTAAGTCGAAAGTCGAGCATCGTGCAGTTAATAGTCAAAGAATGCATCTTATTGCAAGGAGCGTGAGACTCGAAATTTAAGTTCGAGATAGGACATCTTTCCAGTTTGGTGGTGACGTTAAGGATTGAACCGGAGGTGCAAACCAAAATTACGGCATTACAGTTTATGGACCCCGAGATTCAGAAAATTCTAGAAATGGATAGTACTAAGAGGAAACCGGACTTCCAAATGTCCAAGAATGGAATTCTGAAATTTCGAGGACGTTTGTGCGTGCCCGACAATTTGAAACTTAAGGAGGAGATTTTATTGGAAGCTCATAGGAGCAATTATAGCATTCACCCTGGCAGCACGAAAATGTACCAGAACCTTTGACAACATTATTGGTGGAATGGAATGAAGGTGGATGTGGTCAAACATATGACCAATTGTTTGACATGCCAACAGGTAAAGGCACAACATTGTAAACCTGGTGGGATATTGCAACCGTTAGAAATCCCAGAATGGAAATGGGAACACATTACGATAAATTTCGTAACAGGATTGCCTAGAAGTCAGAAGGGGCATGACTCTATTTGGGTAATAGTGGCAGGCTGACAAAATCGACACATTTTATGGCAGTGAGAAAGGACTTCGCATTCGATAGGTATGCGGAATTATATGTAAGACAGATAATCCGTCTTCATGGAGTACCGATATCAATCACTTCGGATCGTGATCCCCGATTTACTGCTGCTTTTTCGAGAAGTCTTCAGATTGCCATGGGATCAAAGTTGTAGTTTAGTACAGCCTATCATCCGTAGACGAATGGTCAGTCTGAAAGGACCATTCAGACTTTAGAGGATATGCTGAGAGCATGTGTACTAGATTTTCAAGGCAAGTAGGAAAACAGTTGCATTTAGTTGAATTTGCTTATAATAACAACTTTCAGTAGAGCATTGGGATGGCACCATTTGAAGTGCTTTATGGCAGAGCGTGTAGAACGCCGTTGTGTTGGAATGAAATGGGAGAAAGAGGTGTAATGGGTCTAGAGTTAGTTCAACAGTCAGTGGAAACAATAAGAATTATTCGGGAAAGGCTAAAGATAGTACAGAGCCATCAGAAGAGTTATGCGGATCGAAGGCGTAGACCGTTGGAATTTCAGATCGGTGACCACGTTTTCCTTAAGATTTCACTGATGAGAGGATTGTCTTGGTTTGGTAAGAAAGGAAAACTGAGTCCAAGGTATATAGACTCGTTCGAGATTTTAGAGAGGATTGGAACGTTGGCCTATCGTCTCGCCTTGCCGCCTAATTTGTCGCAAGTTCATTATATTTTTCACGTGTCAATGTTAAGGAAGTACGAACCAGACCTGACCCACGTGATGAATCATGAAGTAATAGACGTGGACGATATGGTGTCGTACGTGGAGAGACCAGTACGAATTGAGGATAGGAAGGAGCAAGTTTTGAGAAATAAGACAGTCCCGTTGGTTAAAGTTGTTTGGGAACATCAAGGGACAGAAGGTGCCACTTGGGAAAATGAAAATGTAATGAAACGTCATCACCCCCATTTGTTTGGATAGTTGGCTATAGTTGTAAATTTTGAGGATGAAATTTTTATTAGGGAGGAAGAGTTGTATTATTTTGAATTTTCGATCCTTTTCCTGGGATTTATGAAGTGAATATTTTGACCAATGCAATTATAGTGAGATCTCACTCGGAGCCGCGCATTCTCGGGATGCTAACCTTAGGGGTAAGGCTATCACGGGATTGAGTTTGCACGACTAAAGAACTCGACCTTGGTTCGACCTTCGACCATAAGGATTAACAAGGGAATATTTTGGCCCAATAGAGACCAATCTATTTGATCGATCATGTCCGAAGGGAACTAGCGATAGACCCTTGCAATTATATGACAATCGAGGTTGCCTTGGCTTGAACAAACTTAAACGTGACTTGACTCAGTGTCGGTCAAGGGTCAAGAACGCATAATCCCAATGAGCCACCCATTAATAAGAGATAAGCTAAAGTCGCGATTGTTCGATTTTAATCATTTCTTGAAATTCGGGCTCGGGAATCGAGAATTTTGAAAGTGACAATTTTTAGCGGCCGATGGTGTTTTCTGCGTGGCCAACCTTGGGGCCACCCGTTTTTGTAAAAAAATGGATTTCAGTTCGAGACCGAAAAAATGACCATTTTGCCCTTATGCACCGCAAATGAATTTTGAGGACTAGATTAAGTCGGGGGACTGATAATTACCCTGTATGGCTAAAAATAGAAGGACAAGAATGCTCCTCTCCTCCCATGGTCAATTACCTTTTTGCCTTTGAATTGTTGAATAAGATTAAATGTGGGCCGTTGGATATGGATAAGATTAAATCTTGGCCCTCGAATTGGTGTGGTAGTTAGAAGGGTAATTTGGTAATTTTAGGTGGGGTATTAGAGACCAATTATTGAGGGCACCATATAAATATTTATTTCTCTCTCTTTCTCTCTCATAACTCTCTCCCTTTCTCTCCTCCCCTCACCCCCACCGGCCGGAACTCTCTCTCTCCCTCCTTCCCCGTGCGTGAGCCCAGCTAGGCCGGCCACCAGCTCGCTAGCCGCCTGGTCACCGCCCCTTCCACCGTTTACCGTCGGTGCTTCCCCCTTCCCGGCCGCGCCTCACCACCCGCTGTTCCTCTCTCTCTCTCTCTCTCTCTCTCTCTCGCCTTGTCCTGTTCAGCCCAGCTGCCATCGAGCCACCCTTGACTGTCCTTCCCCGGCCAATATGTCCCCATCACCGCCCCCAGCTGCCCATTCGTCGCCTACCAGCGCCCGTCCACGGTGTTACCGCCGCTCGCCCGCCTGGCCACCGGCGCCGCTCCTCGGCTGCTGCTGCTGGTTCGGCTGTTCCGACCACCTATCTAGCCCATTTGTCACCCTTTTCAAGGTAAGTGAGTCCCCCAAACCCTCCCTAGGACCTCGGGTATTGCTAAACTTGTTTAGGGCTTGGTTTGGATAATTTAGGGGCTGTTTGAGACATGCGAAGGGGGCTGGATATTAGGTCGTTATTGACTGATTTAGTGATTGAATATGTGTGGTTTAGAAGGCTTGAATAGGGCTGAGGTGATGCGGAATGACCTTGGCAGAATCGCATGATTAATCGGTAGTTTTATGGCTTGAATGAGCTCATTGAGTGATTTAATGACTTGTGGTTATTGGCTGGTATTGGTATGTGTTGGACTGAATATTGTGTGTGGTTGTGTGCCATGTGTGTGGCTGAGTGCTACATGTGTGCCACGTGAGGTGTGTTGGTGTGATCGTGCAATGAGGTTACGTGCCAAGTATGTGTGATCGTGTGGTGTGCTCGTGTGACAAGGTTGTGCAGTTGCGAAATATATGTGTGGCGTGAGATTGTGTGGCTGTCCGTTATGTGTTGCCACATGGTATGTGTGGTACGATGGTACGAGATGGTTGGAATAGCTGGAAAAGTGATACCTTGAGGCGTGTTCATTTACACGGGGTAGGTTCCGTCCTGAGGTGTGTTCGTTTACGCGGGATGATGCCATCCTTGACAAGGTGACGATGCCCGGCCCGACGGGGTGACGATGCCTGATGAGGTTAGAAGACCATTAGCCTGATGCGTTTTACGCGGGCACGGTAGTGATGGAAAGTTAGGAATGAGCTGGACTTGGCTTAACGTGCGAGATTTGTGAAAGTTGATGCATGGTGTGAGTCAGTGTGCGAGTGTGGTTTGCCTCGCATGATATAGTGTTTGATGAGTAAGGACATGAATGGATTGGCTGTATTATTATCTGACATGCAAGGATGTGCATGATGGATCCTAGGTAGGATCGCATGTGATTGTTAGTGTGATTGATTATTGTGTCATGCATATTTTGTCTAGCGGTACGTGAGAGCCTATGTGGGGTTTGGGGTTGTGTACTTATTGAGATTTGTCTCATGGTTGTATAACCAAAATTTCAGACCCCCTAGCCATGAACCCAGGAGACCCGCCTCCTCGTTTTGGAATTCCTAGACATGTGGTTAATCGGGAGGTGGAGTACCCGTTAGGAGGTGATCGAGCACTGTTTGGGTTGACGAGGGTGGATTATACTGGAAGCTCTATTCGTACATAGCGTGGACCTATCGAGAAGGCTTAGAGGAGATAGGCCCGTTAAGGAGTTTCGACATCCCCTTTTACAACGCCGGTGAGTGGGATCCTTCGGCGATCATTCCTCCCGATGGTGAGATCGTTGATCCTGAGGAGCCAAATGAGAAGCCATTCACAGTGCCCCTAATGGAGCCGCAAGCCGTGCAACCAATGCAGGCGGTCCCTCCGTATCGCGATTTGCATATTCTTCCGGGATACGAGCCAGAGGACTCGGGAGCAGAATGCGAGGAGGGTGACCCTTAGGTTTCGCTAGGGTATTTTAGGGGTTGTATAGAGTAGGTTTGATCAGTCACTTTTTGGAAGATAGGTCGACCTATAGTGAAGCTAAGTTAACCCAACCACCCGATCCTTTTTGTTGTGTCAGTTGTGTTTTGGATGCTCATCTTGTTAAGCTTGTTTGTAATGTGGTTTGTATGCTCGGCATGATGGAAATGTATAAAAGTTAATGTTGTTAGTTCATTGACTATCTTGATGCTCTACCCCGTTGTCATCTTTTAGTACGGGCATTTTTTATATTCGTTTCCGCATGTGCTTCTGATCGTTTGGGTCGGCGATGTTTTTCCTGGGACGTCATATTAATTCGACCAAGGAGGGATGTCGCGAGCTCGATGGGGTTCGGGGCGTGACAACTTTTGCATGTTAAAAACTTAAACCATAAGTTGCGAATTGGTAGGGCTTGGGAGGACCCGAGTTAAGCTTAGTCTTAATAATCCATTAGCCCGAGAAAATTTAGGTCGCGACATTTAGGAATCTGTTTCCAACACCATGCTATCATCTAAAGGATATGTTGTATGGGCAACCTAGACCTCGACGATAGCACCAATCAACTCCCTACGGCACTTAATTCCCAACGGATGAATTGAAGATGGATATATAAAGAAAAGCAACGTAGTTTAAAAGGGTTGGACGGAAAATAAATAAAGCTTATTTGGCGACGGAAGGATTGGCAAATTGTCTGATATTTTTTATTGTTTGATGATGTGGTCGATCTAGAGATGAGAACTTATATAGCTTGGGAGAGGTAGTACATTAATGAAATGGATTCATCATTTATGATCCACAAAATTTATGTAGGAAACATCTACACTTATTTCTCTTGCAATAAATTCTTCTCAGGTTTTATTATTCCACAAGAAATGAGGGCCTTGTCATCTCGTTATGTTTGCGTTTCAATCATTTGCCATAAAAAAAGTAGTAATTAGGGGTGAGCGATTCCTGGTCCGATCTGGTCCAACCCAAAAACTAGGAATCGGACCGAGAGGACCGGTTCCCACTTTCTAGAACTGGGGATCGGACCGGCTAGTCTTGGGACCGTGGACCGGTTCCAATGGCACCAAACATTTATCGGTAAAGGCAAGAGGGAATTTGAGAAATTAGATTAGGCTTTCTATTTTTTTCAAAAATTTTAAAAAGTAAATCCACATATATATTTATGATAAAATTAGAAATATATATATATATATATATTCATCGATTCGGTTCCCACCCTAGAACCGGGAACCAGACCGCCTGAAAACCGGTTCCACTTTTATAAATATGGAACTGGATTGATATTCCCAAGAACCGGACCAAACCGATCGGTCCGGTCCGGTTCCGGTTTGGACGATCCATCTTGCTCACTCCTTGTAGTAATGAGTTGTTTGGTTAAAGAGAACTAGCCTGGAATAAATTAATACTCGTTTCCGGTGTTATTATCAGTCCCATGTTTGGTTTATAATAGGAACTTGTCACATGCCTGTGTGGGTTTAAAAAATTGATACCAAATTAAATTTGATCAACAGAGAGACGATGATAACAGAAGACCATCATGGCAATGCTCAAGAACTTGTCTGCTCTCATGATCTTCTTGGTCGTCAACATGGCAATGCTTCCTAGGGCTACCTTCGCCATAGGCGGAAACCCCACTTGCGCAAAGGGAATGACTGCCGATTGCGGGTCTCAGCTCTTTCAAATCATAGTCTTTGCCCGCACCTTTGCACCCACCAATGAATGTTGTCGCGAGCTCGTGACTGCAGGGAAGGATTGCCAAAACCAATACGTGAAGTTGATCCTCTCGACTCACAGGCCGATCAAGGGAACAATCTCCGATCTCTACAAGAGGAGCAATGAGACGTGGAACAAGTGCGTTTCGGCTGCCAATTCTGTATCCCCTACTGAGCTCACTCATTGAGAGCTATTCTTACTCTGTAGTGCACTAAACGTGTAAAATAAAAAAGACGAAAGAATTATAATTTTTTTTGTTGGATTCTCCTAAGAATTTTCCCATTTTTTGTGCCTCTTAAGCGTTATAGTTAACTATCACCGAAGCACAAAAGTGGATGAATCATATTTTTAGTGTTCAATGTGCTTAGAAACTTAAAAAATTTTTAAATGATTTGCAAAATACACGTCGTCCCTGAAGTTGTTACATATTTTCGAGTCTAAAAGCATATGGTCACAAACAAAATTATGAGAAAATGTCACTTTGTTTCTTTGTTTCTAACATAGCCTTTTGAAACGAATACCTAAGCAACCAAAAGATCAAATGATGGTTTGATAATCATACATTCATCTCTACTAATCAAAGATCGAACACGAACGGTTCGTAATCACCTAATTCAAAATATTAATTAACACACATGAGCACCAAATATAAAAGACACATAACCTAACGTAAAACTGCAAAGTTGTTCATTAGGGTCTGAAATAGTAATCTAGAGAATTCTGGGACCTAAAATTTGATTTGATAGGTTGTATGCTAAAATTGGAGTTTGTTTCCTAGGTTAAATTGGCCCCGAAATCTATGAATAGAATCTGGAAATTCAGAGTTGTGGTCTGAAATCCTCTGTTCTGACCCGACCTAGCTCAATTCTCGAATTTTTAAATCATTTTCTTTTCAGAATTAGGAAAAAAATGTTCTTCATGAAAGTTGTAGAAAAGATTCAGATCTTTCTATTGTAAAAATTTCACATGAATCTAAAACTGTTTGATTGGTACGATGCTTGCCTCAAAAAGACAATCAAAATCTATGTTAGATCTTTTTTCTCATCCTTGCACTGACCGACTTTGTTTTACAAATTACATAAAGTTAAAGATCTTTCTCGCAAAAACGCAAGACTGGAAAGTTGTTCATTAGGATCTAAAATGGTATTACAGAGAATTTGGGGACCTAATTGGAAAGTTAGGTTGACCTTAAGTGCAAAAAGCTCGGATAAGGTCAGTCTGGCCTATAAAGCTGCTTTTAATTTAATCCTGAGAAAAAAACGAATTATTGGGAAATATCATGGATTTTTCAAAAGAAAAGTCAAAACATGAAAGTTGATAAGAACACGTTTTCCTAATTGCCTGTAAAATTTCACTTGGTTTTGATCAAGTTTGTTATCTTTTCTGAATTTTACAACTCGGTCAAAATCGGGACATAATCTGAACAGTTGGGTCAATTTAATCAAATCCAAACCTTTCGGGTCAGAATTTGATTAAATGTTCTAAATGAAATTTGAATTGCACATCTTAAGGTTTCTAAAGGTGCTTGATTCTTTACAATCGGACTTTATTTGATCGGTTTTCATTTCAGTCTCAATCTTTGTAATAGCTAGTTTGGATTAGCTATTAAACAAGATTGGCTTAGATTCTAATAAAAATTGTTTTAGTTAGAAAGGCCACTAGAAATCCAAAACGAACCAACGATAGTTCTTAGCATAGCTTAGGACGCACACTCGATAATGAGGGGATATGGACCATTCGTGACTTTGAGGCTACTTGAAATGAATTAAAGACGCACTTCGTATCCAATGGTCGGAGTTGATTGCCCGACCTTGGATAAGTGAAAACATAGGATTTCTTGTTGCTTGGTCACGAGGGATGGATCTCCTTATCTACAATAGGTTTAGTCTTTAGTACTCCCGTTAGTCTCAATAGCCAGCTTCCGAAGCCTCGTCTCGAGGCTTAACGAAAATGCCATATCTATTATTTGCCTTACATTCAATCAAGTTTACACCCAACGAGTTGCATGTTTTCTTTTTTTATCGCACTTAAAGTAGTGTGTCTTTCAATTTTATTAAGTGTCTAATTCTTGCACCGCTTTCAACACATTGTTTGTTAATTTCTTTTTCTAGGCTAGAATTAGGACTAATTTAGAATCTTAGAAAAATCACAAAAACATATTGCATGATCACTAGAAAATGGCATTGCGACCTTTACGATCAAATGGTGAACGAAATTGCATGATCACGTAGGAAACAACTAACTAGTTAGGTACCGAAAGGGAACTAATAAGAATATTGTCGTAATTAAGTACCCTTACATAGAATCTCTAGTTGCATACGAAACGAGAATGAATCTCTCACTTCTTGTTTGGGTTGCTAGCCAACCTCCAACGATGGCTAGTGCCAACTACTAATAACACCTAGGCTCATAATAAACAAAATGGTTAATACCACAAAAAACCTCAAACTAGTACATCTGTTGTAAATTTACCCCAAACTAATTTTTTTACCGTCAAAAACCTCAAACTGGTACACCTGTAACAATTTTATCCTCCGTTAGTTTTCATTAAATTCTACCATCAAATTGCTAAATTAGATAACACGTAACAATTGATGGATATGCCAATTTAAGGTTTTACCCCTCTGTTTATCACAAATTTACCAGTTTGTGATTTTTTGTGGTAATAATTCAATTTAACAAAGGGTAAATTTATCACAGGTGTACCAATTTGGGGTTTTTGATTGTCAAAAAATTAGTTTTTGATATTTTTGTCATAAGTGTACCAGTTTGGAGTTTTTCGAGATCAAAAAATCAGTTTGGGTAAATTTATCACAAGTGTACTGGTTTCGTGTTTTTCGTGATATTAACCCTAAACAAAAATAGGATAGTCCAAAATGCCACGCAAGGTATAGGGCTTGAGAACGCCTCTATCCTTGAATAGATGAGCCTTTTGGGTCGTCCCTTTTGACGAGCGAGTCGAAATCATGTTTACTCATGTGTTTATGGATCATCCCTTTTGACGAGCGAATCGAAATCATGTTTACTCATGTGTTTAAGGGACTGTTTTACATTAGTTCTACAAACTCAATTTTGGCCGCTTTCGCGAAAAAATACATGTTGAACGATTCAAGCAAATCTAGTCTCATAAAACTATTTTAAACCCTCGCGGGCATGCGACTAGTTCCTATTATCAATTCATTCCAGGCTAATTCTCTTCAACCAAACAACTCATTGCTACTTATTTAATGGCAAATGATTGAATCGCAGTCATGTGAGATGACAAGGCCCTCGATCCTTGTAGAAGAGTAAAACCTGAGAAGAATTTATTGCAAGTGAAACAATTGTAAATGTTTCCTACATAAATTTCTGATTAATAACTGATGAATCCATTTCATTAATGCACTACCTCTCTCAAGCTATATAAGTTCTCATCTCTAGACTGACTACATCATCAAACAATAAAAAATATCAGACAATTTTCTACCCTTCTGTCCCCAAAAGACCATCATGGCAATGCTCAAGAACTTGTATGCTCTCATGATCTTGTTGGTTGTCAACGTGGCATTGCTTCCTAGGGCTACCTTTGCCATAGGCGGAAACCCCACTTGCGCAAAGAGAATGACTGCCGATTGCGGGTCTCAGCTCTTTCAAATCATAGTCTTTGCCCGCACCTTTGCACCCACCAATGAATGTTGTCGCGAGCTCGTGACGGCGGGGAAGGACTGCCAAAACCAATACGTGAGGTTGATCCTCTCGACCCATAGGCCGATCAAGGGGACGATCTCCGATCTCTACAGGAGGAGCAATGAGACGTGGAACAAGTGCTTTGCGGCTGCCAATTCTGTAACCCCTCCCAAGCCCACTCATTGAGAGTTATTGCTACTCTGTAGTGCACTAAACATGTAAAATAAAAAAGACGAAAGAATTATAATTTTTCTATTGGATTCTCCAAAGAATTTTCCTATTTTTTGTTCTTCTTAAGCCTTACAGTTAACTATCACAGAGGTGCAATAGTGGATGAATCATATTTTTAGTGTTCTGTGTACTTAAAAACTTAAAAAAATTTAAAATTATCTGCAAAATACACGTCGTCCCTGAAGTTGTTACTTGCTTTGGAGTCTAAAAACACAGTGTCTCAAACAAAACTATGAGAAAATGTCACTGTGTTTCTTTGTTTTTAACATACCTTTTGAAACGAATACCTAAGCAACCAAAAGATCAAATGATGGTTTGATAATCATAGATTCATATCTACTAATCATATGAATACTCAGTTAAGACCGGTCAATTTAGTTATCTGTACTGTTATTATAAAGTAAAGTAAAGAGGAGTTTTCACTTTTAAGGTTTTCTGACAAAAAATCCCAATAGTTGTTTTATAATACTCTATTAATGGATAAATATATAAATTAATATTCTTATATAAATCTTACTTTGATTATTCTTAATCTTGTAAACAACCATAAACAAAATTCAAATCTCGAAATATATTGCTAACTTTATATATGTATGTGTACAATTGCTTCATATTATGTTAGTGATTTCTTTCACTGATAATTCAAATAGTTTGTGCCAAGACAATTCGGCAAAATCTTTTGAATGTTAATTATTTGTTAACGCAAGAAGGCGTGTGCACTTTTGCTAGTCATACACTATGTAAACTTGACTTTTGAACATTTAATGAGGTTTTATTAGTATCAAGAATTGGGAAATATGTAGGGCCTGACATCTTATGTAAAATGAGTTCGTAATAAGTTTGACCATCTTATTATGCAAGAGTAGGTTTAATTAAATCAGCCGAAACGAAATAAATGTATGTGGCTTAGCCAAGAAGATGATTGTCACGCCCCGAACCCTACAGCACGCAACAACCCAACCGAGGTCGATTCAAGTGCGACGTCCCAGGACGCATCGCCGACCCAAAACCCAAAACGGAGATCAATACGCATGCAGAAGCTACATATCACCTATACGTAAATAAAGCAACATGACCCAGGGATAGCAATAAATACAATAAATACAACTTGCATTAATAACAAGAATTTACAATATCCAAAGACAGGCATATACACCAACCAAAAATGGGTCAACAGCCACTAACTTCAAAAAGGGTAGGTGGCTCGAGCGGTCAAACACTATCTCTAAAAAGGGCTCTTTCAAAAAGTGTCGGCCCTACTTAACTATGGTCAAGGCTAAGCCTAGGGCAACCAGTCCGGGTCGGATCCTGAGGACTCGGACGAATCATCAGACGACTCGAACTCAGAATCCATCAAATCCGGCTCGAACTTGACCTTCACTGACTCCACCCCGGAATCATCCTCCGGCTCAAGCTCGTACTCCATAGGCTCCGGCTCTGGCTTGATGTCAAACTCCTATTCCATCGGCTCCTCTCCCTCGAACTCGGTATCCATCCCGATGACGACTAGCTGAGGGTCAGAATCCTCCTTCCGACGTGATAGCGAGGCTCACGATCTCTCCATCAACGGCTTGCTGATCTGACTAGCCTAACACATCGGACGGGACATCAAAGGTCCTAAGGGATCCATGGGTGTCAAACTGGTCCCGAAAACACCAAGCGAGATAAGGATGGGCCTGGAACAGGGCCCTGCCCTCATCGACCCAAACTATAGTGTAATACCTAATATAAGTCTCCCCGTTCCCTATGGGATACTCCATCACCGATCGCTCTATACGATACGGGATCCCAAAACGAAGTGGTGCCTCTGCCATCTCAAGGTCGGGGGTCTGAAAAGTGGGGTTTAAACAACAATGAGAATAAATCTCAGCGAGTAGGCCTCCTAAACCTAAACTAAGCTAACATGCACCTCCGGACAAGTATAAACCAAACACACAATGCAACAATCGAATGATTTAGGCCTTCGGCCCAAATCAAATATATTCTTGACTTTGCAGGTTAGGCACATAAGAATAACGATAATAGTGCAGAACCCAACCATGACACATGCGCAATATCACCTGGCCACGACATATGTCATGCACATGCTCATGCTCATACTCATGCTCATGTCTCATCAATGCACTTTTGCATACTTGCACACTTACCAATTTCTATTTATTCATCGACCCGTGTAAAACGCATCAGGTCATTTGCTCATCGATCGATCTTTGACCCGCGTAAAAACGCATCAGGCTCATGACACCACCCACGTAAAACGCATCAGGTTAGTCATCTTCTAGTAAGCCGAGAATCATCCCCCGTAAAACGCATCATGATGACTTTAATAACCCACGTAAAATGCATCAAGGCTTTATGTGATCACACGTATACATCCACCAGTTATTATCTGAATCCTACGTAAAACGCATCAGGGCGATTAGGTGATCACATGCTTGATGTCAATCGTGCACACTCACATAATACATATGCTATGCCCATGCTTAATATGCACAATTCATGGTCATAACAATCACACTCGGCCATCCAAATTTCCACATTGAGCATTCAATTCAACTTGACAACATAATCAATGCCACAACATGCTCAATGAACCAATTAATTTGACACAGCTGCAACACATAATTGGCACCCGAATTCATGCGATTGAATCAATATAATTACGCACACTCATGGCCCGCCAAGCATCTCGATTCTTGGTTACATCAAGCACACAGCATGGCATCACATAATCAATACGAAAAACATGCACAATTCAGCCACCACATAGGAAAATCAAGGCACACTTGGCAATTCACAAACAAACCACATATTAGCTGAACGAGGTCCAATTAATCCCGTCATGATTAGCCCTTAAATAGTCCACTCTAGGCCACTAATCCACCTCCAAATCATCACATTAGACCATTAAAATCACCACCAAATCAGCCAATACTCAGTCCACACATTGCACCCATTTTAATCCACATAATTGTCCAAACCTAGTCCTTAATGATCGGCCAACAACCAGCCCATTCTAGGCTACCAAATCACATTTAAATCATCACACTAAACCACCACAATAGCCACAAGGTCAGTCCTAATCAATGGCCACTTAATCAACCCCTAAAATACCCTAATTACCCCTAAAACTTGTCTAAAGTGCACATAATCCTAATTAAGGTTTAGGGTTTGTACTCACTAGGTCTTCAGCTCCAAATGTGGCTGAACAAGGAGGAGAAATGGGCTGGACCGTGGCTGGGACAAGCCGGTTCTGCGGCGGCGCTCCGACGGTCCTCATGGCGGTGCTCGGTGGCGAACGACGGCTGGTGGTGTCTCGGCTAGGCTAGGCGGCGAAGGAGGGTGGTGGTGCTGGTGGTGGTGAAATGAGAAGGAAAGGGAGAGAGAGAGAGAGATAGTCGGGTGGTGATGGTGAGGCGAGGTAGAGGCATGCACGGCGGCGTGCAGCGCTTGGCACCAGCAGGCGGCGGCTGCGAAACCGCGGCTGAGCTGCTCCGGCGAGGGCCTCACGCGGCCAAGGAGGAGTGGAAAATGGAGAGTGTGAAAGGGAGAGTGGCCGGCGCAAATGAGAGGGAATGGGGAGAGAGAGAGAATGGGAGAGTGTTTATCACAAAGGCTTGAGTGGAGTGGTTGACCAAACCCCCTAAAAATTACCATCTTGTCCAACCACCAAGGGCTAAGATTAACTCTTGCCAAAGTATACAGGGGTAAATTGGTCCAGTAAATTTCAGCACTGTGGGAGGCTGATTAAGTCCAAATTAAATCCCAAAATTCAGAATTAGCACTTAGGACTCAGGGGCAAATCGGTAATTTTCCACTTTCGGTCCGAAATTCCATTTTTCGACCATACCGATCCCAAATATATTTGACCACACTTATACAATGTTGTCCTTGTAAAATAGTCGCATACGTCCATGAAATTTGACGCTCAAGTCCATATTCAATTCCACGATTAATTTCGCACAAATGTGATTTTAGCGTCTCTCACTAACGGGCGGCTGTTTAGGGATTACGCATGTCGACTTAGGATACTCGAGTCATGACGGTCTCAATTCCCAAGAGAACACGAGGATTTATCGCTAGTTCTGGGGGTCGCGATCGTTCGGAATACGTTCGGGATTGTTAGCCACAAGTACTCTCAGTCGTGCGAAATCACCTGCGATACTGTCGTACGTTGTTGGCCAAACCAAATCCATCACCCTCCTTGGATTGGCCCACATTGGCCCAAAATATTCCCTCGTCGTTTCTCGGAATTGGACTCAATTTACGATCAAGTTCTTGGGTCCACTTACCATTTTTCCTAGTTAGCCATTCCCTATTGGTCAGTATTCCAAGAATGATCAGTTCCGAGCGAGACTTACTAAAACAAAATAAGAAATAACCATCCATTTCATTGATCACGAAAGTGGGTCGAATTCAGGATGTTACAATGATGATGATTACTATAATCATTATTTCATTATCAGCTTGGCTCCTCTTCATTAAAGAAATCTGTTAGTTATCACAAGTTTTAATAGTTTTTAATAAAGAAAAGAAGAGTCGCACCCAAATATCTAGTCAAAACGTTAAATAATCAATAAATGAGTTTTGTAAATCTGGAAAGCAAAACCCAAATTTTGTCAACGGATAATTGGCCAATAAATAAGCTCAATTAATGTGGAAAACCGTAGCCAAATTTGGTTGATAGTGATACACAGGGAAAACAAGACTTGTTAGAAATTTGTATATGTAAACTCGGCTCCTTCTCATTAATGAGACCCATTAATTATATAACTTTTTTACCACAAGTTGTTCAAAAATAATTTAATGAAGAACAAAATCACACTAAAATATCAAGTTAAATTGTTAATTAATTAATAAGTAAGTTCACTAAATCTAGAAAATCAAAACCAAAATATCTCGTCAAATTTTAATTAATCAATGAATAAGTCCAACTAATAAAAAAACCGAAGTTAAATTTGGTTGAGCAATATAGAGAAAAAAAAAACGAAATTAAACAACACGACGGCAGATGCTTGGAATGTTGATAAGATATCTGTTTTTGTGAGGTTGATCTGTGTAGATACAACAAGCTTATAAATGGGTCGGGTTAACCTGAGTCAATTATAGTTGGGTCATATTGAAAATGTATAATGTTTTGTTTGAGATAAAAGGACATCCAATGTTGTATGTGTTGTGAAAACCTCTTATGATATTTTGAAGTTGACAAAAAAATCCATGCATACTTTACGAGCTTGATAAATACAAATGTTGTCTATGGCAATACTCAAATCCGCATCAAAGAAACTTAGACGTGCAAAGTGAAAAGATTTGTGTAGACCCGAAGGACCTATGTGAAAAAGGGGAACAAGTTAAGAAGAATGGGAAGTTCATAAACACTTGGAGGTACCTAGGTGAGCATGACTACATATCTATATCACTATCGTACTCAAAGGTTCCAAATGGTGTTAGAGAAACATCTCAAGGAAATTTTAATGATCCCAAAACTATCCTTTGTATAATGTTTTACATTGATGATTGCATATGTTCTTGATAATGTTTACAGAACTAAAGTGATAAGATCATGAATATGTTATACCTGTAAAAACAGCATTAACGAATCTCTAAAGATCAGCTACAAGATAATGTTTATTCTAAGCTGAGAAAATCAGGAAGTTCATGTTGTTATAGCAACGGATCATTTAATATGACCGTCTGTTTATTATTATAGCCGTTGTTAACTAGACATACACAAGTAGGAGAGAAGAAAGATCTGAGAACAAGCTATCTAACAGTATGTCAGAGCCGCAGCGATAGGATAGCAACTGAATCTATTTTGATTAGCCTGCAAATGTTCGGAAAAAGATTATATGGGCAGTCCCATCCTTGGATAGCAGCACCGACGAACTCCTAGTGGCTATTTTGCTTCCCCAAGATATCTCCAATGAGTTGTTTGAGAATGCCTATAAAAGAGAAGATTTTTTATGCCAAGATGTTGTAGGTGTACAATACATAAATTCAGAAATTTGCTACAAGCTGTGTTCTTAGCAAAAAGCTCTCATCCGTCTGTGATCTTTGCTACTTGTAATTGTACTAAAAGATCAAGTCTACTGAGTAATAACAGCACCTAAATCCTAATAGTGTGATATGTCTTCCTAAAGGATTTTGTGTATGCTGGTTGTAACTTGGTTAGCAATAACAAGTGTATTCTAGTTCAACTTATGACTATTAGTGGTGAGAGTGGACATAGGCTTGTGGATAAAGCCAAACTATTATATATCATTGTGTTGATGTTTTTCTTTGATTCAATCACTTAAGCACATAATTAGCTCACGGTTTCTGAAACATCATCTTAACCTAATATTTACTATGTACCTACTGTTTTCCGCAAAAGTTGTTAAAGATCTTGAAACAACCTATTCATCCCATCTAGGTTGTATTGTTAGCCCTAACAAATGGAAGGCAATACATTATTACTGAGACACTTGATATAACCGGTAAATACAAGTACAAGCGAAGCCCTTATATTACCTATGCACGTAGCTTATCACATGCATATGCAATCTGGATTAAAATATCCCATGATGCTTTATATCAACTAAACATTTATAAGAGTTAGATATCTAACTGGCATTCTTAAATGAAGATGTTGATTGATCATCGATTTTGTGGAAAGATCCAAACTAATTACGTGGAAGGTCTTAATTACGCGTAAGATCTTTATTGATTGTCAATAATCCATAAGGTAGAATTATTTCCAAAGTTCAAGCTACACTATTTATAGAAATTGAAAGATTTAACTGCGATCAAATCTTCGAAAACTCAGACTAATTGATTTCAACAGCTAAATTGATTTTGTGACATTCTGAAATCCGACCCACTTGGGATTTATAAAGTGAATAGTTTATAGACGTGCTTATAGTTAGATCTCGCCCGAAATTGATCACTTCGGGAATACTAACTGTTAGGGAAAGGCTAACTAGGGATTTAAATTCGCACGACCAAAGAACTCGATCGTGAACCGACTTTCGACCATGAAAATTGTTGATGTGACATTTTGAGCCATAGTAGGTCGATCTAAGGATAGCCAGGAATCAGTTCGCCACTGTCATATTAGTGGATCGCTGGTGATTTCGCTGGACCACGAAATGAATTAACGAATGACCCTAAACCTATACCAAACGATCGTGCCCGTCGGATCGAGCGATCGATTCTCGCGATTAAGTGACAATCGAGATTGGCACGATCCGAGTAAACTTGTATATGGCATGATTCAGTATTGGCCACGAGTCAAATGTGTGAATTTCCTCAAAAGCCACCGTTAGTATGAGATACGCGCAAGTTACGTTGTTTAGAACTTAGTCATTAATTAGAGATCAAGTTAGGTATTGAAAATTTAGAAAGTCACGACAGATCATTTGGACGATGTCGTCATTTGCTCGAGTAACCTCGGATTTGCCCGAATCCTTCGGAAAAATTAAATTTCTGCGAGAAATGGAAAATGACCATTTTACCCTTGGAATTTTGTTAAGGCTAATGTAATTTGGGAAGGGCATTTTGCTAATTTCGCCCTAGCCTTAGAATTAGAGTTTTTTGGACAATTTTGCCCTTGGACTTTTGGAGAAATTCCCAAATTGCCCTTGGATATTTTGGAAAAGATTCGTTCTAGATCGTCTATCGCAAGATAAGATCGAATCTAGGCCGTTGATTGGATTTGTGAGAAAAGGGCAAGATGGTCATTTGGGACTTCAATTATTGGCCTTGGGTTATTTAAAACCAATTTTTTCTCTCTCTCTCCTCACTCTCTCTCTACTTCTCGGTAAGACCCCCTCTCTCACCAACCGATCGCCCCTCCCCCTTGCCGAGCCACCGCTCGCCGGCCACCGTCTGCCGTGCCACCGCCGTCCCACCATCGACCCGCACCACCACCCTCATGCCGTCCTTCTCTCTCTCTCTCTACCCTCCCGTGGCCGTGAACTGCGGCCAAGGAAGCCGTCGTCTAGCCAACTGCCGCCATTGCCAAGCCACTCGCAGCCGCCAACTGCCGACGTGAGGCCGCCGATCAGCTGCCCCTTTCCCACTCTAGCCGAGCCAGTCTAGAGTATGTTTAAGTAGCACTCTAAACTCTATTTAGGATTTCGGGTATCGACGGACGAATTAGGTGTTAAATCGGATTAATTAGTGTCGGTTTAGGGATAAATTAGGGCCGTTTAGGGGTTATGTTGGTAGACTGATTTTGGGATGCGAATTGGCTGAATTGCGGGTGAAATTGTGGTGATCCGGGACTGATTTGATGTGAAGTTGAGTGCTGGAAATTAGGGCGTGAAAGGAGGAGCATTCGGTCCAATTTAAGGACAAAATGGTATAGGGTTGACGTGCCGTGTTGTGACTGGATTGTGGTGTTTGATATGGCTTGAAATGAGCATGGAAATGTCGAAATTGTGCACATGTATGTGGCTGTGATTGTGGGCCCGTGAGTGGCCATGTATGTTTGTTGAGTGGTGAATTGAATGATTAAATTTTGTATTGTTATGTGCACGCATGGGTTGAGTTGAATTAATTGTCAACTAGCCGTGATTGGGTGTTTATTGAGTATGTGGAATATGTGTGGTTTGGTGCGTGCACGGGTCGAACTTGATCGGCTAATATTGGCATGTAGTGTTGAGCATTTGAATGAGTGAGAAATCGCGTGTGGTGCGATATGTGTAGCTACGAAAATCCCTAAAACAGTACCATTACACGGGGAATTGGTCCGTCCTGAGGCGGTACGACTACGCGGGACGATGCCCAGTATTACCGGAGGACGGCCAACCTGAGGTGGTACCATTATACGGGTTGTGTCATAGGTGGTGGGTGTTGAGCCTGAGGTGATACCATTATGCGTGCCTTGAAGTGTTGTTATGAGTTAGTCGCAGTGAACCTGAGGCGGTACTACTACGCGGTTTACTGGTGAGTTGAGTATGAGTTAGTCGTAGTGAACCTAAGGCGGTACTACTACGTGAGTCACTAGCGAGTTGAGTATGAGATGGTTGCAACGAACTTGAGACAGTACCATTACGCGGGTCACTGGCAAGTTGTGTGGAAATAATGTGATGAAGCAGGAAAGAACGTGTGAAATGTAATTAGAACGTGTCTGTGATTGAAAATTGTTCTATTGTGACTAACGTGCAGATTGCACGCAAGAAAGGCCCAGGTAAGCATAATTTTGTGCCTACTATGTGATGGCTGAGTGTGATTGTGTCTGTGATTGTCTGGAGGTACGTGATAGCCTAGGTGGGGTTTAGGGTGTGTGCTTATTGAGATGTAATATCATAGTTGTTCCAACCAACAATTTCAGAACCCCGATCTAAGCAATGAATCTCCCACCGCCACCACTTGAACGTTTTGGAGTACTGATGCACACCGACCATAATGTTATAGAGTATCCGATAGACGATAATATGACTTGGATTAAGCATACTACAGTAGTCTGGGTAGACGTAGGGTTACCCCTTTGGCAGGCCCATACCTATACTGATTAGTTCTTTCGAGACGGGGTAGATGAGTTTGGCCTCGTTCGTGGATTTGATGTCCCCTTTGACGGAGTTGGAGATTGGGACCCGACAGCCATACCTCCTCCCAACGGCGAGATGACGAGTTTAAAGACTAGCCTGGCACAGTCGAGACTTCAACCTACGCTTGCAGCACCTGAACCTTTGGGGGCCGAGCATGAACCAAAGCCTGAAGAATCCCAGGCGGGGTATGATCTGATGGATGTGGATCTCGAGGTGATACCAAAGGAAGAACCAGAAGACGAAGAAGAAGACCCCGAAGTAGAACCTGAAGAGGCCCCATAAGAAGAGCCTAAGGATGAGCCTGAAGAAGAACCGGAGCTCGCACCCGAGTACGAACCAGAGTATGAGCCGATGTATGATCCCAAGTTTGTGCCAGAGGATGAGTCTAATGAGGAGCCAGTCGAGGAGGAGCGGGTGAAGGTTCTAGCCGAGTCGGTTGATATAAACAACCCGATTGAGATCGAGGCCAAGCCAAAGTCCTCGGAGGAGCAGATAGTCTAAGGGGATTCAGATTCAGATGATGAGAAATCAGACTCGGAGTGGACGCCAAGCAGAGGGCATAGGGGCTAGCGTAGGGGTTGGGAATATGCTTTTTGAAGTGTACCATTTTTGGTGATAGGGTACCCAGGTTATCGATCATTTTTGACATCGGTGGTTTACAGTATAGAAGTTCGATGTGCTTGTATATATTGTGCTTTTGTAAATCGTGGATATTATATAAGTTTGAATCAGTAATGGATGTGGTTAATCTCCCCTGTTTACCCCAGTTATTATTGTCCGGTATTGATTGTGGCTTTCGCTGATGGATATAAATCTCTGATAAGTTGAATTGGGTCATTGATACCCTGGGATATCGCATTATTCACCCAGAGAAGTGTGTCGCATGCTCGATGGGGTTCGAGGCGTGGCAGATTTGCTCAACAATTGTTCAACGGGTAGCTTGGAGATTGATCCTCATGAAGATTGTCCAACGAAAAGATTGGATATGGAGGAATATAAAAGGAGATCAACAAAGCTCAAGAAATTAAGAAGCCTAAAAGAGACGAGCAATACTCATCCAATAGATAAAGAAAGTTTCACATCTTTATACTATTTTTATGAGTGTATTGAAAGTGTAATCTATTGAAAAGTTTACTAGTGTTAAAGTTTGGGCTTGGGTGTGTAATACTATGATCTATCTGTTAGAGTATAACCAAGACCAGCTTCAGGGAGAAACGTTTTAAGTATAAGCGGCACATACTACAACAAATACTCAAGAGATTACTAATGAAATCCAATCAGTAGACTGTTAATCTAGGAGAGTAGACGTAGGCTTATACCAAGTGGAACTACTACAAAGCTCTGTGTGAATCATTTTCAATCTCTCTACTTATTTGTATAACTATCTTATAGAAGCGCATTGCACTTGATATTATCATATGTTCCTGTTTATGTTAATTTGTTCTTGTTCACATCAAGTTATTTTGCTTATTTGTTCAACTTGATATTTATAATATCACAAGAGTTAGTCAAGTTTCTTAAAATCACCGATTCACCCCGTCTAAGTAATATTATTGATCACAACAATATGATCGACAGTTGAGATGAGATCCATCTTTTCTTTCTATTTTTTCTTTTCCCTAAGAAAGAACAACCCTTGCTTGCTTACTTGGCTTTTGCAAGCCTTTCTAAAAGCCTAATCGAATGCTTCTATTTGACCAGTTCAGCACATCTGTTGTGGCAATGACATCAGCTGCAAACCTAATACCTCTTCTTAGATCCTAAGCACTAGTGCATAGGTTTGGAAAGCACAAACAATATATAACAATATTTTGTGGGGAAAATATTCTTATAGAATTTTGATGATTCCAAAATTATTTTTGATTTAATATCTTTATGATAAGTGCATATATTCGTCGTAATGGCGTGGTAAGACTTCACAAAGACTATGATGATATCAATGGACTTTATGAGATCAACAAGGACGAATTACAAGGATGAGGATCTTAATAGAAAGAGAACAAGTCAGACATGACAAAGTATTCATAAGGACATGGAATCACCATCGATCTATATAGACTTTGCAAGCTAAGACGCTCGGAGGATTATTGAATGATTAATTGCAAGTCGTTCCACGCAGTTTGACCATAGGCAGCACCAGAAGACCGGTGGAAAGGAGCACACGCCAATGTCAAGTGATAAGGTGCATTCAATCATGCTAATATCAAGTCTTGGAAGGTGCTAACGGACAAGTGCATCTACGGATGATTGTTGATTGGTAGAATATAGCCTTTGACAAAATGAGAGTCCATAGCAAGTGTGATATTTTGAAATCTGACCCACTTGGAATTTATGAAATGGATGATTTTATGAACGTGCTTGTAGTTAGATCTCGCCCGGAACTAATCACTCCTGGGATACTAACCAATAGAGACTGGCTAATTAGGGATTTAAATTCGCGTGACCAAAGAACTCGATCGTGAACCGACTTTCGATCATAAAAATTGTCGAGGTGACATTTTATGCCAATGTAGGCCAATCCAAGGATAGTTAGGAATCAGTTCGCCGCTATCATACGAGTGGATTGCGGGTGATTCTGCTTGACTACGAAATGAATTGACGAATGACCCCCAAACCTATACCAAACGATCGTGCCCATCGAAACTAGTGATCGATCCTCACGATTAAGTGACCACTGAGGTCGTCACAACCCGAGTGAACTTAAACGTGGCTTGATTCAGTATTGGCCACGGGTCGAATGTGCGAATTTTCCCAAAGCCACCCGTTAGTTCGAGATACACTCAAGTTACTTTAATTAAATTTAATCGCTAATTAGAGACCAAGTTTGGACATCGGAAATTATGAAGGTCATGACACGATAATTGGACGATGTTGTCATTAGCTCGATCAGCCTTAGATTTGTTCAGATTCTTCAGGAAATTCGAATTTTGATGAGAAATGGAAAATGACCGTTTTACCCCTGGGATTTTGTTAAGGCCAAGTATAATGGGAGAGGGCATTTGGTCATTTCACACCTACTTTAAAGATGAAAATTTTTGGACAATTTTGTCCTTGGAAATTTTGTGAAATTCCAATATTGCCCCTGGATATTTTTAGTAAGGATTAATCTTAGCCGTCGATCTTAGGATAAGATCAAAATCGTGGCCGTCGATTTGAGAATAGAGAGGAGGGTAGGATGGTCATTTGGCAAGGGTATTAGACACCAATAATTGGCTATTTAGCCTATTTCTTTCCATTTTTCTCTCTCTCCCCCTCATTTCCTCTTTCTCGGTCGTCTCTCTCCCTCACTCCCCCTCTCGGCCGAGCCTCACCCACCATGCCGTGACCGTGGCCAGCTGGCTCAGCCAGCCATCACCACCGCTTCCCCCTCCGAGCCGGCTCACCACTGTCCGCCCGTGAAGCCGCAGCCTCACCCTCGCCACCACCGCCTCATCGTTCCCCTCTCTCTCCCCTATTTTTCCCCCTCACTGAAACACCCTCACCAGCCCCATCTCAGCCCAGCTCAGCCAAGAAAGCCAACAGCCAATCACTACCATTTGCCACCGCTCGTGACCGCCGGCGAGTCGCCGGTAAACCTTACTGTTTGTCGCCGCTGCTGTTCACTCTCTATCCAGCCACCGTTGAGGTCTCAATTTCGCGTAGGAATCACAAGTAAGTGATATCCTAACCCTCGTCTAGGATAACGGGTATTTTCGGGTTAGTTCGGGGCCATTTTAGCGAGTTTTAGGAGTTAATTGTGGATTAATGGTTGGACTGATTTGGCTGAGTGGTTTGAATGGAATTGTGATAGTTTTTTAGGTGGAATTGAGGTTAGAATTGATTGGTTAGGTAATCGGAATGATTCCAGGTGATTATTGTGGCTTATTGCGTGAAAAACGGGCCTAAATGTGCCAGTATGGTGATTTTCTACGGTGGCCGAATTACTGTTCATTCTGTGCCCAAATTAGTGCATATTGGTGATTAAGATATAGTATGTGTTGGTTTGGGGTTGTCGGTAGGAGTACGATGCCCGTGAATGGTGAAATTCGGCGTAAAATCCAAAAACTCGAGTTAATTGTGCACGTGTGAATTGAATTGGATTGGCTGGTTTGTGGTGATTGTTATGGCTGGAAATAGACATGGAAATATTAAATTTATGCCCATAATTGTCACGCCCCGTACCCCACGAAGCATGAACATCCGCACGTAGGTCGACTAGAGGTGCGACGCTCCCAGGATTGCGTCACCGACCCGAAACCCGAATCAGAGCAAATGCACGTCACATGCGGAAGCAACGTATATATATATATATACACCCAGACATGCAATTATAACCATGAATAGCAATAGACAATAATATACTAAGAAACACTAACATATAAACACCCTTTTTAAAACTTATACAAACTAGTTATTTACAATTAAAAAGAATACAACAAAAGGCCACTAAACAAAAAGGATCGGTGGCCTAGGGTATCAGCTAACTACCTGGGAGGGTTACATCAAAAAAGAAGGGGGGTTAGATTAACTTCTATTCCTAACACTGGGACCTATCCTAGGGTTCCCAATCTGGATCAGATGATGCCGATGACTCCTCCAGAGAGTTCTCCTCAGATACTATCTCTTCGTCCGATCCAACCTCAGCCACTTCTCCAACCGCCTGAACATTCTCATCTATTACTTCCAAATTCAGTTCTTCATCTTCCTCCTCGGGGGCATCGTCAACTATAACTTGCTGCTCTCCTTGCTCCTCATCCCTGGGTATCGGTCCATCCACAGTATCACCTACGCTACTCACGCTTAGAGAAGCTGGGGGATCCGAGACTTCTCCGCTCGCCATCTGCGGGATCATCACTCCGTTCACGTCTATGGGAACGTCAAAGGTCCTGATCGGGGGTCCAGTTACACCATCTGCTCCCCTCAAATACCAAACTACATACTCTTGTGTTTGGTGGTACTCCTCTCCCACGTCTATAAGCACCACTGATTGGCGCCTAATGTATGCTGATCCGTCCCCGCAAGGATGCACACTAACATCTCGCTGAATCCGGTACGGGTATCCAAAAAGAGGACCTTTCCTCGGCATTCTACTGACGGGGGTCTGAAAATCCGATTTTTACCACAACCGTGAGATAAACTCAGCAAGTAAAATCTCTAATCCTAAACTAGGCTAACGTGCACCTCCAGAAATAAATAAAACACACAATTCACTGAACCAGTAATTAAATCAATATAAATTCACATGGGCCCACGGCCCGATTCCAATACTCCAGCCCTGCAGGTTAGGCTTTCAATATCAATATAATTCATAGACAATTAAATCGACCCGAAGACCATGACCCAATGGTCATCACAATTTAACTCGACCCGAAGGCCATGACCCAATGGTCATCAATCATTCGACCCGAAGGCCCGACCCGTCGGTCACAGTTATAAATCGACCCGTAGGCCTGACCCGTCGGTCACAATTACACTCGACCCGTAGGCCTGACCCGTCGGTCACAGTTATATATCGACCCGAAGGCCTGACCCGTCGGTCACAATTACACTCGACCCGTAGGCATGACCCGTCGGTCACAGTTATATATCGACCCGAAGGCCTGACCCGTCGGTCACAATTACACTCATAAATCATATCAAAAATCAACGTGGAATTTCACAATCAAAGGCCCATTTAATTCCTAATGGGCTTCCACAATTCAAGTCCATTCACATCAAGGCCCATTCCATTTTCTAATTGGGCTTCAACAATTCAATTTAATTCCAACTTCATGGGCCCATTCCATTTCTAATTTCTAGGCCCATTTAAATTTCTCTAATTTGGGCTCATCTAAAATTCTCCAATTTGGGCCCAATTAATACAAAATTCGGAGCCCAAGAGGCCCATCACAATTCAGCCCTCATTTCTCTTCTAATTTACCCCTAAACCAAAGTAATTAGTCCTAATTAAGCCCACTAATCATCCATTACACAAAACATACTTAATTAGGCCCTAATTAACATAATTAAGTCTCTAATCTAGCACACTTAGGACTAATTTAGGGATTAGTGGATTTACTCGCCTAATGACGACGCGAGACGACGGGAACGAGCGGCCGACGACCGGCGAGCGGTACAATCGGCGGCGGCGTTCCAAAGCAAGCCGGCGGCTCACGGCGGTCCGGCGAAGCCCACGGCCAAGTCTCGGCTAAAACAGGGGAAGCTTCGGTGGGGGCTGGCTGAGACTGACTGAAAGGGGGACGGTGAGGCGAGGCTGGACGGCTGGGGTGGTGCACGGCGGCGCGGCCAGGCGGACGAGCCCAGCGACGGCGACGGCGTCCTTGCACGCCCAGCGGGAGCAGCTGCGAACGGGCGGCTGTGGACGGCGGAGAAAGGAGAAAATGTTGCGACTAGGCTAGGGGGTGATGGCTGGGGTGAGACACGGCGGCTGGCAGCCAGCAGCTCCGGCGAGGCTGCTGTTCCGGCGTGAACAGTGGGCTGGGCGCTGATCGGCGTGAGGGAGAGAGAGACCGAGAGAGAATCGGGAGAAGAGAGAGAGAGTGGCGCCGGTGAGGTGAGCTGAGGAGAGAGAGAGAGAGTCAAAGAGGGTCAAGGGAGGGGGTGAGTGGATGCCACATGTCAAAATCCTAGCCTAATTGCCCAAAATACCCTTGATCCAAGGGCTCTAATTCAATCCAATCCAATAATGCAAGGGTAGACTTGTCATTTGCCCCTAACCATGGTTAACCAACCCTAGTTAACCTTAACCAACCTTGGTTAATCTCCAAAATTAAATCCAAAATTCGAAATAAATCAAAAAATGGCCTAGGGGCAATTCCGTCATTTTTCCGTCCGGAACCGAAATTCCAATTTTCGCTCATACCGGTCCTAAATATTCATGTGATACCTAATCCAGAGTCGGAATCGCGAAATTCGCTTTCTAAGCCCTCGAAAATCCTCTGCGAAGTTTCCGGGAATAAAATAATATTATTTTCCAATTTCTGTCGAAAATCCACTTTTTGTCCAGAATCACTCCAAACACACTTGGATACCCCAAAATGACGTTGGCCGCGAAAAATAACCTCAAACGGCCTCCGAATTCGGCCTCGGCGTTCTCAGGGGCAAAATGGTCTTTTTCTCACTTTCTGCCGAATCTTCAGTTTTCAACTGTTTTAATCTCAAACATGAATGGCCATTACCAATTGACGTCCGTCTTGCAAAATAGTCGTAATTACCCTTGAGATTTTGATATCGAAACTCGGGTCCAATATTGTAATCTCAATATGCTCGTTTTGCAGTTTTAGGGTCTCTCACTAACGAGCGGCTGTTTAGGCGTTACGCGTATCGACCTAAGATTGTCCGAATCGTGATGGTCTAAATTTCGAGAGAACGAGAGGAATTATCACTAGTACCAGGGTCGCGATCGTTTGGATTACAATCAGGTTTCATTCGTCAGGTGTACTTTCGGTCGTGCGAAATCACTCGCGATCCGATCGTACATTACTGACAATATCAACCAATTATTTTCCTAAGATCGGCCTATATTGGCTCAAAATATTTCCTCAACGTTCTTCAAAATCAGCGTTCAGTCGCGATTGGGTTCTCGGTCCACGTACCTGTTCCTATTTAGCCTTTCTCATATGGTCAATGTCCCGAGACTGATCAGGTTCAGGCGAGACTCACTAAAATTACACGAGAATGAATATACACTTTATTGGTCCCGATAACGGGTCAAAATTCAGGATGTTACAACTCTTCCCCCCTTACAAAAATTTCGTCCTCGAAATTTGCACTTCAACCCTGCTCTTCGAACAACTGGGGGTGTTGACGTCGCATAGTTTCCTCGCTTTCCCAAGTAGCGCCCTCTGTCCCGTGGTGTTCCCAAACTACCTTCACCATCGGGATTGTCTTGTTCCGAAGTACTCGATCCTTTCTGTCTTCGATTCTGACTGGTCTCTCCATGTACGACACCCTGTCGTCCACGTCTATTTCTTCGTATCTTAGAACGTGTGTCGGATCCGGTTCATACTTTCTCAACATCGACACGTGGAAGATGTTGTGTATCTGGGACAAATTCGGTGGCAGGGCCAGTCTGTACGCCATGTCGCCAATCTTTTCCAAAATCTCAAACGACCCAACAAATCTCGGACTCAACTTTCCTTTCTTGCCAAATCGGGATAATCCCTTCATAGGCGACACCTTGAGAAACACATGATCCCCAACTTGAAATTCCAGATGTCGTCGTCTCCGATCGGCATAACTTTTCTGTCGACTCTGCGCTGTTTTTAACCTCTCTCGAATGATCTCAACAGCTTCCACTGTTTGCTGTACCAACTCTGGGCCTGTAATGCTCCGTTCTCCCACTTCATCCCAGCACACGGGAGTCCTACATGCTCTGCCATACAAAGCCTCAAACGGGGCCATCTGAATACTCTGTTGATAACTGTTATTATATGCAAACTCCACCAGACGCAGCTGTTCTTCCCATCTGCCCTGAAAATCCACTACACAAGCCCTCAACATATCCTCAAGGGTCTGGATTGTTCTTTCTGATTGCCCATCAGTCTGCGGATGATAAGTTGTACTGAACTGCACCTTTGTCCCCAAAGCTGTCTGCAGACTTTTCCAGAAATTCGCTGTAAACCTCGGATCACGATCTGAAGTAATCGTCACTGGCACTCCGTGCAGTCTCACAATCTGTCTTACATACAGCTCTGCATACTTTTCTAACTCAAAATCTTTGCGCACTGCCAGAAAATGCGCTGACTTAGTCAATCTATCCACTATCACCCAAATGGAATCGTGCCCTCTCTGACTCCTTGGTAGTCCCGTTACAAAGTCCATGGTTATGTGTTCCCATTTCCACTCGGGAATTTCCAACGGTCGCAGCAGTCCTCCAGGTTTACAATGTTGTGCCTTCACTTGTTGGCACGTCAAACACTTAGCCACATGCTTGGCTACATCCGCTTTCAATCCATTCCACCAATAATGTTGCCTTAAATTCTGATACATTTTCGTACTACCAGGGTGGATACTGTAATTGCTGCGATGAGCTTCTCTTAATATCTCTTCTTTAAGCTCAATATCATCCGGCACACACCATCGTCCTCTATACTTCAGGACTCCATTCTCTGATACCTGAAAATCTGGTTTTCTTGCCGAGGCATCCATTTCCACAATTTTCTGAATTTCCTGATCCGTGGACTGCAGAGCCTTAATCTTAGTTTGAATCTCCGGCTCAATCCTCAAAGTAGCCAGCAGATTCGACACATGGCTTAATTCCAATTTAAATTCCGAGTCTCGGAGCTTTTCCAATAACGCCCACTCCTTGATCATCATGTGTGCCATGCTAGACTTGCGACTCAATGCATCTGCAACTCGATTTGCCTTCCCAGGATGATACATGATGTCGCAGTCATAATCCTTTAGAAGTTCCATCCATCTACGCTGTCTCATATTCAACTCTTTCTGCGAGAACAGATATTTGAGGCTCTGATGATCCGTATAGATCTGAAACTTTTCCCCACATAAATAATGTCTCCAGATTTTGAGTGCAAAGACGATGGCAGCCAACTCTAAGTCATGCGTCGGATAATTCACTTCATGAGGTCTCAACTGACGCGACGCATACGCAACTACCTTTCCATGTTGCATTAACACACACCCCAGTCCTTTGAACGAAGCATCATTGTATACTTCAAATCCACCCGGTCCAGAGGGGATAGTCAAGACTGGAGCTGTCGTCAGTCTGTGCTTAAGTTCCTGAAAACTTCGTTCGCACTTATCGTCCCATTCAAACTTAGTTTCCTTTTTCAGTAGTCGCGTCAATGGCGTGGCTATCGACGAGAATCCTTCCACGAAACGTCGATAATAGCCAGCCAATCCTAAGAAACTTCTGATCTCTGTCACTAACGTCGGCCTGGGCCACTTAAGCACTGCTTCGATCTTAGTCGGATCCACTGATATTCCTTCTCCCGACACGATATGTCCAAGGAATGCTACCTTGCTAAGCCAGAACTCACATTTACTAAACTTCGCATAAAGCGCATGTTCCCTCAACGTCCGTAGAACTTCCGTCAAATGTACTTCATGTTCTTCTGAACTTTTCGAATACACCAGAATATCGTCAATGAACACTATGACGAACTGATCCAGGAATTCCTTAAAAACTCTGTTCATCAGATCCATGAAAGCTGCAGGGGCATTCGTTAAACCAAAGGGCATGACTGTAAACTCATAATGCCCGTACCTCGTCCTGAATGCAGTCTTGGGTATATCCTCTTTCCGAATTCTCAACTGATGATACCCTGTCCGTAGATCAATCTTGGAGAATACTGACGCCCCTTGCAATTGATCAAACAAGTCATCGATCCTTGGTAGTGGATACTTATTCTTTACAGTCACCTGATTCAACTGCCGGTAGTCTATACATAACCTCAACGTCCCGTCCTTTTTCTTCACAAACAGGACTGGCGCTCCCCATGGAGACGCACTAGGACGTATAAATCCCTTGTCTAGTAACTCTTGCATCTGAACTTTCAACTCTTTCAGTTCCGACAGCGACATCCGATACGGGGCCTTAGAAATTGGTTCAGTTCCTGGGGCCAACTCTATTACAAATTCCACTTCTCGTTCTGGTGGCAAACCCGGCAACTCTTGAGGAAAAACCTCGGGGAAATTACACACTACAGAGATTTCTTCCAATTTAGGCTCCACCAATGTCGGATCCTTAACGTTAACCAAATACCCCTCACAACCTTCCTCAAGCATCTCTGTTGCTTCCACTGAGGAAATCCAAGGGATCGAGGTTCCTCCTCGGTTTCCCTGAAACTCAAACTTAGGACGACCAATCGGATTAAATTGGATCGTCCTGCTGCCGCAATCCATAACGGCTTTCTGTTTAGTCAGCCAATCCATACCAATGATCACATCAAAGTCATACATGGCTAACACAGCTAAATCAATTCTTTCCTCAACATTTCCAATCACAATTTTACAGTCCAAACATCCCAATGATACTAACACCCTATCATGTAATGGGGTCGTCACACACAACATAATCTCAAGTAAAACAGGCTCCAGACCAACCAATCTAACAAACTGCTCAGAAATAAACGAATGGGTTGCTCCGGGATCAAATAACGCATATGCCGAATGATTGCAAAGAGAAACGGTACCTGTGACCACACCCGGCGCGTCCTCAGCATCCTTTCGCGCCATAGCATACACTCGTCCTTGAGCAGGTGGTCTGCCCTGAATAGCCGGTGGAGGATTTCCGGCCTGATTTCCAATTCTAAGCGGCTGCTGTGGTTGACCTGGGGGTCCCAAAAGTCGTTGTTGGGGGCAATTCTTGATCTGGTGCCCCATACTCCCACAGCGAAAACAAGCCCCAATCCTATGTTGCGTTTGACTGGGCTTCCCGATAATCCTTCTCGGGGGCGGAACAAATCGTCTATTACTGGCCATTGGTCTCCTTACAAAGCGACGATTGTCCCGGTTAGGAATAAACCTCGAACCCGATGCTGATGCCCTTTCAATCTGATCCCGTTCCATAGTCTGGGCTCGCTCAGATAACTCTCTATAATCTCGGATATTCAACAAAAGCATCTGAGTACGAAGTTCCGGTTTCAGTCCATCCCGGAACCTTCGAGCCTTGTCCAGGGGATTCTCAACCATTCTTGGGGCAAACTTGGACAATCTGATAAACTCTGCCTCATACTGCACTACCGTCATCGACCCCTGACGAAGTCTCATAAACTCTGCCATCTTCTTCTCCTGGGCACTCTCAGAGAAAAACTGTCCATAGAAGTGCTCAACGAAAATTGTCCAGGTCGGTTCCATAAACTCTGGAAACACTCTATCCTTAACCGCCTTCCACCAGTCATGGGCATTGTCCTGCAGTTGATACGATGCCAAGGAGATCTTCTCCCTCTCAGTACACTCTAACAGCTCAAATGCTTTTTCCAATTCCTCAACCCAACGCGGGGCGGCTTCGGGGTCACCTCTACCCGTGAACTTGGGCGGTTTCAACTTAAGAAAATGCTCTACCAACTGGTGCATTGGTCTCGGTGCCACCATTGGTTGAGCCTGCACTGGCTGAGCTTGAGCTTGATTCTCATGGACGGCAGCAACGGCTGCGGCCTCAGCAGCCTGAGCAGTTGCATTCTCTCTTTCCTGCGCCTGCCTATCCATCACATTACCAATTCGGTCTAACGCTCGGAGAACTCCTTCCATGCGCGGATCCTCCGCCTGTCTAACATCAGCTCTGGGGTCCACTGTAGCCCCAACACCAACTCTAGGGATCCCTTCCTCTCTAGCACCCGCAACTATATTCTCTATCGCTCTGGCTCTACCACGACCTCTACCACGAGCTTCTCTGCCTGCGCCCCTCCTTGGGGCTCCTCTCACTCTTCCTCTTTCACTGCTCATCTTTCTATCCTGAGTGCTCGACTACCTGCTATAATTCCATCCAGGAATTAGAGACCTAGGCCAACTAACCGGTCTAAGTTCTAGGCAGGTATAAACACAGAAACAATGAAGCACTCAGCATGCGGCTAACACAACAGCACATAAATTTCACCCAAGAATTCGCACACTAACCTTGGGTCCTGCCGCACCTGCACAATACTGGTTCCATTAATCACCACCACAGTCAAACACAAACATTCTGGAGGTACACTTAGCACACTAAGTCACCCTATAGCTACCCATGGTCATTTCTCCTTATCACTCCAAGGCTCAACTAGATCAAACAGAGCTGTCCTTGCTCTGATACCAATTCTTACGGGGATGTCACGCCCCGTACCCCACGAAGCATGAACATCCGCACGTAGGTCGACTAGAGGTGCGACGCTCCCAGGATTGCGTCACCGACCCGAAACCCGAATCAGAGCAAATGCACGTCACATGCGGAAGCAACGTATATATATATATACACCCAGACATGCAATTATAACCATGAATAGCAATAGACAATAATATACTAAGAAACACTAACATATAAACACCCTTTTTAAAACTTATACAAACTAGTTATTTACAATTAAAAAGAATACAACAAAAGGCCACTAAACAAAAAGGATCGGTGGCCTAGGGTATCAGCTAACTACCTGGGAGGGTTACATCAAAAAAGAAGGGGGGTTAGATTAACTTCTATTCCTAACACTGGGACCTATCCTAGGGTTCCCAATCTGGATCGGATGATGCCGATGACTCCTCCAGAGAGTTCTCCTCAGATACTATCTCTTCGTCCGATCCAACCTCAGCCACTTCTCCAACCGCCTGAACATTCTCATCTATTACTTCCAAATTCAGTTCTTCATCTTCCTCCTCGGGGGCATCGTCAACTATAACTTGCTGCTCTCCTTGCTCCTCATCCCTGGGTATCGGTCCATCCACAGTATCACCTACGCTACTCACGCTCAGAGAAGCTGGGGGATCCGAGACTTCTCCGCTCGCAATCTGCGGGATCATCACTCCGTTCACGTCTATGGGAACGTCAAAGGTCCTGATCGGGGGTCCAGTTACACCATCTGCTCCCCTCAAATACCAAGCTACATACTCTTGTGTTTGGTGGTACTCCTCTCCCACGTCTATAAGCACCACTGATTGGCGCCTAATGTATGCTGATCCGTCCCCGCAAGGATGCACACTAACATCTCGCTGAATCCGGTACGGGTATCCAAAAAGAGGACCTTTCCTCGGCATTCTACTGACGGGGGTCTGAAAATCCGATTTTTACCACAACCGTGAGATAAACTCAGCAAGTAAAATCTCTAATCCTAAACTAGGCTAACGTGCACCTCCAGAAATAAATAAAACACACAATTCACTGAACCAGTAATTAAATCAATATAAATTCACATGGGCCCACGGCCCGATTCCAATACTCCAGCCCTGCAGGTTAGGCTTTCAATATCAATATAATTCATAGACAATTAAATCGACCCGAAGACCATGACCCAATGGTCATCACAATTTAACTCGACCCGAAGGCCATGACCCAATGGTCATCAATCATTCGACCCGAAGGCCCGACCCGTCGGTCACAGTTATAAATCGACCCGTAGGCCTGACCCGTCGGTCACAATTACACTCGACCCGTAGGCCTGACTCGTCGGTCACAGTTATATATCGACCCGAAGGCCTGACCCGTCGGTCACAATTACACTCGACCCGTAGGCCTGACCCGTCGGTCACAGTTATATATCGACCCGAAGGCTTGACCCGTCGGTCACAATTACACTCATAAATCATATCAAAAATCAACGTGGAATTTCACAATCAAAGGCCCATTTAATTCCTAATGGGCTTCCACAATTCAAGTCCATTCACATCAAGGCCCATTCCATTTTCTAATTGGGCTTCAACAATTCAATTTAATTCCAACTTCATGGGCCCATTCCATTTCTAATTTCTAGGCCCATTTAAATTTCTCTAATTTGGGCTCATCTAAAATTCTCCAATTTGGGCCCAATTAATACAAAATTCGGAGCCCAAGAGGCCCATCACAATTCAGCCCTCATTTCTCTTCTAATTTACCCCTAAACCAAAGTAATTAGTCCTAATTAAGCCCACTAATCATCCATTACACAAAACATACTTAATTAGGCCCTAATTAACATAATTAAGTCTCTAATCTAGCACACTTAGGACTAATTTAGGGATTAGTGGATTTACTCGCCTAATGACGACGCGAGACGACGGGAACGAGCGGCCGACGACCGGCGAGCGGTACAATCGGCGGCGGCGTTCCAAAGCAAGCCGGCGGCTCACGGCGGTCCGGCGAAGCCCACGGCCAAGTCTCGGCTAAAACAGGGGAAGCTTCGGTGGGGGCTGGCTGAGACTGACTGAAAGGGGGACGGTGAGGCGAGGCTGGACGGCTGGGGTGGTGCACGGCGGCGCGGCCAGGCGGACGAGCCCAGCGACGGCGACGGCGTCCTTGCACGCCCGGCGGGAGCAGCTGCGAACGGGCGGCTGTGGACGGCGGAGAAAGGAGAAAATGTTGCGACTAGGCTAGGGGGTGATGGCTGGGGTGAGACACGGCGGCTGGCAGCCAGCAGCTCCGGCGAGGCTGCTGTTCCGGCGTGAACAGTGGGCTGGGCGCTGATCGGCGTGAGGGAGAGAGAGACCGAGAGAGAATCGGGAGAAGAGAGAGAGAGTGGCGCCGGTGAGGTGAGCTGAGGAGAGAGAGAGAGAGTCAAAGATGGTCAAGGGAGGGGGTGAGTGGATGCCACATGTCAAAATCCTAGCCTAATTGCCCAAAATACCCTTGATCCAAGGGCTCTAATTCAATCCAATCCAATAATGCAAGGGTAGACTTGTCATTTGCCCTTAACCATGGTTAACCAACCCTAGTTAACCTTAACCAACCTTGGTTAATCTCCAAAATTAAATCCAAAATTCGAAATAAATCAAAAAATGGCCTAGGGGCAATTCCGTCATTTTTCCGTCCGGAACCGAAATTCCAATTTTCGCTCATACCGGTCCTAAATATTCATGTGATACCTAATCCAGAGTCGGAATCGCGAAATTCGCTTTCTAAGCCCTCGAAAATCCTCTGCGAAGTTTCCGGGAATAAAATAATATTATTTTCCAATTTCTGTCGAAAATCCACTTTTTGTCCAGAATCACTCCAAACACACTTGGATACCCCAAAATGACGTTGGCCGCGAAAAATAACCTCAAACGACCTCCGAATTCGGCCTCGGCGTTCTTAGGGGCAAAATGGTCTTTTTCTCACTTTCTGCCGAATCTTCAGTTTTCAACTGTTTTAATCTCAAACATGAATGGCCATTACCAATTGACGTCCGTCTTGCAAAATAGTCGTAATTACCCTTGAGATTTTGATATCGAAACTCGGGTCCAATATTGTAATCTCAATATGCACGTTTTGCAGTTTTAGGGTCTCTCACTAACGAGCGGCTGTTTAGGCGTTACGCGTATCGACCTAAGATTGTCCGAATCGTGATGGTCTAAATTTCGAGAGAACGAGAGGAATTATCACTAGTACCAGGGTCGCGATCGTTTGGATTACAATCAGGTTTCATTCGTCAGGTGTACTTTCGGTCGTGCGAAATCACTCGCGATCCGATCGTACATTACTGACAATATCAACCAATTATTTTCCTAAGATCGGCCTATATTGGCTCAAAATATTTCCTCAACGTTCTTCAAAATCAGCGTTCAGTCGCGATTGGGTTCTCGGTCCACGTACCTGTTCCTATTTAGCCTTTCTCATATGGTCAGTGTCCCGAGACTGATCAGGTTCAGGCGAGACTCACTAAAATTACACGAGAATGAATATACACTTTATTGGTCCCGATAACGGGTCAAAATTCAGGATGTTATAATAATTGTGGCTGTGATTACGGGTCCATTGGTGACTTTGTGTGTTCGTTGAATTGTGGAATAATTATTTGAAATGTGGCCCCATTATATGTGTGTATGGGCTGGATTGAATTGGCTAGAAATTGGCCATGTTTGTGTGATAATGGAGCATGTTCACATGAGGTTTGAGCGTGTGAATGGGTGAGAAAGTTATGTGATATGTTGTGCATGTGGTCATGAAAGTCCCTGAGACGTGTACTGTAATACGGGGAATTGTGCCATCCTAAGGTGTGTACTTTAACGCGGGATGATACCCGGTATTACCGGAAGATTGCCAACTTGAGGCGTGTACTTTAAAGTGGGTTGTGCCGTAGGTGGTGGATGTTGAGCCTGAGGCGTATACTGTAACGCGGACAAGACACATAGCCTAAGGCGTGTACTGTAACGCGGGCTATGAAGTATTGTAAAATTAAGACGATCGCATGTGGACCGTAGATTGACAGTGGACCTGAGGCGTGTAGTGTAACGCGGGTCGTTGGCAAGTCGAATGAAAGTGATATGATGGTGCATGAACGAGTGTGTGTGAAATGCCGAGGTTGGAAATGACATACATTCGACTTTGTCTGTGGGCACGGAAATTTATTTGGAATGTGCATGTGGTTGGAATTTGTGTTATTGTGGCTAACGTGCAGATTGTACGCATTGAAAGCCTAGGTAATTGCAATTGTGTGCTTGTTATGTGGTTGCTGAGTGTTAGTGTGTTTGACTTGTCTGGAGGTACGTGTTAACTTAGGTGAGATTTAGGATTTCTACTTGCTGGGACGTATCTCATGGTTGTTTAACCAAATAATTTCAGAACCCCGGCTTGAATCATGAATCTTCCACCGCCGCCACCTCAGCGTTTTGGTATTCCAATGCACACCGACCATAATGTGATAGAATATCCGATAGATGAGAATATGACTTGGATCAAGCATACTATCATAGTCTAGGTAGACATAAGGCAACCCCTTTGGCAGGCCCACACTTACAGAGCTTGGTGTTTTCAAGATGGGCTAGATGAGTTTGGCCTTGTTAGAGGCTTTGATGTCCCATTTGACAGAGTGGGAGATTGGGATCCGTTGGCCATACCCCCTCTTGATAGTGAGATGACTAGTCTAAAGACTAGCCTAGCACAATCCGGATATCAGCCCGCACCTGCAGCACCCGAACCTTCAATAGCTGAACTTGATCCGAAGCCAAAGGAATCACAAGCAGGGTATGATCCAATAGATATAGATCTAGAGACAGTGCCAGAGGAGAAACCTGAAGAAGAAGAAGAACCTGAAGAAGAAGAAGAACCTGAAGAAGAAGAAGAACCAGAAGAAGAAGAGCCCAAAGGAGAGTCTGAGGAGGCACCAAAGGAAGAACGAGCAGAAGATCCAGAGGAAGAACCAGAGGATGAGCCCGAGGAAGAGCCAGAAGAGGAGTCCGAAGAGGAGGAGCGGATTGAGGTTCTGTTGGAATCGGGTGACGAGGACAACCCGATTGAGATCGAGGCAGACTCTAAGCCCTCAGAGGAGCAAGTGGCTCAGGGGGATTCGGACTCGAGTTCTAGGGAGTCAGACTAGGAGTGGACACCGTCTAGAAGGCGTAGGGGCTAGTTTAGGGGTTGAGTAAACCTTTTGAAGTGTCCCATTTTTTAGAGTTAGGGTATACCCAGGTTAGTGATCCTTTTTTATGTCGGTGGTGTAAAGTTTAGAAGCTTGATGTGCATGTATATTATGTGGATTGTAAATGGTAGATATTGTATAAGTTTGAATCGGTAATGGTTGTATATTCTCCCTTTTACCCTTAGTTATATATTGTCCGGGTGATTGTGACTTTCGCTAGTGCTTTATCTCTGATATGCTGGTTTGGAGTCGATGGCGTTTCCTGGGACGTCGCACTAATTCGACCAAAGAGGGATGTCACGAGCTCGATGGGGTTCGGGGCGTGACAGCAAGAGAAGCGAAAATGAGTCAGAGCAAGTTTGACAGTTAAATAGTCAAAGGAACAATAATGTAACAATATCAGCGAATTCCATTTTGGGAAACCATGTTATCTTTTGAAGGATAATTTTTTACGGGCGATCTAGCTCTTGACAAGAGGACTCTATAACTTCTAACTGCTCTTAACTTCCAATGGGTGAATTGAATATGGCCATAAAAAGAGGAGCAACGTAGCTAAAAAGGGTTGGACAAAAAATAACTAAAGCTTGTTCTGTTATCCCTATTTTTTATTTACTAAATCTTGTTTCCTTGAAATTACTTAGCCTTCAGCTAATGTAATTAGGCCATCGTTCAAAAGTAAGTTGAAGATTTAGATGGATATTTAATATCAAACAAGTAAACTTGAATGTTTTTAGCCCTAACAATTATTGTTTCTTTTATTTTGGCAAGCTGTAAGGTTGGACAAACATAAGACCTATTGAGCACCACTTTTGCCACAGCTATTTCCACATTTTCATCTTGGTCAAATTCATCCGTCCATTCATATTTTTCTATTAAAACCACGTTTTGTGTAAAATCTTCATGCAGCCCCTTATATCTTTCTTTAAGTAGTTGTTCATATTTAAGACACTTTCTTTGCCAATTAAAATAAATCAGGAAAATTTCAGCTTTTGAATATTTCTTTAATGTTGAAATTTAACCCATTGAAAGCCAAATTTGCGAACTCTTTCTCTAAGAGTGAAGTGAGATATTTGTTTTTAGTCTTCTTAAATGTAGCAATAAATTGATTGATTGACTCAATTTTTTACTATTAGACCCTAGCCAAGCGAGCAACTGATGCCTCAGTTATCATTTTATAGAATTGAGAATGGAATTATCGTTCCATCTCTACCCAATATTGGGTGACACAACTTTTTTTTCAATTAATATCATGAGGTTTTTTAATTTTTCAATTCACCTAATCTTTGCGGTCACAATTAAACTACCCCAATCACGTACAGCAAGCTAGGCTCCACTAGAAAATGCTCCGCTCAAGCAGTGGCGGGTGGACCTCCGATATTAATATGAAGAAATTTTCACCATTAGTCCTAAACCTTATATAAAGAATAAAATTGAGTCGTCGATCTTTCAATTGGTTTAATTAAGTTCTCAAACTATTGACAAAAAATGCAATTGAATCCTAAAACTTTAATTGCTTTGATTAACTTTACCAAAAAGTTATGAGATGGACTAACCCTATATGAAGATCTTTATTTTCTTCACAACTTCGCATATTTCTGAACATAGAAAAAGTTTCCATAATTTTAAGCAAATTTAATTTGGTAAAATTATTTTAAACCCACATGGGCAAGTGACTAGTATCTATTATATACCAAACAAGGGATTGGAAATTAGACCAGAAATGAGTAAACAACTCATTCTTACTCTTTTTTTTTTCAGATTTGATTTGTAAGGCGAAAGCCATAGGCTCGATTCTCTTATATATTCTTGATCTCCAAAAACCTGAATTAATATGTGATGGTTTGGTTGAATCACCAATCTAAAGTTTCACATTCACATTTGTTAAGTCATGTCTCGATTTTGAAACCATAAAGGAAAGTTTCCTAATTCAAGTCGGTTTTCTATTTTGAATAGATTTCCCTAGTTGGAAAAGATTTGCTAAAAAGAGATTTCCTATTTTGGATCCAATTATTGCATGTATATAAGAAGGAGATGTTATTTGTGAAGAGCATCAAAGAGGAATTTTCTGCTTGTGAATTACACCCCGAAGATATCAGAGTGTGTTGTAGCCGATTAAATTCTTGAGGTAAGAATTTGTGTCAATTCCTTTGTGAGATTAAGAGATTATTTCGTGAAGAATTATGGAGATAAATACTGTGTATGTTATTGGGTATTATTGGGTGTTGGGAAATACTAAGAATGCTTGAGTGACTCGATTGTGATTGTAATCTCCGTTATATCACTTAATCTATAGTGGAATTCTTTGTTGCTCTCCCTATTGACATAAATCATTACGACTGAACCACGTAATATGGTATCTAATTTATTTTCTTATTTTGTCAAATTTATTGTTCAATCGCTTGCTTCCGCAACAATTGGTATTGGAGTTAAGTTTGGTTGAGTTGAAGTGAATCGATGGCCACAAAAGATGGAAAAGTGAAAATCAACAAATTTGATGAGAAGGACTTTAGTTTCTAGAAGATGCAAATTGAGGATTATTTATATGAAAGAATATTACACTTGCCCCTATATGGAGAGAAGCCAGCAACGATGAAGCAAGTTGACTAGAAATTGCTGAATAAACGAGCTTTGGGTGTTATTCGGCTGACGTTGGCTCATAACATTGCCTTTAACATTGTGCAAGAGATAACTACTACGGGTTTGATGGAAGCCATGTCGGACATGTACGATAAGCCTATGCGATCAACAAAGTCTATTTGATGTGACGTCTATTTAATTTAAAAATGAGTAGAGGTGCGTCAGCTGTTGATCATATCAATGAATTCAATGTAATCGTTAATTCATTGAGTTCGGTTGATATTGACTTTGAAGATAAGGTATGTGCTTTGATTCTATTATCCTCATTACCTAATAATTGGAATATTATTGTTATTGCTATTAGTAATTCATCTGAGTCAACAAACTTCACGTTTGATAGTTTTCAAAATTTAATTCTGAATGAGGATATCCGTAAAAGAGAATATGGTGAACATGTATCTACTGCTTTAGTAGATGAAAATAGAGGGAGAATTAGTATACATACTAATAGAAGTGGTATAAACTTGAATAGACGAAGTCAGTCTAGGACTGGTGGTGTTGTCTATTGGAGTTATGGCAAGAAGGGGCATCTAAAAAGGGATTGCTTTAAGCTGAAAAACAACAAAGGTAAGGAAATTAGAGTTGTAATTGTGGATGATGTTGTAGCTATAGCTGATAGTAATTCGAATAGTGCTGATTTTTGTCTTGTCTATCACTAATTATTCATCAATCAATGGATGGATTATGAATTCTAGTTGTTTGTTTCACACTTCACCAAACATAAACTAGTTTACTACATATCAATGCATTGATAGTAGTAAAGTGCAGTTGGGGAACAACGCTGAGTGTGATGCTGTGGGTATTAGTTATATTAAAATCAAAATGCATGATGGTGTCACGAGGACATTAACTGGAGTGATGCATGTTCCAAAACTGAAGAACTTGATTTCCTTGAGTGCCGTAGATACAACTGGGTGTCGATGTATTTTGGAATGTTGTTCGAGGTGCCTTAGTGATAATGAAAGGAATCAAGCACAATGGCCTATATGAGCTTCAAGGTGAGATGATGACGGAATTCGCCACGGAGACATCGGATGCATTTGGTTGAGAGTCTAAAATGTGGCATATGCATTTGGGGCATATTAGCGAGAAAAACCTGAAGGTTCTAAGTGAAAGGAACCTATTGTGTGGTTATGTTGCTAATGAAATGAATGTATGCATGTGCTATGATTTAATCAATGGCGAAAAATGTAGTTCAGTACGGTTGTTAGAGAAACCATTGATATTACAGAATTAATTCACTTGGATGTTCACAAGTTATCGTTGTTTCCTTCAGGAAAGAGTGCTAGATTTATGTTAGCAGTTGTGGATGACTACTCGAGGAAAACGTGAGTGTTTGTTCTTAAGTACAAGTTTGATGTTGTTGCCAGAATTATGCAGTTGAAAGGTTTGATAAAAAAGAAGACTGGTAAGATGATTAAGAATGTGCAAATTGATAGTAGCATAGAGTTTTGCTCATAGTTGTTAAGCAAACTCTGCATGAACGATAGCATAGTGAGACACCGCACTAGTGTCAATGAACCACAACAAGTTACAGAGTTGATGAGCAAAACATTACTAGAGATGGCCCATAAGATGATTTAAAGTGCCTTTATGGCTAGAAGATTCCCAGCAGACGTGCTTAGTACGGCTAGCTACCTGGTGAATAGATCCCTATCGACTGCAATTGGATGTTAGACTCCCGAAGAAGCGTGGTCATGTAACGTTGCTGATTATTCTGCTCTTAAAATATTTTGTTGCTCGTGTTATGTTCAAGTTAGTAATAGTAAGCTCGATAGAAGGGTAAGAAAATGTATGTTCCTAAGTTATGCACAAGGTGACCGGGGTTATAAGTTGTGGCGCCCGGAATTAAATTCACCTGTATTTGGCGGAGAAGTTATAATTGACGAGTCTCTAGTACTTTTGGATAGGAGTGTTAATAATAGTGTTTATACGGATCTAGACATTGTTCAGATTGAGGTGGAGCTACAATGAGAAACTCTTGAGGTAGCAGATACTAGCATGATAATCGACACGGATGATGCTTGTAGTGAGGTGAAGCCTATAAAGCCAATAGTTGTTGTAACTATGAATATTGATAAGGTGCATATTTAATCTCCTAACAAATATAGATGCAATGATGGTTTTGCTTTATTTGCGGTTAAGGAGGTTGTGTGGGAAAATTATTATGGAGTAATTGAAGGTGTAGGTGAAGTTGGTGTTTTGATGAGGTCTACAGTTTTAGCGAAGTTCAAGCAAGGGCTAGACTTGAAAGACATTTGTGGCGGTTAAGCCCATTGAGGCTGTGGAAGAGTAGTAGTGAAGTTTTGACAAAACGATTGCAACTTAGCTCAAACATCAAGCCAAGGTGGAGATTGTTAAAATTATGTCTCCATTTTGAGCCCAAAAGGAAAGTTTCCTAATTTAAGTGGGTTTCCTATTTTGAATAAGTTTCCTAGGTAAATGGTTTCTTAGTTGGAAAAGGTTTCTCATTTTGGATACAATTATTGCCTATATATAAGAATGGGATGTTATTTGTGAAAAGCATCAAAGAGGAGCTTCTACTTGTGAATTATAACCTAAAGATATCTAAGTGTGTTGTAGCCAATAAAATTCTTGTGATAAGAATTTGTGTCAATAAATTTGTGAGATTGAGATATTATTTAGTGAGAAATTGTGTAACTGTGATATCCTGAAAATTCGACCTAATTTGATGATTTATGAAATGGCAATTTTGTCAACGATCTATTAGTTAATTCTCGTCCTGACCTTATCACTCAGGGAATACTAATCAAAGGGGAAAGGCTATCGAAGAATTTATTTCTAACAACCACCCATTAGTTCGAGATGTACTATAGCTGCAATTGATCGATTTCGGCTATGAAGTATGATCCGATTTTGAGTCTCGAATGCTCAAGGGTTTCACACCCGAACCATAAGACATCGCCTCGTAATTTTATGAGTTTTTTGCAGAAAATTTCAATCTCGGAAAAAGAATTACAGAATCGGAAATTTGATGTGAAAAACGAAAGTGAGCTAAGCAAAGCCATTAGGCCTCACCCTCGAGAAAGGCCAACCATCAAGGCCAGATACGAACAAGTTGACCCGTAATTCGGCACCTGGGCCGAGGACAAAGTAGTAATTTGGGGGACAAATTTTGGATAAAATTACAAAGGAAAAGAGAAATTGGAAGATATTTGTGTGGGATCATGATTGACCCCACTTTCTCTTCTCTCTCTCCTCTCTATCTCTCCCTCCTCCTTCCCCGCTGACCCCCTCCACACCAGCTGACTTTCCCCTACTGACCCCCCACCGACCCCACCCACTCTCTCTCCTCTTCCTTCCTTTCTTCTTCTTCTCTTCTTCTTGGCGCATTTGCTTCTGCTTCCATTGGCTTCTGCTGCTGCTTCTTCCGCTGGCTTCTGCTTCTGCTTCTGCTTCACTCCTGTTGTTCTACTGACCTTATGATGCCCTTCTTGCTTGGTCTTGCTTGCTAAGGCTTTGAGTAAGTGGCTTCCTAACCCTTAACTAGGCTAAGAGATTACTAATGGACATGTTAGGTGCTGATTCATGGTTGTGGATAGTTGGTTTAGTGGTTAGATGAGCTTGAATTGCTGAATGGTTCATGTTAGTTGATTCTCGGATTCGTTGCTGCTATGTGTCTGTGTTTTGCCATTTTTGTGGAGATCAATGTGGACCGAATTTGAGTAAGTGTTCTTCATGAAAGTTGACCCTAACATTTTTAATTATTTCATATATTAAATCAAGAATTTTTGGGGATCGTTTTGGGGTATTAGGGAGTCTATTTTCGGATCGTTACCACTCTGTCGGAATTACTATTCACTTGATCAGCGTGTCTTTCTGAATTTTTATAAAATTTCCAAACCTCATTTCAATAAACTTCCTTCATGAAATTTGTCAAGGACACCTGTTTTTATGACATATAAAAATTTCAAGGTTTTCCAATGAGATTTTGGTACTGATTGAAATGGATTTGAAGGCCAAACCATATGCCCTCGCGGGCTAATTTTCGATCTGATTTTGGGTGACGAAAATAGCTGTTTACAGTTAGAATTAGATTTTGTGTCCTCATGAAAAATGTTTATCAAGATGTTTCCAATGACATATCCAAAATTCATAATTTTTAGAGTTGAATTACTATTTCTTTCGAAAGGGTTTCGGTTACTGTGCAATTGCCAATTTTAAGCCCGATTCTATGCAAATTTGGTTTCTCTCTCTCGGGAACCTTTCGATGTGGTTGTTGCACGTGAGGGAGTGACTGATTGTGAATGTGTTTGCACGGCTTTAATTGGTGGAATCGTGGCTGATTTAGTGGGCGTGTAAACTGATTTGCATTGATGGTGATTGAGCACATTTGAGTGATGTTCGAGCGCGTGAATGACATGGAATTAAATGTGTCATGTGGCGTGTGTGATCACCTAAGTGTCCTGATGCATCTTTACGCAGGGAAAAGATAATAAATTATGTGACGGAGTGTACGTGTGATCACTTAAGCCCCGATGCGTCTTTACACCGGGATTGAACCCATCTCGAGATGTGTTACGTAGGACGATGCCCGATTAAGTAGGAAGACTGCCAGCCTAATGTATTTTATGCGGGTTGTGCCACGAGCCTGATGCGTGTTACGCAGGGTTAAAATGAGAATTGGTTGAGTGATTAAATGCCCGTATGCTCACATAATACTCTGAGGCGTTTTATGCAGGGTTGTGACCTGTCTCGATGCGTTTTACGCAAGACGATGCTCGATTATCGGATGCCCAGCGGGTAACTTGATACCAATCACGGCGGAGGCCGAATTGATGCTCCTCATGGAATGTCGTCTTGATGTGTGTGACACGGGACGATGTCGTCGCCGACGTAGCGGGACGATGCCCGGTTACGTCAGAAGCCCGACAACCTGCTCGGTAACCTAATGCATTTTTACGTGGGTTCGACCATTAATAATCTAGACTTTGTGAGTGTGATCCACATTATGGAATGCCATGTTCGAGATAATATTGGGCATGTCTGGATTATTGAGTGTACTACGCATGTACTTTCCTCAATTTGAGCTGTTATGTTTTGATGAATGGTTGCCATGATGTGGCGGTTTGCTAACGTGCAGGGTGTGTGCATGTGCCAAGGCGAGGTAAGGACGCTTGTGTTTGATGTGGCACGTTGATTGATTGAATTGCATGATATGAACTATCCTGCGGTACGCGTTAGCCTAAGCAAGACTTAGGTAGTGACTTATTGAGATTTATTCTCATTGTTGTATCCCAAAACCTTTCAGAACCCCGACCATGAACCTGAATGATCCTCCTAGACGTTTTGGGATATCCATGGATATAGACCAGTGGATCCGAAGATGCCGCCATGGTACCGCATAGACTTGTGATAGGCCTAATTACCCCATCTTTTGAGTATTCCTTTTGGTAGAGAAGCTAGGCTAACCAACCATTGATTCGTTTTATAGTGTGTGGTTCTTGCATAGTAGCCTGTAGTAAGGCTTGTAATTATGCATTTGTATTTAATGTTGTGTTTATAAAAGTGCTTTGTTGAGGTTTGTCCCTCCGGTAAGGAAGACCATTGGAAAGCCGAACCATTACTCCAACGTCGCATGTCGGTCTTGTGGAAGGAAGCATAGGAATGGCCCTTGCCAGAGTGGACTTGGTGCATGTTTTGGATATAGCCAACATGGTTACCAAGTGAGAAACTGTCCAAACCGTCAAGTAAGACTGCCAGTACAATCGCAGCCACCCCTCTTTATGGATAAAGTGCTAATTTCATTAGGATGCCCAGGCTGCAAGATTGTTATTGCTGGTAAGGAGAATTTGATTGATCTGGCTGTCTTGGCTATGTTTGATTTCAATATTATTATTGGTATGGAATGGTTGGTTGTTAGACAGAGGGCTGTGATGGATTGTGGTAGCAGAGCGATTCAATTTAATCTGATTGATCACTCTAGATATGAATTTGTGGGAAACCGAGGAGGAACCTCGATCCTCTGGATTTCGTCACTTGAAGTAACTAAGTTGCTAGATAAAGGATGCCAGGGGTACTTAACGACTATGGTTGATTCTTCGATTGAGGAGTCGAGGCTAGAGGATATAGTCGTGGTGTGCAAATTTTCCGATGTCTTTCCTCAGGAATTGCCGCGATTGCCACCTGAAAGAGAAGTGGAATTCGTAATTGAGTTGGCACCTAGGACGGAACCTATATCTAGAACGCCCTATCGAATGGCATTGTCAGAATTGTAAGAAATAAAGGTTCAGATGCAAGAACTACTGGATAAGGGATTTATTCGTCTGAGTACGTCATTGTGGGGAGCACTAGTGTTGTTTGTGAGATAAAAGGATGGGTCATTACGCTTATACATTAACTATCGGCAGTTAAATCAAGTGACCATTAAGAATAAGTATGCACTATTAATGATAGATGACCTATTCAATCAGTTACAAGGGGCATCAGTGTTCTCTAAGATCGACCTAAAGACTGGTTACCATCAATTGAGAATCAAGAAGGAAGATATACCGAAAACAGCATTTCGGACGAGATATGGATATTATGAGTTTACAGTGATGCCGTTTGGATTGACTAATGCCCCTGTTACCTTTTTATGGATTTGATGAATAGGGTATTCAAGGAATTTCTGGATTAGTTTGTCATCATGTTCATAGACGACATTTTAGTATACTCAAAGAACCCCGCAGAACATTAGATACATTTGGAAAAGGTTTTATAGAATTTAAGAGAACATGCACTCTACGCTAAGTTCAATAAGTGCGAATTTTGGCTCAATCGAGAGGCATTCCTTGGACATGTGATCTTTATTGAAGGAATTTCCGTGGATTTGGCAAAGATTGAAGCTGTCACGAATTGGACAAGACCTACAACGATAATCGAGGTTTGAAGCTTCTTGGGTCTGGCAGGTTATTATTGGCGATTCGTGGAAAGATTCTCGTCGATAGCTACTCTTTTGACGTGTCTACTAAAAAAGGAAACAAGGTTCAAATGGATGGATAAGTGTGAAAGGAGTCTCCAAGAGCTTAAGTAGAGGTTGATGACCGCGTCAGTGCTGACAATACCCTCAGGACCTTGGAGGATATGAGATCTATAGTGATGCGTCGCTAAAGGGACCAGGATGTATGCTAATGTAACAAGGAAGAGTAGTGGCATAAGCATCGTGGCAACTGAGACCACATGAGTTGAATTACCTGACACACGACTTGGAATTGGCAACAATTATCTTCACTCTTAAGATCTGGAGACATTACTTGTGTAGAGAGAAATTTCAGATTTTTACATACCATCAAAGTTTGAGGTATCTGTTTTCCCAAAGAAATTGAATATGAAACAGCATTGTTGGATGGAACTCCTTAAGGACTATGATTGTGATATTTTATACCACCTTAGGAAAGCTAATAGAGTAGCGGATACATTGAGTCGGAAATCAAGTATCGCTCACATGTTGGTTAAAGAGTGGACCTTGTTAGAGGAAGCACGTGATTCAGAGTTTAAGTTTGAAGTGAGTAATCTCTCAAGTTTGATGGTGACATTGAGGATTCAACTGGAAATCCAAACTAAGATTAAGGCCTTACAATCTACGGACTCAGAGATTCAGAAGATTCTAAAGATGGATACCACAAAAAGGAAATCGGACTTCCAAGTATCCGAGAATGGAATCTTAAAGTTTCATGGACGATTGTGCATGCCAAATGATGCAAAGCTTAAGGAGGAAATCTTGGTAGAAGCTCATCGCAGCAACTATAGTATTCATCCAAGCAGTATGAAAATGTATCAGAATTTATGTCGGCACTACTGGTAGAATGGAATGAAAGTGGATGTAGCCAAACACGTGGCAAAGTGCCTAACGTGTTAACAAGTGAAGGCGTAGCATTGCAAGCCTGGTAGACTGTTACGACCATTGGAAATCCCAGAATGGAAATTGGAGCATATTACCTTGGACTTCATCATGGGTTTGTCGAGAAGTCAGAGAGGCCACAACTCAATTTGGGTTATCGTTGACATATTAACTAAGTCGGTACACTTTCTAGCAATACAAAAGGACTTCGCAATGGATAGGTAGGCCGAGCTATATATGCGACAAATAGTCCGTCTCCATGGAGTGTCAATGATGATTATGTCAGACAGAGACCCTAACTTTACAACTACATTTTGGAAAAGTCTTTAAATGTCTATGGGAACGAAGCTGCACTATAGCACGGCCTATAATTCACAGACGGATGGTCAGTCTCAGAGGACAATTCAGATGCTCGAGAATATGTTACGAGCCTGTATGATAGATTTTAAAAGTGGATGGGAAAAACAGTTGCATTTGGTCGAGTTCGCCTATAATAACAGTTATTAGCAGAGTATTAGAATGGCACCGTTTGAGGCATTATATGGCAGAGCTTGCAGAACTCCAGTTTGTTGGGATGAAGTTGGGGAACGAAGCATATCGGGTCCAGAACTGGTACAGCAATCAGTTGAGGCAATTAAGATCATCCGAGACAGGCTTAAGACTGCTCAGAGTCGTCAGAAGAGTTATCCATATCAGAAACATAGGCCTTCGAAATTATGAAACATCATGGTATCGAAGGAGCCACATGGGAAAGTGAAGACATCATGAGACATCAACACCCCCATTTATTTGAGTAGTGTAGTTGGTTGTAAATTTTGAGGACGAAATTTCTATAAGGGGGAAGAATTGTGATATCCTGAAAATTCAACCCAATTTGGTGATTTATGAAATGGCGATTTCATCGACGCTCTATTAGATAATTCTCGCCCTGACCTTATCACTTAGAGAATACTAACCAAAAGGGAAAAACTATCGAAGAATTTATTTCTAATAGTCACCCGTTAGTTCGAGCTGTACTATAGCTGCGATTGATCGATTTCGACTACAAAGTACGATCCGATTTTGAGTGTCGAATGCTCAAGAGTTTCACACCCGAACCATAGGACATCACCTCGTAATTTTATGAATTTTTTGTAGAAAATTTAAATCTCGGAAAAAAAATTACATAATTGGAAATTTGACGTGAAAAACAAAAGTGAGCCGAGCAAAGCTGTTAGGCCTCGCGCCCGAGAAAGATTGGCCATCAAGGGGGAGATGAACAACAGAAGCGTCAAAACTTGTGTACGGCGCTCACTTTAGTGTCAAAAGTTTTCATCAGCTCACTTAAGTGCCAAATCGGACGAAAAATGATCACTTAAGTGCCAACGGCGAGATATTCCAGCCAAAATATATACATGGCATTTTTAATTAAATCTTGTAAATGACTTGGCAAATTTTTAAAAAAATAAAGTCCACGTGGACTTCAAAAACGACGTCGCATCGCCTACATGGCTTGGGAGAAGAATGCGACATCGTTTCCCCCTTGATAATTGAACGACGCGCACGAAGAAGACCAAATTAGGGCTCATCTGGTCATCGTTCAGGCGAAGGAAGTTCCCATTGCCGTCGCTGTACTCCGTTGCAGTCGTCGTCGTCGTTGGCTGCCGCTTGCGTGTCGTCTCTTACCCTCAGCCATTCAGGTTTGTCATATTCTCTCCATGGCTCCATTGGATGGCAAAATTAGGGCTCCGATGGGACAATTAGGGATTCGAGGGCTAAATTATGGCTCCGAGAGCAAAACTAAGACTTGGGGGGAGAGATAAACTAGGCATGACAGTAGTAGAGAAGGAATTATGAAATAGTGATTGTGGGGACCTCAAGTTCTGATTGTGAAGGCAAAAGTAAGGCTTGGTGCCAGTTGTGTTGCTTCGTTTGTACTAAACGACAACAACTGAGGTTATTTTATTTCGACAATGACAATTTGTTTAGTCATTTAGTTACGGTTATGGGATCCTCCATGTGAACTTGTTGGCTTTTGGTGCGTTGTGGTCCCAAAAGGTAATTATTTTGTTTTCTTTTGGGATCCTCGAGAGTGTAATATACACGTTTCTTTCTTATATTTTACTCACATGAGGCCAAGTAAGCGGCGAATTCCACATGTACATAATCGTCACTCTTGTAGTGTCACAACAAAGAATTAGTCAACAATTCAAGAGGTCTGTAGGCGACGGAAGGATTGAATTCCTTGTGGACAGGGTCTCTATCACATCCCGATTTTTGGGCTTGGGAAGCCGCAAGTAAATTATAATATCCTCAATTTCAATCCCTGGGAATGGCTATGGTTTAAGTTTGGTGGTTTTCCAATCAGAACTAAATTGTTTTCTTTTGTTTTGAAAAACCCAGTTTTTGATCCTTTGTACCCTTTCGTTTTGTTATTTTTGGGGAGACTTTTGTGGTCCGAATTTCCAAACACTTTCTTCTTGAAAGTTGTTCCAAACATCATGAAGTTTTACATGATTTAATTTCAGAATTTTTGGAGTTGAGATGAGTGGTACGATGGCCTGATTTTCGGACCGTGTGAAGCTGCCCAGAATGAGTATTTCGGTGATGTTCACACCGTCTTTATTTTCTACAAGCTTTTCTGGGTCGATTTTGGAAAAGATTCCTTCACGAAAGTTATGGAGAACTTCCTTTTCTATAACGTGTATAAATTTGGGAATTTTCCAAGATGATTTGGATTCTGAACAGAGCTTATTTGAGAAACAAAAATGCTGTTCCAGTGAACTATTTTTTTAGTCTATCTTTGAGCTACTAAAAATGGTATTTATCGAGAGAATCAGATTTTGTGTTCTTCATAAAAAAAATGTTTGTTAAGGCCTTGTTTATTACATATCCGAATTTGAGAATTTTCGGAGTTCATTTACTATGTTTTCAAGTCCGATTTCGTGAACAGTGCAAAACTGTCCGGTTTTGTCAGATTTCAAAGATTTAGCATTTTCTATACGAGAACATTGGAATTTCAACTTGATGTCTTCTAATGATTTAAAGTACGTGTTATGAGCTTTCAAATGAGATATTTTATGCTTTCATCGGAGGTCAAACCAGGGGGAAAACGAAATAGAGAAGCAAGCTTAGAAATGAATGGCCAAGAATGAAGCTTGTTCAAGAAGCCTAATTAATGGCTTGTATTGATTGCTTGGCCTTCTTTTTCCACAAGCCTTTATGAAGCCATTTATGAAGTCTTGGCCATCAAGTATTGACCAAGAAAGGGAGAGGAAGCCACGACAAGGAGGGGGAGAGAGAGAGAGACCCACGACCAAGCTTGAGGAGAGAAAGAGAGAGATTCATTATGACCTTTTGACCTAGGCCATTAATGGGTAGATGACACGCACGCTTACCTCATCCAAACTTTGACCCCAAGTTTTGCCTCCCTATAAATAGAAACAAGGCCATTCGGCCAAGGAGAAATAGAGAGAGAGAGAGAGAAGCCGAGAAAGAGAGAGAGGGAGAACCTCACATGAAGCCCCCTTCCTCTCCCTCACGCCATTTCCACACCCCGAGAGCTCCGGCCAACCTTCTTTCTTATTTCTTGCTTTGTAGTCATGATCGAGAAAGAGAGAAAAAGAAAAAAAAGAAAAAGAGAAAAAGCTTACCGACTAACCCATGTCTCTCTTGTGGTTTGATCAAGTGAGAAAGCTACGTCCGAGGCCCGAATATTCGTGTTCAAGCTCGAGAACCGCCAAGAATCGCTCGAAAGTCACTGAAGTTCTCGTGTTCTTCACACGCTTCGTTTTCTCTAGTTCTTGTTTAACTGATGGGTAAGTGAATTCCCTAATACCGGGAAAGGATGTTGAGATGCGTTGTGACGTGGTTTGCTTGGACCGTTTCTCGGTCATTTGGTTGGTCGTAGTTGGTTCATTTCTCGATTTGATCATGTTTCTTGTTTGATGTTGATTTGAGATAGAACCGAGTCTTGGTTGGTAAAGTGTACATGGCATGGCCATGCGTGATGTTCTCTTGTTTGAACTTTGCTATTGATCTGCCATCAATGCGGGTGCGGTAAGGCCGACTTATGTTAACGGCGATCAATATATCCTCGCTTGATATTAGTGTTTTCACTTGCTGAATCTCCCCGACTCATCCCCCATTTTTCCCCCTCTCAGGTCCATAGGATGGTCGAACGGACAGCGGCAACAGGAGGAGTTCGAGCCATGTTGGAGTTCGGGGAAAGCTAGAAGCTGTGAATCCGAAGTAGTGGGCTTAGGACACCCGAGCCATTTGTTATCATGTGTAAATGGCTAAAATCAACTAAGTTAGCTTGTAAAATATGTTTGCGTATCCTATAAACATAAGGTTTGCTCATGATACTGTTTGTCTTAATCCCGCTATTGTTTTTCATGTGTGTCCCAAGATATGCTTCCGCTTGTGTTTAAAGAAAGATAATAATGAACGGGACGTCACGTTAATGACCCCGAGGTGGGGCCGTCACAGTCTCTCCAGAATGGCTATGCACTCGGGGATATGTGAAATCTGATTGAACTTCAGAAGAGTATCAATCTGTCTCTATGAAAATAACAAAAAATCTTATCAAAAGTTGGCTATGTTTTGAGGGTTTAATTCGAGTAACATCAATGATCAAAGCATACTCAAAAACTGCAAGTCTAAATGTTATTTATCATGTTCTAGCACAAGCATATGAATTATGAACTCAGATGTAGTCCTACGTATCTTACGAGATTTGGCAGACCTATGAACATGTTTGATCTAGTGCATTGTAACTCTGAGCTATCTGCTTCTTCATTGGGTAAATTTCATTGTGCCACTGTACATTGAAATAGCTTGCAAGGGTCTCGACTCGGTCTAACTAGACAATTAGAGCAACTTGTTGGCTTTTGTGTGTTGTAGTCCCAAAAGCTTATTATTTTGTTTACTTTCGGTGCAGCATGGGCATAGGGGACAATGTTGTCGCCATCATTATTTGCTATGGCGGGGAATTTATCATTGGCACTGAGGAATGGGAATATGGTGGTGGAAATGAAGGTACTATTTTTTTTTATGTAAGGAGGCCATCATATATTGAATTCACGAGGGACATAGTGCATTATTTACGATGCAAAGTAGATAAATTGTATTATTGTGTTCCTACGAAAGGCTTGAAGGACGTATTGAGATTCTTGAATGATGATAATGGTGTTAAGGATATTATTTACCATTATCTTTATGGCGAGGAAGCTAAAGTCTATGTTGAGTATTACAGTGACTCTGAAGATGATGAAGGTGATGAGAGAACTGAAATAGAAGAAGTAGGAGAATGTACTCAGGCTGGGGACGAAAGGTAATAGCTGAGGTCGGAGACGCTAGCAAGTCATATAGAGAGAGTTGGGCAAACGGGTAGATGTCCCCAAATTTCTAGTGAAGACATACTTGATGAAGAATTGATCGAATTAAATTGGGAATTTGCTCAATCTAGTGAATCGGATGATGAAGTTTTGGGAAATGTAAATTTCCTAAGTGATGATGATGATGATGAAGAACATGCAGAATCAAGGCAAAAGCAGAGAGACTTTCTAAGAAATAAATTTGCTTTACTGAGAGAATCGTGTGAACCACAACTAGTGAATAGCCACCAAAAAGCTCCAGCTGATAGTAATCAGACTGAATATGAAAATATGAACAGAGTGGCAGTGAAGATGAGAGTGCTAGCTCCAAGAACGAGCTTGAAGATGATGAATTACCTGTTCGTAGAAGAAAAAGTAAGTATCCTTCTTATGATCCGACTGTTGCATATTCTGTTTTGTCTATAGGAATCAAATTTAACAATACGAAACTATTTAAAGAAGCTATTGTCAAGAACTCCATTGCTGAATAAAGGAGTGTCGAATTTATTAGAAATACGAAAGAATTTGTGAGAGCTAAGTATTCGCAACCAAATTGTTCATGGAAGATCTATGATGCACTGAATAGGAAGAGCAGGCCATTCCAGATTAGGTCATTGCAGGAGGAATATACTTGTTCCATTATTTTTTAGAATAAAAGGGTAACAAGTGTATGGTTGTCGAAGTACTTCTTCAATACTATCAAAGCGATGCCCGAGATTAAGAGTCCTTAGTTAAAGCAATTGGTAAAGGAGCAGGTAGGGTTAATGTATCGAGGAATTAGTGCAAAAGAGCCAAGCAGAAGGTGATGAGTACACTGATAGGTCGGTACAAGGAAGAATATGGTCAGGTTTGGGATTATGCTTGCGAATGTATGCTTCAAAACCCATCTAGTAGAGTATATGTAGAGGTTATTGAGAGGCCATTGCCTGATTATGGGACTAACTTCGATAGGTTTTATGTTTGCTTTGATGCATGCAAACGGGAATTTTTGGTTGGTTGTAGAAAAATTATAGGATTGGATCGATGTTTCTTGAAGGGTTTATACAAGGGAGAGTTGTTAGCTACTGTTGGGAGAGATGCCAATAACCAAATGTTTCCAATAGCTGGGGCTATTGTCAAAGTAGAGACCAAGGACACTTGGTCCTGGTTTCTAAAAAATATAATGGCTAACCTTGAGATAACCAATGGGAAAGGTTGGGCATGGATGAGCGACCAACAAAAGGTAATGCCATTTAAAACTGTTGGCTTTTTAATATTAATCGCATATTTTTTCTTACAAGTATTTTTTGGTTTGAATTATTGTAGGGACTTGTTCCTGTATTAGCTGAGTTGATGCCATATGCTGAACATAGAATGTGTGCAAGGCACATATATGCAAACTGAGCAAAGAATTATAAAGGGGATAAGCTGTAGAAGCAATTTTGGCATATAGCAAAGAGCACAAACATGGTTGATTTTAGAATAGCCAAGCAGGAGTTGTTTCAATTATCAAATGAAGGTTTTCAAGTATTGTTCGAAACAAAACCTAAGCATTGATGCAAGGCCTTCTTCAGCGAAGAGTTCAAGTGTGAAATCATTGACAACAACCTCAGCGAAGCTTTCAATGGCAGAGTACTAGAGGCTCGGTGCAAACCCATCATTAGCATGCTTGAAGACATACGAGTTATGGTCATGACTCGGCTCCAAAGACAGAGATGAGGCTACAAAGTGGACTAGACAATGTGGTCCCAGGATTACAAAGAGATTGGATGAGAACACAGCTGCTAGTAGGTTCTATCATCTAATTTGGAATGGAGATGATGGATATGAGATCATGAACAATGCTGATAAGTATGTCGTCCATATAAAGAGGCGAAAGTGTTCACGTCGAGCTTGGCAACTAACCGGAATTCCTTGTGCACATGCCATTTATGTCATGCAGTTGAAGCAACTAACCCCAGAGGATTACTTAGATGATTGGTACAAGAAAAGCACATATGTTGCTTCGTAGCAATTCATGATGCAACCTATCATAAGTAGCAAATTCTGGGAGCCAACAAACCATGAAGCCCCTAAACCTTTGCCACTAAAGAAGAAAATTGGAAGGCCAAAAAAGAAACGAAGAATGCATGAGGGAGAGATTTCAACTCAGAGGATGAGCAGGACTGGTGTAAAAATAACATGCTTCTATTGCCAAAAGGAAAAGCACAATAAAAAGGGTTATGCATTAAAGAAACAACATCAATAACATCAACAACAGCCATATGTAGGGGTTGATACAAGGCCAGCCCGAGGGCTAATTGAAGGGACTGCTGTAGAATCAGGTGTAGGGGCTGATGCAGGGCCAGCTAAAGGGGCTAATGCAAGGCTAGCTCAAGGGCAAACTAAAGGGTCAGTGCAAGCGCCAACTGAAGGGCTAGCCCAAGGGCTAATCACTGAGTCAACTGTTAAACAGACGAGGAGAAAATATCCTGTAAATTGTACAATTGGTGTTTGTGTTATTTTTTGGGCTGAAGTTTAATATTGATATGTCTTTATTAGGTGAGAAGAAGACCAACTGCAAAAGTTGCTGAGAGTGATGCGCTACTGTGAACAAAAGGGGCTCTCGAGAAAAGGCTAAGACAATATGGTTATGGCCTTTTTATAGACAAGCACACCGGAATGACTATTTTGAATGTAAGTTTTGTAGGACTCATGCATTGAATTTATTTATGGTATTTCCTTTTTATTGATAGTATCGTTATGTTGTTGTAGCCTGGGAGAAGTTCAGAAATGCTTATCTCTCAAGATGGCTCAACTTAAGAGTCAACGGCTGTACCGAAAAGAGAAACCCAAATGGCAAGAAGAAAGACAAGGGGGACGGCACCAAAGACCATTGCCCCAAAAAAGAAGACATTATGTGCAACTCCAAAACAACCATCAATAAGGAATCCAACACCAGTTGCATCTCAACCAAGTGATCCTAGCACCAACATTGACCTTACTTAGAGCTCTCATCAAATAACACAGCCTATAAAGAAAATGGCAGCTGCTAAGAAGAAGGTACATGGGATAGGAAAGCCAGTTGAAGAATCTACACAGCTAGTTAGAAAGAGTGCAAGAATCATAAATCAAGTCAAACGTCTATTTACAGGAAAAGGAACTGGGCGGCTTGTTCATATTGACTAATGGGAGGGTGCTAAATATGGTAGTTTTTGTTTTTTGTTGAGAGGTTGTGCATATTGACTCGTGAAATTGACATTGTACAGCATTGAGTCAGTTTAATATTTTTGTTTGGTGGGAAGCCATTCCCTAGATGTGGATGTTGTAGTTGGTTTTTTTTTTTGGTAAGTATGTTGTAGTTGGTTATTCATATTGACTAAATATAAAAACTAAGTTTAATGTCAATGGACCGATATTTATTTTGTCTATGCTTTTGAAATTTTCATATTTTGTTATTGGTTATGCTAGTTGTGCTGCTAGTGTGCTAGTTCTGCTAGATGTTCTAGTTGTGCTAGTTGTGCTTGTCTGGTGTAGTGGTGGTCATGGTGGTGCAGTAGTGGTGTTGCTGGTGCAGTGGTGGTGGCGTAGTGATGGTCGTAGTGCAGTGGTGGTGGTGCAGTGATGGTCGTGGTGCAGTGGTGGTGGCGGTACAGTGGTGGTGGTGGTGGTAGTGGTAATGGTATAGTGGTGCTGGTGCTGGTGCAGTGATGGTCGTGGTGCAGTGGTGGTGGTGGTGCAATGGTGGTGGTAGTGGTGCGGTGGTGGTATTGCTGGTGCGGTGGTAGTGGTGCAGTGGTGGTGCAGTGATGGTGGTGTTATTTTTGCAAATTTAGGTGGTGGTGTTACTGTGGTTGTGGTGGTGCTGCAATGGTGGTGGTATTGTGGTTATGGTGGTGCTGTAGTGGTGGTGGTGTTGCGTGGCTCGTATAGGTGGTGGTGGTGCTGTGGTTGTTGTGGTGCAACGGTGGTGGTGTTGCTTGGCTAGTAGTGGTGGTGGTGCTGTAGCTGTGTTGGTGTACTGGTGGTGCACTAGTGATGGTGGCGGCGCATTAATGGTGCAGTGGTGACGATGGTGGCACATTAGTGGTGCAATGGTGATGGTGGTACTTCATGGCTGGTGCAAGGCTTGCACCAATAGTTGTATATGCTAGTGCGAGGTGCAAGTTGCTAGTGCGCTAGTCCACCAGCTATGTGTTGGTGCAGCTCAAAGGCATCTTATGCTTGCACCAGCTATGTATGGGTGCAAGCATAAGATGCACTCTGTACCAACACATAGCTAATGCAAGCAAGCACACCAGCTATGTAATTGTTGCTGGTGCAGTATCGGTGAAACGAACATATCAACAACTAGCACTTAAGTGCTCACTTTTGAACAATAACTGGCACTTAAGTGATCAGTTTTCACCACGATTGGCACTTAAGTGATCACTTTTGACCACGATTGACACTTAAATAATTAGTTTCAGAAAAACTTGGCACTTAAACGATCGCTATTTACAACGTATGACACTGAAATACAGACTTCTGAACTTGGCACCACTCCTTCATTTGACAAGAGTTTGCAGCAATAATTGCAGCAAACTAGCAACCCATTACCATCAAATACTATGGCAAACAATTACCAACAATACCAGTAAACCATTGCAACAATCCAAATATCTCAAGAAAAACTAAGCAAATAAGAATTGAGAATACACAACTAAGCAAGAGAACTTGTCAATGGTCACAACCAATGAATTTCAACCTTTCATTTCGACAATAGATTGTAACAAACTTTTGTTCCGTACAAAAATAGGCTAATACAACTATACTTACAAATTACCCAATACAAGTACATATTCCACTCATCTTCAACTATGGTAGACTGAGAAACTTCTTCTCATCACTTACTTTACATTTAACCATAAAATAGGATACACAACAGAATAACAACGTAATCAATGCTTGATAACATGTCTTTTCAATTTTCATTCTTGAAACTTCCTTCTTCAAATGATTGGCCAGAGATGCTAACGCCTTCATTTCAGCTTGCATTGAGTCCACATCCTCCAATTCATCCATTAATGTAGGTGGGCGTTGATAGCGTCCTTCAAGTAACTCCAAAATCACCTTTGTCACTCGGCCGGAGAATTTCGCATTAACCAATTTGAAATATTTGCACTTCGAGCCTTCTCTATACCTGGCGCAAATATTAAATCTTCTTCTGGGATTCAACCAAGTCCAAGATGTTCTTATTAGACTCGGTAACCCGCAAAAACAGTAACATTCGGCCTCTTGTTCGCTTCGTTGAAACGAATTTGAGTCGCTGCCAAAGCTGCTGCTCTCCATTTGCAAGATTGAGATTGTAACTATGGGGGTGAATCAAAATAGGGTTTCAATTAGGGAGAAGATAGCCGGTTAGGGTTGCAAATTGAGGGATTCTCTCAATTTGGGGATTTAGGGTTCTTATTTGGGGGAAAGAGCACTAAACTATGTTGTTTTAGGGATGGGATGCTGACTGGACTCTCCGGTGAGCCGCGTCGGCTTAAAAAACTAATAAAAAAAGGTCACGTCGGATTTCCGGCCAAACTGATCGTAGTTGGCACTGAAATAAGCGTTTTTCAAAAAAATTGGCACTAAGGTGATCCAAATGAAACTTTTAGCACTAAAGTGAGCGCCGTACACAAGTTTTGGTACTTCTGCTGTTCTTCTCCCGCCATCAAGGCCCGATAAGAACAAGTTGACCCGTAATTCGGCACCTGGGTCGAGGATAAAGTGGTAATTTAGGGGACAAAATTTGGAGAAAATTATAAAGGAAAAGAGAAAAATTAGAAGATATTTGTATGGGATCATGATTGACCCCACTTTCTCTTCTCTCTCTCCTCTCTCTCTCTCTTCCTCCTCCTTCCCCGTTGACCCCCCCACGCCGGCTAACTTTTCCCCACTGACCCCCTACTGACCCCAGCCACTCTCTCTCTCTCTTTCTCTCCTCCTCCTTCTTTTCTTTTTCTTCTTTTCTTCTTGGCGTGTTTGCTTCTGCTTCCGCTGGCTTCTGCTGCCATTTTGTCCGCCCCAAACCCCATCGAGCACGCAACACACTTCTCTGGTCAAATAAAGCGACATCCCGGGAAAATCGCCGACCCAATTAAACTTATTAAAGATTTATCAACCAGCGAAAGCCATAAACAATACCCAGACAAATATAACTAGGGTAAACAGAAAGAATGAACATATTCATTGCTAATCCAAACTCATATAATATTTACAATTTACAAATCACTATATACACAAGCACACCGAACTTCTACACTATAAACCACCGATATCCAAAATGATCGATAGCCTGGGTACCCTATCACCCAAAAATGGTACACTTTAAAAAGGGCAAAAGAACACTACAAGTGCCATAACTTGTGTACGGCGCTCACTTTAGTGCCATAACTTTTTTTTGGATCACTTTAGTGCTAAAATTTTTTAAAAACGATCACTTAAGTGCTAAAATTTTTGAAAAACGATCACTTAAGTGTTAACTCTGGTGCCATATACAATTTTTCACCGGAAATCTGACGTGGCATTTTTTTTATTAATTTCTGAAGCTGACGTGGCTCGCCGAAGTCTCGCCGGAGATTGGCACTTAAATGATCGTTTTTCAAAAATTTTAGCACTTAAATGATCGTTTTTCAAAAATTTTAGCACTTAAGTGATCGTTTTTCAAAAATTTTAGCACTAAAGTGATCCAAAAAAAAGTTATGACACTTAAGTGATCGTTTTTCCTCCGACTTGGCACCAAAGTGATCCGAAAAAAAGTTATGGCACCAAAGTGAGCGCCGTACACAAGTTATGGCACTTATAGTGTCCTTTTGCCCTTTAAAAAGGCCTAGTCCCAACCCCTATACTAGCCCATACGCCCTCTGCTTGGCGTCTACTCCGAGTCTGATTCCTCATCATCTGAATCTGAATTCCCCTAGACTGTCTGCTCCTCTGAGGACTTCGGCTTGGCCTCGATCTTAATCGGGTTGTTTATATCACCTGACTCTACTGGAACCTCGACCCTCTCCTCCTCGACTGGCTCTTCATCAGACTTGTCCTCTGGCACAAACTCAGGATCGTACCATAGCTCATATTCGGGTACGTCCTCTGGTTTCTCTTTAGGCGCATCTTCTGGGGCCTCTTCGGGTTCTACCTCAGGTTCTTTCTCTTTTGGTTCTTTCTCTGGGATCACCTCGAGGTCCATGTCCATTGGATCGTACTCCGCCTAGGACTCTTCTGGCTCCGGTTCGTGCTCGGCCCTCGAGGGCTCGGGTGCTGTAGGCGCTTACTGTAGTCTGAATTGTGCCAGACTAGTCTCTAGGCTCGTCATCTCGCCGTCGGTAGGAGGTATGGCAGATGGGTCCCAATCCCCAACTCCATCAAAGGGGACGTCAAATCCACGGACATGACCAAACTCATCTACCCCGTCTCCAAAGAACCACGCGGTATAGGTATGGGCCTGCTAAAGGGGTAACCCTATATATACCCAGACTACTATAGTATGCTTGATCCAAGTCATATTACTGTCTATCGAGTACTCCACAACATTATGGTTGACGTACATTGGTACTCCAAAATGCTCAGGTGGCGGCAGTAGGAGATTCATTGCTCAGACTGGGGTTCTGAAATTATTGATTGAAATAACCATGAGAATACATTTCAGTAAGCACACACCCTAAACCCCACCTAGGCTATCACGTACCTCTAGACAATCACAATTATAATCACACTCGATCATCACATCGCAGGCACATAATTTATACTTACCTGGGCCTTTCCTGCGTGCAACCTGCACGTTAGCCACAGTAGTATAATTTTCAATCACATGCACGTTCTAATTACGTTCCACACACTCATTCCTGCCTCATCACATTTTTTCCACACACCTCGCCAGTGACCCGCGTAATAGTACCGCATCAGGTTTACTGTGACCATCTCATACTGAACTCGCCAATGACCCGCGTAGTAGTACTGCCTCAGGTTCACTGCGACTAACTCATACTCAATTTGCCAGTGACCTACGTAGTAGTACCGTCTCAGGTTCACTACAACTAACACATAACAATACTTCAAGGCCCACGTAATGGTACCGCCTCAGATCGTGTATCTTGTCCGCGTAGTGGTATCGCCTCAGGCTCAACACCCACCACCTATGACACAACCCGCGTAATGGTACTGCCTCAAGTTGGCCGTCCTCCGGTAATACTGGGCATCGTCCCATGTAGTCGTACCGCTTCAGGACGGATCAATTACTCACGTAATGGTACGCCCTCATGGATTTTCATAACCTCACATACCACACCACACGCGATACCTCACTCGTTCACATGTTCAGCACTCACATGCCACTATACTAGCCAATTACATTTGGCCCGTGCATGCACCAAACCACACACATTTCTCAAGTTCAATCAACACTCAATTGTGGCCGATTACCAATTAAATCAATTCAGCCATGCGCGCACATTACGGCCCATATTTAATACAATCTACTAATAACACAACAAACATACAAGGCCACCAACGGGCCCACAATCACAGCCACATTCACAGCCACAAATTCAACATTTCCATGCTCATTTCAAGCCATATTAAGCCCTACCAACCAGCCACACCACAACACGCCAAGCTGACACAATTTGTCTCCAATTCAGACCATATGCTCGCCAATAAGAGTTTCAATTTCTAGCATTTGATCCGGCATCAATTCAACCTCGAAACATTACAAATTCAGCCTCAAACCAGCCCATATCAATTTCCAAATCAGTCCACTAATTTAATCACTAAACAGCCCCTAATTAACCCCCAAACAACTACTAATTAATCTGATTTAATCCCTAATTTGTCCGTGAGTATCCGAAGTCCTAAATAGAGTTTAGGGCGCGACTTACCCGAACTCTAGACTAGCTCGGCTAGAGTGGAAAGGGGGCGGTAGTGGTTGGCGGCCACGCGGCGGCACTCGACGGCAGCGAGCGGCTCGTCGACGGTAGCGGTTGGCTATACGGCAGCTTCCTTGGCTTGCCAGCTCACGGCCACGGGAGGGTAGAAAGAGAAAGAGTGAACAGAGAGAAAGAGAGAGAGGAAAGGGACGGCAGCGGCGTGAGGGTGATGGTGCAGCTCGGTGGCGAGACGGCGGTGGCACGGCGGACGGACGGCCGAACGGCAGTTGCGCGGACAAGGGGGAGGGGCGATCGGTCGATGAGAGAAGGGGGTGTTTGTCGAGAATAGAGAGAGAGAGTGAGGAGAGAGAGAGAAGAGTTTGGACTTTAATAGTCCAACGTCAATAATTGAAGGCCAAAAGACCATCTCGCCCTTCTCTCACAAATCCAATCAACGGCTTAAATTCAATCTTATCGTAAAATCAACGGTCCGGATCGAATCTTTTTTAAAATATCTAAGGGCAATTTGGGAATTTCTCAAAAAGTCCAAGGGCAAAATTGTCCAAAAATCTCTAATTCTAAGGCTAGGGCGAAATTACCAAAATACCCTTCCCAAATTATATTAGCCTTAATAAATTTCTAGAGGTAAAATGGTCATTTTCCATTTCTCGCCAAAATTCAGTTTTTCTGAAGGATTCGGACAAATCTAAGGCTACCCGGGCAAATGACAACATCGTCCAAATGATCCGTCTTGACTTTCTAAATTTCTAATACCGAACTTGGTCTCTAATTAATGCCTAAGTCCTGAATAACGTAACTTGCGCATATCTCGTACTAACGGGTGACTTTTGGAGAAATTCACACATTTGACTCATTGCCGATACCAAATCATGCCACGTACAAGTTTACTCAGGTCGTGCCAACCTCGATTGTCACTTAATCGCAAGGATTAATTGCTAAATCCGACGGACATGATCATTTGGTATAGATTTAGGGTCATTCGTCAATTCATTTCGTGGTCCAGCGGAATCACCTGCGATCCACTAATATGACAGCGGAATCCCTGGCTATCCTTGGATCGGCCTACAGTAGCTCAAAATGTCACCTCGACGATTTTTCATGGTCGAAAGTCAGTTCACAATCGGGTTCTTTGGTCGCGCGAATTTAAATCCCCAATTAGCATTTCCCTAATGATTAGTATTCTCGAAGTGATCAATTCCGAGCAAGATCTAACTACAAGCACGTCCATAAACTATTCACTTCATAAATCCTAAGTGGGTCGGATTTTAGAATGTCACATACTTCTTCTGCTGGCTTCTGCTTTTGCTCCGCTGTTGCTGTTCTACCGACCTTGTGCTGCCCTTCTTGCTTGGTCTTGCTTGCTTAGGCTTTGAGTAAGTGGCTTCCTAACCCTTGACTAGACTATGGGGTTACTAATGGACATGTTAGGGGCTGATTCATAGCTCTGGATGGTTGGTTTAGAGGTTAGATGAGCTTGAATTGTTGAATGGTTCATGTTGGTTGATTCTCTGATTCATTGCTGCTATGCGTCTGTGTTTTGTTATTTTTGTGGAAATCAATGTGGACCGAATTTGAGGAAGTGTTCTCATAAAAGTTGACCCTAATATCTTGAAGTATGTCATATATTAAATCATGAATTTTTGGTGATCGTTTTGGGATATTCGGGAGTCCATTTTCGAACCGTCACCACTCTATCGGAATTACTATTCACGAGTCCAGCTTGTCTTTTTTAAAATTTTTATAAAATTTCCCAAACCTCTTTTCAACAAACTTCCTTCATAAAAGTTGTCAAGGACACTTGTTTCTATGACATATAAAAATTTCAAGGTTTTCCAATGAGACTTTGGTACTTATTGAAATGGATTTGAAGGTCGAACTGTCTGCCCTCGCGGGCTAATTTTCGATCTCACTTTGGGTGACGAAAAAAGCTGTTTACAGTTGGAATTGGATTTCATGTCCTTCATGAGAAATGTTTATCAAAATGTTTCCAATGACATATCAAAAATTCATAATTTTTGGAGTTGAATTACTATTTATTTCGAAAGGGTTTCGGTTACTGTGCAATTGCCAATTTTAGGCTCGATTCTATGCAAATTTGGTTTCTCTCTCTCGAGAACCTTTCGATTTTGTTATTGCACATGAGGGAGTGACTGATTGTGAATGTGTGTTCATGGCTTTAATTAGTGGAACTGTGGCTGATTTGGTGGGCGTGTAAACTGATTCGTATTGCTGGTGATTGAGCACATTTGAGTGATGTTTGAGCACGTGAATGACATGGAATTGAATGGGTCATGTGGCGTGTATGATCACTTAAGTTCCCTGATGCATCTTTACGCAAGGAAAAGATAATAAATTATGTGACGGAGTGTACGTGTAATCACTTAAGCCTCGATACGTCTTTACATGGGAATTGAACTCGTCATGAGGCGTGTTACACGCGATGATGCCCGATTAAGCCGGAAGATCACCAGCTTGATGCGTTTTACGCAGGTTGTGCCACAGGCCTGATGCGTGTTACGAAGGGTTAAGATGAGAATTAGTTGAGTGATTAAATGCCCGTATGCTCAAATAATACCCTTAGGTGTTTTACGCAAGGTTGTGACTTATCTTGATGCGTTTTACGCGAGACGATGCCCGATTTATCGGATGCCCAGCGGGTGACTGGATGCCAATCGTGGTGGAGGCCGGATTGATGCTTCTCATGAAATGCCGTATTGATGCATGTGACGCGGGACGATGCCGTCGCCAATGTAGCGGGATGATGCCCAGTTACACCGGAAGCCCGACAACTTGATGCGTTTTACGCGGGTTTGGGAGAGCCCGGCAACCTGATACGTTTTTATGCAGGTTTGGCCGTTAATAATCTAGACTTCATGAGTGTGATCCGCATTATGGAATGCCATGTTTGAGATAATGTTGGGCATGTCTGGATTATTAAGTGTGCTATGCATGTACTTTCCTTGATTCAGGTTGTTATGTTTCGATGAATGGTTGTCATGATATGGCGGTTTGCTAACGTGCAGGATGTGTACATGTGCCAAGGCGAGGTAAGGATGCCCGTGTTTGATGTAGCACGTTGATTGATTGAATTGCATGCTCTGTAAGGATCTCGGCCCCACCACACTAAGTCCTCACGGTTTTAAAACGTGTTACACAAGGATTAAGGGCTAAGCCTTATAAACTCACCAAGATCTCACTCCCTAAGTAATGTGGGACAAGAGCAATGCAATCCCCTCGACATCCGCGAAATCTGCCGGGAGCCGCTCCTTGTCCGAGCCCTCTCTGGCTCCGGCGATCACTCCCTGCCCTCGTCGGACCGAGTCATTACATTAATCGGACCGTGATGTCACGCTTCGAACCCCACTTGAGCACGCGACACACTTTTCGGGTTGATTAATGTGATGTCTCAGGGTATCGCCGACCCAAATGGAATTTATCAGAGATTTTAAAAAAATCAGCGAAAGCCACCAATACCCGGACAATATTAACTAGGGTATTCAAGGAGAATAAACACATTCATTGACGATTCAAACTTATATAATATTTATAACTTACAGACTGCTATATACATATGCACACTGTACTATAAACACCGATAACAAAAAGGATCGATAGCCAGGTATTTTATCTTAAAAAATGGTACACTCCAAAAGCCTACTTCCAACCCCTACGCTAACCCCTACGCTCTTTGCTCGGCGTCCATTCTGAGTCTGATTCTTCGTCATCTAAATCTGAATTCCCCTGGACAGTTTTCTCCTCCAAGGACTCCGGCTCGGCCTCAATTTCAATCGGGTGGTTTATATCACCTAACTCAGCTGAAACCTCATCCCGTTCCTCCTCGATCGACTCCTCAAAGAACTCGTCCTCTGGTACAAACTCGGGGTCAATCTATTGTTCGTACGGGGTATGTATACCGGTTCTTCTTCAGGCTCATCCTCATGCTCATCTTTTGGGGCCTTTTCAGGTTCCGCCTCGGGTTCTTCCTCTTCTGGTTCTTCCTCAGGAATCACCTCGAGATCCACGTCTATTGGATCATATCCTGCCTGTGATTCCTCAGGCTCAGGTTCGTGCTCGGCTTCCGAAGGCTCAGGTGCTACAGGCGCCGGTTGTAGTCCTAACTGTACCAGACTAGTCTACAAACTAGTCAACTCACTATCCGGAGGAGGAATGGCTGATGGATCCCAGTCCCCCAACTCCATCAAAGGGGACGTCGAAGCCACGAACGGGGCCAAACTCGTCTACCCCATCTCTAAAGAACCAAGCAGTATATGTGTGGGCTTGAAAAAAAAAAGGATAACCCTATATCTACCCAAACTACTGTCATGTGCTTAACCTAGGTCATATTCTCATCTATAGGAAACTCTACAACATTTGTGGTCGGTGTGCATCAGAACTCCAAAATGCTCAGATGGCGGCGGCAGAGGATTCATTGTTCGGGCCGGGGTTCTAAAATTTTTGGTTAAAAAAACTATAAGAATACATCTCAATAAGTACACCCATAAACCCCACCTAGGCTATCACGTACCTCCATACAATCACGACAATAATCACACTCAGCTATTACACCGCATGCACACAAGCAATACTTACCTGGACCTTTCCAGCATGCAACCTGCACATTAGTCACAATAGCACTATTCCACTCACATGCATGTTCTAGTTATATTTCATGCATTTGTTCCGATCTCATCACGTCTTTTCCACCCCACTCGCCAGTGACCCGCGTAATGGTACCGCCTCAGGTTCACTGCGATCATCTTACATTACCTCGCCAGTGGCCCGTGTAATGGTACCGTCTCAGGCTCACTACGACTAACTCAAACAACACTTCAAGGCCCACATAATGGTACCTCCCCAGGCTCAACACCTACCACCTACGACACAACCCGCGTAATAGTATCGCCTCAGGTTGGCCGTCCTCCGGTAATACCAAGCATCGTCCCGCATAATGGTACCGCCTCAAGACGGAAATATCCCTGCGTAGTGGTACCACCTCAGGAAATTCCACAATCACACATGCCACACCACACACAATTTCTTGCTCATTCACATGCTCAACACTCATTTACCAATAAATTGGCCAATCACACGTGGCCCGTGCACGCATCAATTCACACACATTTCTCATGCTCACTGAGCATTCAACACGGCTAATTGACAATTAATTCAATTCGGCCCAAGCGTACACATAACAAAGCATATTTCAGTTAATCAATTGCACATTAATGCAGCCAATTTCATCACCACACTTAGCCACATTACAAGCACATAATCAATATACAAATTGCCGTTTTTCCACATCTAAACTACGGCAAATCAATTCGAGCCCTTCGCGATATTTTCGCACAATTAATCGCCGAATCCAAATACCCAATTTACGTACCATACAACCCATCACAGCACTCATTTCAGCCAATCACAGCCCGCTTTTGGCCTCTAATTTTTCTGTCACGCCCCGAACCCCAACGAGCACATAACTCACTTCTCTGGTCGATTAATGCAACATCCCAGGGTATCCCGACCTCGCTTATAAATATCAGAGATTTAAAACGACAGCGAAAATCACAAATACTCGGATAATTAGAACTTGGGTAATTAAGGAGAATAAACAAACTCGTTTCTCATTCAACTTATCTAATATTCACAATTTACGAACCACCAATACACATGCACATCGTACTATAAATCACCGATAACCAAACCAATCGATGACCTGGGTATTCTATCGCAAAAAATGGAACATTCCAAAAGGCCTATTCCCCAATCCTACACTAACCCCTACACCCTCTGCTTGGCGTCCACTCCGAGTCAAACTCCTCGTCATCAAAATCTGAATTCTCCTGGACGGTTTGCTCCTCCGAGGACTCCGGCTTGACCTCAATCTCAATCGGGCGATTTATATCACCCGACTCAGCTAAAACCTCGTCCCGTTCCCTCTCGACCGACTCCTCAAAGAACTTGTCCTCGAGTACAAACACGGGGTCAATCCATTGTTCGTACGGGGGTATGTGCACCAGTTCTTCTTTAGGCTCATCTTCATGCTCTTCTTCCGGGGCCTCTTCGGGTTTCGCCTCGGGTTCTTCCTCTGCTGGTTCTTCCGCAGGAATCATCTCGAGATCCACGTCCATTGGATCGTATCCTACTTGTGATTCCTCAGGCTCTGGTTCATGCTCGGCCCCCGAAGGCTCAGGTGCTACAGGTGCCGATTGTAGTCCTGACTGCGCTAAACTAGTCTCCAAACTAGTCAACTCGCCATCCGGAGGAGGAATGGCTAATGGATTCCAGTCCTTAACTCCATCAAAGGAGACGTCGAAGCCACGAACAGGGCCAAACTTGTCTACCCTGTCTCTAAAGAACTAGGCAGTATATATATGGGCCTGCAAAAGGGGTAACCATATATCTATCCAAACTACCATCGTGTGCTTAATCCAGGTCATATTCTCATCTATAGGGAACTTTACAACGTTGTGGTCGGTGTGCATCGGAACTCCAAAACGCTCAGGTGGCAGTGGCGGCGGAGGATTCATTGTTCAGGCCGAGGTTCTGAAAATTTTGGTTGAAATAACCATGAGATACATCTCAGCAAGCACACACCCTCAACCCCACCTAGGCTATCACGTACCTCCAGACAATTAGGACAAATAATCACACTGAGCTATTACACCACAGGCACACAAGCAATACTTACCTGGACCTTTCTAGCGTGCAACCTGCACATTAGTCATAATAGCACTATTCCACTCACATGCATGTTCTAATTATATTTCATGCATTTGTTCCGATCGCATCACATCTTTTCCATCTCACTCGCCAGTGACCCGCATAATGGTACCGCCTCAAGTTCACTGCGATCATCTTGCATTGCCTTGCCAGTGGCCCGCGTAATGGTACCGCCTCAGGCTCACTACGACTAACTCAAACAACAATTCAAAGCCCGTATAATGGTACCGTCTCAGGCCGTGTATCCTGCCCACGTAGTGGTATCGCCTCATGCTCAACACCTACCACCTACGACACAACCCGCGTAATGATACCGCCTCAGGTTGGCCATCCTCCGATAATATCGGGCATCGTCCTGCGTATACCACCTCAGGACAGAAATATCCCCATATAGTGGTACCGCCTCAGGGATTTCCACGATCACACATGCCACACCACAAACAATTTCTTACTCATTCACATGCTCAACACTCACTTACCAATAAATTGGCCAATCACATGTGGCCCGTACACGCATCAATTCACACTCATTTTTCATGCTCACTAAGCATTTAGCATGGCCAATTGACAATTAAGTCAATTCAGCCCAAGCGTGCACATAACAAAGTATATTTCAATCGATCAATTTTACATTAATGCACCCAATTTCATCACCACAACTCAACCACATAACAAACACACAATCAACACACAATTTGCCATTTTTCCCCATCCGAACTGCGGCAAATCAATTCCAGACCTTCACGATATTTTCACACAATTAATCGCCGAATCTAAATACCCAATTTACATACCGAACAACCCGTCATAGCACGCATTTTAACCACTCACAGCCCGCCTTTGGCCTCTAATTTTCCACTAAAATCTCTCAATTTCATTCCTAAGGCCCGCTAATCAATTCCGCCCCCAAAACCATACTAATCCGCGTCTAATTAAACCCGATTCTACCTCAAATTTTTCCATTGATACCCGAAGTCCTAAATAAAGTTTAGGGCGCGACTTACCGAACTTTAGACTAACTCGGCTAGAGCGAAAAATGGGATGGCGGTCAACGATGAGCGGCGGCGAGCAGCTCGGCGGCGGCGAGCAGCTCGGCGGCGGCGGATGGCTGAACGGCGTGCGGCGGCTTGGGCCGATTCCTCACGGCCACATGAGAGAGGGAGGGAGAGAGAGCTGAGAGGGAGAGGGGGATGGAGGTGGTACGACGTCAGGGTGGTAGCCGACAGCAGCACGGCAGTAAGCGGTGGCCGGCGGCGGCGGTGAGCGGCCAAGGGGGAGAGAGAGAGCTCACGGTGAGAGAGGGGTAGGTCGGGGGAGAAGAGAGAGAGAATGAGGAGAGAGAGAGAGAGAGAGAGAGAGAGAATTTTGGTTTTAAATGGTCAAACCAATAATTTAGGGGCCAAAATGATCATCTTGCCCTTATCTCACAAATCAAATCGACAGTCGAGATTCGATCTTATCTTGAGATCGACGGTTGAGATCGAATCTTTCTCAAAAATATCTAAGGGCAATTTGGAAATTTCATAAAATTCCAAGGGCAAAATTGTCCAACTCAAAAATTATGGCAAAATGACCAAAATGCCCTTCCCTTTTAATACTAGCCCTTTATAAACATCCAAGGGTAAAATGGTCACTTTTTCCATTTTCTTGCCGAAATTGAATTTTCTGAAGGATTCGGGAAAATCCAAAGCACCACGTTCCAATCACAACGTCATCCTAACGTCCCGTTGTGACTTCCTAATTTTTCGATGTCCAATTTGGGCTCTAATTAATGATTGAATCTTATTTAACATAACTCGAGCGTTTCTCAAACTAACGGCCGACTTTTGGGGAAATTCGCATATTCGACCCGTGACGGATAATAAATCAAGTCACGTGTAAGTTCATTCGGTTCATGACGACTTCAATTGTCATTTAATCGCGAGATTCAATCGCTAGTTCCATCGGGCACGACCGTTTGGTATAGGCTCAAGATCATTCGTCAATTTCATTTCATGGTCCAGCGGAATCACCCGCGATCTACTATTATGACAGTGGCGAACTGATCCCTAGCTATCCTTGGATCAGCCTACAGTGGCTCAAAATGTCACATCAACAATTTTATGATCAAAAATCAATTCACAATCGAATTTTCTTTAGTCGTACGAATTTAAATCCATAATTAGCCTTTCCCTAATGGTTAGCATTCCCAGGAATGATCAGTTCCGGACGAGAACTAACTACAAGTACATTCATAAAACCAGCATTTCATAAATCCCAAATGGCCATATTTCAGGATGTCACATTTCCACCGAAATCTCCCAAATTCATTCCTTAGGCCGGCTAATCAATTCTGCCCCTAAAACTATACTAATTCGCGCCTAATTAAACTCGATTTCACCCCTAATTTTGTTCGTCGGTACTCGAAGTCTTAAATAGGGTTTAGAGTGTGACTTACCAAACTCTAGACTAACTCGGCTAGAGCGGAAAAGGGGACGGTAGCTAGTCAGCGGTCAAGCAGGGCATGTGGCGGCGGCGGTGGCTGGCCGCGGCTGAACAGCGGTGGCGGTGGCGGTGGCTCCCTAGGCTGCTATTCACGGCATGGCAGGGTAGAGAGAGAGGGAGAGGGGCGGCGTAGGTGGTGGCTCGGTAACCGTGCGGCGGCGATAAGCGGACGACGGCCGGACGGCGGTGGCACGGCAAGGGAGAGGGCGGTCGGCGGTGAGGGAGAGAGAAAGAGATTAAGCCGAGAAAGAGTGAGCGAATAAGGAGAGAAAGAGAGAATTTTGGTCTAAATAGTCAAGACCAATAATTGAGGGGCCAAAATGACCATCTTGTCCTTGTCTCACAAATCAAATCGACGATCGAGATTCGATCTTAACTTGAGATCGACGGCCGAGATCGATGGTCAAAATTGAATCTTTCCCAAAAATCTCCGAGGGCAATTTGGGAATTTATAAAATTTCAAGGGCAAAATTGTCCAACTCAAAAGTTAGGGCAAAATGACCAAAATGCCCTTCCCTTTTAATACTTGCCCTTTATAAACTTCCAAGGATAAAATGGTCACTTTTCCATTTTCTTGCCGAATTTGAATTTTTATGAAGGATTCGAGCAAATCCGAAGCTATGCGATCCAACCACAACATCGTCCCAACGCTCCGTTGCGACTTTCTAATTTTTCGATGTCCAATTCGGGCTTTAATTAATAATTGAATCTTATTTAACGTAACTCGAGCGTTTCTCAGACTAACAAGCGACTTTGGGGGAAATTCGCATATTCTATCCGTGGCCGATACTGAATCATGTCACGTACTAGTTTACTCAAGTCGTGACGACCTCGGTAGTCACTTAATCGCGAGAATCGATCACTAGATCCGAGGGGCACGATCGTTTGATATAGGTTTAGGGCCATTCGTCTATTCATTTCGTGGTCCAGCAAAATCACTCGCGATCCACTACTATGACAGTAGCGAACTAATCCCTAGCTATCTTTGGATCGACCTACAGTGGCTCAAAATGTCACCTCGACGATTTTCATGATCGATGGTTGGCTCACAATCGAGTTCTTTGGTCGCGCAAATTTAAATCCCTAATTAGCCTTTCCCTAATGGTTAGTATCCCAGGAATGATCAGTTCCGAGCGAGAACTAATTACGAGTACGTTCATAAAGCCAAGCATTTCATAAATCCCAAATGGACAAATTTCAGGATGTCACATGCTCTGAACTATCATGCGGTACGCATTAGCCTAAGCGAGATTTAGGTAGTGACTTATTGAGATTTATTTGCATTGTTGTATTCCAAAACCTTTTAGAACCCCGGCCATGAACATGAATAATCCTCCTAGATGTTTTGGGATACCCATGGATGTGGACCAGTGGATCCGGAGATGCTGCCATGTTACCGCGGAGACTTGTGATAGGCCTAGTTACCTCGTCTTTTGAGTACTCCTTTTGGTGGAGAAGCTAGGCTAACCAATCACCAATTCTTTTTATGGTGTGTGGTTCTTATATAGTGGCCTCTAGTAAGGCTTGTAATTATGCATTTGTATTTGACGATGTGTTTATAAAAGTGCATTGTTGATGTATTTCCGTTGTCTCCTCACTACCCATTTAATTATTTGTTGTATGGAGAGTTCGATATTGCTTTCGCGTGTGCTGCTCTTTAGTTTGTTAGTTTAGGTTGGCGACAAATCCTGGGATGTCACATTCTTAGCAATCGTGACAAGATGACACGTGCCCGTAGGGATCGGGGCGTGACAGTAACTAAACAATGTGTACATTATTTGGTATAATTGGTGGTTGGGAAATACTGAAAGTATTTGAGTGACTCGAATGTAATTATAATCTCTATTGTGTTGCTTAATTTATGGTGGAATTTATTATTACTCTCCTTATGAACGTAAGTCACTACAATCGGACCATGTAATTTAGTGTCTAATTTATTTTTTTATTCTGTAAAATTTATTGTTTGATTGCTTGCTTCCATAACAACATTGGCCGAGGGCTAACAGTGAGGATGATGGGCTCCGTACAATTGGCCATGGTGAGCGGACATAATTCGCAGCCTTAAATTGAACAGCCTCCTATGGATTAGTAACAAAAATTTAGAAAAAATACCGCATGGCATGATAAGATTAATTATTTTCAATTTGGCACTCACCTCTATGGCTATACTATAGTTGTGCTACTTTGTCGTCGCATCATGAAGTGTTTTAACTTGTATGTTTCTGATGTTACATAGTTTAAAGCTACCGTCGACGTTTTAAAATCCAAACCGGTCAAATAACCAGTAGGGGTGATCGGTTCCAGGGTGGGTTGGGTCCGGACCTAGAACCTGAAACCAACCCTGTTATAACCGGTTCCTAATTTTTGGAACCTGAAACCAACCCTGTTTTTTCTAGCCCTGTTTTGGAACCAACCCTGTTTTTCCGGTCCGGTTTCAGGGTCTACCCAAGAACCTGTTTTTTTTGTTCCTTTTTTCAGTTTCATTTTTTTCTAGCAAAATAATATAGGTAGCAATAAAACAATTTAAAATAAAAGATGAATAACAAAAACCACAATCCGCCAAAAGTAACAATCTCCAAAATGAGTAATTGAAATTACAATTCATCAAAATCAACAATCTAAAAGCACTATATGGCAGGACATAGTCCAATCTCATAAATCTTTAAGAGTCACATTTCCAGGGAATTTATTCAACATGTTTAGCTCTTTATTTGCACCATGATGAGATAACTCCTCACTTCTGTTTCTGAATGAAATATCTTGAAAGAAAAATCAAGAGACTTAGCAGTAAGGCATATGCTCTCACTAGAAAAATGTCTATATATCTCATCCGAATCACATAATATTTAGATGACTTTAAAGGTCATACTGTTTTACTCATAGTTGTGAAACATATTCCAATATTAAACCGGAAATCGGTTCTAAAATCGGTGAAGTAGGGTAACATGATATAGGTTTTTTACTTTTTTTTACATTATCTCAAAACCGGTTCTAAAACAGGTTTGGGTTGATTTTTACTTGGAACCGAAAACCAGACCGGTTCTAACCGGTTCCCAAAAAGTGGAACCGGTACCCGGACCTGTTCTTGTTAGAACCGGTTCCCGAACCTGTTTTTTGGGTGGGTTGGTCCGGTTTCCGGGTAAACCCGGTCCGGTTGCACACCCCTAATAACCAGTCTGGCCTTCCAATACACGTGTAACAGGTTCGATCGTTGGATCAGTTAGTTGGACAATTCACAAGGATAAAATGGGCCATATATGTTAAATATGCGTATTTAGACCAACATTAGTGCTCAGCTCAGTGGATACGGCACTCTTGTACTTGAATGAGGCGAGGACATCTATCCATGTTGCCCCATCAATTTAGTTTTGCACCTTTAATGGTGCTAAAAGCTCTATCTATCTATACTATCTTATAAAATGAACTTTTGAATCCTGTGTACGGCGAATCGGATCACATCGTGTTTCGATTACAAAGGATCTCGCGAAAAATAGCATCAATGCTCAATCTTCTACCAGGAGAAAAGCCTATCTTGTGCTGAGGCACACGTTACCTACAAGCTTTCTGCGTTTGAGGATTTGCCGTCGATGGAATTCAGGGATGAGGCTATAACAATTACAATAGTACATTGCTCGCAGGACAGCTACATGTATACACTAAATTTGGATACACGTCAATCCGTGCAATGTCCTCCAACTTGAACTTTGTATATTCCAAGACTTTTGATTTGCAATCAAAGGTTACAAGTTCAATTTCCCAATTTATCTGTGGTCCCTGGAAACATTAATTAATCTGAAAGGTCGGTTGGAGTTTAAGCGTATCGCCGGTTTGGGCTACCCACTCACATCATAATGGGGTAAGGGTTACGAGACTCGTGCATTGGTGCACGGGCAATGTTGCAACCTTAAATTGAACCGTCTCATGTGAGTAATCTATAGTTTGACACGTCAGACACTCTTTTGGGGCCCAAAAAAAATAAAACAGAGAGAAACCCAAAATATGACAAAGCGTAATAAGATTAATTATTTTCGATTGGGTGCTCACTAAGCTATCTTTGCATTTATCTAGTATAGCTAGTATTTTCGATTGAGAACCAACGGCCGGCGGAAGTGGTACGGTGATGGTGGGGACAAACGACAATGGCCATAGATGATGGCTGCGATTTGGCGAAAGCCAAGAGTGGCTGGAGATGGAGCTCGGTCGGGGTTGCTCGTCCATGGCCAGCTTGAAGAAGACGACGATAAATTGGGTCAGTTTGGGCTGGATTTTGTTTTGAATGGGCTTGAGATAAGAGCCCAATCTGGGTCCAAGGGCCCCGCCCGAGTCCCTATTTTCAGAATTTTTTTTAAAAAAACTAAATTGAATAGTTCAAAAAAATATATAAATCAGAAATAGCTTAGAAGCAGGTCTCGATTAGGATGTAGATGAATCTTAGTCTTATTTAGTTAATATAGCCTTTAGTTTAGGAGTTCTTATGGTTACATTTGATGTAGCTTAGGTTTAGATAGCTTGATCTTTTAGGCATGAAATTGGACTTGATTTAAACTTAACTCACGGGGTCCACTGTCGTGGGTGTTAATAATGAGGTCATGTGAATTTTTATGCTTGATGCTTCATTGGGTTTACTTTCTTAAACCTTACTTTTTATCGTTTTGATTGTAGTTGTCTAATTGCACACTCATACATGGGCATATTTAATGGCATAGGTTAATAAAATTATCAAAGATTGCCTGAATTATTTTGGTAACAAATTGGTCAAGTTAGGGTACTGAAGGGTACTAGTTAGACAATTACAGCAATCAAGTTCTCGAACCTAAATTTCTAATTGCATAGGAAGTGAAGTATGCTTCCATATCTTGCTTAGTTTCTAGAATGGGCTAGTAGCAGCTCCTGGTCAAGTTGAACATCATAAATGGATATATATTTTAATTTTAGTTTTCCAAAGCCAAGGGTTTGGAAGAATCCGTATCGATTGCCAACCATTAATCCTCAACTCGACATTACCTCTAAAATTTGTCATTCCCTGACAAGCCTTTCGGGAAGGTTGCGACAGAGGCACATGCTTCTTATAAGTTTACCCTTTTCAAGATTTGCCATCGGTGGGATTCAAGAGTGAGGTTATGCCAACTATGAGAATACGTTGCTCACAAATTCACAAGTCACTAGTTGCCCCCATCATATACTACGAAGTAAAGACATACATCAATCCTTGTAACGTCACTCCACTTGATGTTGTATTTCCTTTATTGCTAAGAGATTATTCACATTAAGTATACATATTAACCTTTCCGCGTCATTGGCATTGGAAAAGAGAAATCTATTAACCGTTTATAACGCCGTTGTCCATTCCCTTGGTCAAAGAAGAAGATCACGTTTTTTTCTTTTGACAAACGTTGCCTAATTTTTCATCATTGGAGTTGAGAAATCTTTTCCCTAAAAGCAACGAATGGATTTGAAGAAGGCAAGATGAAATATGATGGGCAAAGGAAAAAAGAGAACTAGAAGATTGTGATCTCTCTCTTTAGTGCTCTCTAAAGTCTCATACGTTTTCATAAGCTTTTGACTTCATAATTTTCAACTGCATTTTGACCCAATATATAATGTGATATTTGAACTTTTAATTTTATCAATGTAATCCATAAACTCTAGCTTAATGCTCAATGTATCCTTGAACTTTTAATTTATTCAATGTGATCCTTCGACTTTCGGTACATGTTCGGTGAAGTCCCTGAATTATATGAAAATATTCAATGTAGTCCCTGAACTTAAATTAATAGAAGGACTACATTGAACATTTTCATATAGTTTAGGAATTAAATTAAACATATACTAAAAGTTCAAAGATTACATTGAACAAATTAAAAGTTCATGAACCATATCACACATTGAGTTAAAGTTCAGGAATTTGATCGAACAAATTAAAAATTCATGAATCACAACACACGCTGGGCCAAAATTCAGAGATTATTTATGTCATTTTCTCGTAATTTTACCATTGCATATCTCCCCGTCAACTCCTGTCCCCTTGGCATGGTGATAATCTCTGCCCTCTCTCTCTTCGAGGCCGCGACTCAGATTCGAGCTCGGCCTGTATTCGGATCGCAACCTGCAAAGAAAAAGGGTGGGCTTTCGGGGCTAGGCTTGATGGTAGGCGTCCGCACCCGAGCTTGCAATGAAGGCAGGGCGAGCAGAGTAGTTTCTTTAGTAGTAGGTAGGTATTGGTATCAGACACTCCCACAAAAAGTACTTCCCCAAAACACTCTTATCTTTCTTGTGCAATAAATTGAATTGACTGGTTATGTGCTTAGCAAAAGCCATAATCTTAAGTTATGTTCCGAGCATATCTCTAGTCTAAGCAAAAACCTAACTTTAAGAGGACGAGATAAGAAATATTTGCAATACTAAATTTTCACGTGCATTTTCAAAGATTATATAGCATTATATTACACAAAAAGTGTGCCAAGTGTGATACGACATGGGCACGGGGCGAAGGCCTCTACTAGCCCTCTCGGTCCCTGATCGGCTAATTTGTTCTCGTACTCACACCCTCTCGAGTTATGTTATCGAACTAGACTACGTTTTATAAGTTGATTATGCACGTAACTTGATGGAATGCAAGTCAATTTCATATGTACCTCGATGAACTTTGGAAACTATATCATCTTTTATTTCTTTAAAAAAAATAGAGTTAATACTACGGAAAATTTCGAATCGGTATACCTATAACAATTTTGCCCTCCCGTTAGTTTCCATTTAATTTTATCGTCAAATTTTCAAGATAGATGATACGTTGCAGTTCACGGGTGTATCAGTTTGGGGTTTTACCCCCCGTTTGTTATGGTGTATTGGTTTGTAATTTTTTGTGATATTAATTCAATTTAACAGAGCGTAAATTTACCACAAATATATTAGTTTATGATTTTTGGAGGTCAAAAAATTATTTTGAGGTAAATTTATTGCGAATATATCAATTTAAGATTTTTATTGATAAAGGATGATTTTGATAAATATACTAATTTAAGATTTTTTGTAATATTAATTTAAAAAAATAATTTCAAAATACGAGAAGTTTCGTGCATTCCCCAAACGTACCCTCCATCAAATCAATCCGTATCACGCGTCCCCCACTTTTTCTGACGTCATGCTTTTTATCAAGATAAGGAAATCGCAGTCGCAGAAAAAAGCGGCAATCCTTGAAAAGACGATAATGCCCTTGGCAGGTCCCTTTCGTTGCCGTCAAGCTGACGATCCCCTTGAAGAAAACAAAGTCCAGCTTTGAAATCAGTAAGTTACATGAAGCGACAATTGTGGCCGTACATTTTAATTTTCTTCTAGATTTGGTCTGAACTTTTAATGCAGTTATTAAAAAAAATCAAATATTTCTATGCATACTTTTCCGCGGAAAAAATGGAGACACCACAAAAGTCACCATCTTCGCCATAAATTATTATGGAAAAACGTAACCCGAAAATTCAAATTATTCAGTGAAGAAAATAATACATCCATAGAATTATCGTGAATTCTGTGAGCAAGTGAATTTATGAGTGGAAAAATAAACGAACTCAAGACATAGTTTTCCGTGAGAGATGAAGGCTCAATGAAAGTCACGGTCTTCAGTGTAAATTATCATGGAAGTATGAAATCCAAATATTCAAATTATTTAGCGAAGAAAATAAATATATATGTAAAAATAGTCAAGAATTCCGTGAGCAAGTGAATTCATGCGTAAAAACATAAACGAACTGTTCAATTGGGAAATTACTTGCACTATTTAACACGACCCTCTTTTCTTTTCGAGCAGTACATTCAATTTTAGAGTCGATTGATTTGGGGGAAAAATGATTGGTTATATTTCTTTCAAAAATAGTAAATGAAAAAAAAATTCATTATCAACAATAATTTATTCGTAAACAGTTTCATTAATAATAAAAAAATTTCATTCATTCATTTTTATAAGCGTGCGAGCGATCATTTTTTGAAATATATTTTTCAAATCATGGATATTTCTTACAAGAAATGCACCGCATTGGTTCCGTTTGTTTTGCAAAAATAGATAATTTAGAAAACCTTTTTTTTATAAAAATGATCTCTTGTATCATTTATAAAAAATGAACGAATGAAAAATATTATTTTGTTGTCTACAGAAATCTTTAAACATAAATTATTATCAATAATGAGAATATTTGTTATTGATTAATTATTTCAAGTGATACAAATAATTATTACTAAAAAATAATTTTTAAATCGTTCGTTTTCTTCTAAAGAATTCCAGTTCGATTCAAACAACCTTAGTCCAATTTCCCAATAGGAAAGCAATAAGTCCATGGACGAAAAGTTCAATGCTTGCCTCGCTGAATACCGCGTCATTCGTTTAGGCAGGTTGGGCTCGTAAATTCTATTGAACTCCAAGGGCATTCCCGTCAAATCGTACGATCGCGGGGGGTGGGGAGGGGCCGAGCGGTTGATCCAAAGTTCTACTTGTGACGTCGAGTCACGGGCAACTCCCGCAGGTGGGCCCCACGACCCGAGACGGACCAAATTTAAAGAAAAAATCAAAAGAAAATCGCAATGAGGGTTGGGGGGGGGGGGGGGGGGGGGGGGAGAGGCCAGTTTCGACATTTGGCACCACCCTTCCCCCCTCCAAACCTGACGCGTGGCGCTACAACAACCGGGCCTCGAGAACGGAGCTCCCTCCGCCGCGCGACGAGTGTCCCGACTGCAACCCCCCGGTCCGCTCCCGCGCCACGTAGGAAGCCCGCGTGGGCCCCCCCCAACTCACTCTCGCGAACTCGGCCGGTGCTTATAAATGCGACACCCAGGTGCCCCCATCCTACCTCCCTCCCTCCCTTACTGCCTTTCGCCATAGCCAAAAACACTCCCTGAGCTCACGGGCTTCTCGTCATCGCCGGAAACTGCCCCGGCGCCGGTGAAACCCAGTCCCTGTCGACCGCAGAGAGAACTCGGCGGCAGCCGTTGACGGAGTTCGGGCCCGACGCGATCGCGTGCTCTCGGCGGACGGCGTCGACGATGAGCGTGTCTGACGGCGACGGCGGCGGCGGCGGCGGCGGCGAGTGAGTCGAGGTCGCTTGGTTGAGTCCGCAAGTCATTCCTTGCCTTCGTCCTCGGCGGTCGGTGCCGGAAAGCGACGCGGCGGGTGATCGCGAGTTGATCGCGTCTGTTTCGGATCGGTTGTTAGGTGGAGAATCTCTGGGTTTCGGTTTGGATTTGTGATCGGTTGATGTGTTGATCTCGGCTTGAAGGTTAGGTTCTAATGGCGCAACCGGTGTTTAGATCGGCGTGAGGAGGAAGAATCATCGGCGAGTGAAGTCGGGTCCGTCGTGCTTTCGTCACGGAGTCCATGCCGTTTTCAATGAAAATCCAGCCGATCGATTGTCACTTAGACGAGGCGATCAGGTTCGAGCCAGTGAAGCCGGTCGTGAAGTCGCGGCTCAAGCGGCTCTTCGAGCGCCAGTTCATCGGCGTGCTGAAGAGCTCGGCGGCGATCGAGAAGGTGTGCGGCGATGGCGGTGCGCCGCCGGTCGATAAGGACGGCTTTACTGCGGAGCCAGCTGAATTCGAGCCGAGCTCTCTCTGCCTGACGAAGATGGTCCAGAATTTCATAGAGGAGAGTCACGAGAAGCAGTCGTCCTCTGCCGTGAGGTGCGGAGGCCACCGCTGCAACTGCTTCAACGGGAACGGGACCGACAGTTCAGAGGAAGGAGAGCCTGAGTTTCCTGGCGGAGGAGGAGGCAGAGGTCATTGGGGCGAGTTCCATGGCGAAGCGTGTCAAACACTCAAGGTATGATCGGTCACTGAACGATCGCGTTTATATCTTATCGTCTTCTGTACGTATGTGCCGCGCTAACTTTTAGAGATCGCGCACGCAGAGTTTGGTGATGTGCGCGACGCTTTGCGAGAGGAATTTGCTAGCGGACACTGCGAGGATTGTGGAGAAGCAGAAAATGTCCAAGCGCAAGGACGAGAGCGTCCTGAAGATCGTGTCAGACGGATTGTCGGCTCTGGGCTACGACACCTCTGTGTGCAAGTCTCGCTGGGAGAAATCTGCATCCTTCCCAGCTGGTACTGCTTCTCAGTTCCGTTCCATTTTATCTCAATATTGGTTCATTTTTTTACATAGCGGTTGAATCCTGGGTCTCGCTTGGTGAAAATTACATGCACCCGTTGCTGGCTTCGTTCATGGTTTAGTAAAGAACCGGGGTTAGGTTGTCTGGGACGAATTTTTAGTCTTTAGCGGCAAGTGATCACTTTTTGACTCTAGGCTTTTTCCATTCGGTCAATGTCTGTTGCGAAATTTGTATGGTTCGTTCGTTTATTATTGAGCTTGTAGCAAGGAAATTATCTGCCTGGACTGCTTTGGTTGGAATAAATTGCTCTATCTACAGTTACTTTAACAACAGTTTCTTGCCCACTTTTCTCCACACCTTGTATAGTCAAACCTAAGAGCAAGATACACGTTTGTGACGTTCAGGCGAATACGAGTATATAGACGTGATCATCAAAGGCGAGAGACTCATAGTTGACAACGATTTCCGGTCGGAATTTGAGATTGCTCGGCCGACGAAGACATATAAGTCCGTCCTCCACGCCCTGCCCAACATCTTTGTCGGCAAGCCCGAACGCCTTGGCAAAATCATCGCCATAGTATCAGAGGCGGCGAAACAGAGCTTGAAGAGCAGGGGAATGCACATCGCTCCGTGGAGGAAAGCCGAGTACATGGAGGCCAAGTGGTTCGCGCCTCACGCAAGGTCCACGCCCCCGACCACCTCGAAGAATCCGCATCGCCTTCCCATACGAAAGGACCCATCTCGAGTCGGATCGTGGTCCTACAAGGAAAGTCTCGGGCCCAGCTGCTCCACCGACAACTTGGAGCTCGACTGCACCTTATCCCTGCTGATCGAGAGCTCCTCCGAGACGGAGGAGGAGGACGAGGGGATGGTGAGAGGCAAGACGATAGCAACGGCGAAGCTCAGGAATTCGCAGGTGGGCGTAGAGATTGTGAGTGGATTGGCTTCAGCAATAGAGGACTAAAAGCCTTTGCAAGTGTGAGTTTTTTTGGGATTGTGGTGTGGGCGGGGGGGGGGAGACTCTTGCCTTTTTACAGAGTTTTCCCCTCCACCTTAACTTTCTTTCTTTGGTTTTTCTCTTTTTCCGGTTGCGATGCCTATGAAGAGGATCGTATATTTGCAGATCCCGTATGGCTTTGGTTTCTACTAACCTCTTCCGATGCCCTCCTGGTGTTCAGTTTTTTGGGTTGCGTGCAAGGGGTGACAAAGAGTGACAAACAGTTTGTAATAGCTTCTGCTCAATCTGCTACGTGCTATTGAATGAAAGATTGGGCATTACTAGTTGCTTGCTAGTGCTGAGATCTCGCATTTGGATTTTTGCTCGGTTGAATTTTAGGCTTAACGATTTGAAGTACGTTGACGAGTCGGGATGATGTCTTTGCCACACCCGTCGGCCTTTGCACGGCGGTGTCGCTGCGGCATCTCGTGGCAGCGCCCGCCGCACTTTTGGACTTCTTGATCGGAGGGGGCAGCAGCGGCAATTTAGTCCTTTTGAGTCGGTATAAGAAAAAGCAACGGAAACAAACAAAGGAGGAGAAAGTGGGGCACGAAAGGGACAGCGCCCGTTGAAGTTAAGGACGGACTTATTGATGCTGTTATAGTCTTTCATTATAATTTTACCGAAGTAAAGATAACAATAAGAATGAAATTTTTATTTTTAATGTCGCTGTGGTTGTAATAAATTATATTACTACTACCTATGGTGAAAATAATATATATATGTGCCAACAACTATACTAAGTCACACCCTTAAAAGATTGCTGCCAAAAACGCACTTCAGTACAGTACAATACGGTTATAGCACAATTTACAGTATAATTGCAGTTGCGCTAAAGTATGGCATTTTGGGTACGACGAAATACGGTTTGCGGAAACGATTTGAGGACCTTCTTCAGGTTATCCCCAGGTTGCGACTTTGATTGGATCTCAGAACCTGAAATTGAGTTAACTATATCATAATTCAAAAAAACTACACTAAAGATTTTGCAAACTATACTGTTTATTTTTTTGTTTCTTGGCTAGATATCCGGCTTACCAACTATTCAAAAAGATAAATACCGTTTCGGATAATGGTCAAAATCTTAGGTGAGCCGACTCCTATGGGTTTTGATTTCGTGGCCTCATCGGATAGGCTGACGAAATCGTCCATATCCAAAACTAAAGAAAACAACAAAAAAAGGGTAATGGCGTCCTGCTTATGTTTAATAAAAAATCTCCCAATTAGATCTCTTTCTTATCCGGATAAATTTAAGTTCCGTTTATTTCACAAATAATAAAATAATTAAAATAATATTTTTTTAAAAAATAATCATTTATATTACTTAAAATTATTAATTAAAAAATATTTTTCATTATTCACGACATAAAATTCCGACCCATGATTTAAAAAGTCTTGGAAAGTGTTTGTTGTTGAGGTAAGGGGCAGGTGCGCGGGTGGATCGCCATCCTTTTGTCAAGTCGTCGAAAGACTTTAGGATGGGACGAGGCTTTTATGGCTTTGTTTTTGCCATTTACTTGCGAAGGGGACATCCCACCAAGCTCCATTCATACGCTTCTCGTGGAATCTGACATTGCTTGTGGTTGCAAGATATCACCCATCAAGCTCTCTCTTTTTTACCTTTTCTCTTTTGTTTTTCCTCGAAAAAAAATCGAAGTCGCAATTCTTTTGATGTTTGGTCCAACGCGCAATCAAAACTCTATTCGTTTGAAAAAGAAAAAAGTGCAATAAAATCTCGAACATCAAATTTCTTTCGGGCAATTGCTCGACTTAATTTGGTTACCACTTATGTTGCACCAAGTCAGAAAAACATCAATCTTTTCTTGAAATTGAAAAATTGAAAAGCTAAAATTTGAATAAAAAAGGAAAAATCAATTAAACTAAGGAAAATGAGTGATTTATTAAAAAAAATTCTTTGAAATCATCGCTCGTATTGCTTGCATAAATAATTGAATGATAAATATTTCTATCGTTCATGAAAATATTTAAACATCCATGAAAATATTTAAACATAAATTGTTATCGATAATGAAATTAACTAATTATTCCTAGCGATTCAAGCGATCATCATTTGAAAAACGTTTTCCAAATCATTCATTTTAAATTTTCTATATTTTTCTTATTGTTTCTAGATTTTGGTTCTTTATTACCTAACGAACATGTCAGCCCCACGTCAATACTACAAATGCCAAAAGCAATTTAAAAAAAAAAAGCGATGGAGCATTCCATTTAGCCGTGTTGGCAAAGTTCGCTAATCAATCACTGAAAGAATTCAACTGCGTCAATTTCAAAAATTTTGAAACCCAATTGCACTTTTACAAAGGGTTAATAGCACAAAAACCCTAAATTGATATACATGTGACAAATTTGCCTCAATCTAATTTTTTACCACAAAAAATCTCAAACTGGTACACCTGTGACAAATTTATCCTACACTAGTTTTTTTACCACAAAAAATCTCAAACTAGTATATTTGTGACAAATTTACCCTATGCTATTTTTTGTTAAATTTGATTAATACCACAAAAAAACAAACCAGTACAGTTATGACAAACGGAGAGTAAAATATAAAGTGGGTACATCCATCAACTGTCATGTATCATTTAACCAAGCAATTTGATAATAAAATTTAATAGAAACAAACTGAGGGTAAATTTTTCATAGATGTACCAGTTTATTATAGTTTGGGCTAAATTTATTATAAATATATCAGTTTGAGATTTTTATGATATTAACCCAACTATCAGACTCGATTGCACCTTTTCAAATGTAGTAGATCTCGATTGAGCCAGATGTTTGGGATCGTAAGTGCAATTTTCCTTTGTATTTTCCTTTCCTTTTGTTTTTTTAACCTTTAGGGCGGCGTGTAACTGAAGTTAGAGTATAGTAGACTACTCTTGGACAAAGTCAAGGAAAAAGGAACAAAAACAAAAGAAAAGCAATCTTTAATTTTTCCTTAGGAAGTTTCATGGAAAATGCATTTGTGCCCCATCTGAGAGATGGAGAAAAGGTCAATTCGATATGATATTTGAGTGTGCAGAACGAAAGTGAATTTGATTTCGGACTCTTCTCGAATCGGGTAGATCGGATTGCAATTGGTGAAGCGTTCAAATCAAATCAAATCAAATCGAAGGACTCCCGAAACCAAAAGTCTTCTTGGAGCTACATTAAGATCACAACGACTTCGACTTCGTGTCATCAATAAGGTTGGATTTTAACAGGGAAAAAATGTTTTGTCCAATTTGTACTCCATCTCTGATAGCGCAGAAGGAACCATCAAAGCCATAAATTTAAATAAATTTTTAAAAAATTATTTAGGATCTCTAGGGTTCTTTTTTTATATGTTTTTTTTTGAAAATTTTCATTTTCTACATGATAAACTTGATCCTACAACGACCTACGTTCTTTCTCTTTATGAAGAGAAGTGTTGGTTATTTTGAAAATCACTATGTCATCATGTACACACATCACTTAAGCATCGATCAATAAGAAAAAAAAATGCCTTTGGTGGGTCCTAAAAATATGATTATAACGAGTATCTCTATGCAAAATTGGTGTTTTAAAAATTGTGCCGAAATTACTATATCGAATGGCTGTATCTTGACATATTCAATAAGTAGAGCCAACCTATTTAGATTATATGTAAAACAATATAAATAAAATAGTTATTATACTATGCATAGCACTACATGTAAAACAATGCTTAGGCCTGCTGACAGAGGCATCGTGCTTTTTTTGAGAGCGGAGGTTTTGAATCATGAAGACCGCATGAGAGAGCTCACTTTCACATTCCTTTAGCGCAAGTCCACAATAGATACATCTGGCACGACTCTTTGAAATTGATTATGAAACATTGTTTTCATTTGATCCCAATAGAATACAGAATTAGGTGGTAGAGATGTGTACTAGGTAAAAGCAGTCTTGGATAATGACAATGAAAATAGACGTAATTATCAATGATCTCCATACGTAGCATCCCCACACAATGCAGTAAATCAATTAACATGTTCCTGTGTCAATTGATCATTCTTATTAGTAAACAAGCTAAATTCTAGCATCTTGAATCCCCTTGGGTATGGGACCGCATCCATCCATTTCAGATATGATTTCCTATATACCTACCTAAAACCTCCCGCATCACCGCTGTACTGTCGTAACATTTGATCGATTGCATGTGGATTCTACCTAACCTGGATGATAACTGGCAGTGTAACTGCCTGAGCTGCTTGCATGATCTAAGGCATCATTTGCGGTACATTTTTGTTGTAAATGTTGAGGTATTTGATACTGAGGCACTAGTTGTTATGGTATTGGCTGTGGCGGTTGGGGAATTGGGTATCGAGGTATTGGCTATGGCGGTGTTGGCAGTCTCCCTTGGATTTCTGCATTAGTATTTGTTCTAAACAATGCTCGGGGACGATTGGGTTGAGTAGTAAAACCATGTGATGGCATGTTGTCATGCGACTCGTACAACATTGTTTGCTAAGGAACCAAATTCACATTCGCTGCATTTGTCTAGGTTGGTCCAAATAGATTACTACCATTGGTCACTGGTTGACCTATAGTGGTATTTTCATTCTTTGGCAATAAATTCATCACATTATTTTCACTTGTCGTCACATGGCCATAAGCTTGGCTAACCATCTCATTTTCTCCCTGTTGCACCATGCCTTTTGGCACACTAAGGAGGTACTTCTATTTGTCACAAATGGGAAAACTGTCCCCAAATGGGCTACTAAGGTCTGATACGGATATTTCGCCCAAACGTCTCACTGACATCCCATCACTAGACAAATGGGGATCTCTCCCAGATCATACCTCACGTGACAGTGGGTTGAAATTTTTATCTTTCTGTTCAATCTATATTTTTTATTTGGAGTCATCACTAGTCATTATTGGTAAGTTGACTAGAAATCTAATTGGGGTACGAGAGAAATACCATGATTGTGCGAATTAAAGATTCTGAATACGGGAACTTGGTTACGCTAATGATCCCGAATCGAGATCTCTAACGCTCTTTTGGTACCTAAAACGATGTGATGTGTCCAACATGCCACACAAGTTTTCGAGGTCTATCCACTAATACTAACCATTCTAAACGTGAGAACTCAATCAATCAATATAAGCAACACAATCAATTGCAATCAAACAAAACAATCATAATTTGGGTCTATAAAATGAAAACCAATTCAAAACACTCAAACCCTAGTAAAGCCCTAAAGGCTTATTCATTCGATGATATATGTTGTTTTAGGGTTTAGGATTTTTTAGGAGTAAAAACCCCTAAACTAAGGATTCTCTAAAAATGCCGGTTAGGCGCCTATAAAAATTCTAATTTCACTTGCAAAGGTTGGCCACAATGCTTTTGAGTCATTATGTAAATTTTTAAAATTTTTTATTTTTTATTTTTTAGAATTTCTTTTCCCAAGAGCTAATTTTTTATTTTCTAAATTGTTTTTAATTTTAAAATTTTGAAAGTTTTTTATGGTTTTTCGGATTTTCCAATTTTTTTTGGTATTTTCCTAAACTTTTTTTTACATTTTTTGTGGATTTTCTAAAATTTTTTGAATATTTTGGAAATTTTCCATTTTTTACTAAGTCTTTTGAATTTCCAAAAAAATGAATTTTCAGACATTTTTATTGAATTTTCGAATTTTTTATAGAAATTTTCTGAATTTTCTATTTTTAAGGATTTTTCTAAATTTTTATTTGATTTTTTTTTAGTTTTTCCAATGTTTATAATTTTCATTTTCTAAATTTTCTTGCCGGGTATTGAATCGGGGCTTAACCAGTTCAGACCAGTTCGATCAAATCGGACCTGCCAGCGCCCCGGCGAGCATAGCGCCAAAACGGCACCGTTTAGGCGTTTTTTCCTCTTTTGCATTTTATCAAATGCTTGGTGGGCATGAACCGGGTTATAAAAATCTTGAGGTCATCGGTTTGGACCGATCTCCGGCAACCTTTTGGCAATGCTTTGACCATTCCAATTGGTTCAATGTTGAGTCCTCATGATCCTTTATCAATCTAACCTAACTAGTTCATCGCTAGACCACCACCGGCCGATGAAAAACCAATCAAAAAACACCTACTCTATAACTTATTACATCTTATATTTCTAACTATCAAATCTACAAATCTAGCGCCCTAGCCGTCTAAATAGACTAAAAAGCAATGTTCAAAACATCAAACAGAGATCAAGGAAAGCTAACTTGGATGGCCTATGGCAAAGGGAGGCTCTCCGGTGAAATTAAGAAGCTCCAGCAAGGTTCAACAATGGCGGCCGACTCGATTCTATGCATATTCAACCATTCAAAATGCAAGCAAGCAATGAAAATGTGATTAGAACATGTCTTAAGCATCTAACATGGCAAAATCACAAAGAAATATACATGATTAAGCTAAAACCTTTTCTGGAAATTTTGTTAGACTGTGAGCATAATCGGACTTTACCTTCTTCGTAGGAGGAACAAAAGAAATTTCCGAGGCTAATGACGACTATGGAGCTCTTTCTTAACACTTAGACTCTCAACTAGTGGCTTCTGCTTTGTCTGAAAAGGTTAGGACTCACCAGCCGATGGCGATTTTCAGGCGATGATGATTAGCCTCGTCACAGGTTATCCAGTGAGGAAACTCACCATTGAGACCGATTTGCTGATGCTTTTCCAATCGAAAAAGAGCCAATCGCTAGGCCTTGGGAGTCTTTACTCACGCTTACGCTTGTTCTCTCTCATTCACACTCGTTCTCTCCCCCTGTTTCTCTCAGAAAAATCGTCGAATACCTTCATTGCATGGAATAATGTATTTTCCTTCTTTTTTAGCTCGATTTCCTGCCCAAAATTTGTTATTATTGGCCTTTGAGTCGGTTAGATCGAATTTGCTATCTCAATTGGAGATTCTTCAGCTGGAATCAGAGTTTAACATGTGCTTAATCGGTCTAGGTAAGGCAGTGAAGAAGCGGGGTTGGAGATATTTTTTCTGAGTTTATAGTGTTCTGGGTAAGTTGGGTGAGGAAGGAGACCGATTTGAGTCGGGTCGGGTCGGGTCGAGTCGATCCGGCCGACCCGGCAGACCCGGGTTGGTCTATTTTTACAAATTCAACTCAATTTTAACCCCATTTTTCGATTTTATCCCCAAAATTGGATTCCTCATCACATTTTGTGCCTAGATATGTGAATTTTCTTAATTTTTGTCACAATTAAACCCAAAATTCTCAAATTGCAAATTTGAATCATTTAGGGTTTTTATTCAATTTGATATCTAGGTGACCTGATTGGGAAAAATTGATACTAAAATTGGATTATCCATGATTGATTAACCCTAGAAATGATGGTCTTATAATTCGACAATTTCAAATTGATAATGATTCCCAATTTGAGCTAAAAATCCCTAATTTTCAATTGGATTTTGGGGCTTTTTGATTTCTTTAGTAAATTGTACAATTGGACTGACTATTATGTAATTCAAGGTTCTAGAATCAATTTTTGTGAACACACTGTAGCCTAGAAATAACTAGAAATGACTTAATTGAATTTTTGATTCAATTTGGGCTTGTTTTTACCCAATTTTGGGAAAAACACATTCCTAATTGAAATTTTCAAAAATTGATGATGTATTAATGAAATTGGATTTAAAATAAGAGTAATGACTATTTTTGTCACGCCCCGTACCCCACGAAGGCTGAACATCCGCATGTAGGTCGACTTGAGGTGCGACGCTCCCAGGACTGCGTCACCGACCCGAAACCCGAATCAGAGCAAATGCACGTCACATGCGGAAACAACGTATATATATATATATATATATATATATATATATATATATATACACCCAGACATGCAAATATAACCATGAATAGTAATAGACATTAATATGCTAAAGAAATACTAACATATATGCACTCTTTTAAAAACTTATACAAACTATTTATTTACAACAAAAAAGAATACATCAAGAGGCCACTAAACAAAAAGGATCGGTGGCCTAGGGGTAATGACTAACCAACTAGGAGAGGTTTACAACAAAAGAGGGTTAGTCTAACTCCTAATACTGGAATCTGCTCTACGGTTCCCCGCCTGGGTTGGATGGCGCTGCTGACTCCTCAGAAGAGTCTTCCTCCGATCTCACTTCCTCGTCCGATCCAACTTCTTCCACTTCCCCAGCTGCCTCAGCATTCTCTCCTACCACTTCCACATTCAGTACTTCGTCTTCCTCCTCGATCACATCGTCAGCTATAACTTGCTCATCCCCTTGCCCCTCGTCCATGGCTATCGGTCCGTCCACGGTATCACCCACGCTACTCACGCTAAGGGAGGCTGGAGGATCAGAAACTTCTCCACTCACCATCTGGGGAATCATAACGCCATTTATATCTATCGGAACATCAAAGGTCCTGAGCAGAGGTCCGGTTACGCCATCAGCTCCCCTATAACACTAAGCTATGTACTCCTGAGTTACGGGGTAAGCCTCTCCTACATTCACATGCACAACAGAGAGATATCTAACGTAAGCTGATCCGTCTCCACAGGGATGTACACTAACACCTCGCTGAATCCGCTGCGGGAATCCAAAAAGAGGAGCTTTCCTCGGCATTTTATGGACGGGGGTCTGAAAATCGATTTTACCACAATCGTGAGATAAACTCAGCAAGTAAAATCCCTATTCTTAAACTAGGCTAACGTGCACCTCCAGAGATAATTAAAAGGACATAAATCATTGAACCAGCAATTAATTCATATCAACATAATTAAGGCTCTCAGCCCTAATTTCATTTTCCAGCCCTGCAGGTTAGGCTTTCAATATCAATATAACTCGTAAGCAGTTAAATCGACCCGAAGGCCATGACGCAATGGTCATCAATCATTCGATCCGAAGGCCCGACCCGAAGGCCCACAGTTGTATAAATCGACCCGAAGGCCATGACCCAATGGTCATCACAATTAAATCGACCCGAAGGCCCGACCCGAAGGCCCACAATTGTATAATTCGACCCGAAGGCCATGACGCAGAGGTCATCACAGTTTAAATCGACCCGAAGGCCATGACGCAATGGTCATCAATCATTCGATCCGAAGGCCCGACCCGAAGGCCCACAGTTGTATAAATCGACCCGAAGGCCATGACCCAATGGTCATCACAATTAAATCGACCCGAAGGCCCGACCCGAAGGCCCACAATTGTATAATTCGACCCGAAGGCCATGACGCAGAGGTCATCACAGTTTAAATCGACCCGAAGGCCATGACGCAATGGTCATCCATCATTCGACCCGAAGGCCCGACCCGAAGGCCCACAATTGTATAAATCGACCCGAAGGCCATGACGCAATGGTCATCACATTCTCAACCATATCAAAGCCACACCTGAAAATCCACATGCCATGGTTTTACACCAATTTACCATGCCTCGCTGTACTAAGTACACTGGACCATAACTCCAACTTCCACAGAGCATAATTGGCACATTTAACTCATGACTCAATTCACTGAAATTCAACCCATTTGGGGTTTGACATTGCCATTTAGTCCTACCATTAAATCCATAGACAGGACTTCAATCCACACTATTCCAACACGTCCCAATTGACCTCCAACATATCTAATTCCAAGCCATTAGTTACTAATCCACTTAATGACCACATTAGGCAATTAACTCAAATTCGGTTCTATAGAGGACCATGCCAAAACAACCACTAATTTGGCTCCAAATTACCATTAAACCATCACAATTAATCCCAATTAGGTCCCCTAATCATCCAATGCACAAATGCACAACATTAGGTCTTAATTTAGCCTAATCCTCCTAATTAAACCCCTAATTGCACAATTAAGACTAATTCAAGGATTAGGTATTTTACTCGCCTATTAACGACGCGAGACGACGGAAGCGAGCGGCCGATCACCGACAAGCGGCGCAATCGACGGCGGCGCTCCAATGCAAGCCGGCGGCTCACGGCGGCTCCGGCGAGGCCCTAGGCCACTCGGCCAAAAACAGGGGAGGCTGGACGGCGGCTGAGGGTGACGGAAAGGAAGGCGGAGAGGGCTAGGCTGGTCGGTGAGGGACGGTGGACGACGGAGGACGGCGGCCCACACCGGCGAGGCAAGCCCGGCGGACACGGCGACGCCGATGGGCTCACGGTCACCTCTCGGCCAGAACAGGGGATGCGCCGAGGGAGGATGGCCGAGGATGAGGGAGAGAGAGAGGGTGAGGGTAAGGTCGGTCGGAGGGGTGGCGCACGGCGGCGCGGCCAGGCGGGACGAGCCCGGCGACGGCGACGGCGTCTTCTACGTTCTTGGCTGGAACGGCGGCCACGGGCGACGGATCAAGGGGAAACTTGGTCGACGGGGCTAGGACGGCACCAGGAGGCGACACTCGGCGGCACAGCACCAGCAGCTCCGGCGACCAGCCACTTCCGGCGTGAACAGCGGCCGGCGTGCACTCCGGCGAGAACAACCGAGGGAGAGAGACACGATCGGGAGGGAGGAGAGAGACAGACACGGGGAGAGAGAGTGAGCTGAGGAGAGAGAGAGGGTCAAAGATGGTCAATATAGGGGTGAGTGGAGGACACATGTCAAGATCCTAGCCTAAATGACCAAAATGCCCCTCATCCAAGGGCTAAAAATGCTCTCCAACCAATAATGCAAGGGTAAAATGGTCATTTGTCCTTAACCATGGTTAACCAACCCTAGTTAACCTTAACCAACCTTGATTAATTCCAAAATTGCCCCCAAAATTCGAAATAAATCAAAAATGGCCTAGGGGCATTTCCGTCATTTTTCCGTCCCGAACCGAAATTTCAATTTTCGCTCATACCGGTCCTAAATATTCATGTGAGACCTAATCCAGAGTCGGAATCGCGAAATTCACTTTCTAAGCCTTCGGAAATCGTCTGCGAAGTTTCCGGGAATAAAATAATATTATTTTCCAATTTTTGTCGAAATTCCACTTTTTGTCCAGAATCACTCCAAATGAGCACGACTACCCCAAATTGACCTTGGCCGCGAAAAATAACCTGAAACGGCCTTCGAATTCGGCCTCGATGTCCCCAGGGGCAAAACCGTCCTTTTTCTCAACTTCTGTCAAATTTTCAGTTTTCAACCGTTTTAATCCCAAACATGAATGGCCATTCCAAATTGACGTCCGTCTTGCAAAATAGTCGTAATTACCCTTGAAATTTTGATATCGAAGTCCTGGTCCAATATCGCGATCTAATTTACTCGATTTGTCGTTTTAGGGTCTCTCACTAACAGGCGGCTGTTTAGGCGTTACGCGTATCGACCTAAGATTGTCCGAATCGTAAGGGCCTCAATATCGAAAGAACGAGAGGAACTATCACTAGCACCTGAGGTCACGATCGTTTGGATTAGAATCGGGTTTCCTTTGTCAGGCGCACTTTCGGTCATGCGAAATCACTCGCGATCCGATCATGCGTTGCTGACAATATCAACCTGTCCTTTTCCTGAGATCGGCCTATAATGGTTCAAAATATTTCCTCAACGTTCATTGAAATCGGCGCCTTATCACGAATCGGGTCCTCGGTCCACGTACCTGATCCTATTTAGCCTTTCCCATTTGGTTAGTATCCCGTGATTGATCAATTCCGGGCGAGACTTAATAAAATTACACGAGAATCAATATACACTTTATTGGTCCCGATAACGGGTCAAAATTCAGGATGTTACAATTTTTATGGAATTTTGGGACTCCATTTGCTATTTTTCTTGTTTTTCTCTCTTATTTTGGTTCAAAGAAATTAAAGAAAAATACAGAAAAATTCTAAAAAAATTATTTTTGGTTTAGGAATAGGTTCCTAAGCTTGACCAAGGTTCCTAATCCTAATTTTTTAATTTTTGAAAAAATTTAAAAAATGAGCTAAAAATCAAGTATCAACAATTGCCCCTTTTTGAGATTGAGCTTGTTAGAGGTTGATCTCAAAGATAATATGACATTTGAGCTTTTAATAGATTCTACAGAAAAAAAAAATAGAAATTTCACAATAACTAATTAGGGATCTTGCTCGAAATTCATGATCTAACCCAAAATTTTCTCTTTTGAATGCATTTGAGAAATTCTTAATGATTAAGGTAAAGAGAAACTTATTTGTTTGCGAGCATTTCTTTGCTGATTATCTCCAAAGTGTGAATTGGTGATGGTGATGAATATAATGACTTGAATTCTGATCTCATGATTTAAGGACATGTTCACAAACCATGAGTACCTAAGGCTCCTCACCTAAGAATTTGATGATTTGCTTAGCGGCTCCTTGCCAATAAGGCTTAATTTGCCTAGTGACTTCTTGTCAGTAGGACTTAGGATTTGCCTATGTACTCCTCGTCAATAGGACTTTGTATGGTTTTTAGTTGACCAAGAACTCTTTAAAATATTATTTTAAGTTTACCACAAATTGTTTGAAAACTTAGTTTTGAGTCGACCGAAAACTATTTGAAACGTGGTTTTAAGTTTACCACAAATTGTTTGAAAACTTGATTTTGAGTTGACCAAAAACTATTTGAAACGTGGTTTTAAGTTTACCACAAACTATTTAAAAACTTGATTTTAAGCTGATCAAAAACTATTTGAAATGTAATTTGAAAACATGCATTCTTTGTGCCAATGCATTCAAACGATCAAATTTCCTTTATAAGGAAATATTTGAGCAAATTGCTTGCAATTTTTCAAGGGATGCTTAAAACAATCATTTGGAAGACTTTCATTAGAAAGGATTTGTTTCAATCTATGAACCTGATTTTTCATTCACTACTTGAAATGAGAATCATCTTGAGATCCTTATTTAATCTCTCTTAACGGATCCTCAGGTACTTGGAGATGTTCGTAATGTATACAATCCGATTGATCCATGAAGGTCTTTCAAAAGATTGTAACGTGGGCTTGGTTGATGGCTATTCAAAGAATAGGTATTTTGAGACTAAGAAAAGAATTTCATTACTTATAGACTCACTTCGAGTCTACAAGTTAAGAACCTCAAGAACAGGACAAGACATTATTGCATGCACTCCTTTGAGTAATAACTTCTTGTCATAAAGTCATGTTTTCACTCTCAGCATCCCAATTTGAAGAGTCTTTTGAAAGAGGTTGTAATATTGGTATTGGGTAGGCTCAAAAAGGCTAATTTGTTTTTGAATTCAGGACTTTTGTCAAATTGGTAATCTTCTTGGTATCACCACCCCTTTTCCTCTTATCTGTTAGAGATCTTTTCTCTTTCATGACCACAGGAGTCCTTTAAATACTCATCATAATCTTTTTTCTTCCTCTTTTTTTTGCACTGCTTGTTATGATCTTTAATCTTTTTGAGCTTTGTCATGACTTTTTTGGTCATTTTGAGCTTTCCTTCGAACTCTCATTATCTTGGGCATTTGGCCTTATTTTTACTAGGTACATTGCTTTTTCATGCCCCTGATTCTTTTGCTTTTTCTAAATCTTTTAGTTTTTGACATTCTTGAGTTCTAAGGACTCTGTGTCATGCCTTTTGTTTCTTATTTATCTAAAGTGGATCATATGCTAATGCTCCAGCGTGAAGAGATGATCACTAATTTAGGGTTCTAAAATGAATATTCAGGATCGATTAGGCTTCGCAAAAGGTAATTTGTTTGGGAATAAGAAATGACATGTTCTTCTTCCTCTTGGGATGTTGCGAGCTTCCATATGACCTCACCCTAAAGTTATCACAAAAAGATTGATGCAAGTGTATGCAATAAAATCTTTCTTTATCCTTTTCTCCATAAACATTGTATAGAAATCTCCTAGCTTGCCCAAATGCAGAATGGTTCTCAACAGAGTTGTTTTGAAAAACTTCTCCATTATTTAAGCTCAAATTTGGTTTACAAGGGATAATCATGTGTTTGGAATAGGGAAACAATTGCTTTTCATTATTTCAATTCATGTAATCATTGCGAACATCCTCTATCTCCTTAGGATGAGGTTTTTTCTTCACTTTTAGCACTAATTCTTTCATTGAACTTGAGTATATAGGGGACGTATTTGGACATGGCTTACCTTTCGTTAATTGAAGGTCTTTCTATTTGATTTTATCCGAACACTTTCATTGAAATCTTCAAAGGCTTTTTGTCAAATCATCCTTTTTAGGGAATTCTGACGCATAATGCATGCTCAAAGAATGCCTGTTTCAAAACTTTTTTCAGTTGAAACTCTTTGAGATGATTTTTTAAACAATCTGTTTTGTTTTGTTTTGCTTTCACGTCAACCTACTTGGGGAAAAAGAAGTTCAATTTTTCCAAAAAATTAAATTCTTTAAAATCCAAATTGTTTTTTTTCCAAATTCCTGATCGTTTTGATGATATTCCTTTTTGACTTGATAAAGGTCTTGCAAAATTAGGAATCGAATGTTAAAATTCATTCGAGCAATTCTTAACAACAATTGGAACGATTACTGCCAATTCTTTTGTATGTTTTCATCTTTGAGCTCCCCGGGGATGACAAAAAGGAAGAACATGTTAAAAGATGATATTTTAGGAAAGTAAATTGGGAACGATACTTTCCTTTATCTCTTATCAACTTTGTTGGGGGGTTTTGGAGATCTTTGATCATCGTAGACTCCTTTTGCTTTATTCTGCAAGAAGAACAAACATGTTTAAGAAATGCATAATATACATGATATGTACATGTTCTAGAGTGACCCAAATCATTTCATTTCATGGGTAGAATATCTTCACAACATCTGCATTTATAGGATGGGCTAATTCTATTCCAACCATATTTACAAGAATCAATGCTCTTCCAAGAAGAACTTTCTTGACAATATATGGACATTCATAATTTGGAGTGAATTTCCTGTGGGGATCTGAATTACTGGGAACGACTTTCTTCACTACCAATTCTTCTACCTTAAAATACCTTAGTTTCACTTTTCGATTAAAGGATTTGGCAACTCTCTTATGATAGGTTTGTCCATGACATATAGCTTTTAACCTCTTTTCATCAATTATGTTGAGTTGTTCACATTTCTGCTAAATCCATTCAGTTTCTGAAAGCTTCAATTGAGATAATATCTTTAATGAAGGAATTTTCACTTTAATGGGTAATACCGCTTCCATTACATAAACCAAGGAAAATGGAGTTGCCCCAGTTGATATTCGAATTGAAGTTCGGTATGTCATTAGAGCATATGGCAACTTTTCATGCCAGTCACGATAATTCTCAGCTGTCTTGGATAATATCTCTTAATGTTCTTATTTGCCGCTTCACTGCTCCATTCATTTATAGATGATATGGGGACGATTTCAAATATCGAACGTGGAAATGTTCAAGCAATTCATCCATAATTTTGTTATTTAGATTTGAGCCATTGTTAGTAATAATTGCTTCTGGAACTCTATATCTAGCAATAATGTCTCGCCTAATGAATCTTGCAACGTTCTTGGTAGTGACATTTGTGTAAGAATTTGCTTCAATTTACTTGGTGAAATAATCGATTGCAACCAAGATGAAGCGATGGCCATTTGAGGCCATGGGGTTGATTGGACCAACCATATCGATGCCCCACATTGAAAATAACCATGGCTTTGACATTTGATGCTGATTATTTGGCAGTGCATTAATTCTGTCTCCGTAAACTTGACATTGGTGACAACATCTCACATGTTAGAAGCAATCTGTTTTTATTGTCATCCAATAGTATCCCAACCTCATAATTTTTTGGGTTAGGAGATAGCCATTTATGAGTGACCCACATTCACCTTCATGGATTTCTTTCATGATCTGCTCAGCTTCTTTAGCATCGACACATCTTAATAGGACTAAATCAAATGATTTCTTGTAAAGAATTTGATTGATGAGGAAGAATTTAGTGGCTATCTTTTTTATAAACTTTCTGTTGCCTGGTTAGCTTCATTTAGGAAATTCTCTAGTTTGGAGATATTGCTTAATGCCATGGAACCATGGTTCGTTATCAAACTCTGTTTGAATCACCATGCAATGAGTTAGTTGTTCAAGAATGTCAATTTTCAATGGTTTTACATCCATATCATCTTTAGCTTGTAGTAAGGATGACAATGTTACAAGAGTATCTGCGAAATGATTCTGAGCTCTTAGAATATAATCAAATATTATTTCTTAAAATTCCTTCACCATTCCTTCTAAGTATTTGTGATAGGGTATCAACTTGATATCTCGAGTTTGCCACTCACTAGTTATTTGTAATATGATGAGCATGGAATCTTTATATACTTGCAATCTCCTAAGGCTAATTGTAAGCCAAGAATACATGCTGGATATTAGTATTTCTTAGCAACGTTATTAGTGCATGGAAATGTCAATTTTGCAGATACTGGATGATGTTCATCTTCCGGTGAAATCAGTACTGCTCTAGTTCTTAATCAAGATAAATTGGTTGCACCATCAAAATACATGGTCCATTTATTGTCAACCAATGCTAATATATGATCATCAAATCGTTCATCCTCAGTATTGATAGTGTTATGAGAATTCTCTATCAGTATGTCCGTTATTACTCGTCCCTTGATTGATTTTTGTGGTGAACTTCTGATATCAAATTCTAATAACAAAACTTGCCACTTTGCTAACTTTTCGACCAAAGAGGATTTCTCAAGTAAATACTTCATTGGATCATTTTTAGTTACGAGCAATATTTGATGATGAAAGGTGTATTGCCTTAGTCTGTGCAACACCCATATTAATGCAACACGTCTTTTCAACTGTTGGGTAATTCATCTTTGATATTGTAAACTTTTTGGTTGGGTAATAAATGACTTGCTCCTTACTATTGTTTGGTCTTCTTTGGACAAGCACTGTTCCTAATGACTCGTGATGAATTGTCAAGTATAAGATCAATGGAATCCTAGGGATTTGTGGTACAAGGACTTACGGACATACTAGATATTCTTTGATCTTTTCAAAGGCTTGCTGACATTCTTTGTGCCATTTCACTTTAGTATTTTTCTTCAACAATTTGAAGAATGGCTTTGCAGTTTCAAAAAGCTGATAGATAAATCGGGCAATGTAATTTAATCGCCCCAATAAACTTTTCATGTCACGCCCCGCATCCTACGGCGTGCCACATCCCTGCCGCGGTCGATTACAAGTGAGACGTCCCAGGACGCGTCGCCGACCCAAAGCCCAAAATAGAGAACAAGCACACGCGGAAGCAACACAACACCCGGACAATAAAACACATGACCAAGGATAGTGACACAAACAATAATTACAACTTGCATAAGCTACGAAGATATACAATATCCATTACAGCATAAGCACTTAAATCAAAAAGGTCAACTGCCACTAGTAATGAAAGGGTAAGTGGCTCGAGATCAGACTCCCACTCCAACAGCTCTTCCTCTTCGGGGTCGGAATCCATCTCAAGGTCGGGGGTTTGAAAAGTTGGGTTTAAACAACAGTGAGAATAAATCTCAGCGAGTAGGCCCCCTAAACCTAAACTAGGCTAACATGCACCTCTTGACGAGCACCAAACAACACACTATCCAAAATATAAATGACTTAGGCCCTCGGCCCCAAATCCGATACTCACTTGGCCCTGCAGGTTAGGTAATTACAAATCCCAATAACAACACAGAACCCGATCGTGGGTCATGCACACATCACTTGGTCACAACGCATCTCATGCATATGCTCGTGCTCATGCACGTGCTCATATCTCATCAATGCATTTTTGCACACTCGCACTCTTGCACACTTGCCATTTACCAATTCTCCTTGGACCCGCGTAAAACGCATTAGGTTCGACCTGCGTAAAACACATCAGGTCCATCACTTCGAGATCGATCTCTGGCCCGCGTAAAACACATCAGGCTCATGACACAAAACCCACGTAAAACGCCTCAGGTTGGTCATCTTTCGATAAATCGGGCATCGTCCCGCATAACACGCCTTAGGACGGGTTCACTACCCCGCGTAAAACGTATCAGGGCTTATTGTGATCACACATTCACAGTCACCAATTATTATCTGAACCCTGCGTAAAACGCATCAGGGCATTTTAGGTGATCACAATGCGCATGTCATTTGTGCACACTCGTATATGCACATGCCTTGCCAATGCTTGAGGTGCACACTCATGGCTATAACGTTCACACTTGGGCATTCACGAATTTCACAATGAACATTCACTTGCATAACACCACTTATTCAATTCACGATGCAACATGCTCAATTTACACCACACATATTCAATTTAATGAATCAATATGCCCAATCAATCAATTAATTCAAATCAGCCATGGTACATCATCGGCACACGAAAATCACGCAATTAAGCCGTTAAACTTGCACAAGTCTAAGGTCCACCAAGCCTATCCTTTCTCGGCCACATAAGTACTCAATCCTGACATCACGTAACCACTACCAAGCCATAAACAATCAGCCACTTAATGGACAAATCAAGCACACACTGTCACATCCCGATTTTTGGGCCTGGAAAGCCGCAGGTAAATTGTAATATCCTCAATTTCAGTCCCTGGGAAATGATTATGGTTAAGTTTGGTGGTTTTCCAATTGGAACTAAATTTTTACTCTTGTTTTGGAAAACCCCCTTGTACCCCTCCGTTTTGTTATTTTTGGGGAGACTTTTGTGGTCCGAATTTTCAAATGCTTTCTTCTTGAAAGTTGTTCCAAACATCATGAAGTTTTACATGATTTAATTTCAGAATTTTTGAAGTTGATATGAGTGGTACGATGGCCTGATTTTCGGACCGTGTGAAACTGCCCAGAATGGATATTTCGGTGATGTTTACACCGTCTTGATTTTCTACAAGTTTTTCTGGGCCGATTTTGGAAAAGTTTCCTTCACGAAAGTTGTTGAGAACTTCTTTTTCTATAACATGTGTAAATTTGGGAATTTTCTGAGATAATTTGGATTCTGGACAGAGCTTATTTTGAGAAGCGAAGATTCTGTTCCAGCGAACTGTTTTTAGTCTGTTTTTGAGTGACTAAAAATGGTATTTACAGAGAGAATTAGATTTTGTGTTCTCATGAAAAATGTTTGTTAAGGCCTTGTTTATGACATATTCAAATTTGAGAATTTTCGGAGTCCGTTTTCTATGTTTTCAAGTCCGATTTCGTAAACATTGCAAAACTGTTCGGTTTTATCAGATTTCAAAGATTTATCAATTTCTATTCGAGAATGTTGGAATTTCAACTTGATGTCTTCTGATAATTTAAAGTAAACGTTCTGAGCTTTCAAATGAGATATTTTATGCTTTGATCGGAGGTCGGACCAGGGGGAAACGAAATAGAGAAGTAAGCTTGAAAATGAATGGCCAAGAATGAAGCTTGTTCAAGAAGCCTAATTAATGGCTTGCATTTATTAAAGTTGGACTTTGGTGGCCCTTCATCATGACTTTTGGCTTATGTTCTTAATGGCCATGTGAGGTAAGCAATGACCTCATGCCTCAAATGACATATGCCATGACTTCATACCCCAAACTTAGGCCCCAAGTTTTGTCTCTATAAATAGCAAGAAGGCCATTCGGCCAAGGGAGAGAGAAAGAAAGAGAGAGAGAGAGAAGCCGAGAGGGAGAAAGAGAGAGGGCCAATGGGAAGAGGATAGGGTTGGCCTCTTCATCATTATAGGCCATTAATGTCATTAAATAAAGGCCATCATGAGTCTTGACTTTAGAGGCCCCTCCATTATTGCTTATTCTAGGGTTTTCTAGGGCAAGACATTTTCCCCCCTTCTCCCTCACCTCACGCCAACTTCATCCTCATCTTCCTCTCCCTTTGATTCTTGTTTTCTCACCCCTTTGGCCGAGAAACTCACGCCCGAACCGGCCCGTGTTCCTACTCGTTCCCATCCAAGAGCCACGGTTTGGCCTTGGTAGGCCTCGTCTTGGTCGGCCAAGCAAGTAGGAAGCAAGGAGAAAGCCCGAAGTTTCCCGAGCTCACCCGTCTCGACCCCCGTTCTCTAGTTTGGTTTGTCATTGAGTAAGTAAACTTCCTAATATCGGGAAAGAAAGTTGTGATACGTTGTGACACGGTTTGCTTGGACCGTTTCTCGATCATTTGGTTGGTTGTGGTTGGTTCATTTCTCGATTTAATCATGTTTTGTGTTTGAAATTTGTTTTGGCGGTAGAATCGAGACTTGAAAGGCAAGGTGCACATGTTATAACCATGCTTGATGTTCTCTTGTATGAACTTTGCTATTGATCTGCCATTGATGCGGGTGCGGTAAGGGCCGACTTGTGCTAACGGCGATCCCCTCGTCCTCGCTTGATATTAGTAGGTTTACTTGCTGAGTCTCCCCGACTCATCCCCCTTTTCCCCCCTTCAGGTTCATAGGATGGTCGAATGGAGGGCGGCGACAGGAGGAGTTCGAGCCATGTTAGAGTTCGAAGAAAGCGAGGAGCGAGAAGCCATAGTGGGTATAGGACAACCCAAGTCGAGTGTTGCTATTCCTAGTGCGTGTAAAAAAATGTGTTATTTGCCATGGCCCGAAGGGCTTGTTAAAACATATTTGCATGCACTGTAATCATAAGGTTTGCTCATGATGTTTGTCTTAATCCCGCTGTTTGTTTTTAATGTGATTGTCCCAAGAAACGCTTCCGCGTGTGTGTAAATAAAGATATTAATGAACGGGACGTCACGTTTATGACCCCGAGGTCGGGGCGTCACACACACGGCCATTCACAATTAATCCTCAATTTCGCCGAACAAGGCTCGATAAATTCCACTATGGCCAGCCACTAATCAGTCCTCTCTAAGCCTCTAATCCACCTCCAAATCATCACATTAGGCTCCCAAATCCACCACATAAACAGCCACTACACGGCTCGATTGTTGCGCCCATTACATTTCACATTTATACCACGATTAATCCACCTAATGATCCGATCGAACCTACTTTAATTGATCACCAATCAGATCACCTTAGACCACTAAATCACTTCCAAATCATCACATTAGAGCACAAAAGTCACCATGGAAACAGCCACCACTTGGTCCACAAATTTCACCCGCCAAATTCACATTTTGCCCAATTCAAGGCGCCTATGCTTAATTCACATAATAGCCCAAATCAAGACCACAATGATCAGCCACTAAGAACAAGGGAAAACCGAATACACAGATTCAGAGCAATTCTGAGCCAGCGCGCAGTTCTGGAATCCATTTTCAAATAAATAGTAATTCAACTCCAAAATTATAAAATTTGGATATGTTCTACAAAACATCTCAATGAACATTTTTCATGAAGAACTCGAAACCCAGTTCTAACCGTAAGCACCTTGTTTTGACACTCAAAGTCGGACAAAATCCGGTTCGCTCGGACAGCCCCTCAGGCCATCAAAATACAACTCATTCAGTACCCAAATCATTTTGGAAAACCTTGAAATTTTTATATGTTATAGCCACAAATGTCCCCAACAATTTTTGTGAAGGAAGTATTTTGAAAATAGGCCTGGAAAAATTTATAAAAATTCGAACAGACCCGAAGGTCGGGTGAACAGTAAATCGGGCAGTTTTATTTCGGTCCAAAGATGGACTTCCGAATGGCATCAAATGATTTCCAACAATTCCCAAATTAAAATATGTTATACTTAAAGATGTTGGGAACAACTTTCATGAAGAATACTTCTTCAAATTCGGCCCACACAAGTCACAACAAAAATAACAAAATCTGGCGATGCAACGGTAACCGTACCGGAAATCAACAAATATGCATCACCAAGCAAACCAAGCTCAACAAACCACTAATCCAATTATCCACAGCCTTTAAACCATCCCTAAATCATCACATTAGACCATTAAAGTCACTACAACTTCAGTCCCAAATCAGCCTACACTTATTAACCCCTAAAATACCCTAATAACCCCTAAAACTCATCTAGAAATGTAAATTAGCCTAATTAGGGTTTAGGGTTGTACTCACCTAAATTTCCAAGCTCCCAAGGTGGCTAGACAGGAGGGAAAATAGGCTGGACTGAGCTGGTTCCAACTGGGCCGACGGCGGCTTCCACGGCGGCGACGACGGCTTCCACGGCGGCGGCGGCGGCGCTCCGGCGTGGCTTTCACGGCCAAGGGGAAGGAGAGAATGGGGAGAGGGAGCTGCCGAGATAGAGGGAGTGTGGCTGGTGGTGATGGTGAGAAATGAGGGGGGAGAGAGAGAGAGATATCTATAGGGAGAATGGGTGAATGGGGTGGTTGAATTACTACACCCAAAAATGTCCATTTTGCCCTCAACTCAAGGGTTAGGATTAATCAAGTCCAAAATATCTAGAGGCAATATGGTCTTTGATTTTTCAGCATTATCGGGGGGTAATAGATCCAATTTAAAACTCCAAATTCGGAATCCAAGCTTAGGGCACAAGGGCAAAACGGTAATTTTCCAGTCCTGGTTCAAATTTCCAATTTTCGGCTCTATTGATCCCAAATATAATTAGCCACATAAAAATGACGTCGTCCTTGCAAAAATAGTCGCGTACGTCCACGAAATTCGACACCAAAGTCCGGACTCAATTCCACGATCGATTTCTCTTAATTTGCGATTTTAGCGTTTCTCACTAACGAGCAGTTGTTTAGGGGTTATGCGTATCGACCTAGGGTTACTCGAGTCGTGACGGTCTCGATTTCCCAGAGAACACGAGGATTATTACTAGTTCCGAGGGTCACAATCGTTCGAATTAATTTTGGAATCGTTCACCACGCGCACTCTCGATCGTACGGAATCACCCGCGATCCGATCGTACGTCGTTGGCCAAACTAAATCTGTCACTCTCCTCGGATCGGCCCACATTGGCACAAAATATTTCCTCGTCATTTCTCGGAATTGGATTCAATTCACGGTCGAGTTCTTGGGTCCACGTACCATTTTTCCTAATTAGCCATTCCCTATTGGTCAGTATCCTGAGAATGATCAGTTCCGGGTGAGACTTATAAAACGAAATGAGAAATAATATCCGCTTTATCGGATCCTGGAAATGGGTCGAAATTCAGGATGTTACATCTCACCTCTTTTACTGTGGAAGAAGTCTTGAGATCACATATTGCCTTGATCTTTGAGGGATCTATTTTGATGCCCCTGTTGCTAATCACAAATCCTAGTAACTTGTCAGATTTTGCTCCAAATACACATTTATTAGGGTTTAACCTCAACTTATATTTTCTAAGTCTTTTGAACAATTTCCGAAGTACTTCAACATGATCTTCTCCTTGTCTAGATTTTGCAATCATGTCGTCCACGTACACTTCAATTTCTTTATGCATCATATCATGGAACAAAGTTACCATTGCCCTTTGATACGTGACACCAGCATTTTCCAAATCGAAAGGCATCACTTGTAACAAAATGTGCCCCATGGTGTAGTGAATGATGTTTTTGCCTTGTCCTCTTTCTTCATGAGGATTTGATTATACCTAGAAAAACCATTCATGAATGAAAACATTTCAAATCCAGCAGTACTATCCACTAGTACATCAATGTATGGAAGTGAGAAGTCATCCTTGGGGCTTGCTTTATTTAGGTCACAATAATCAACGCAAACCCGTACCCGCCCATCTTTCTTCAATACGAGAACTATGTTAGCAACCCATTCTGAATATGGTACTACTTCGATGAATCCAACCTTAAGCAATTTCATCACTTCCTCTTCTATTTTCTTTGCCAATTCTGGCTTGCTTCGCCGAAGTTTCTATTTCTTCGAAGGGATACTTGGATCGATTGGTAAAGCATGTTCAACCATGCTCGGATCAAGGCTTGACATGTCAAGTAGGACCATGTGAATATATCTTAATATTCACTGAGTAAATCAATAATTCTCTTTATTTCTATAGAAGAAAGACTTTCTCCGATCTTAACTTCGTCGGGATTCTCTTTATTACCCATATTAACGATAATTATTTTCTCTAATGTAAGTGGCTTTGATTCTTCATGATGAATCCATTCCTTCTTTGATCCATTCTTAATCCTCGTTACCTTATTCGATATCACAAGTGATTTCTTATGAAGGATTTAGGTCACATAAGAACCTATTATGAATATGCGAATGCCCATGCTTGACACGTAACAAACATTGTTAGTAATCGTATATGAGGTATAACAATGCGTGAGTTTTTATGAAAAGCCTTTTTGGAAATCCATTTTGAAATCCATTTTAAGATAATAGAATGATGGAGCTAGTCCTCATATCTTTGGACTTCCTTGCTCTTAAAATCATTTTTGAAACAAAGAGCAATATAGAAACCTAAAGCCTCAAGCCATACAAGTGAGGACAATTTTCATCATAGGTCTAGTTTTGTTTTCTTGTCCTTAACAAAACATTAAACACTTTTATTGAATTGAAAAGTGTGATTACAACTATATCACCAAGAATATAAATTGCAACTAAATTTGAAATTGCGAACAAAACTATTACGAAACTAAAAACTATAAAAGCAACAATGCAATGAAAAAGACAACAAATAAGTAAAAGCTCAAGAGAATCTTCCTACTCCAATGCGTAGGTATTTTCTGCTTCGATTATGATGACGTTGATAACATTCTCCTCAAATAAGCCAAGTAAAATATATTCTTCCTCTGTGCATAAATCCTCCTTATGAAGTAGGTTGGAGGGTTCAGGAAAAATTTCCTTGATATGGATATGATAATAAGGAAGTTCCTTAACTTTACCTTTCCATATTCGCGGATTAATAACGTGATCACCTCGACTTCTATAGCCTCCATGATTCTTTTAACTTTAGCTTTGACCTCCCTGGTGATTATTAGAGCTTTCTGTGATATAACCTACTCCATGTCTCTTCTTCGTGGCAAGTGGGATAATAAGTTTATTGATCCCTTGGGCTTTTGACCCAAATCCGTCACCAGGAGTGAATCCATATTGGCATAACACCTTCCCCGACATAATAAATGATGTTGAGAGTTATGGAGACTTTATGATACTTCCGGCGGGGATTTGCACCATTAAAATCATTTCGAAGGATTGATAGCTCAGTTCCTCTTTTACCTCATGTTCAATATATGGTATTGCACTTTCTTTGTAAGTGGTGAAATCTGTCTCTCCATATACAATGATTATCTTGCCATTAATAATGAATCTAACCTTTTGAAGGAGACTTGAAGGGATAGTACCAGCCATATGAATCCAACGTCTTCCCAACAGTAGGTTGAAAGTCCTCGGAATATCCACCACTTGAAAATCAATTAAGAAGGGCACAGGGCCTATATTTACCTCAAGCTCAATATCTCTAATGACATCTTTCTTCATTTCGTTAAACGAATGCACAGTTACCTTAGAGGGGTTTAATGAACTCTTCACTGATCCCTAAGCGATGAGTGTGCTCAGGGGACACAAATTAAGTGCAGAACCATTATCAATCAACATGTGTTGTCACGCTTCGAACCCCATCGAGCTCGTGGCATCCCTCTTTGGTCGAATTAGAGCGACGTCCCAGGAAACACCACTGACCCAAACCAACACATCGAAGACAAAGCACTAGTGAAAGCCACAAACACCTAGACAACAATTAACTAGGGGTAAAAAGGGAGAATATTTATCCATTACCGATTCAAACTTATACCATATACACCATTTACAATCCACAACATAATATACATGCACACCGAGTTTCTAGACTTTACACCACCGATATAAAAAAAGGATCAGTAGCCTGGGTATATCCTAACTCCAAAAATGGGACAGTTCAAAAAGGTTTACTCTGCCCCTAATCAGCCTCTATGCCCCCTGGATGGCGTCCACTCCGAGTCTGACTCGTCAGAACCCGAGTCTGAATCCCTCTAAGCCACTAGCTCCTTTGAGGACTCTGAATCAGCCTTGATCTCAATCAGGTTGTCCTTTTTATCACTCGACTCTAGCGGAACTTCAATCCGCTCTTTCTTTTCGGACTCCTCATCTGGCTTTTTCTCTAGCTCATCCTTATGTTGCTCTTTTGGTTCTAACTCCGGATCTTCTTTTGGTTCCTCTTCTGGCTCTACTTCTTGATCTTCTTTTGGTTCGTCTTCGGGTTCTTCTTTTGGTACCTCTTTAGGCTCTTCTTCAGGCTCTTTTTCTCTGGGTTCCTCCTTTGGCACTGCATCTAGATCCACATCCATTAGATCATACTCTGCCTGTGACTCCTTTGGCTCTAGATCAGGCTTAGCCATTGAAGGTTCAGGTGCTGTAGGTGCAGGCTGATGTCCAGACTGTGCTAGACTAGTCTCTAGACTAGTCATCTCACCGTCAGGAGGGGGTATGGCCAACGGATCCTAATCTCCCACTCCGTCAAACGGAACATCAAAACCTCGAACAGGCCAAACTCGTCCAGCCCATCCCGAAAATACCAGGCGGTATAAGTGTGGGCCTGCCAAAGGGGTTGCCTTATATCTACCCAGACTACTGTAGTATGCTTGATCCAAGTCATATTCTCGTCCATAGGATACTCTACAACGTTATGGTCGGTGTGCAACGGTATTCCAAAACGCTGAGGTAGCGGTGGCGGGAGATTCATGGTTTAGGCTGGGGTTCTGAAATAGTTTGATTGAAACAATCATGAGACACATCTCAGTAAGTAAACACCCTAAACCCCATCTAGGCTAACACATACCTCCAGACAAGACCAAACATACTAACACTCAGCAACCATATAATAGGCACGCAATTGCACTTACCTGGACTTTTAATGCGCACAGTCTGCACGTTAGTCTCAATTACACATAATTTCCAACCACATGCACATTCCAAATAAATTTTCATGCCCACAGACAAAGTCGAATATAAGTCATTTCCAAGCTCGGCATTTCACACACACTCGTTCATGCACCATCACAGCACTTCTATTCGACTTGCCAGCGACCCTCGTTACAGTACACGCCTTAGGTCCACTTTCAATTCACAATCCACACACGACCATCTCAAATTCACAACACTTCTTAGCCCGCCTTATAGTACACACCTCAGGCTATATCTCTTGCTCGCGTTACAGTATACACCTCAGGCTTAACATCTTCCACCTACGGCATAACTCACGTTGAAGTACATAACTCAGGTTGGTAATCTTCTGGAAATACTAGGCATCGTCCCACGTTAAAGTACGCGCCTCGGAACGGCTCAATTCCCTACATTAAAGTACATGCCTCAGGGACTTTCACGATCACACGCACGACATATCACATAAATTTCTCACCCGTTCGTTCGCTCGAGCATCATACGAACATGCTCAATTAACACACCAATATGTCAATTTACCAACCGATTCAATTCAGCCCATGCATGCATTGAATCCCACACATTTCACATGCTCAATTAACACATAAACATGGCCAATTACCAACCAATTCAATTCAGTCCATGTGCGCATATAACGGGGCCACATTTAAATCAATCATTTCACAATCCGACAAGCAAACATGGTTGCCATTGGAGCAACAATCACAGCCACAATTATGGACATAAATTCAATATTTCCATGTCTATTTCTAGCCACAATAGCCACACAAACCAGCTGATACACCACACGTCAAACCGACACGTTTAGTCCCCAAATCGGATTGTACGCTCATCATTTCAATCCGCAATATCCAGCACTCAATTCAACATCAAATCAGTCCCGACACGTCACAATTTCACCCGCAAATCAGTTAAATTTCAGTCCCCAAATCAGCCGACTAACATAACCCCTAAACATCCCCTAAATAACCCCTAAATCGGCACTAATTAACCCGATTCAGTCCCTAATTAAGTTTATCGATACCCGATATCCTAAGTAAAGTTTAAGGGGCCACTTACTTGGGAACCTAAGCTAGCTCGGGCAGAAGAGAGGGGCAGTAGACCGGCAACCCCACGGCGGCGGATGGCGATGGTGAGCGGCTCGGGGGACGGCGGTGGCTAATCTTCCATGGCTGGACAGAACTGAACGAGGATGGTGGTGTTTCAGTGAGGGAGAAAAACAAGGGAGAGAGAGAGAGAGGCGCGGCGAGGTGGTGGTGTGAGGTGAGCAGCCACGGCAGCGGCGGCTTCGGCGTGTGGCTGATCCGGCTCGACGAGGAAGCAACGGTGATGGCCGACCTGGACAGTTGGCCACGGGCACGGTGGGAGGAAGGGGAAGCTCGGCCGGGAGGGAGAGGAAGAGAGAGATGCCAAGAGAGTGAGAAAAATGAGAGGGTGAGAGAGAAAATAGAAGAAATATTCCAATTGACACCAATAATTGGTGTCTAATACCCCTAGGAAATGACCATCCTACCCTCCTCTATATTTCTAAATCAACAGCCACGATTTGATCTTATCCTAAGATCGATGGCCAAGATTAATCATTGCCAAAAATATCCAGGGGCAAAATGAGAATTTCACAAAATTCCAAGGGCAAAATTGTTCAAAAATTTCTATATCTAAAGTAGGTGTGAAATGACCAAAATGCCCCTGTCACATTATACTTGGCCTTAACAAAGTTACAGGGGTAAAACGGTCATTTTCCATTTCTCGTCAAATTTCGAATTTTCTGAAGAATTCGGACAAATTTGAGGCTGACTAAGCCAATAACAACGTCGTCCAATTATCCTGACGTGACCTTTATAATTTCAAATGCCCAAACTTGATCTCTAATTAATGATTAAATTTAATTAACGTAACTTGAGCATATCTCGAACTAACGGGTGGCTTTTGAGGAAATTCGCATATTTGATCCGTGGTCGATACTAAATCAAGCCATGTTTAAGTTCACTCTGGTCGTGACGACCTTAGTTGTCATTTAATCGCGAGGATTGATTGCTAGTTCAGATGGGCACGATCGTTTGGTATAGGCTTAGAATCATTCGTCAATACATCTCATGGTTAAGCGGAATCATCTGCGATCCACTCGTATGACTGCGGCGAATTGATCCGTAACTATCCTTAGATTGGCCTATATTGGCTCAAAATGTCACATCGATAATTTTTATGGTCGAAAGTCGGTTCACGATCGAGTTTCTTTGGTCGTGCGAATTTAAATCCCTAATTAGCCATTCCCTAATAGTTAGTATCCTATGATTGATCAGTTTCGGGCGAGATCTAACTACAAACACGTCCATAAAATCATCCATTTCATAAATCCCAAGTGGGTCAGATTTCAGAATGTCACATGTGTGATACTTCTTTGTCTCAGCATCTGATGGCAATGTATAGGGCCTTATTGTGTGAACGTACGTCCAATGGGAAATCCTTATCAGAGAAAGCGATCTAATCTTTCAAAAGAATAGTACCAACGAAATCCTTCGATTGCACTTCGTTGATTATTTCTGGAACATGTACTTCATTAAGAAGTTTCATAGACACAATTTTATGACTTTCTAAGGTTTTAAAGAGATCCAGCAAGAAAATTTGTGCTAGCATCTTCCTTAAATGTAATTACTTCATACTCGCTTGTCTTCATGACTGATAGTAACTGCTTCATATCTTTCTCGATTACCCCTTCCTTTTCATGATCACCCTCCTTCGGGACATAGCACCTTCCTGATCGAGTTATGACATCTACTTCTTTAGGTGTGTAATCCCAGGGCACGCACTTAGTGTCAAACTTTTCTTTTGGAGGCAAAGTAATGATCATAGGCTGTGTCTCCTTTTCCTCGATCATTAGTTGATCAATTGGAAGTTGAATGGTAATTGATTCAGTATGGCCTTTTTCTTCCTCATACTTATCCACTTCATCAAGCTTGATTAGTAATGGCGTGACCATGGCTATGCTCCTATCGGCTTCATCGGAATCTATTTCACCCCTAACCATCAGGTGTAATCACTTCATTCTTAAAAGCCCAGGGAGGGGGTGTGTATTTGACATGGTAAATGTACTAGCCACTATCTTAACCCAAGAAGTCCATAACTTCACCTTGCTTCCGTGCTTTGCGCATGAACCACTTATCACCTCGGCGAGTCTTTTTCTTCTTTTTGCCCTCTCGATCTTTCTTTTCTTCACGACTTAGTTTGTTAATCGAAACCTCGTCCATGCTGCCCCATCTGTCAGGCACAATAATTTCATTTTTAAATGGCCATGGAGGTGGGGTGGGGTGTATTTGATGTGATAGTTATATTTGCCATTATCCTGATCAAGTAGGTCCACAGTTTCACCCTACTTGAGTGATTCTTGGGTAAAATGCTTTTCCCCCTGATGGATCCTTTCATTCTCTTTTTCATATTGATCCGCTTCGTCTTCAAATGGAATTTCATTTTCAAGATTCTGTCTACTATTTCACCTTTTAAAAGTGTTTCATGATGAAAATGGGCATGTCCTAGTCGAGAAGTTTTCAGCCTGGCTTCATGTTCATCTTCATTATCAGACTTAATTATTTCTTCTTCACCCCAGATCATGTTTATCGCATTATGCTCAGGAAGAGGATTCTAAGGTATGTTTGGTTCGAGCTCTTGGAAATTAAGTATTTTCTTGTCAATAAGCTACTGAACCTTGTATTTTAGAGTGGGACAATTATCTACGTCATGTCCCCTTTCTCCCATGTGGTATACACAAGTTTTTGATTCATCGTATTAAGGAAACCTTGCATGATTGTCTCTCAGCACCTCTTTTGCCACCAAATGCCTTTCTAAAAGCATTGGTAATAGCTTTGATAAGGGTTGCGGGAAAGGTGTGAATTGCCTTATAGGTCTTTTCTTTGCCTTGAGTTCTTCCAGGCGGTGTTAGATTGCTTTGAAAATGGCATTTGATGGATGTTTAGGCTTGAAACCATAGTTACCTCACGAACAAGCTCTTTGTCTTTCCTCCCAAGAGAAAACCTCCGTGTTGTTGTTTCTTAGGCTTTCTTATTTGTCAATCCCTACTCAATCTTTTCACCCACTTTTACCAACATGGCAAATGTTTGACAACCTGACACATGTAGCTTGTCGTAATATTTAATTGATAATGATTTTAAAAAGAGCTCAATAAGCTCATCCTCGCTTACGATAGGTTTTATTTGTGAAGCGATAGCTTTTCATCTTTGGGCATAAACTTGAAACCCTTCATTCTTTTGTTTCTTCGTTCTGATGAGATACTCCCTAGTTGGGAGTACTTCAATATTGAATTTGTATTGGCGGAGGAATTCTCTGGCAAAATAATCCCATTCCATGAAATCTTCTATGTCAAATAAAGTGCATATTGATTCTTTGGCAAAATATTCCATGAATGGGACTTACTTGGTGTAACATCCCGAATTTCGACCCGTTTCCGGGATCAATAAAGTGTATATTAATTCTCATTTAATTTTAGTAAGTCTCGCTCGGACTTGAGCAATCGCGGGATACTAACCCAATGGGAATGGCTAATTAGGAAACGGTACGTGGACCGGGGACCCGATCGTGAATTGGACACAGATTTCGAGAAATGCCGAGGAAATATTTTGGGCCTATGTGGGCCGATCTTAGGAAAGTGGCGGATTCGATTTAGCCAACAACGTACGATTGAATCGCGGGTGATTTCGCACGACCGAGAGTACACGTGGCGAACGAATCCCGAATTTAATCCGAACGATCGCGACTTTCGGTACTAGTGATAATTCCTCGCGTTCTCTTGAAAATTGAGGCCATCACGACTCGGACAACCCTAAGTCGATATGCGTAACCCCTAAACAGCCGCCCGTCAGTGAGAGGCCCTAAAATTTTATAATGAACAAGTTTGATCACGAAATTGGACCCGAACTTCGATGTCAAAATTTCGTGGGCGTTTACGACTATTTTATGAGGCCGACATCATTTTTGAGTGGCCACACCTATTTGGGGTTGGTACGATTGAAAAATGGAATTTCGACCCGGGATCGGAAAATTACCAAAATGCCCATGTGCCTAATTTTTCCTATTCCGAATTTTGGAGTAAAAATTGGGCAATAATTGAGGATTTATTAAGTGGATAAATATTAGGATTTATTGAATTACAAAAATGCCCTTGCATTATTGGATTGAGATGAATTAAGGCCATTGGATCAAGGGTAAAAAGGTCAAAGGGGGTGGATGTGTGACAAGTGGATTCCACTAACCAAATTTTGACCACCATTTGACCCCATCCTCTCTCTCTCCTTCGGTCATTCTCCCCTCCCATTCACTTCCTCGCTAAGCCGCCCTCTCCTTCGGTCACTCACCACAAAAGCCACGCCGGCGCCAACCACTGCACGCCGACGCTGTCTAGCCGTGCCACTGCGCCGGACCACCTCAGCCCGTCGTTCTTAGCTGACCACCACCTCTCTCTCTCTTCCTTTCTCTCCTCTTTCTTGGCCGCCGAACAGCCGTCCCTCGAGTGAGGACCGCCGCCGGACGCCGTCCGCCGCCTGCCGCCACCATCTCGTCTCACCACCGCCACCACCTGATCACCACCAACCATCATCACCGCTGTCTAGCCGCCACCGTTCGATTCGGCCGAGGAGGACTGCCAGCCGTATGTTGTCACCGCCGTTCGTGCGTTGCGCTGCCGTTCGTACCGTCAGAACGCCGCTGCCAATCTTGCCATTTACCAGCGATTGGCCACTCGTTCCAGTCAACCCGAGTTAGATTAGGCGAGTATTAAATCCCTAAATTCTAATTAGTCTAAATTGCATTTCTAGACAGGTGAATTTAGGGTGTAATTAGATTGGAATTTAATCTAATTATGGGCTGTTGATTATTCGATGATCATGGGGTACAATTGGGACTTAATAGGTTGATTTGGAGGTGGAATAGTGCCCTAAATTGGGATGTTTTGTGGCCGCCCCTTGTAGAACCGAATTTGATTAATTTGGCTAAGTTGGGGCTCAATTGGGTCATTGCTGTGATTGTTTGAATTGATTGACTTAATGATTTATTGGTGGTTGATAGTGATCAAATGTATGAAGCCACTTGTATATTTGAGGGCCGAGAATGGTTTGATAATGCCGGGCTTTGATTGTGCAAGTTTGTGTGCACTAATTGCGTGAATGGCACGTTGTGTTGAAATGTATTATATGGCATTATTTGGGCATAATGTGGCTGAATTGAACTGTCGGTTTGATTGGGCATGTTGAAATGCACATTTATGTAGCCATAAGATAATTATGTGCCTCTGTTATTTGATACTCATTGTGCATGGCATTTCTGCCTGAGTGTGACTATTTTATGGCCAAGCATTCGTATGTTGAGAATGGGCATGAGGCTGAAAAGTGTGCGAGTATGCCTGCTTGATCGGAAAATTTGTTGGCCTTCGGGTCGTGGCATTCGGGTCGGAAAATTTGTTGGCCTTCGGGTCGTGGCCTTCGGGTCGGTTTATGACTGCAAACGCGTTGCATGCCAGAGTACACTGCTTGAGACGATTCATGAGCATGGCAATTGTGTGCCGGAGTGTGTTAGCCGTGGTGTGTATACGGTGAATTGTCTGTCAGGCTAGCGTTAATGAGCATGAGCATGTGCATAGCGTATGCATGACTGGTGTGTGAGTGTATGTGCCGTGAACATTATTATAAATGCCTAATCTGCAGGGTCATTATATTAGTGACCTGGGCCATAGGCCGATGATGATTATTGTGATGTTTATGGTACACTGTTGCATGTGTTTTATTTGCCTGTTAGGAGGTGCATGTTAGCCTAGTTTAGGTTTAGGGGTTATTACTTGCTGAGATTCATCTCACGGTTGTTGAAAATCGACATTTTAGACCCCCGGCAGTGAGGATGGCAGAGGGCTAATCTGTTTTGGGATTCCCCATTTCATTGAGAAGACGATGTTTGTACATCCCGTGGGGAATGGGAATATGTATATTAGATACTATACCTTGGTATGGGAAGATGTTGGGGAGTTAGTATCCGAGACCCACGAGTATGTTGCGTGGTGTTATAGAACATATAATGGAGAAGAGACCGGGCCCCTCCGGACTTTTGATGTCCCGTTTAACGGGCAGGGCGAGGTAGACTCACAGTGCCTAGATGGACAGGTGATGGACCCCGGCACCTCAGACGAGGAGAGTATGAGTTTCGTTGGCGTACCTGTGGAGTACGAGGTTGATGAGGTCATGGGACCGGATGATGACGAGTTGGAGCAACCTATGGAGGAGGACCTTGAGCCCAAAGAGATGGATGCTGAGGACGAGCCAGAGGAGGCTGAGTCCAACTTAGACTCGTTAGATTCGGATGTGGAGCTGTCAGACAGTTCTTCTTTGTCAGAGTCTTCTGGTTCTGACCCGGACTGGGTCCCCTAGGTTGACTTTAGTTTTAGATAGAGTGGCTGTACCTTTTTGACTGAAGCCCGTCTTAGCTCAGTAACCTTTGGCCACTAACCCTTTTTAACCTTAGTGGCCGATGATCGTTTTGATGTTAGTTTGTACTCCCCGTAAATGGATATTGTATTTACTTCTGGTACCAATGAAATGTATATGTTTTTGTTCAAATGGATTCTGTATGGTGTTATTCATGGTTGACTTATTTTTGTATATATATACGTTGCTTCCGCTTGTGTTTGATCTCTGTGCATTGGGTTTTGAGTCGGTGACGTATCCTGGGAATGTCGCACCTTTAATGACTGGTACGCGTGATGTTTGCACTACTTGAGATTGGGGCGTGACATCACCCGTTCGAATTGGTATCTGAGCGAGGTCAGCTTGGTCCAATCAGGTCGAAGTTTGGAGTGATAAGGAGCGATGACCATGGATAGCCAGTAGGGTGACCTCGTGTGCTAAGTGTACCTCCTGACTGTTTGTGTTTGCATTGCTTGGTTGGATTTGACCCATATGATGCAGGTGCGTTAGGACCCGAGGTAAGTATATTAATCCCTTGGGTGAAATCCTGTGCTGTTAAGCTAGGCCGCATGCTGAGTGCTTGATTGTTGTTATGATAGATACTGCTTAGGACTTAGACCGGTATAGTTGGTTTAGGTCTCTAATTCTTGAGCGAAATTATAGCAAGTAGTTGAGTGTCAGGAAGTGGGAAGATGAGCAGAAGAAGGGGAAAGGAACCCCAAGGTCGGTCGAGTTCAGGAGGCCAAGAGGCCCAAGACTACAGACTGGAAGATGTTATTCAGACCCTATATGAGATAGGGAATTTAATGGGAAGGCAGGCTTAAGAAAGGGCCGATACCATTACCGAGGCTGCTGAGGCTACAACTGCTACTATTAATGGAAACCAAGTCCAGCAGGTACAAGCTTAACCAGTGGTGGCAAATAGGCAGATGCACCAACTAGTAGAGCAGTTTCTTAAGTTGAAATCGCCCAAGTTCACGGGCCGAGGTGACCCCAAAACCGCCCCACATTGGGTGGAAGATTTAGAGAAGGCGTTCAATTTATTGGAGTGTACTGAAACCGAGAAGATTACTTTGGAAACATACCAATTGCAGGATAATGCCAATGATTGGTGGAAAGCCATTAAAGATAGAGTATTTCCTGAGGGTGTAGACCAAACTTGAACTGCATTTGTTGAGAGTTTTTATGGACAATACTTTTCAGAGAGTGCCCAGGAGAAGAAAATGGCAGAGTTCATGAGACTTCATCAGGGATCGATGACGGTAGTCCAGTATGAGGCATAGTTTGCGAGACTCTCGAAGTTTGCTCCAAGAATGGTGGAAAATCCACTGGACAAGGCTCCAAAATTCCGGGATGGTTTGAAACCGGATCTTCGTACTCAGATGCTCCTGCCGAACATTTGAGATTATTGAGAATTGTATGAGCGAGCTCAAATGATGGAATGGGATGAGATGGAAAGAACAGCCGTATCTGGGTCACGGTTTACTCAGAACAGGGATAATCGTCACTTTGGTAAGAAACTGATGATGGGTAATAAACGATTTGTCCCACCGCCTAAGAGGAACATCGGGAAGCCTAATTAGCAATCGAATTGATTTGGAGCTTGCTTCAGATGCGGGAGTTTGGAACATCAGGTTAGAAGCTGTCCCCAACAGCGCCCTTTAGGACCCCCGATGCAACAACCACCCAGAGTTGGAAATCAAGCCGGAAATCCTCCACCGGCTAATCAGGGAAGGCCACCAGTGCAAGGTCGAGTCTATGCAATGGCGCACAAAGATGCTGAGGATGCATCGGACGTGGTCACAGGTGCCATTTCTCTCTGTGATCATGCTGCATATGCGTTATTTGATCCCGGGGCGACCCATTTATTTATTTCAGAGCAGTTCGTTAGATTGGTTGGTACTGAACTAGTATTGCTTGAGAATATGCTTTGTGTGTCAACCCCACTGCATGATAGGGTGTTAGTATCGTTGGGGTGTCTTGACTATAAAATTGTGATTGAAAATAGAAAAGAAAGAATTGATTTGGCGGTATTGGCCATGTTTGATTACGATGTGATTATCGATATGGATTGGCTGATGAAGCAGAAAGCCGTTATGGATTGCGGCAATAGGATCATCCAGTTTAATCTGATTGGACATCCTAGGTTTGAATTCCAGAGAAACTGAGGAGGAACCTCGATCCCTTGGATTTCCCCGCTTGAGGTGACTAAGTTGCTTGACAAAGGTTGCGAGGGATATCTAGTGAATGTAATGAATCCGACAGTGGCGAAACTTAAATTGGAAGAAATACCCGTAGTATGCAATTTTCCCCAGGTTTTTCCTTAGGAATTGCCGGGCTTACCGCCTAGCGGGAAGTGGAATTTGTAATAGAGTTGGCCCCCGGTACCAAGCCAATCTCTAAGGCTCCCTATCGGATGTCCTTATCAGAGCTGAAAGAGTTGAAGGTTCAGATGCAGGAATTGCTGGATAAAGGGTTTATTCATCCTAGTGCGTCTCCGTGGGGAGCGCCGGTCCTGTTTGTGAGGAAAAAAGATGGGACATTGAGGCTATGTATAGATTACCGATAGTTGAACCAAGTAACTGTGAAGAACAAATATCCATTGCCAAGGATTGACGACCTGTTTGTTCAATCACAAGGAGCTTCGGTGTTCTCCAAGATCGATTTAAGGATTGGGTATCATCAGTTGAGAATTCGGAAGGAAGACATACCCAAGATTGCCTTTAGAACGAGATACGGGCACTATGTGTCACGTCCCGTACCCCACGAAGCGTCAACATCCTGCGTACAGGTCGAAATTGTGGTGCAACGCTCCCAGGTTACGTCACCGACCCAAAAACCCGAATCAGAGAAAATACGACACGTACGGAAACGACGTATATATAATATGTACATATATATACACCCAGACAATAAACAAAGCAACCGTGAATAGCACCAGACATCAAATTACAAACGATTAAAAACAATATATACATTCATTATGAAACTTATGTACAATATCCATTATAAACAGAAGATACAATAATAGGGCCACTAAGACAAAAAGGATCAGTGGCTGAGGAGGACAACTACCAAAAGAGAAGAGGGCTATGATCAAAAAGTGTCAGCCCTCGCTCCTGAACCTAAGGTCTAGCCTAGGGTACCCAGTCAGGATCAGAACCTGACGACTCAGAGGAACTCTCAAACTGCTCTGGCTCCTCCTCGGAACTCATGGCCTCGGACTTGGTCTCCGGCTCAGGATCCTGCTCCTCTGCCTCGTCCACGTCCATCGGCTCGAGGGCCTCTGCGTTTATCTGCATCGGGACTGGGTCTAAAACCTCGGGCTCAAAAGCTACTCCACCTAGCTCCTCATGCTCCTCCTCATCCTCCACAATCTCATACTCAACCTCGGAGTCGGGATTACCCTCCATATCAACATCTACTACATCACCATCTGGGCACTGGCGGTCCAGTTGACCCTCTCCTACAAACGGGACATCGGCAGACCTGATGGGACCGAACTCGTCTCCAAAACGGTCCCGAAAACACCAAGCTAGGTACTCATGGGTCTTATAGTGAGCTAAGCCTACGTCTACCCAAACTAACGTATAATGTCTAAGATACACTTAGTCATTCCCCACTGGATGAACCGTCATCGTGCATTCGATATGGGAGGGGATCCTGAAATGTAATGGCGCGTCTCTGAAATTCATGGTCGGGGGTCTGAAACATCAGTTTTACAACAACTGTGAGAAAAACTCAACGAGTAAGAACCCCTAATCCAAAACTAGGCTAATGTGCACCTCTAGATAGATAAATTAAACACATCAAACAAAGAACCAGTAAATCACTAAAATTAACTTGGGTCCACAGCTCAATTCACTATCTCATAGCCGTGCAGGTTAGGTATTTGAATTCAATATAAATCATGCGCAACTATAACGACCCGAAGGCCCACAATTGAATATAACGACCCGTAGGCCCGACTCGAAGGCCACAGTTAATAAAACGACCCGTAGGCCCTGACCCGAAGGCCACAATTGAATAAAACGACCTGTAGGCCCGACCCGAAGGCCACAATTGAATAAAACGACCCGTAGGCCCGACCCGAAGGACACAATTGAATAAAACGACCCGTAGGCCCGACCCGAAGGCCACAATTGAATAAAACTTAGACATGTACATAAGAGCACCCAAAACCAGTCATTTCACAGTATGATGTGCAAATCACGTGCCCAGAATTTCAAGCCAATTACCAAGGCCAACATGCCGAATACAATTGTCCACTAATTTAATGAATTTAACGCACTCTCGGCACATTCAAATAATTCCATTTCAATGAAATCAATTCCTCATTTAACCGCACATTTATTTCAAAACAATTTGATGCACCTAAAGCTCGCCTTGGGCAGATCGATCTCGATAGACGTTCCCATCATCACGGGGCCACTTAATAGAATTTAGACAAGTCCCAATTAACCCTTAACATGACTAAATTTCGAGCCATTAATCAATAAACCATTTAATGCTCAACTTAGACAATTGCACAATTTCGGTACTGTATGAACAGTACCAGGGCAGAACATACTTTGCACACTAAACCACAATTAAACAACCACATTAGGCTCTAATCTCTTATCCTAACCACCCAATAACCAAATACACCTAATTAAGCCTTAATTAGGCCTAATTAACTCCTAAATTGCCTAATTCCAAGTCTTAAATCAATGAACTCCATCAGTGCAACACTTAGGCAATTTTAAGCAATTTCGGTACTGGTGAATAGTACTAGGGCAGCACACTAATTAGGCCCTAATCCACCTCTATAACACTTCATTAAGCACTAATTAGGTCCCCTAATCACCCCACACAACATTAGACCTAATTATACCCTAAATAAGCTTAATTAACCCCTAAATTACCCTCTAAAATGCACAATTAGACTAATTAGGGGTTTAGGGTTTATACTCACTTAATATTGACTCGAGGCGACGGGAACGGGCGGCCGATTATCGACACGCGGTGAGAATCGACGGCGGCGTTCCGGGGGCAAGCCGGCGGTCACGGCGGCGACGGCGGTGGCGGTTCACGGCTGGTCTTCTCTATTCAGCCTGGGACGATGGCTGAGGGCGGCGGTTCAGAGGGAGAGAGAGGTCAACGGTGGCTGTGGCGGTGGTTGGTGGTGCACGGTGGCCGGTGGTGCGATTTCCCGGAGTCCGGCGGTCTTCTTGCACCGGCGGTGAACGGTGATGGGCTGCTGTCCACGCCAAAATGAAACCAAAGAAGAAGGAGGAGGAGACGGTCAGCTGAAGATGAGGGTGACGAGGCAAGACAGGGACGGCGACACCGGCGGCGGCGCACTGCGGCGACGGTCCGGCGCGGTTGGCTTCCCGGCGGTGATGGCGTCCAAGGGAGGTGATCGGGAGAGAGAGGGCGGCCGACACCGGCGGCGGCGCACTGCGGCGACGGTCCGGCGCGGTTGGCTTCCCGGCGGTGATGGCATCCAAGGGAGGTGATCGGGAGAGAGAGGGCTGCCGAGAGGTTTTTGGAGGGAGAGAGAGAAATGGGCTGGTCAAGTATGGTCAAAGTTGAGTGAGTAGAATCCATGTGTCAATAATCCAATGGCTTGGACAACTTTGCCCCTCATCCAAAGGCCAATATTTGTTCTAATCCAATAATTTAAGGGCTCAATGGTCATTCTTCTCCATGGTTGGGTTGACCAGACCTGAGTTGAGCCAAACTAACCTAGGTTAGTCCCCCAATTAGGGTCAAAATTCGGAATTACTTAAAATGGCCTAAGGGCATTTTCGTAATTTTTGGATCCCGGACCGAAATTCCAATTTTCGTCCATACCGGTCCTATATATTCATGGCAAGCATAATACGGTGTCGAATCCATAAAATTCATCCTTTAAGCCCCCGAAAATCAGTCCAAAAGTTTGGAGGGGTAAAACCGTAAATTTTCGTCTCGAGGTCGAAATTTCAATTTTCGACCGTATGCACTCCAGACACGCGTCGCCACTCCAAATTGGCATCGGTTTCGAAAAATAACTTCGTTTGGCCTAAAAAACGGACATCAGAGTCCCTAGGGGCAAAATTGTAATTTTCTCAATTTCTGTCGAATTTTCAGTTTTCAGCCGTACTAGTCCCAAACATGTGTGGCCACTCTAAAATGACGTTGGTCTTGCAAAACAGTCACAATTACTCTTGAAATTTTGATATCGAAGTTCGGGGTTCAATATCGCCATCAAATTTGCTCGTTTTGATGTTTTAGGGCCTCTCACTAACGAACGGCTGTTTAAGTGTTACGCGTATCGACCTAGGATTGTCCGAGTCGTGATAGTCTCGGATTTCGGGAGAACGTGAGGAATTATCACTAATACCGGAGGTTGCGATCGTTCGGACTAAATTCAGGATTAGTTTGTCAAGCGTACTTTTGGTCGTGCGGAATCACCCGCGATCCAATCGTACGTTATGACTATATCAATTCCGTCATTTTCCTAAGATCGGCCCATATTGATCCAAAATATTTCCTCGACGTTTCTCGAAATCGATGCTCAATCGCGATCGGGTCCTCGGTCCACGTACCTGTTCCTATTTAGCCTTTCCCATTTGGTTAGTATCCCGTGATTGATCAAGTCCGGACGAGACTTACTAAAATCAAACGAGAATTAATATACACTTTATTGGTCCCGGTAACGGGTCAAAATTCAGGATGTTACAACTCTTCCCCCCTTACAAAAATTTCGTCCTCGAAATTTGTACTCTAAACTTGTTCCTCAAACAATTGGGGGTGTTGATGTCGTATGGCCTCTTCGCTTTCCCATGTAGCGCCTTCTGTCCTGTGGTGTTCCCAAACTACCTTGACCATCGGGATTGTCTTATTCCGCAATACTCGATCTTTCCGGTCCTCAATTCTGACTGGTTTCTCCATGAACGATACCTTGTCGTCCACGTCTATTTCTTCATATTTCAGAACGTATGTCGGATCTGGCTCGTACTTTCTCAACATCGACACGTGGAACACGTTGTGTACTTGAGACAAGTTAGGTGGCAAGGCAAGCCTATACGCCATATCACCAATCCTTTCCAATATCTTGAACGGTCCGACAAACCTTGGATCTAGTTTTCCTTTCTTGCCGAATCGAGATAACCCTTTCATAGGCGACACCTTGAGGAAAACATGATCTCCAATTTGGAATTCCAAAGGTCGCCGTCTCCGATCGGCATAGCTCTTTTGCCGACTTTATGTTGTCTTCAGCCTTTCCCGAATAATCTCGACAGCTTCCACTGTCTGCTGTATCAGTTCTGGGCCAGTAATACTCCACTCACCTATTCCATCCCAACACACGGGAGTTCTATATGCTTTGCCATATAAGGCTTTATATGGGGCCATCTGAATATTCTGCTGATAACTGTTATTATATGCAAACTCCACCAAGTGTAGCTGCTCTTCCCATTTGCCTTGGAAATCCAGTACACAAGCCCTCAACATATCTTCTAGGGTCTGGATAGTCCTTTCCGATTGTCCATTAGTCTGTGGATGGTAAGCTGTACTGAATTGTACCTTCGTTCCTAAGTCCGTCTGCAAACTTTTCCAGAAATTTGCCGTAAACCTCGGGTCACGATCCGACATAATGATCACTAGTACCCCATGTAGTCTGACAATATGTCTCACGTACAGCTCTGCGTACCTTTCTAGTTCAAAATCCTTTCTCACAACTAAGAAATGTGCCGACTTCGTAAGTCGATCCACAATCACCCAAATGGAATCATGCCCCCTCTGTCTTCTTGGTAATCCGGTCACAAAGTCCATGGTGATGTGTTCCCATTTCCACTCGGGAATTTCCAACAGTCGCAGCAGTCCTCCTGGTTTATAGTGTTGTGCCTTCACCTGTTGGCACATCAAACACTTAGCCACATACCTGGCCACATCCTTCTTCATTTCGTTCCACCAATAATGTTGTCGTAGATTCTGATACATTTTCGTGATGCCAGGGTGAATACTTAATTGCTGCGATGAGCTTCTCTTAGTATTTCTTCCCTAAGCTCAGTATCATTAGGTACACACCATCGTCCTCTAAATTTCAAAGTTCCATCGTCTGACACTTGGAAATCCGATTTCCTTGTAGCAGTATCCATGTTCACAATTTTCTGAATTTCTTGATTTGTGAACTGCAGCGCCTTAATCTTGGTTTGAATCTCAGGCTCGATTCTCAATATGGCTAGCAGATTCGACACATGGCTTAATTCAAATTTAAATTCTGAGTTTCGGAGTCTTTCTAGCAATGTCCACTCCTTGATCATCATGTACGCCATACTTGACTTGCGACTCAGCGCGTCCACTACTTGGTTTGCCTTTCCAGGGTGATACATGATATCACAATCATAATCTTTCAGAAGTTCCGTCCATCTATGCTGCGTCATATTCAACTCTTTCTGCGAGAACAGGTATTTGAGACTCTGGTGATCCGTATAAATCTGGAATCTTTCCCCGCACAAATAGTGTCTCCAGATCTTGAGTGCAAAAACAATGGCAGCCAGCTCTAGGTCATGCGTCGAATAATTCATCTCGTGCGGCCTCAACTGGCATGACGCATACGCTACTACTTTCCCATGCTGCATTAACACACAACCAAGTCCCCTAAGTAAAGCATCACTGTAGACCTCGAATCCACCAGGTCCAGACGGAATAGTTAAGATTGGGGCTGTCGTCAGTCTGTGCTTTAGTTCCCGAAAATTTCGTTCATACTTGTCATCCCATTCAAACTTAACCTCCTTTTTTAGCAATCTCGTTAGTGGCATGGCTATTGACGAGAATCCCTCCACAAAACGTCGATAGTAGCCGACCAACCCCAAGAAACTCCTGATTTCCGTCACTAATGTTGGTCTGGGCTACTTGAGCACTGCCTCGATCTTAGCTGGATCCACAAATATTCCTTCTCCCGATATTATATGTCCAAGGAATGCTACTTTGCTAAGCCAGAATTCGCATTTGCTGAACTTCGTGTAAAGTGCGTGTTCCCTTAACGTCCGTAGCACCTCAGCCAAATGCACTTCATGATCTTCCGGGCTCTTCGAGTAAACCACAATATCGTCAATAAACACAATGACGAACTGATCTAGGAATTCCTTGAAGACTCTGTTCATCAAATCCATGAAAGCTGCAGGGGCATTTATCAAACCGAAGGGCATGACTGTAAACTCATAATGCCCGTACCTCGTTCTAAAGGCAGTCTTGGGGATATCCTCCTTCCGGATTCTCAGTTGATGATACCCGGTCCGTAAGTCGATCTTAGAGAATACTGACGCTCCTTGCAATTGATCAAACAAGTCGTCGATCCTCGGCAATGGGTACTTGTTCTTTATAGTCACCTGATTCAACTATCAATAATCTATACATAGTCTCAACGTCCCATCCTTTTTCCTCACAAATAGGACTGGCGCTCCCCATGGAAATGCACTAGGACGAATGAATCCCTTATCTAACAATTCCTGCATTTGGACTTTCAACTCCTTCAACTCCGATAGTGATGCGGGAGCATCCGAGACTACTGATCAATCCTTAAGTCCTGAGCAGATTCCTTCGGCAAAACAAACACTATCGGTACTTATTCATGCCAAGACTAACTTCGGTTACAATTTGCTTCGATGGGTTAAGGAATGATGATACCAATATTAAAATTCGTTGCTGATCGATGCTATATCAAAAGGGAGTTATTCAGGATAAGTTCCATAGTGATTTAATGTTCTTTGGAAGTGGATATTTGCTGGTTATTATTGGTGGACGAATTTTGAAGGCTGAAGAGTTAAGACTCCTAGTCCCCATGTTGTTTATTGCATTCCCTAGTTCCTAGACCTTTAATGCTATTTCAGTCTTGTTTAGTCTTTAATGTTTGGGTAGTTCCCATGTTGTTTTCAATTCTGAGTCTAATATCTATATAATGAGACATATTCTCATTTGTAAGGGGCGATTGAATGAATGAAAATTCCTCTTTGTGAGTTGAATTATTATCTCGATTCTTTATCCAACGTCGTTGGTGGTGAATCAAACAGTTCTTTATCCTTGGTTGGTGGAATTTCCTTTAAGCCTTGGTGGTGAACTGCAATTATCTCGGTCCTTTATCCTTGATTGGTGGTTTGTACCTATAGACTTAGGTGATAGACCTTCCACATCCTCGAGTTACAAACATCCCCACAAACACAGTGCCTCGTCCACTTCCTCCCAGAATCGCTCACTCCACAGAACTTATTTGTGGAAACTCAAAACACGAAAGTTGTAGATCTACGAGTCCTTGATCTGTGGCTTTTGGAATCGGGTCAATCCGACCTGTATTGAGGAAGTTACGCCCATTTTTCCGAAATCGTGCAGTCTTGAAATTTTCTGCTCGGAGTCACTCGCCCACGCACGCATCAGATAGGGACATCCGATATGGGGTCTTAGAAATTGGTTCAGTACCTGGGGCCAATTCTATTACAAATTCTACTTCCCGTTCTGGCAGTAAGTCCGACAACTCCTGAGGAAAAACCTCGGGGAAGTTACACACTACGGGAATTTCTTCCAACTTAGGCTCCGCCAATGTCGGATCATTCACATTCACCAGGTATCCCTCACAACCTTCATCGAGCATCTTGGTCGCCTCAAGCGAAGAAATCCAAGGGATCGAGGTTCCTCCTCGGTTTCCCTGGAATTCAAACCTAGGATGTCCAATCGGATTGAATTGGATCATCCTATTACCGCAATCCATAACGGCTTTCTGCTTCATCAGCCAATTCATACCGATGATTACATCGAAGTCATACATGACTAACACAGCCAAATCAATCCTTTCCTCTACATTCCCGATCACAATTTTACAGTCCAAGCACCCCAATGACACCAACACCCTATCATGCAGTGGGGTTGTCACACATAGCATAATCTCAAGTAATACGGGCTCAATACCAACCAATCTAACAAACTGTTCTGAGATAAACGAGTGGGTTGCCCGCTGCTGGGATTCCTGCGAAACCCCGACTTTCGGTACACTGAATGCGTTCCCTTTTTCAGTCTTTACCATTATAATTGTCCGGCTTCACTTTCCAGGAGTGAAGCTACTGTCCCAATAGGTGAATGATCTAACCCTCTGACAGAGGAACCAGCTCTGACATAAGCGATTGGAAGATCTGATCTTTCTTTAAAGACCGGTCCGATTGAAGTTGAAGTAAAATAAAAAAGTCGAGGTTATGAAAGAAATCAATCATTGTCTTGTCAGCTTAAGGTCAACTTTCTTATTTTCTTTTAATAAGATGATTGGGCCCTACAGTGGTATAACCGGGTGAACCTCTCTCCTATAGGCCACTCAAACATAGAGAGATTAGGGACCGAATGGATAGAATACCTCTCATGGCAGGTGGAATGTTTAAATTTTACTTCTAGGCCAGGGTAGCGACACCTGATGGTGACATGTTATTCTACTTCATTTAAGGGGGAGAATGCACGCTCACAACTTAATCATTATAAGGGGGGATGTATGCACGCTCATAACTTAAGGGGAGGTATGCACGCTCATAACTTAACGTCAGGGTAAAATCCAGGTTTTACTAAAATTAAAAAAAAAATGGAACATCAATGCAGAATCTAATCTGGTACCACTTTTTGGAAGAGTACAATAACCTGCAAATGTTTGCTCTATGTAATGAGTTCAACACTCTTTCTTTGGAGGACAGCGGTTTATCTTCTTCTACGAGTCTAGTTCAAAATAAGATTCCGTCATGAGGCTGAAAAGTGTGCAAGTATGCTTGCTTGATCGGAAAATTTGTTGGCCTTCGGGTCGTGGCCTTTGGGTCGGAATATGTATTGGCCTTCGGGTCGTGGCCTTCGAGTCGTTGGCCTTCGGGTCAGTTTATGACTGCAAATGCGTTGCATGCCAGAGTGCACTGCTTGAGACGATTCATGAGCATGGCAATTGTGTGCCGGAGTGTGTTAGCCGTGGTGTGTATGCGGTGAATTGTATGTCAGGCTGGCGTTAACGAGCATGAGCATGAGCATGTGCATGGTGTATGCATGACCAGTGTGTGCGTGTATGTGCCGTGAACATTATTATAAATGCCTAATCTGCAGGGTCATTATATGAGTGACCTGGGCCATGGGCCTAGGTCGATTATTGCGATGTTTATGGTACACTGTTGTGTGTGTTTTATTTGTCTGTTAGGAGGTGCATGTTAGCCTAGTTTAGGTTTACGGGTTATTACTTGCTGAGATTCATCTCACGGCTTTTGAAAACCGACATTTTAGACCCCCGACAGTGAGGATGGCAGAGGTGCCAATCCGTTTTGGGATTCCCCATTTCATTGAGAAGACGATGTCCGAACATCCTGTGGGGAATGGCAATATGTATATTAGATATTATACCTTAGTATGGGTAGATGTTGGGGAGTTAGTATCCGAGACCCACGAGTATGTTGCGTGGTGTTATAGAACGTATAATGGAGAAGAGACCGGGCCCCTCCGGACTTTTGATGTCCTGTTTAATGGGCAGGGTAAGGTAGACCCACAGTGCCCAGATGGACAGGTGATGGACCTTGGCACCTTAGACGAGGAGAGTATGAGCTCCGATGGCGCACCTGTAGAGTACGAGGTTGATGAGGTCGAGTTGATGGACATGGGATTGGATGATGACAAGCTGGAGCAGCCTATGAAGGAGGACCTAGAGCCCGAAGAGATGGATGCTGAGGACGAGCCAGAGGAGGCTGAGTCCGAGTTAGACTCGTTAGATTCTGATGTGGAGCTGTCAGACAGTTCTTCTTCGTCAGAGTCTTCTGGTTCTGACCCGGACTGGGTCCCCTAGGTTGACTTTAGTTTTAGATAGAGCGGGCTGCACCTTTTTGACTGAAGCCCGTCTTAGCTTAGTAACCTTTGGCCACTGACCCTTTTTGACCATAGTGGTCGATGACTGTTTTGATGTTAGTTTGTACTCCCCGTAAATGGATATTGTATTTATTTCTGGTAGCAATGAAATGTATATGTTTTTGTTTAAATGGATTCTGTGTGGTGCTATTCATGGTTGACTTATTTTTGTATGGGTGTATGTGTATATATATATATATATATATATATATATATATACATACGTTGCTTCCACTTGTATTTGATCTCTGTGCATTGGGTTTTGAGTCGGTGACGTATCTTGGGTACGTCGCACCTTTAACGATTGGTACATGTGATGTTCGCGCTACATGAGATTGGGGTGTGACACTTGGATGTCCAGCTTTCCCATTTGAGTCTAATCATGCAAAGGAAAAATTCATCATTATTCACCATGGATTACAAATTAATTTTAATGTCTCTATTTCAATTATTTCTCTTATGGGGTAAAATGGAGGTAAAGTACATTTGCATACTTAAAAAGTAATACAAATGTCAAATTTAAGTCTATTCATGCCTTAAAAGAGCATGTAATTAAGAATGGGGAATGAAACCAGTGTTTGATATAAATGCCCTTTTGTCATGCTCCATTTAGACAATAAAAGCCTAGCCTATGGTTTACAACTTCAAATACATCAAAATGTACACTTGACTCATTGAATTGTACATATTACATTTTGAGCACATCGTCACTTGAATTACATTGAAAATTTGCCATGAACCTATATATTCCATCTAAAAATAAAAACATGACCAAATGGAGCAAGTCACCCTAATCATTCATTCTAGTATAAAAAGGGCATCTAAATCAATCATTGGTCATCATTTAGACATTTTTAAATCGTGCCAATTAACTTGTATAATTGAAGGTGAAAGGAATTAAACGGCACTTACTTATCGAAATATTTTTGTTAGGTTTTAGGTATACCAACCACAAAGACAAGCAGATCCAACAAGTGAGATTTTGATGCTTAAGAAGGGTAGAATATACTAAAGGCTCAAGGTCATCACCTTAATGGACAAGGGATTCCATTTCAATAGACAATCAACCTAAAGTAATAGAATATTTCTCCATTTCGATGATCGGTATTGCATTTAAACGATACCATGAGCAATCGGCTCATAGTTTTGTCTAAACACATACCTCCTAAGGATAATCTTAAATGTAGACGGGGTTGGACCACGGGTGGTGTGTGCAAATGGTGTAGTGCTAAAGTACTTAAAAGGCATGCATAGCAATTTAATAATCAAACAGCACTTCTAAAATTTAATCAAATCACATTCAATCCCAACACCATTCTGCAAAACGAGAGTCAACAAAGACAACACCCTTATACCTCCCACCTACAAAACCATTTAACACGGTCATTAGTAAGACGTATCTGGGATCCTTGCGCGAGCACAAAACATACACATATCGTTCTATCTAGGACTAAGTCCACTTAGAAAACGAAATTCTTAGCGAAGTCGCCAAGCCTATTGCGCCGTGCCTTTTGGCATGCTAAGAAGTACTTCCATTTGTCACGAATGGAAAAATTATCCTCGAATGGACTACTAAGGTTCGATATGAATATTTCGCCCAGACATCCCACAGACATCTCATCACTAGACAAACGGAGGTCTTTCCCAAATCATATATCACGTGACAGCGGGTTGTAATTTTTATCTTTCTATTCAATCTATGTTTTTGATTTGGAGTCGCCACTGGTCATTATTGGTAGGTTGACTAGAAACCTAATCAAGGCACGAGAGAAATATCATGATTTCGAGAATTGGAAATTCTAAATACGGGGACTTGGTTACGCTAATGATCACGAATCGAGATCCCTATCGTCCTTTTGGTACCTAAAACATAATGACGTGTTTAACATGCCACACAAGTTTCCAATATCTATCCATTAATACTAACCATTCTAACCGTACAAACTCAATCAATCAATATGAGCAACACAATCAATTGCAATCAAACAAAACAATCCTAATTTGGATCTTTAAAATGAAAACCAGTTCAAAACACTCAAACCCTAGTAAAGCCCTAAAGGCTTATTCATTCGATGATATGTGTTGTTGTAGGATTTAGGATTTTTTAGGAGTAAAAACCCCTAAATTAAGGATTTTCTAAAATGCCGGTTAGGCACCTCTAAAAATTCTAATTTCACTTGCGAAGGCTGGCCACAATGTTTTTGAGCCATTCTGTGAAATTTTTATTTTTTTGATTTTTTTAGAATTTCTTTTCCCAAGTGCTAATTTTTTTATTTTTTTATTTTTTTAAATTTTGAAATTTTGAAATTGTTTTATGGATTTTCGGATTTTCCAATTTTTTTTGTATTTTCCTGAATTTGTTTGCATTTTTGTGGATTTTCTAAAAAAATTTGAATTTTTTAGAAATTTTCCAATTTTTACCGAGTCTTCTGAATTTCTAAACAAAATGAATTTTTTGAAATTTTTATTGAATTTATGAATTTTTTTTAGAAATTTTCTGAATTTTCTATTTATTTAGGTTTTTTTTCTGAATTTTATATTCTTATATTTTTTCTAAATTTTCTATTTTTAGAATTTTTTTGAATTTTTTTGAATTTTTTGAGTTTTTATTTGATTTTTTTGAGTTTTTCTAATTTTTAATTTTTAAAATTTTCCTGCCAGGGTTGTACCGGGCTTAACCAGTTTAGATCGATTCAATCGAATCGGATCGGCCAGCACTGGTGCCGGCCTACACCCCGTCGGGCACAGCGCCAAAACGGCGTCATTTGGGCATTTTTTTCTCTTTGGCATTTTATCAAATACCTAGTGGGCATGAACCAGGTTATAACCGTCTCGAGGTCACTTGTTTGGACCGATCTCTGATGACCTTCTAGCGATGTTTTGACTATTCCAATTGGTTCAATGTTGAGTCCTCATGATCCTTTATCAATCTAACCTAACTAGTTCACAGCCGGACCACCGTCAGCCGACGAAAAACCAATCGAAAAACACCTACTCTATAACCTATTCCATCTTATATTTCTAACTATCAAATCTACAATTCCAGCACCCTAGCATTCTAAATCGACCAAAAAGCAATGTTCAAAACATCAAACAAAGATCAAGGAAAGCTAACTTGGATGGCCTACAGCAAAGGGAGGCTCTTTGGCACAATTAAGAAGCTTCGGCAAGGTTCAACAATGGTGGCCGACTCGGTTTTATGCATATTCAACCATTCATAATGCAAGCAAGCCATGAAAATGTGATTAGAACATGTTTTAAGCATCTAACATGTAAAAATCATGAAGAAACATACATGATTAAGCTAAAAATCGTCGAACACTTTTCTTGCGTGGGATAATGTATTTTCCTCCTTTTCTAGCTCGATTTCCCGCCCAAAGTTTGTTATTACCAGCCTTCGAGTCTATTAGATCAAATCTCCGATGCCAGCTGGAGATTTGCCAGCTGGAGTTGGAGTTTAACACATGCTTAATCAGTCTAGGTAAGGTAGTGAAGAAGTAGGGTTGGAGATATTTTTTCTGGGTTTATAGTGTTCTGGGTAAGTCGAGTAAGGAAGGAGATCGACCCAGGTCGGGTCAAGTCGATCCGGCCAACCCGGCAGACCCGGGTTGGTCTATTTTCAAAAATTCGACTTGATTTTAACCCCATTTTCTGATTTTAACCCCAAAATTGGATTCCTCATCACATTTTGTCCCTAAATATGCGATTTTCCCTAATTTTTGTCACAATTAAACCTAAAATTCTCAAATTGTAAATTTGGATCATTTAGGATTTTTATTCAATATGATATCTAGATGACCTGATTAGGCAAAATTGATGCTAAAATTGGGTTACCCATGACTGATTAATCCTAGAAATGATGGTCTTATAATTTGACAATTTCAAATTGATAATGATTCCCAATTTGGGCTAAAAATCCCTAATTTTCAATTGGATTTTGGGGTTTTTTTAATTTCTTTGATAAATTATGAAATTGGACCGACCATTATGTAATTCAAGGTTTCAAAATCATTTGTTGTGAAGACACTATAGCCTAGAAATGACTCAATTGAATTTTTCTGTTCAATTTGGGCTTGTTTTTACCCAATTTTGGGAAAAAGAAATTCGTAATTGAAATTTTCCAAAATTGATGCTGTATTAATGAAATTGGATTTAAAAAAAGACTAATGACTATTTTTATGGAATTTGTGGACTCCATTTGCTATTTTTCTTGATTTTCTCTCTTATTTTGCTTAAAAGAAAGTAAAGAAAATTCAGAAAAATTCTAAAAAAATTATTTTTGTATTAGAAATAGGTTCCTAAGCTTGACCAAGGTTCCCAATCCTAATTTTTTAATTTTTGAAAAATTTTTAAAAATGAGCTAAAAATTAAGTGTCAACGCTCCCCTTTAAAGAATCCTTACTGGTGTAAGAGACGTAGCTTACCCTGTGATTCCAATGCTAGGAAGTATGGTAGTTGGCTGACCAAGACTTTCAATTGTGTCGGGAGGAACAACAGGAACGGTCTGTGGCTAAGTAAAACCAATTGATGGGCTTTGACTGCTGGTAATCTCCTAGACTGTATTGATAATCAGTAGCCTAACAATATCGACTACACATCTACTAACCAAATTGGCTAAATCATTGTGTTGTTCTTCAATGATTCTCCTCATAGTAGCAATTGTGACTGGATTTGGTTCCAATTGCCTTCTTATTCCTTAGTGAGATGTCTAGGGACATCCATCTCTCCTATTTGTCCTTATTATGCCATTTTCTGTCCATTCGATAACTCTGCACGTGTCACCCGCTCTACAACAGGATTCAAAGGTGCACTGCTTCTTGCAATGTTGTTTGCTATGATCCAACTGGTTTTGACTTCTTGTTCATGCCATTATAACTCCTCAAATCGACCACACAGGTCCCACCGAGCGTGCCAAAATTATGATTCTCTAGAAATGCTCCCGAGACGAAATATAATTCATCGAAAGTCGTTTTTCAGTTCTTAATGAGAGGAGACTAGGTTCTGTGGCTAACTCTGGATAGGAGATATCCAAGCGTGAACAAAAAGCTTGTTTATTTCGATCAGTAACACAAATTTATATCATGACGAGATTTGGCTAAAAAGAGCTTCAAACTTTATAATCGATTCATAAAAATTTGTCCAATCACTAACTAGCGGCATCCTACAAAATTATTGTGTTCAAAATGTAGACGACTACAACTAGGGAAATTAAAAGTGCAGTACTGGAAAATAAAGATAATTGAAAAATAACATTTTAATGTGATTTTGCGCGGAAGGCTTTTTCTGGCTATCGGGCAATATTTATACTGTGAGTCTGATAACTGCATTCTGATATCATATTCAATAACTATCGTTGATCTTACCTTCGCCGTTCATTTTATGACACCTATCCATTAACCGCCATCGATATTATCATTTTTTGTCTTGGTACCTGTCATTTTCTATGCGATAACCATCATCGATCTCTTTCCTTCTTGACAGCTATCCTTCCATCGCATCGATCGCTTTCCTTATTGACACCTGTCCTTACCTATGCAATAACTGTGATCAATCTCTTTCCGTCTTGATATCTATCATTCGCATAGATTTCTGTCTTGATATCTATCATTCCCTATGCGATAAACGTGATCGATCTCTTTTTGTCTTGACATCTGTCATTCCTTATGCGATAACCGTCCTTGATCTGTTTCCGTCTTGACACTTGTCCTTCCCTATGTGATAATTGTCATTGATCTCTTTGCATCTTGACACATATCCTTCCCTGTGCAAAAACCGTCATCGATCTCTTTTTGTCTTGATCTATGTTCTTCCCTGTGCAATAACCATTATCAATCTCTTTTCGTCTTGACATCTGTCCCTTTTTCTTTTCTCATCGACATCTTCAATGACCTAGGCTCCCTATAGAAATTTTCATCGACGACCTTCGGCATGGAAGTTCAGGTGGCACTTGCCTCTTCTACGATTTGAGTCTTTTCAATGTCAAATTTTCAAATTTCTCGCTAGGACATTCCAATGCTTGCCAGCTGTTTGCTTATGTAAACAACCTTTTATGGGTTATATCACTTCCTAACGACCTTCACTTATTTTTCTCCGTTACTTTATTTATTTTTACCGTCGATAACATAATTAATTATAGGTGTCAATAGCTATACGTGTAATTTACTAGACACAAATATGATTTACACGTGTTTCATGAGCTTTCATGTAGCTAAGCCTCTATTCTCGTACCTAGGATTGTTAAAAAAGCCTAGCCTAAACCAAACTAAATCGAGATTTTTGAGTATTTTTTGGGTTGGGCCTCAATCTACTTCGGGTAACAGTTCAATTTGGGTTATAACCGGAGCTGAACAACCCAAACTGAACCAAAACACATTAAACCTTACATGGTATCTAAAGTGACTCTCAAATTTTCCATTGTCTCTTCCAGTATGCAGTTTGACAATAGCTTCCTCTACCCTGGTCGATGATTCTTCAACTTCGGATGAGACCCTCTCATCGCGATCAAGAATGCCTTCAGTTTGGCTACGACTCCATCCTCCTCATCTTCACTCGATCACCTCTTTCTCCTCAGCGCCAACCTCAACTCCTTGATCGCCATCACACTGTGTCCAATTATCCCGAGACTTGCTGTACTTCTTATCTCAAGTGAGTGACCTCCTTCATAGCAAAGTTATTTCCACATAAACTCTTTATTGAGAAGTGAAAAAATATTGCATGGTGTATAAATCATGTAGGGACCGACATAATTAAAAGTTCCGATGATATCAACCACATATAAAGAAAGGGTTAAATTCAGGAATGAAAAGTGTTGAGGAAATTTCCTAATAGATTTTAAAATTGACAAAACTATCCATACTAATCTTGTAAATCTGATATGTACTTTGAAGTATTTTGATTCAGGTAAATATATTTTGGAAGTGGTAACTTTAATACTTCAAGAGAACTTAACTTTCTGGATGCTCAGACTTTACGAGGTTCAGAAGAAAAACTTCAAACTCTACGAGTTTCAGAACGACAAATTCAGACTCTACTGAAATAGACACTCAACCTTTATCTTAAGATGTCAGAGAACTTCAGACTCTAATTTTGAAGGACTCAAACTTTATTGAAGACTTACGTTGATTTTGTTTCTGATTGAATACCAAGAACCATAAATTCTTTAGACTCAGAATTTATTCAAAACAAAACATAACGACTAATGGTCAGGCATAGATTTCACAAAAGGAAATTTTTGATTGATTCAATCTAAGGCTAATTGATTGACAATCAAACATTATGGCAAGTATATATAACAACGGATAAAGCTCTACTTATGAAAACTAAGATTCTGGTTGTATGGGCAATCAGATTTAGTAGGATTCAAATTTTGTCAACCAATGGTTACTCAATCCATTTTATACAACTCTGTCTAAGGTGAAGATTGGAAGATGATCCTTTAAAGACTATCCAATGACTAGTTTGGAAGTGGAGGAGTATAAAAGGAGATTAATGAAGAGCAGAAGACAACAAATGAAATCAACAATCAACAAGTCCAAAATTTAAGCACATTCCGATTCTATTACTTGTCTTTCATGAGCTAAATACTAAGATTTTGAGGGACATTATGTAAAAGCGATTATGTGAGATAAAGAGCTCTATCATTCACTAGTGTTATCACATAGAACTTGTAATCCCTTTTGATCATATAGTGGAATATAGCCGGTAGGCTGTCAGCATGGGAGAGTGGACGTAGGCTTGATCTAAGCCGAACCACTATAACTTCTTGTGTGCAGTTTTCTCTATTCCTAATCTATCTTTATATTGTTTACACTTCACACTAGCACATTCAGAATCTAAACATTATTCAGATTGCAGAATAACAAGAAAATAAACACTCCAATGTCTCATTCGTCCAAAATGAACAAAAATGAGAGTGGTAAACAAGTTGATTAGAAGGTGTATAGAAGTATGATAGGATCATTACTATACCTTACTGTATCTCGACCTAACTTATTATTTAGTGTATATATGTGTGTCAGATTTCAATCTGACTCAAAAGAATCACATCTCACAGCAGTTAAGAGGATAATCAAATGCATTGGAACTTATCCAATGTTAGGTCTTTGGTATTCAAAGGGATCAGATTTTAGACTTATTAGTTATTTTGATGCTAACCTTGCTTGATGTAAAGTTGATAAGGAAAAGTAGCACAGGAACATGCGAGTTACTTGGAAACATGTTAGTGTCATGGTACTCAAAGAAACAGAGCACAATTGCACTTTCTACAGCAAAAGCAGAATATGTGGCTTTGGGAAGCTATTGTGCTCAGATTCTGTGGATGAAGCAACAACAGCAAAATTTTGGAGTTGAAGAATCAGATTTTCCAATCAAATGGGGCAACACAAGTGCCATAAATCTGACCAAGATCCAATTCTCCATTCACGAGCCATGCACTTTGAAATCAAGCATCACTACATCAGAGATCATGTTCAGAACGGTGATGTGAATATTCAATTCATTGATTCTAAAAATCGACTAGCTGATATATTCACAAAATCTTTAGATAAATCTTCATTTGAATTTATACGAAATAAATTATGCATTACTTACCCTTTGACTTCAAGAATTTCTTAGACAAGAACTTTTTAGACTTAGGCAATCTAAGTTTAAAAGCCATATTTAGACTCAAATGTAAGGTAAGTTTTTCATTTCAAATTTTGGTGGGCATATTTTATTTTTGATAAGAAATTTTGGCAATATCTAGTCATATATTTTATTTTTGGAAAAAAATTAGGTACGTATTCTAATTTATCTTATTGATTGAGTGTGCTTGAAATATTTTTGTCTATATTTAAAAATTCCTAAATAATCGGATAACATATTATAACTTTCAAAAGCAGTTTTTCTTTCTAAAAAAATCATCTCCTTTATGAAAACCTTAATAGGAACCCATATGTTTGCTCCCGACTCTCAAACTTCCTTAGACCCTACTCCTCTTTCTCAGAGATCAAACCTTTCTCTTTCAAAAATCTTTGTTAAACCACATTGCCTTACAAGAGAAGATCATCAAGGATTCTTAACAGAGATTCAAAATCCACAATAGAAGCAAAATATATGGAGGTCACAGATTTGTCTAAAACAGAATCAGACAAGCAAACACCTTCACAAGCAACTCCTCAAGCACCTCAACCATCTTCTCCACCGAAAACTTATGGAGTATGATCTAAAAGCTGATGACTTGGCTATTATTATTGGAGTCAAACATAGCAAGTTTATTCCCATTAAGGTTAGTGAAGAAGAAGCTTCCAAGGCAACCTAAGAAAATCCAAATTTTTCCAGAGGCTCAAAATGGCTCATATCTTATTCTGATCTGACAAAAAAGACAGTGATCTTACATAAGATCATAATCAATTGCTTGAGGATCAAAGCATCATTTAAGACAGATTTGTCTAAATTTGAAGTAAAGCTTATTTGGGTAATTTTGAATGAAGTACCATTTTCTCTCCTTCATATTATCATTCTTCACATGTACAGAACACTGCAGAAGGACAAAGGTCAACTCCCTTATGGTGCATTGATCACTAGGATTTTTATCTATCTCAACATTAATATTCCTGATTATTTGTGCAAAACTTTTGTTCCTTTAATGTGTGTTGGGGAGAAGATGCTTGCAAAGATGAATTTTAAGCAATTTGATGTTAGAAAGGAAAGAGAGATTGCATGAAGCAGAGCCAAAGGAAAGATTGGTGAGAAGTCAGAAGCACAATTTGCTTGAAGGAGAGAAAAAAGAGAGAAAAACGAAGAAAGAAGAAAAGGAAATGAGAAAGCAAGGGAATAGACCATCTCAACAAATCCTTTACAAGTGTACAGAAAGAGAAAAAGACTCCTCCTTAGAGATCAAGAGGATGAAACAGAATGCCTTGACATAGGAGAGAATGTTGGTCAAGAGCATTTTGAGAAACAAAAAGAGTCCATAGAATCTGCTTCACAAATGTCAGAACCTGCTGACAAGGATTTAGAACTAGCACTAGAGGAATCGAGCTTAAGATAACAAGAACAAGGCACTGTTCCTGTTCCTCTGGTGACAAAAGAAAGTCAATCTCCATAACCACACCCTGAACAAAAATGGAACAAAATGTTGCTACAGAATATGCAGATATTCGGGGGGAGATTCCGATCGAGAGAGAATGTGAGTTTGAACAGTCTACACATGAACATGTCCAGGGATTACCTTCAGAGAATAGGACCATACTCAAACTTTTGCTAGAAATTAAAGAAAAACAGTCAATTCTTGAAGAAGATATGAAGAACCTTAGCCATTGTTGAGGAAAACAGTTAGAATCTTCATCTTCAGGCAGAACAAGACAAGGCAAATCTTAAGAAGGCAATTGCTCAGTATTCAACCAACATGGAGCATGCTGTTGATCAATGTTGTCCCAGAATTGAGGAAACTGTTCAAATCCTGGAGAATTTCTAGCTTGTTCGAACCCCTTCCAAGAAATAGCTTGCTTCATACCCCTCCCTTGATTAAAACTTTGCAATTGGATGTGTAATTTGAATTACTTTGATTTGGACTTGATTTGTGTCACTGACATGGTTATTTAGTTTGATCTTTAAATATCCATTTTTGCTGTTCACAAAAAGAGGGAGAATATATGCAAATTTTAATGATGTAGGATATGACTACTTGATATGCAAACATAATATGTTTTAACATGCAGGTTATTAGATGGACTTGAAGAAAAGAAAAGGACATAGATCTTACAATTTGCACTTATATTTATTATCTGTGCCTTATACGCCTAATAGATATTTATGCTCACTTTATCTTTTCAAATCTTTTAATCTACATGAAAGTTTTGTCATCATAAAAAATGGGGAGATTATTGAGGAAATTTCCTAATAGATTTTTAAGTTGACAAAACTACTACTATTAATATTGTAAATCTGATATATACTCTGAAGTATTTTGATCCTGCCAAATATATTCTGGAAGTGACAACTTTAATACTTCAAGTGAACTTAACTTTTTGAACACTTAGATTTTATGAAGTTCAGAAGGAAAACTTTAGACTCTACGAGTTTCAGAACGAGAAATTCATACTCTACTGAAATAGACACTCAAACTTTATCTTAAGATATCAGCGAACTTCAGACTCTAAATTTGAAGAACTCAGACTTTACTGAAGACATACGTTGATTTTGTTTCTGACTAAAAAGCAAGAACTAGAAATTCTTCAAACTCAGAATTTATTAAGAATGAAATATAACAGCTAGTGATCTAGCGTGGATTTCACAAAAGAAAAATTTTGATTGACTCAAACTAAGGCTAATTGATTGACAATCAAATATTATGGCAAGTATATATCACAACGGATAAAGCTCTGCTTATGAAAACCAAGATTCTGGTTGTTTAGGCAATTAGATTTAGTGGGGTTTTGATTTTGTCAACCAACGACTACTTAATCCATTTTATACAAATCTATCCAAGGTGAAGATTGGAAGATGATCCTCTGAAAACTGTCTAATGGATAGTTTGGAAGTGAAGGAGTATAAAAGGAGATTAATAAGGAGCAGAAGGTAGCGAACGAAATCAAGAATCAATAAGTCCAAAGTTTGAGCACTTTTTGATTCTATTACTTGTCTTTCTTGAGTTAAATACTGAGATTTGAGAGACATTATGTAAGAGTGACTGTGTGAGATAGAGAGTTCTATCATTCACTGAGTGTTATCACACAGAACTTGTAATCCCTTTTGATCATATAGTGAAATCCAACCAGTAGGCAATCAACATGGGAGAGTGGGCGTAGGCTTGATCTAAGCCAAACCACTATAACTTCTTGTGTGTAGTTTTCTCTATCACTAATCTATCTTTATATTATTTACACTACACACTAGCACATTTAGAATATGAACATTGTTAGAACTTTATTGATTATAAATCGTTTCCACTTTAAATTCTTCAAAATCACTCAAATCACCTATTCATCCCCACCCACCCATCGGTGGCCGCGTTGGTTTGCGCTCAGTTCCTTTCACGAGAGGTCCTGGGTTCAAACTCGCCCATCGGTGATTTAAGTGGGGAGTCGTGGCGGTGGGATGCTGCGCTAGCCCCCCTCGAGGACTAGTTGGGCATCACCGCTGGTTTGAGCCCTAGCTCGCCGGCCGCGCGGACACCTCGGTTATCAAAAAAAAAAAAAAACCTATTCATCCCCCTCTAGGTGATACTTGCTAGCTACATCAAAAAGGAATGTTCAAAATCGAATTCATGGGTATTAACATACCCAAAGTCATAGATTCTATTCAATTAAAGATGCCAAAGTCATCTCTAGTAAAGTTCTTGGCAACTTAATGTGTATCCTCTTTGTTTAGACCATATATGACTCACTCAGTTTTTCCCTTGACCAAAATTTTCTTTTGGTAACAAAGGAGGGCCAGTGCCCAGTACATGATAACTCTATGGGGAAAACTAGCTCCAACTCGATCACCTAATAGGAAAATAATCGACCCATTTGATGGTGTATCCCGGAGATAATGTTCCGTTCTAGTAATCGGAGCAAAGTTTGCTAACTAATCAGTACACCTGTCACGCCCCGAACCATGACGGGCTCATGACACTCCTCGAGGGTCGTATCGAATGCAACTTCCCAAGATGCATCACCAACCCAAATGAAATACCCACATGAATATGCAAGCGGAAGCGAAATATAATGACCCAGACAATTTACAATGACAGAGGGATAATAACAACATAAAACAAACAATAATTTCATAGCAATGGAAAACAATCACTTACAATATTCGGCCAGACAATTAGACATTAGGCTCCTAGGTTCAACATCCACCATTATCATAAAAAAGGGACATGTGGTAGGGTAGACTAGTTAGCTGCACAAAAGGGGCTCTACCGAAAGCTTCTCAGTTCAATACCCAAACACTTCTACGGCGCTCAATCTGAATCAGTTCCTGAAGACTCCGACTCCGTGTCAGAGTTGATCTCGATCGGCTCTTCCTCGTTACCCAGCTCCTCCTCGGGGCTTGGACTCCATGGGCTCTGGCATAGGCTCAGGCTCTTCTTTAGGTTCGGACTCCTCAAATTCCTCTTCAAGCTCGAGATTCGCAGGCGCTATAGGTTTTAGTATGGGCTCGACTTCAGAACCAGGGTTCTCCGAGGGATCTTCGGAGTCCAGAATCTCATCATCACGAGCATACACATCCCCGGGCTCCCAATCCACGGCATCCTCATTGTCGTGCTATTGTCCCTCAAAACCAGGCCAAGTAAGTGTGTCATTGTAAGTCAACTAGGCCTATGTCTACCCAGACCGTAATGAGGTGCCTAATATAAGTTTGATATGGACCTACTGGATACTTGGTCTCCTCATGCAACATATGCATAGGGACCATAAAATGCCAAAGTGGTGGCATGATTCAAGGTCAAGGTCGAGGATATGAAATGGTTTGTGTAACATCCTGAATTTTGATCCGTTACCAGGACCAATAAAATGTGCATTAATTCTCATTTGATTTTAGTAAGTCTCGCCCGGACTTGATCAATCACGGGATATTGATCAAATGGGAAAGGCTAAATAGGAACCGGTATGTAGACCGAGGAACCGATCGTGGTTGAGTACCGATTTCAAGAAATGTTGAGGGACTATTTTGAACCAATACGGGCCGATCTTAGGAAAATGACGGATTGATATAGTCAGTAACGTGCGATCGGATCGCGGGTGATTCCGCAAGACCGAAAGTACGTCTGACAAACTAATCCCGAAATTATTCCAAACGATCGCGACCTCCGGTACTAGTGATAATTCCTCACGTTCTCCTGAAATTCGAGGCCCTTACGACTCAGACAATTCTAGGTCGATACGCGTAACACCTAAATAGTCGCCTATTAGTGAGAGGCCCTAAAACCTCAAAACGAGTAGAATTGAGCGCGAAATTGGACCCGAATTTCGACGTCGAAATTTCGGAGGTAATTGCAACTGTTTTGCAAGACTGACATCATTTTAGAGTGGTCACACATGTTTGGGACTAGTGCGATTGAAAACTGAAATTTCGACGGAAATTGAGAAATTACAATTTTGCCCTTGGACGACCCCGATGTCCGTTTTCTAGGACAAACGAAGTTGTTTTTCGGAACCGATGCCATTTTGGAGTGACCACGCATGTCTGGAGTGCGTACGGTCAAAAATTGGAATTTCGACCCCGGGACGAAAATTTACGGTTTTGCCCCTCCAAACTTTTGGATTGATTTTCGGGGGCTTAAAGGATGAATTTTAAGGATCCGACACCGTATTATGCTTGCCATGAATATATAGGATCGGTATGGATGAAGATTGGAATTTCGGTCCGGGATCGGAAAATTACGAAAATTCTCCTAGGCCATTTTTAGTTAATTCCGAAAATTGGACAAAAATTAGGAAGTTAACCAAGGTTATTTAGGCTAACTCAGGTCTGGTTAGCCCTTGGTTAGGGGCATAGGACAATCACACCCTTGCATTATTGGATATAAATGGATCTTGGCCATTAGATTAGGGGCAAAAGTGTCCAAAGCTTTGGATTAGTGACACTTGGACTCTACTAAGCTAATCTTGACCAGCTTTGACCTCTTTTCTCTCTCTTTCAGCCTTGAGCTGGCCGAACCCCACCATTCTCTTCCTCCTCTTCACCATTTGTTTTCCTCTTCCGTATCTGTCTAGCCGGTTGCTGTTCACGCCGAAAGCTAGTCGCTGGAACTGCTGTTCACGCTGGAGCCGCTGGCCGCCGGTCCTTGTTGCCCTAACCGACCACCACCCTCACCCCTCACCCTCTCTCTTCTGTCCCTCTCTCTTTTTCCCTGTTTATCGCCGGTGGTGCCAAGATATCGGGCCATCACCACCGACCGCCGGGAAGCCTCGCCGGACGCCACCGTGTCGGACCACGAGCACCACCACTCCCAGCCACCACCTACGCCCCCTGACCGCCGCCCACAGCCACCGCTGGTGCCGCCGTGACCGTCGGCTTGCCCCCGGAATGCCGCCGTCGATTCTCACCGCGTGTCGCTAATAGGCGGCCCGTTCCCGTCGCCTCGAGTCAATATTAGGCGAGTATAAACCCCTAAACCCTTAATTAGATTAATTGTGCATTTTAGAGGGTAATTTAGGGGTTAATTAGGCTTAATTTAGGGTCTAATTAGGTCTAATGTTGTGTGGGGGTGATTAGGAAACCTAATTAGTGCTCAATGAAGTGTTTTAAAGGTGGATTAGGGCCTAATTAGTGTGTTGCCCTGGTACTGTTCACCAGTACCGAATTTGCCTAAATTGCCTAAGTTGTGCACAAATTGAGTTTATTGATCAAAGACTTGGAATTAGGCATAATTTAGGGATTTGTTATGACTTATATAAATTCTATTAAGTGGCCCTGTGATGATGAGAATGACTATCGAGATCGATTTGCCCAAGGCGGGCTTTAGGCACATGAAATTGTTTTGAAATAAACGTGCGGTTAAATGAGGAATTGATTGCATTGAAATGGAATTATTTGAATGTGACAAGAGTGCGTTAAATTCATTAAATTAGTGGACAATTGTATTTGGCATGTTGGCCTTGGTAATTGGCTTGGAATTCTGGGCACGTGATTTGCACATCATATTGTGAAATGACTGAATTTGGGTGCTCTTAAGTACATGTCTGAGTTTTATTCAATTGTGGCCTTCGGGTCGGGCCTACGGGTCGCTTTATCAAACTGTTGGCCTTCGGGTCGGGCCTATGGGTCGTTATATTCAATTGTGGGCCTTCGGGTCGGTATAATTGCACATAATTTATATTGATGTCAAATGCCTAATCTGCAGGGCTATGAAATAGTGTATTGGGCTGTGAGCCTGGGAAAATTTATCGCGATTTACTGGTTCATTAATTATGTATTTGATTTACCTGTCTAGAGGTGCACATTAGCCTAGTTTTGGATTAGGGGTTGTTACTTGCTGAGTTTTTTTCATGGTTGTTGTAAAATTGATGTTTCAGACCCTCGACCATGAATTTCAAAGATGCGCCGTTACGTTTCGGGATCCCCTCCCATATCGAATGCACGATGACGGTTCATCCAGTAGGGAATGACGAAGTGTACCTTAGACACTATACGTTAGTTTGGGTAGACGTAGGCTTAGCTCACTATGAGACCCATGAGTACCTAGCTTGGTGTTTCCGGGACCGTTTTGGAGACGAGTTCGGTCCCATCAGGTCTGCCGATGTTCCGTTTGTAGGAGAGGGTCAGCTGGACCGGTAGTGCCCAGATGGTGATGTAGTAGATGTTGATATGGAGGGTAATCCCGATTCTGAGGTTGAGTACGAGATTGTGGAGGACGAGGAGGAGCATGAGGAGCTAGGTGGAGTAGTTTTTGAGCTCGAGGTTTTGGACCCAGACCCGATGCAGTTGGATGCAGAGGCCCCCGAGCCGATGGACGTGGACGAGGCAGAGGAGCAGGATCCTGAGCCAGAGATCGAGTTTGAGGCCATGAGTTCCGAGGAGGAGCTGGAGCAGTCTGAGAGTTCCTTTGAGTCGTCAGGCTCTAATCCTGATTGGGTACCCTAGGCTAGACCTTAGGTTTAGGAGCGAGGGCTGACACTTTTTGATCATAGCCCTCTTCTCGTTTGGTAGTGGTCCTCCTCAGCCACTGATCCTTTTTGTCTTAGTGGCCCTACTGTTGTATCTTCTGTTTATAATGGATAATGTACATAAGCTTCATAATGAATGTATATATTGTTTTTAATCGTTCGTAAATTGTTGTCTTTTGCTATTCATGATTGCTTTGTAAACTGTTCGGGTGTATATACTATATATATACGTCGTTTCCGCATGTGTCATGTTTTCTCTGATTTTGGGTTTTCGGGTCGGTGACGTAACCTTGGAGCGTCGCACCATACTTCGAACTATACGCGGATGATCATTCTTCGTGGGGTACGGGGCGTGACAGTTTGCGTTACAGCAATGAGAATAAATCTCAATAAGCAGACAACCTAAACCCCACCTAGGCCAATGCGTACCTAGACGAGTCCCAACATGCAATTTAGCAATCAACAGAATAGATTTCTCATGTGCACTTACCTCGCCTCAAATCATTATAATGCAATAATAGCTCAAAAACATAACATAAATACTCGAACGCCATAACCACGTACATTCACCCGATTTAGCCAAACACATTTTGCATGTGTGTCCAACCAACTAACCATGACCCGCGTCAACACGCCTCAAGTATAGCCCTCCGATCAATCCGGGTTCAGTCCCGCGTAATTACGTGTCAAGACATTTCTCTAGACCCGCATAATCACGCCTAAGATCATTTCTTGCCTTTTTAGCCACACCCGCCTAACCACGCCTTGGTTGGCAGCCCTTCGATCAATTCGGGCTCAGTCTCGCGTAACCACGCCTCAGGACATTCCTCATGCATATACGCCACGCATAAATCGCCAATACTAATCTAACACGTCATACTATTCAAATTCAAGTTATGCTCACCACATTAGTCCACCAACCCGACCTTCAAGTCGGCCACATTCAAGTATCATTTCCCCCACAAACGCCACAACAACTCGGTCATTGAACCCATCTCAATCAATCACTAATTTAGCCAGAAAAATCACCATCACATAATCCATAAACCAATCACATTCAATTAACTAATCTACACCAAACTTAGTCACTAAACCAACACTCATCAACCCCTAAAGAAGTTTAATATTACTCAAAGTACTAAGTAGGAATTATGAGGTCACTTACCTAGGTTTTGGCCCAAGGAAAATCGACAAGAGGGCTAAATGACCGATTGGGTAGTGGCAGGCAAGGGTGTAACGGCCGGCCAATGGGTAAGCCCTCGGCATGGCCCTCGGCCTCGGGCGAGGTGCTTGGCATGGGCAAGGCACTCGGCCAAGCAATGGGTAAACGGCCAAACGGCGAGCCAAAGGGATTGGCAAGCGGTCGATAAGCGATTGGGGCAAGGTGCACAGCACGGCAAGGGCACCGGTTGGGATGGCTCGGCCATGGCCCAGGACAGCGGCTAGGTGAGCTCGGCCATGGCCTGGATAGTGGGCTAGGCGACATGGCTAGGCAAGCTAGGCGACAGTAAGCTAGGAAAGTGGTCGGTGAGCGGCCAAGCAAGCGGCGATGGTGATGGGCAACAGTGGCAGCAACAGCGAACGAGCAAGCGTGCGGCTCGGCTGGCTAGCGAGCGAGCTGGCCAGCAAGCTGGGCAAGCGGCCGAGCTGGCAAGTGAGCGAGTTAATCGGCGAGTGGCGATAGTAATGGGCAATGACGGCGGTCACGACAACGAGACGAGTGGTTGTTGGGCGGCAACAGGATGAGCGAACAGCGAGCTGGCCGACGAGACTCGCGGCGGCGAGCTACTGGGCGAGCTTACGATGACGGAAAGCAATGGCTGGGTGGCAAGACGCGCGGTGACAGGTGACGCAAGGTGGACGACTTACGAGCAGCGGCTCGGATGAACGGCGGTCAGGCAGAAGGGGAGCAGGGGCAGCGACGAAGGGGAAAGGAGGAGAAGAAGAAGAAAGAAGAAGAAAAAGGAAAAATGAGGAAGGAGAGAGAGAGAGAGGGGTAGGTCCGCATGGGCAGGGAGTGGAGGGGACGTGACTGGGGAAGAGAGAGAGAGAGAGAAAGAGAGAAAGTCAATTCAATGAGTGCGATCCAATGGCCCACGTTCAAACTCGAAGTTGATCTGACGGTCCATGAAAAACCCTAATTTATAAATTAGGAAAAATGCCAAAAACACTAACTAAAATACACTAAGAGGGAGGTTTACTAGTCAAAATCCGCACCTGATCCAAATTTCTCTTTTCATCAATTTCGAGCAATATTGACACTGAACACAATAATATCAACACCGACCATAATAATATCGACACCATCGAAATTCCGAGAAATTCGACATCAAAGTTCGAGTTCTAAATAATGACCAAATTCGATCGAGTGTGATTTTAGCGAAATCTCAAATTTAAAAATAACACAAGAGTGATCAGTTCTGGGCGAGATTTAACTATAAGCGCGCCGATGAAATACACGTTTTATAAATCCCAAAAATGGATCGAAATTTGAAATGTCACAACTCTTCCCCCTTACAAAAATTTTGTTCTTGAAATTTACAACCCAACCCAATTATTCGAACAAATGGGGGTATTGATGTTACATCAACTCTTCGCTTTCCTATGTCGCACCTTCGGTTCCATGATGCTCCCAAATTACTTTGACTATCGGAATTATCTTATTCCGCAACACTCGTTCTATTCTGTTCTCGATCCTTACTGGCCTTTCCACATACGATACTCTGTCATCCACGTCTATTTCTTCATAATTCAGTACGTGGGTTGAATCTAGTTTGTATTTCCTTAACATAGACACGTGAAATACGTTATGAACTTGGGACAAATTCGGCGGTAGTGCGAGACGGTAGGCCAAAGTACCAATTCTCTCTAAGACTTCAAATGGACCTACGTACCTCGAGTTCAACTTTCCTTTCTTGCTAAACCGTGACAATACTCTCATCGGCAATACTTTGAGAAAAATGTGTCCTCTCACTTGAAATTCCAAAGGCCTACGTCTCCGATCTACATAATTCTTTTAGTGGCTCTGAGTGGTTTTAAGTCTATCCCGAATCACCTTGACTGTTTCAACTAATTGCTGAACTAACTTTGGACCCGTGATGCTCCTCTCATCAACTTCATCTCAACAAACCAGCGTTCTGCAAGCTCTGCCATACAACGCTTCAAATGGTGCCATTTTGATACTCTGCTAATAGCTATTGTTGTAGGCAAATTTAACTAGATGCAACCGTTCCTCCTAACTACCCTTAAAATTCAATACATATGCCTGCAGTATATCTTCCAAAGTCTGAATCGTCTTTTTAGATTGACCATTCGTTTAGGGATGATGCGCTATGCTAAACTGTAACTTCGTTCCTAATGCCATATGAAGACTTTTTCAAAAAGCGGTAATAAACTTAGGACCACGGTCTGAAGTAATCGTCATTGGCACTCCATGAAGACGAACTATTTGTCGTACGTATATCTCGGCATACCTTTCCAAGGCGAAGTCCTTTCGTACTGGCAGAAAATGTGCTAACTTTATCAATCGGTCGACTACCATCCAAATTAAATTATGACCCCTTTGGCGCTTCGGTAATCCCATTACAAAGTCAATCAGGACATGTTCCCACTTCCGCTCAAGGATTTCCAATGGTTGCAACATTTCACCCGGTTTGCAATATTGTGTCTTCACTTGTTGGCATGTTAAACACTTTGCCACGTGCTTGGCTACATCCACTTTCATGCTGTTTCATCAATAATGCTGTTGCAAGTTTTAATACATCTTCGTATTACTTGGGTGAATACTGTAATTGCTACAGTGAGCTTCTAACAAAATCTCCTCCTTCTCTGCATCACCGAGCACACACAACCATTCACGGAACTTCAGAATCCTATCCTCAGGTACCTGAAAGTCCGATTTACTTTTTGTGACATCTATTTTCAGAATCTTCTAAATCTTTGGGTCCATTGATCGTAAAGCCTTAATCTTAGTCTGGATTCTCGGTTTAATCCTCAATGCGGCAAGCAGACTTGAGACATGACTCACTTCAAACTTAAACTCCGAATCCCAAACTCCCTCCAACAGAGTCCATTTCTTGACCATCATGTACGTGATGCTCGATTTCCGGCTAAGTGCATCCGCTACTTTATTAGCTTTTCTAGGGTGATACAAAATATTGCAATCATAGTCCTTAAGGAGTTCCATCCAATAACGATGTCTCATATTCAATTCCTTTTGGGAGAATAAATACCTTAAACTTTGATGGTCCGTATAAATTTGAAATTTCTCCCCATACAAGTAATGTCTCCAAATTGGTGACATTTGATTTTTAGCTCATTTTTTCATATTTTCAAAAATCTCAAAATTTGAATTAGGAATCTTGGCCAAGCCTAGAAACCTATTTCTAAACCAAAAATAAATTTTTTATCATTTTCCTACATTTTTCCTTAATTTTTTAGTCAAAATAAGTGAGAAAATCAAGAAAAATAGCAAATGGAATAAAACAATTCCATAAAAATAGTCATTAGTTTTATTTTAAATCCAATTTCATTAATACATCATCAATTTAAAAAAATCTCAATTGGGTATATGTTTTTCCCAAAATTGGGCAAAATTAAACTTGAATTGAACAAAAAATGCAATTAAATTTTTTCTAGTCATTTTTAAGTCATAGTGTCTTCACAACAAATGATTATTGGATCTTGAATTACATAATGGTTGGTCCAATTGCACAATTTGACATAAAAATAAAAAATCTCCAAAATTTAATTGAAAATTAAGAATTTTGTTCCCAAATTGGGAATCGTGCCCAATATGAAATTGTCGAACCATGGGGCCATCATTTCTAGGGTTAATCAGATGTGGGTAATTCAATTTTGGCATCAATTTTGCCTAATCAGGTCATTAAGACATCAAATTGAATAAAAAAACTATTAACCCGAATACAAAAATATGAAAATATTTCACACAATTATAACAAAAATTGGGGAAAATTATGTATTTAGATTCAGAATATGATGGGGAGTTCAATTTTGGGATTAAATTTGAAAAAAATCATTTGAAATTGAGCTCAATTTGAGCTTTTAATCAAAATCGGGCCTGCCGGGTCGATCGGGTCAACCCGACCTGACCCGACGACTCGTCTTCTTCTCTTGACTCACCAAAATGCAATAAAACCCGGTTCGTGCTTGAGACTTTGCTGATCCTTTCCAGCCAATTTGGCACGTGATAATCGACTGGGTTAGCTAGAAAATCTCCAACTGGCACCAGTGAACCGATTAGAAATCGGTTCTAATCGAATTTGGGCGTGATTTTTGATCAACAAAAAACTGAAAAATAACTGAAGAAGAGAGGAGAAGTGTTCGACCAAAATCTAGAGAGAGAGAGGAGAGAGAAACAGGCGAAACCAAAGAGAAGGATATGGAGAGAGGGGATCGAGAGCCCCTTCATGAGTGTTCGGTGCCGTCGTGGACGGCAGAGCACCGGCGAATAGTGGATTGGGCGTGACTCTCCCCTGCTTGTTCCAGTCAGATTAGCTGATCATCAAGGTTTGAAAGTTAGTCTCATTCGGCGTGTCTCGACATTTTCTGTCGAAGCCAAAGTAGCCAAATTGAAGTCCAAGTGATGAAGAACAGCTCCATAGGTTCTGATTAGCCCGAGAACTTCGATTTGTCATCGAACGAAGCAGGTAAACTTCGATCCTTGTCACGGTTTAGACGAAATTCCAGAAAATACGATTTGGTTCGATCTTGTTGTTCATGTTGTTTTAGTTGTAATTTTGGCTTTCTAGATGCTCAAAACTTGTTTTCTGATTATGTTTTGTGTTACTTGATTGCATTTTGGGTGTTAAACGAGTGTGAACCAAGTTGGCCATGCGTAAAACTTCTTCACCGAAGTTCAGATAGCCCTTGTCGGAGAATATCTTGTGGTCCCAAGTTGTTCAAGTAGGCTTTCTTTAACTCTTTTTTATGATCTAATGTTGATTAAAAGCGGTCTAGACGACTAGGGCGAGTATGATAATGATTCGAGTTCTGGAAATGTAAAATTTAGTCAAAAATGGTTTAGGTTCTTCGGACTTGAATCCCGCCGGCCGGCAGAGATCCGGCGATGAACTTAGTAGGTCAGGTTAATAGTTAGTGATATGAGAATGACATAGAACCAAAAATTAGTGCCAGAATATCGCCGGAAGATCGCCGGAGAAGAACTTGAAGTGGCGGCCTTGAAAATGTTAAGTTGGGATTCATGTCCACCAAATGCTCGACCTAATGCCTTAAAGAGCAGAAAACTAAAACAGCGCCATTTTTGGCTATTGGCTCGCCAGAGAAGACGACCGGCGATGCCCGGTTCGGTCAGGCCGAATTGGGTCGAATCGGGCTTGTTCGGTTTGTTTCCCGACGGGAAATTTAAAAAAAAACTAAAAAAAATATAAAAATGTAAAAAATTCATAAAAACATGAAAAAACAAAAACAAAAAAACTCTAACTCCTTCTCGGTTGCGCATGCTTGGAACCACATTAGGAGGAAAGGGCAACTAGTCCCTTGGCACTCCTTCATATGGGATCGAAACATTGCTCCTCGCCATGCATTTCTCCTATGGATAGTTTCTCTTAACCGGCTGCCCACCCAGGTATTCCTCTTACAAAATCGCAAGATTACCAATGCGTTATGCACCTTTTGTGGAGCTGGACCGGATTCTATCAACCATCTCTTCTTTGAATGCCCCTCTTCTAGTAGGTTGGCCTCCTTCTAGGCAACTAAATGCAGCCTTCCATGGCACAACCGGCCTTGGCAAGAGCATATCAGGTGGGCGATGAAAGTTTGTGGTGGTTCTTCCTTTGCACATTGCATATCTAGATTTGCCTTTGGAGCTCTTTGTCACATCATCTGGACTGAAAGGAACAATACCATCTTCAGAAATAAGAGCGTCTTTATTCCGAGTATGCGCAAGCACCTTCTCAAAGTTGTGAAGGATAAAGCCATTTCCATGGGGGTAGTTGATGACACGTACAGGAATCGTATATTTCAAAGAAAGTGGAGCCTTCCAACTTCAATCTTTGAAGCGACTAGCAATCCTTCTTAGCTGGTGTTGTAGTCCTTTAATGTGGAGTTGACCTCTTGGTCACCTGTTGTATAGTTCTTGCTGATCTTTCTTTGACCTTGTTCGGACATTATTGTGTCCTAGTCGGGTCGGAGTTTGCTCTTGGCTATATTGTACTTGGTGTTTTGAAAAGTAATACATATTCTTACCTTTATAAAAAAAAAACAAAAACAAAAAAAATTTCATAAAAATAAAAAATTAATAAAAAAACAAAAAAAGATTTAGAAATTTGAAAAAATTTCAGAAAAAATAAAAATTCACAAAAAATTCAAGAAAAAAAATAAAAAAATAAAAAAAGATTTAGAAATTTGAAAAAATTTCAGAAAAAATAAAAATTCACAAAAAATTCAAGAAAAAAATAAAATTATAAAAAAATTAGAAAATTCATAAAAATCCAAAAAATTCAGAAAATACAAGTAAAAAATGTGAAAAATTTAGAAAATCAATAAAAAATTGAAAAATTGGAAAATTCATAAAAGTTTTCAAAAAAATCATAAAAAATCAATTCTTGGTTAATGAAATTTTCGAAAAAAAATTTAAATTTCACATAATGGTCCAAAAACACCGTGGCCAACTATAAAAAGTGAAATTTGAATTTTTGGAACTGGTCAAGTGGCATTTTTAGAAAATCCAAAATTCAGGGGTTATAACCCCTAAAAACCCTAAAACCCTAAAAATCATGAAATGAATAAGCTTCTAAAGCTTCATTAGGGTTTAGATGTTTTGATTGATTTTCATTTTTAGAGACTATGGGTAAGCCTCGAAAATTTGCTTGACACGTTAGACGTCATATCATTCTTAGGTACCGAAAGGGCATTAGAGATCTCTATTCAGGATCAGTAACATAACCAAGTCTCCGTACTCAGAATCTCTGGTTCTTAGAATTGTGGTACTTCTCTCGTACCTTGATTAGGTTTCTAGTCTACCTACCAATAACGACTAGTGGCGACTCTAAAATCACAAACTTAGATTAAATAGGAAATTACCATATGCTGTCACATGAGATCTGGTCTGGGAGAGACCCTTACACGGAAATACCTTCTTAGCGCGTAAATCCTGAAAGCCTCCAAAAAAAGTGCGGCGCGACAGGCTTGGCGACTCTACTGGGGAGTTACCTTTTCTAAGTGGACTTAGGCCTAGATAGAACGATATGTTTGGTGTTTTGTGTTTGCAAGGATCCCAGGTACGTCCCGCTAATAATAGTGTTAAATAATTTTGTAGGCGGGTGGTATAAGGGGTGTAGCCTTTGCTAACCTTTATTTTGCAGGATGGTGTTGAGATTGAATGTGGTTTGAATGAATTTTAGAAGTGCTGTTTGGTTATTAACTGCTATGCATGCCTTTAAGTTGCTTTAGCACTACACTATTAGCACACACCACCCGTGGCCCAATCCCGATTACATTTAGGATTACCCTTAGGAGGTATGTGTTTAGGCAAAACTATGAGCCGATTGCTCATGGGATCGTTTAAATGCAATACCGATCACCTAGGTGGAATAATATTCCATTACTTTAGATCGATTGCCTATTGGAATAGAATCTCTTATCCATTAAGGTGGTGAACTTGAGTCTTTAGCATATCCTATCCTTTTAGGTGTCAAAACTTCACTGGTTGCATTCACTTATCTTTGTGGTTGGTATACGTAAAACCAAACAAAATATCATGGTAAGCAAGTATCATTCCATTCCATTTTTTTACAATTATCCATGTTAGTTGGCACATTTTCAAAAAATGCTTAAATGACATTCAATGCTTGGTCTAAATGCCCTTTCATTTTAGAATGCATAATTAGAGTGTCATACTCTATTTGACCATTCTTTCATTTTTAGATGAAATGTATTGGTCTATGGTGGATTTTTCATGTAATTCAAATTCAAGTGCTTATTTGTTTATTTCAATGTATTTGAAGTTGTAAACCATAATTTAGGACTTTATGGTCTAAATGGAGTATGACAGAATGGCCATTTACATCACACATTAAATTTGTCTATAGTCTCAACTATATGCTCTTTTAGGGTTTAAATGGACTCAAAATGACATTTGCATTACTTTCAAGGCATATAAGTGTACTTTACCTCTGTTTTACCTCAAAAGGACATACGATTGAAATTGAGGCATTAAAATTGATTCGTAATCCATGGTGATTAATAACAAATCTTTTTGCATGATTAGGCTCAATGGGAAAACTAGACATCTAAGTAATCCTTATTCCTCGGAAGGAACTCATTGCTTGGTGGAAAAGCATGTCCAAGGACAACCAAACTTATGTCCAAGAAAGGCTTGAATACCTTCTCGAGCTTATGCATGTGGAACATCAAGTCAGCTTAGTCCAGGCTTTAGTGCATTTTTGGAAGGTTTCTACCACCACATTCCAACTTTGGAAAGCATGAATCGGTACCAACATTAGAAGAATATCAAGCCACCATTGAAATTAATTCTAAACCTAGGGTTGTAAAGCCACCCGTTGGACTTAATCCTGTGAGCCTTTTAGTCGAATTCCTTAACATCAGAACTTCCAAAATCGAAAAGTTAATCAAATCAAGCACGGGTAGATTTCATTATCTTTCCTAGTAGACAACTTTTCAAAACTTCCTAGGGAAATGGGAAACACTTCAGCCCAGATATTCATTCTAGCGTTCTTCGATTTTATTCTATTCCCCGTGTCTAGAACGGGATTAGACCCTTTAGTTGCTATGATCACAAGACAAGTACGTCTTAAGTGAGACTTCTCTAGTATGCTTCTTGCCCAAACTATCATTTCCTTAAACACATACCAAATTCATGGGAAGAGTATCTTTCAAGCTTATACTGGTCTTTTGTCATTATTGTTCATCTCACACATTCGACCATAGTATTGTTTCATGAACATTCACGAAATTTGTTCGGCAATAAATCCAATTGAACGATATATTTGTCTCCAAAGCAAATTACCCCAACAATCTTTCTTAGATTGGGCCAATTTCATTAGAGCCCTAACTCCTGATTAAATCCAATAGCGAATCAATTGTCCAAAGATTAGTAAGGCGAAGATCATGAGTCGAGAAGGAAATACGGTATCATTGCTTGGTTTGAGTGGAGGAGCAGCTTATTGCTCTCTAAAGGTTAATAGACAATTTGGGATACTTCAACAAGTACCACCGGTATGGAATTCCGAAGAGTTCACCTTTGACATCCCAAGTGGAATTATACCCGAAGAGGAGAAGAATGTCTTTCAAGTCAAAATTCACAAGATCATCCTATCTTTGCATAACTCACTCAAACAAATAATCAAGTGGCCAAAAAGCTTGGAAGAAGACATGAAGATTCGCATGACCTCTAAAGAATACATCAAACGGATAGAAAATAAGCGTCCAATTGATGTCGAGCCATATGTCCCGTTGAGCATGGTACTAAATCCTACAGATGAGTATGTCCTAGAATATATTGTTTCAAGCATGCCTGGAGTGGAACCCTATGTCCCTGAAGAGGTCGTGATCGATGTGGAAGAATGGGAGTCTCGAGCTAAGGAATGGGAAGAATACCAAAAGGCGGAAGCTGTCTTAACTAGCAAGAAGCCTAGGATTGAATGATTTAGATTTCCAATTGAGTTTAAAATCATGATGTCAAACAATTTCAAATTTTATATGCAATGATAGATTGATCATTTTCTAAACATGCATAGATAATTTCATAACACGATTTCAAAACATAAAAGGAATCACCATTGATTGCAATTCTTTGAATTGTATGATTTTTTGAGAAAGACATTGATGAAGAATTTTATACAAGGCTAAGATTTGTATGGAATTTCTTATCCTTGACAATCTCATGAAATCATACAATTAAAAGAATGTAGGGTTTTGTGATCAATTTGCTATGCTAATATTGGGTCTTTTTATAAAGCATGTTGTGTAGTAACGGAAGGTAAAAGACCTCGGACTCGATTACAAGTTAGAATGGCGGAAGAAGAAACCCGTGCTCGACTAGCTAAAGTCGAGAATCAAATGACCCAAATGGTCATAATGATGATAGAAATGAAGGCTTTTATTCTCGCATGTCGAGGATATTATCCTACTATTCCAAATGTGGGAACTTTAAACGCAACTGAAACACCGATTGAAGACCCAGTCAGAAACAAGGAACCGGTTCAAGAGAATCCTCAAAAGACTACGCTTGAGGTGGTAAATTTGGAAGAGAATGATCAAATCAAGAAGACGACCAAAACAAAGGATGAAGAGAAGGTCAAGAGAGTGGCCAAAATTGAAGAATACTTAGCAAGTCAAGGCTATGAGCTTCAAAGGTTTGACAAGTTCTCGCCATACGCAAATGTGATTGTTCCATAAAACTATAATAAACCACAGTTTGTGAGCAAGTATGATGGCATTGGTTGTCCCAAAATCCATTTGAAGTATTATCTCCGTAAGATGGCGAGATATTCAGACAACACACCACTTCTTATTAGCACATTTCAAGATAGTTTGAGAGGAGCAACCTCACATGGTATACAGCCCTCAACATAGAAGACTTCACTGAATGGGATCATTTGGCAGGAGAATTTCTTTGCCAGTACAAGTTTAATGTTGAAGTGCTCCCAACTAGAGAAGATCTCGTCAGAACCGAGAAACAAAAGAATGAAGGGTTCAGAGCCTATACTCAGAGATGGAAAGCTATTACCTCACAAGTAAAGCTCGCCATAAGTGAAGACGAGCTCATTGAGCTTTTTTTAAAATCATTGCCAACTGAGTATTATGATAAGCTTCATGTAGCAGGCCGTCAAACATTCACCATGTTCGTAAAGGTTGGTAAGAGAATTAAATGGGGGTTAAAAGAGAAGAAGGCTCAAGAAATAGCGATACGAAGGCCTTACCCCGAGAAAAAAAGACAGAGCTCATCCGAGAAGTGACTATGGTGTCTAGCCCAAATACTCATCAAGCATTATTTCCAAAACAATCAAATATCGCTTGGAAAAACCCAAGGCGATTCAAGCCAAATAAAAAGCCCGTGAGGCAATACACACCATTGCCCGAACCCTTATTAAAGTTATTACCAATGCTTCTAGAAGGGCATTTGGTGGCTAAGGAAGTACCGAGAGATAATCTTGTGAGATTTTCTTGGAACGATGAATCAAAAACCTGCACCTATCATATGAGAAAAAAGGGACATGATGTAAATAATTGTCTCACTCTAAAGTACAAGGTTCAACAGCTCATTAATAAGAAGATATTGAACTCCAAGAGCCCAAGCCAAATGTACATGAGAATCCTCTTCCTGAGTACAATACATTAAACATGATCAAGGATGAAGAAATAACGATCAAGTATGATGATGAATATGAATATGAAGTCAAAATTAAAGCTTCTTGATTAGGAGATGTCCGCTTTCGGTAAGAAGCACTCCTAAAAGGTGAGATTATAGACAACTTGAGAGAAGACTCCGGAAAATATAACTTCCAAGTGAAATATACCCCATCGCCATGGGCATTCAAAGATAAAGTAATTGTGCCTGATGATTGAGGTGGCATGGATGATGAAATCAGTCATGAGGAGAAAACCCTATCTAAAAAGGAAATGCTCCAAGATGAAGTACGTGGATAAAAAAGAAAAAGAAAAAGTCCGACAAGATGAAAGGCATTTCACCTAGAAATCATCCAAGGAATGCGAAATTGTAGACTTACTCAATCAAGATAGTGGTAAATATAATTACTGTGTCAAATATACTCCACCACCACGGGCATTCAAAAATGAAGACATTGTACCAAATGGATGGGATGGCATGGACGAAGTCCCGATTTGCCAACCAAATCTCGAGGAGAATGAAGATCGGGAAGAGAAAAAGAAGAAAAAGACTCGCCGAGATGATAGGCGATTTATTCGAAAGCACAAAGATAAGGTGAAGTTGTTGATTTTCTAGGATAAGATAGTGGCCGGTATAATTACCGCGTCAAATATACACCTCGTTCATGGGCATTCAAGAACAAAACAATCACACCTTATGGCCAGGGTGGAATGGATGCTGACAAAGCCAATAGAAGCATGATATCCATGATTACACCATTTCTAATCAAGCTTGACGAGATAGATAAATATAAGGAGGAGGAAGGTCCTGTCACACCAATTGCTATCAAACTTCCTATTGATCAGCTAAGGATCAAAGAAGAAGAAACACGACCTGTGATTATCACTCTCCCTCCAAAAGAAAAGTTTGACACTAAGTGTGTATCTTGGGATTACTCTTCCAAAGAAGTCGGCAAAAGGACACTATAAGTGCCATAACTTGTGTACGGCGCTCACTTTGGTGCCATAACTTTTTTTCGGATCACTTTGGTGCCAAGTCGGAGGAAAAACGATCGCTTAAGTGTCATAACTTTTTTTTGTATCACTTTAGTGCTAAAATTTTTGAAAAATGATCACTTAAGTGCTAAAATTTTTAAAAAAAATCATTTAAGTGCTAAAATTTTTGAAAAACGATCACTTAAGTGCCAATCTCCGTCGAGACTCCGGCGAGCCACGTCAACTTCAGAAATTAATAAAAAAAAATGCCACGTCAGATTTCCGGCGAAAAATTATGTACGGTACCGGAGTTGGCACTTAAGTGATCGTTTTTCAAAAATTTTAGCACTTAAGTGATCATTTTTCAAAAATTTTAGCACTAAAGTGATCCAAAAAAAAGTTATGGCACTAAAATGAGCGCCGTACACAAGTTATGGCACTTGTAGTGTACTTTTTCCCAAAGAAGCCAATGCCATAACTCGATCGGGAAAAGCAATGTCCCAAAAAAAGTGAATACGAAAAGAAAGGAGTAACCGAAAAAGATGTCAAATAATTGCTTTCAGTCATGAAGACGAGTGAATTTGAGGTAATTGTTTAGCTAAGAAAGATGCCGGCATAGATTTCTCTGTTCGATCTCTTTAAGACTTCAAAAATCCATAAAATGGTGCTTATGAAGCTTCTCAATGGGGTGCACGTCCCGGAGACGATTAATGAAGTGCAGTTGGAAGACTTTGTTGGCACTATTCTTCTGAAAGATCAAATTGCCTTCTCCCATGAAGATTTCCCAATTGACGGCCATTCCTATAATAGAGCCCTATATATTGCCGTCAAATGCTTGGGCAAGGAGGTGTCGTGGGTGCTGATCGATAATGGTTTCGCACTTAATTTGTGTCCGCTAAGCATACTGCATCACTTAGGGATTAGCGAAGAGCTCATTAAACCTTCTAAGGTAACGGTGCACTCGTTTGATGGAATGAAGAAAGACTTTATTGGCGATATTGAGCTCGAGGTGAACATAGGCCCTATGCCTTTCCTGATTGACTTCCAAGTAGTAGATATTTCGAGGACTTTCAACTTGTTACTCGGAAGGCCTTGGATTCATATGGCTGGTGCCATTCCTTCAAGTCTCCATCAGAAAGTTAGGTTCGTCATTAATGGCAAGATGATCACTGTACATAAGGAGATAGATTTCACTACTTACAAAGAGAGTGTAATACCGTATGTCGAACTCGAAGTGAAAGAAGAGCCATGCTATCATTCCTTTGAAATGATCTCAACGGTGCTAATTCCTATCGGTTGCATCATAAAATTCCCGGAGTTCTCAACACCATCCATTATGTCTAGAAGGGTGTTATGCCAATATGGATTTACTCCCGCTAATGATCTTGGATCGAAATCTCAAGGGATCAAAAAACCTATCACTCCACTTGTTACAAGAATGAAAGATGGAGTAGGTTATATTCCAAATAACTCCAAAGATCACTATAGAGGCCAAGGCCAAGATTGAAAGAACCTTGGAGGCTGTAGAAGCCGGGGTGATCGCATCATTAATCCATCCATATGGAAGGGCAAAGCTAAAGAGCTTCCCTATCATCAGATCACGTTAAGGAAACTTTTCTTGGACCTTACAAGCTACTTCAAGAAGAAAACTTACATACAAAGGAAGAATCTGTTCTGCCAAGTTTATTCGAAGAGAATACCATCAACGTTATTATAATTGAGGTAGAAGATACCTACGCACTAGAGTAGGATTCTCTTGAACTTTTGCTACAAGATTTTTCCATTGCATTTTGTTGATTACAACTTCAAATTTCTTTTGATTTTATTTGCAATTTTAGTTCGGTTGCAATTTACATTCCTATTGAGATAGATGTAATCACGTTTTTCAATTCAATAAAAGTAATCAAATGTTTGTTAAAGACATGTAGAAACAAAACCAAGCTTATGATGAACACTATCCTCATTCGTGAGGCTTAAGGCTTTGGGTTTCTATATTACTCCTCATTGCGTAAATGATTTTACGAGTAAGGAAGTCTGATGATATGAGGACTAGCTCTGTCTTTTTATTCTCTCAAAAATTAGTTTCAAAATGAATTTCCAAAAGGGTTTTTCATAGGACCATGTGCGATACTTAATTTGTATGCAATTACTAATCATGTTTGTTACATGTCAAGCATGAGCATTCGCATATCCATAGTAGGTTCATATGTGACCCAAATCTTTCCAAGGAGAACACTTGTGATATTGAAGTGGATAGTGAGGATGAAGAATGGGTCAGAAAGGAATGGATTCGTCACGAAGAATCAAAGCCACTCACGTTAGAGAAAACGATCACTATTAATCCGGGCGATAAAGAGAATCCCAAAGAAGTTAAGATTGGAGAAAGTCTTCCCTCAGTAGAAGCAAAAAGAATCATAGATTTGCTCAGAAAATATCAATATATATTTGCATGGTCTTATGCTGACATGCCAGGCCTTGATTCGAGCATAGTTGAACATGCTTTGCCAATTGATCCAAATATCCCACCAAAGAAGCAAAAACTGAGGCGAACGAAGCCGGACTTGACAAAGAAAATAGAAAAAGAAGTAATGAAATTACTCAAAGTTAGTTTCATACTACCATATCCAGAATGGGTTGCCAACATAGTACCCGTAATGAAGAAAGATAGTCGAGTACGGGTGTACGTTGATTATCGAAACCTAAATAAAGCAAGCTCTAAGGATGATTTCCCGCTTTCACATATCGATGTATTAGTGGATAGCATTATTGGGTTTGAAATATTTTCATTCATGGATAGTTTCTCAGGATATAATCAAATCCTCATAGAGAAAGAAGATAAGGCGAAGACGTCTTTCATAACACCATGGGGCACATTTTTTTACAAGGTGATTCCTTTCGGTTTGAAAAATGCTAATGCCACATATCAAAGGACAATGGTAACTTTGTTCCATAACATGATGCACAAAAAAATCGAGGTATATGTGGACGACACGTGACATTCTAAAATCCGACCCACTTGGAATTTATGAAATGAATGATTTATGGACATGTTTGTAGTTAGATCTCGCTCGGAATTAATCACTCCGGGAATACTAACTGTTAGGAAAAGGCTAATTGGGGATTTTAATTCGCAAGACCAAAAAAACTCGATCGTAAATTGACTTTCGACCATAGAATTGTTGAAGTGACATTTTGAGCCAATGTAGGCCGATCCAAGGATAGTTAGGGATCAATTCGCCACTATCATATTAGTGGATCGCAGGTGATTCCGCTTGACCACGAGATGAACTGATGATTGACCCTAAACCTATACCAAAACAATCGCGCCCGTCGAAACTAGCAATTGATCCTCGCGATTAAGTGACAACCGAGGTCATCACGACTCGAGTGAACTTCAACGTGGCTTGATTCAGTATCGACCGCGGGTCAAAAGTACGAATTTCCCTAAAAGCCACATGTTAGTCTGAGATATGCTCAAGTTACGTTATTTAAAATTTAGTCATTAATTAGAGACCAAGTTCGGCATTGAAAATTTAGAAAGTCACGACAGAACATTTAGACGACATTGTTATTAGCATGATCAACCTTAGAATTGTCCTAATCCTTCAGAAAAATCGAATTTCAGTGAGAAATGGAAAATGACCGTTTTACCCCTGGAAGTTTGTTAAGGCCAAATGTAAATGGGGAAGGGCATTTTGGTCATTTCATCCTCACTTTAGAAATGACAATTTTTGGACAATTTTGCCCTTGGACTTTTTGTGAAATTCCTATTTTACCCTTGGATATTTTGGAAAAGATTTGATCTCGGCCGTTGATCTCAAGATAAGAACGAATCTAGGCCGTTGATTGGAAATGTGAGAGAGGGGCATGATGGTCATTTAGGCATAGGTTAGATACCAATTATTGGTGTTCTCCATACTTAATCTCCATTTTCCTCTCTCTCTCTCCTCACTCTCTCACCTCTCTAGGCCTCACTCTTCCTCTCTCCCTCTCACGACTGAAACAGCCCCTCCCCACTATGACCGTGGCCGTCTGGCCCACCCAGCGGCCATCACCGTCCTCCTGCCTAGTCGAATCAACCGCACCCAAAGCAACTCACCGCCGCCATAGCCGCTCGCCCCACATCGTCGCTCACCTCATCGCCTCACCCTCCCCTATTTTCCCTGCATCGAAACACTCCCCCACTAGTCTTCACTCGGCTCAGCTCAGCTGAGACAGCCCAGCAGGCCGCCAGCCACTACCGCCTGCCATTCAGCCGCTCGCCGTCTCCGTGTGGCCGCCGACTGCCGCCCCTTTCCCCTTCAGCTGAGCTAGCCTAGATTCCAAGTAAGTCGCCCCCTAAACCCTATTTAAGATATCGAAAATCGATAGACTTGATTAGGGGTTGAATATGGTCGATTAGTAGCGATTTAGGGGTTATTTAGGGCTGTTTAGGGGTTAATTTGGTGAACTGATTTGGGGAATAGTATTGGCTGAATTGAGGTTGAAATGGTGATCTTTCGGGATTGATTTGAGGCTGAGTTAAGTGCTTGACATCGTGGATTGAAATAACGAGCATATGGCTCAATTTAGGGGCAAATTGTGTCGGTTTGGTGTGTTGTGATGTGACTGGTTGTAGTGCTTTTTATGGCTTGAAATGAGCTTGAAAATGTTGAATTTATGCCCGTGATTGTGGCTGTGGTGTGGGCCCGATGGTGGCCTTGTATGTTGGTTAGATTGTGATTTGATTGGTTGAAATGTGGACCGTTATATGTGCGCATGGGTTGAATTGAATTGACCGGCAATTGGCCGTGATTGGGTGTTTATTGAGCATGTGAAATGCGTGAAGTTTGATGCGTGCATGGGCCGAATTTGATCGGCTAGTAAATTGGCAATATTGGCGTGTAAATCGAGTGAGTGAATAAATGAGAAATTGTATATGATGTTGTATGTGTGGTCACGAAAATCCCTTAAGTGGTATCTTTACAAGGGAAATTGTGCCGCCCTGAGGTGGTACCATAACGGGGGACGATGCCCGGTATTACCGGAAGACGGCTAACCTGAGGTGGTACCATAATGCGGGTTGTGCTGCAGGTGGTGGTTGTTAAGCCTGAGGTGGTACCATTACGCGAGCAAGACACATAGCTTGAGGCGGTGCCACTATGCGGGCAAAGAGTATTGTGAATATGAGATGGTTGCAGTGAACCTGAGGCGGTACTATTACATGGGTCACTAACGAGTCAAGTGGAAAATATGAGATGTTCGCAGTGAACCTGAGGCAGTACTATTACGCTAGTCAATAGTGAGTCGAGTGGAAAATATGAGATGATCGCACTGAACCTGAGGCGGTACTATTACGCAGGTCACTAGCGAGTCGAGTGGAAACTATGAGATGGTTGCAATGAACCTGAGGCGGCACCATTACGCGGGTCATTGGCGAGTTGAGTGAAAATAGTGTGATGAGGTAGGAACGTGTGCGTGAAATGTATTTGGAATGTGCATGTGGTTGAAAATTGTGTTATTGTAGCTAACGTGCAGGTTACATGCATGAAAAGCCTAGGTAAGTGCAATTATGTGCATGCTGTGTTTATTGGGTGATGTCATGTTTGGTCTTGTCTGAGGTACGTATTAGCCTAGGTGGGATTTAGGGTGTGTACTTATTGACACGTGTTCTCACGGTTGTTTCAACCAAACAATTTTAGAACCGCGGCCTGAGCCATAAACCTTCCACGGCTGTCGTTGCAGTGTTTTGGGATTCCGATGCACACCGACCATGATGTTGTAGAATACCTGATAGACGAAAATATGACCTGGGGTAAGCATGCTACCGTAGTCTGGGTAGACATAGGACTACCCCTTTGGCAGGCCCATACCTACACCACCTGGATTTTCAAGGACGGGTTGGATAAGTTTGGCCCCGTCCGTGGCTTTGACGTTCCATTTGACGGAGTTGGGGATTGGGATCCGTCAGCCATACCCCTTCCTGACGGTGAGATGACTAGTTTGGAGGATAGTCTAATGCAGTCTAGACTTCAGGCCGCACCTGCAGCACCTGAACCTCCCGTGGATGAGCCTGATCCGGAGTCGGATGAGTCACAGGCAGGGTATGATCATATAGATGTAGATCTCGAGATAATACCAGAGGAGAAACCAGAAGAAGAAGACCCTAAGGACGAACCTAAAGAGGCGCCAGAAGAAGAATTCTAAGAGGAGCCCGAAGAAAACCTAGAGATAAAACCAGAGGACGCACCCAAGGGCGAGCCAGAATATGAGCCAGAGGACGAGCCGGAAGAGGAGTTTGATGAGGAGGAGCGGGTCAAGGTTCCAATGGAGTCGGGTGATATAGACAACTCGATTAAGATCGAGGCTGATTTAGAGTCCTCGGAGGAGCAGGTGGCTCAGGGGGATTCAGACTCGGGTCCTGAGAAGTCGGACTCGGAGTGGACGCCATCTAGGAGGTATAGGGGCTAGTGTAGGGATTGAGTGTAGGTCTTTTGAGGTGTTCCATTTTTGGCAGATAGGGTACCCGAGCTATTGATCTTTTTGATATCGGAGGTGTGTAGTTTTGATAGTTTGGTATGCATGTATATGATATGGATTGTATACGGTGGATATTGTATAAAGTTGGATAAGTAATGGATGTCAATTCTCCCTTGTACCCCTAGTCAATTATTTGTTTGGGTGTACGTGGCTTTCGCTGATTGATTTAAATCTCCAATAAGATGAATTAGGTCGGCGATTTTATGGGACATCGCGATATTCGACTAAAGAGGTGTGTCGTGTGCTCGATGGGATTCGGGGCGTGACATTATGGTTTGCTTTGGTATCAAAGTGAGGACAGCTCGATCTAAGTTAGTAAAAGTCTGGAGTGATAAGGAGTAAAGATCCTGGGGTAGTAAACTAGGGAGACCTTAACAAGTCATTGGGTGGAATGAGTTACGCGTGCCTCCAGATTGTTTGCTGTGATTGCTGAGTGAGTTGATTGTTATAACAATTGAAATGTAGGTGCGTCTGGACCTGAGGTAAGTGCAAAGACTTTATTGATTGTAGCCTTATGCTGTGGTGATTGATTACCTACTGAGTGAATTATTGTGTTAATTCACTGCCTAGGACTAGACTGGTATAGTTGGCCTAGGTTTCTAATTCCTAAGTGGAATTATAACATGTAGGCGAGTGGTAGAAATCATGAGGATGAGTTCGCGAGGTAGAGGAACTAGGGGTCCATCCATCTCACGAGCCCTACCTACAGGAGATTCGAGAATGGATGCGATCATAAGGACCCTAGAAGAGATTGGTAACCTGATAGGACGGCAGACTCAGGAAAGAGCTACCACTATTGCCTAAGCTGTCGAGGCTGCTGCGACTGCTGCGGCTGCTGCTATGAATAATAATAATAGGAATCAAGGATAGGGGTAGGTGAATGTGAATAGGCAAATGCACCAATTAGTAGAGCAATTTTTGAAATTAAAACGCCCTAAGTTTGATGGTAGAGGTGATCTTGAGCTTGCATTTCTTTAGATAGAGGAGCTGGAAAAAGCCTTTGAGGTATTAGGATGCACTGAGGAAGAGAAAGTGACTTTGGCAGTGTACCAACTCCAGGGAAATGCGAGTGACTGGTGGAAAGCCACCAGAGGAAGGGTGTTCCTGACTGGCACCGCCTAGACTTAGGCGATGTTTGTGGAAACCTTTAATGGTAATACTTTTTTGAGAGTTCTTGGGAACAAAAGTTAGCCGAGTTTATGAGACTTTGTCAGGGACAAAGGATAGTGGATCAATATGAGGCTGAATTTGCTCGGTTATCTAAGTTTGCCCCAAAGATGGTCGAGGACCTGATGGATAGGGCTCGGAGGTTTTGAGATGGCTTGAACCTGGGCCTTCGTAGCCAAATGATTTCATTGAATTTGAGAGAGTGTAATGACATCTATTATAGGGCTCAAGCGATTGAGCGAGACTTGGCGGATAGGGCTGCCGCTTCTAGGTCAAGATTTACCCAGGGTAGGGATAACCGTCATTTAGGAAAGAGGCCGATGATGAGTAATTGATGTTTTGCCCCTCCCATTAGAAGGAATATCGGGAAATCGACCCGTTTTTAGAATGGTCCATGTCGGGTGTGTGGGGAAAGACATGAAAATGGACCTTGCCCAACTAGGGGCGGAGTATGTTTTGGATGTGGTGGATTCGGTCATCATGTAAGGTTTTGCCCAACCTCGGGCAGAATAGATCGCCTGCGTTACTGCCATCCCGAAACAGGAACCAAATTGAAGCATCCCAAACATCTAATCAGAATAGGCCACAGGCCCAAGGATAGGTGTATACTGTGGCCAGAAGAGAGATTGAGAATGCGCCAGGGGTAGTCACAGGTACGGTTTCTTTGTGCGATCATGCTGCATATGCTTTATTTTATCCTGAGGCGTCACATTCATTTATATAAGAGCAGTTTGTTGAATTGACTGGTATAAAACCGCAGTTGCTTAATGTTGTATTGTGTGTTACAACCCCCTTGAATGATAATGTGCTAGTCTCGTTGGGGTGCCCGAATTGTAAGATTGTGATTGGTGATAGGGAGGAAAGGATTGATTTAGTGGTTCTAGCCATGTATGATTTTGATGTGATAGTCGGTATTGATTGGCTATCTAAGCAGAGGGCCGTAATGGATTGTAGTAGCAGGGTTATCCAATTTAATCCTATTGGATATCCGGAATTCAAATTTGTGGGAAATCGAGGGGGAACCTCGATCCCATGGATTTTGTCGCTAGAAATAACTAAGTTGTTGAACGAAGGGTGTCAAGGATTTCTAGCGGCTATAGTTGATTCGATGGCTGAGGAGCCAAGGCTAGAGGACATAGCCGTCGTGTGCGATTATTTCGATGTCTTTCCCCAGGAATTGCCGGGATTGCCATCGGAAAAAGAAGTAGAGTTTGTAATCGAGTTGGTCATTGGAACTGAGCCAATCTCGAAGGCACCTTATAGAATGTCATTGTCATAATTAAAAGAGTTAAAAGTGCAAATGCAAGAGTTATTGGACAAAGGATTTATTCGTCCGAGTGCGTCTCCACAGGGAGCGTCAGTTTTATTTGTGAGGAAGAAAGATGGATCGTTGATGTTATGTATTGATTACAGGCAGCTAAATCAAGCGACGATAAAAAATAAGTATCCCCTGCCAAGGATAGATTATTTGTTTGATCAATTATAAAGGGCTTCGGTGTTTTCTAAAATTGATTTGAAAATGGGATATCATTAATTAAGGATTAGGAAAGAGGATATATCGAAGACGGCATTTAGGACAAAATATGGACATTATGAATTTACGGTAATGCCATTCGGATTGACGAACGCCCTTGCTGCCTTTATGGATTTAATGAATCGGGTGTTTAAGGAGTTCTTAGATCAATTTGTGATCATTTTCATAAACGACATATTGGTGTACTCGAAGAGCCTAGAGGAACATGAGTTTCATTTGAGTAAAGTTTTGCAGACTTTAAGAGAGAACGCACTGTATGCTAAGTTTAGTAAGTGCGAGTTCTGGCTCAATTGAGTAGCATTTCTTGGACACGTGATCTCGAAGGAAGAGTAGATCCAACAAAAATTGAGGCAGTAATGAAGTGGTCGAGACCCACGACGGTAACAGAGGTTCGAAGCTTTCTGGGTTTGGCATGATATTACTGACGCTTCGTGAAAGGATTTTCGGCAATAGCAAGGGTTTAGAGGGCGACTTATACGAACTCTAGACTAGCTCGGCTAGAGTAGGAAGGGGACGATAGGCCGGTGGCCAAGCGGTGTCAAGCGACGACGGCAAGAGGCTCTGGCATACGACGTACGGCGAGTGGCGGTGGCTGGCGGTCTGCTGGCTTCCCACGGCTGAACAGGATCGAAGGGGGGCTGGTGGTGGTGCTCAGTGAGATGGAAAAAGGAGAGAGAGAAATGGTGAGGATGAGCGGACGTGAGAGCAAGCGGCGGCTCTGGCGCGGCTGCTCCGGCTGAACGGGAGGGCGGCGACGGCAGCTGGCCTAGGCGGATAGCCATAGCCACGGTGAAGGGAGGTGGTGGCTAGCTTGGTCAGGAGGAGAGGAAAGAGAGTGGGTCGAGAGTGAGAGTGAGGAGAGAGAGAGAAAAATTGGCTTAAATAATCTAAGCCAATAATTAATATCCCCAAATGACCATCTTGCCCTTCTCTCACAAATTTAATCAACGGCCTAGATTCGATCTTATCTTGAGATCGACGGTCCGGATCGAATCTTTTCTAAAATATCTAAGGGCAATTTGGGAATTTCTCAAAAAGTCCAAGGGTAAAATTGTCTAAAAATTTTTATTTCTAATATTAGGGCGAAATGACCAAAATGCCTTTCCCAATTTACATTGGCCTTAACAAATTCCCAGTGGTAAAATGGTCATTTTCCATTCCTCATCGAAATTCAATTTTTCTGAAGGATTCAGACAAATCTGAGGCTACCCGAGCAGATGACAACATTGTCTAAATGATCTATCGTGACTTTCTAATTTTGCAATGCCTAACTCGATCTCTAATTAATGACTAAGTTCTAAATAACGTAACTTGCGCATATCTCATACTAATGGGTGGCTTTTGGGGAAATTCGCACATTTGACCCACTGTCGATACTGAATCATGCTACGTACAAGTTTACTCAAGTCGTGCTAACCTTGGTTGTCACTTAATCGCGAGGATCGATCTCTAGTTTCGACGGGTACGATCGTTTAATATAGGTTTAGAGTCATTCGTCAATTCATTTCGTAGTCAAGCGGAATCACCTGTGATCCATTAATATGACAATAGTGAACTGATCCCTAACTATCCTTGGATCGGCCTACATTGGCTCAAAATGTCACCTCGACGATTTTCATGGTTGAAGGTCGGTTCACGATCGAGTTCTTTGGTCGCTCAAATTTAAATCCCTAATTAGCCTTTCCCTAACGGTTAGTATTCTCGAAGTGATCAATTCCGAGTGAGATCTAACTACAAGCATGTCCATAAACTATCCATTTCATAAATCCCAAGTGGGTCGGATTACGGAATGTCACAAAATTAGTCGTGACACTTCGAGAAATTCGACATTCGAGTTTGGATTCAAATGATTGCCAATTTCACTCAAACGCGACTTTAGTGTATCTCTTACTAACGGGCAGCTTTTTAGGGTTTACGCATATCAACCTGTGCTTACTCAAGTCATGGTGATCTTGATCATCACCGAAGGTCGACTCATGATCAAGTTCTTAGGTTTACGTATATTTTCCTAGGTAGCCATTCCCTAAAGGTTAGTATCCCAAAAATGATCAGTTCCAGGCGAGATTTAACTACAAATGCATTGAAGAATATACACATTTCATTTATCCCCAAAAGTGGGTCGAAATTCAGAATGTCACAGAAATTGTACTGTATGTGCGTACCTTTGTGTTGGTCTAGAGATAATTCTTAATAGTCAATCCGATGTCATAAAGTCTCAAATACCGAATCATGATTGTAAGTGCATGTAAACACATAGAGCTTTCTATGGTGACAAATGCTTTTAACTTTACTGATATAAATTTAATATGGTAGTGTAGCAATTGGATAACACCTCAAAAAGAGTAATACATTATGTGTCATCCCCTTGTTAGTCCATATTCTCTTTCCTTAAGTGTTACAAAAAACTGTATGTGTCACTAGAGAATATCCTTATGGCTTCGAAGAACCTACATATGTCTTATCCTTATGGTTAACTTTACTTCATGTGTAATAAAACATATCTTTAAGACTAATAACTGGATATCCCTAGCCTTTACTCAAGTTTTACATAATACCCTGAGATTTTCACCAGATAAATGTATTCAACATAGCAATAATACATTCATAAATACCTTATTGAATGTAAATGAGTTTATCCATATTAAAATGTCACCAAATGTACAAAAAAACACAGATGTAAAATTTATTAGAGAAAAAATAAAATAGCTCTCGCTAAACAACAGCATCCTATGAGACTCCTATGCCCATGTTAATTACATGTGGTTCAAACACACAAGGGCGAGGCCTTTAGCTAGTGGATTTGCAAGCACATCATATGTGAGAATATGCTCTACTATAATGTCACCATTTTGAACTATTTCCTTTATGGTTGAAAACTTGATCACCTTAGATCTCTTGAGATCTCTGTTGTTGTTGACAAACAATACTTGAGAGTTATTATCACAATACAACTGTATGGGTCTATCCACAAAATCAAATATTCATCCCTCTCTAGGTGATACTTGCTAGCTACGTCAAAAGGAAGGTTCAAAATCGAATTCATGGGTACTAACATACCCAAAGTCATAGATTCTATTCAATTAGAGATGCCAAAGTCATCTCTAGTAAAGTTCTTGGCAACTTAATGTGTATCCTCTTTGTTTAGACCATATATGACTCATTTTGTTTTGCCCTTGATCAAAAATTTCTTTTGGTAACAAAGGAGGGCCAAAGCCTAGTACATGATAACTCTATGGGGAAAACTAACTCCAACTCGATCACCTAACAGGAAAACAATCGACCCATTTGACAGTGTATCCCAGAGATAATGTTTCATACTAGTAATTGGAGCAAAGTTTGCTAACCAATCTGCACACCGACAGCCTTCTTTATGGATATAGACCACCTATAAGCACTGTAAAATAGAGGATCAAACTCCATATCCATATACGTCATTATTTGTTGGAAAAAATGTTAGGTAATATAAAAAATAATGATTGTTGGAAATTTGTTGGAATATATGAAAAATAAAATAAAATGTCTAAGACGTGCTAATCATTGTTCTTAAGGATAATTCCGCCCTTTGGAGTACGAAACTTGATGCGTAAAGCTCTAGCGACTATATTCCCAAGACACAACAGACCTTCTATAATCCGCACTGAATATGAAAAGGAACATGAGCAACGTTATGTGTATAACTTAGCAAGGAAAGAAAAAGATTTGGGAAGAAAATGATATTTCTTTTATAATTCTGTGTATATATTTTGATTGCGTTTTGAAGTTCTATTTATATTCAATGAAAGAGCAGTTAAGAAACCGTTATAAAGCCATTGTAAAATAATGAAGGGTTTATAAAGAATTAAATCAAACTTTACAAAGCTATTAGAAAGCCGTTATACGTCCGTTACAAAACCGTTACAAAATGATGCCTTTATGGCGATTATAAGTTCTAACAAATATTTCAAAACTGCTGATATATCATAACCACATAGATCCTTTTGTTGACAAAGTTGTAACATATCTGCTAAAGCCTGCGAGTCCGCTTCCAAAATTATGCTGTAGAATCACATGGAGATAGCCAAATGTTGACACCTAATTTTTAGCTCATTTTTTTATACTTTCAAAAATCTCAAAATTAGGACTAGGAATCTTGGCCAAGCCTAGAAACCTATTTCTAGGCCAAAAATAAATTTTTTAGCATTTTCCTGCATTTTTCTTTAATTTATTTTTAGCCAAAATAAGTGAGAAAATCAAGAAAAATAGCAAATGAAATCAGAAAATTCCATAAAAATAGTCATTAGTCTTCTTTTAAATTCAATTTCATTAATGCATCATCAATTTTGAAAAAACTCAATCGGGTATGTGTTTTTCCCTAGAATTGGGCAAAATCAAATTCGAATTGAACAAAAAAATCTCAATCGGGAATGTCTTCACAACAAATGATTCTAGGACCTTGAATTACATAATCGTCTGTTCAATTGCACAATTTTTTATTAAAATCAAAAATCCCCAAAATTCAATTGAAAATTAGGAATTTTGGAACCCAAATTGAGAATCGTGCCCAATTGGAAATTGTCGAACCATGAGACCATCATTTATAGGATTAATCATATGTGGGTAATTCAATTTTGGCACCAATTTTGCCTAATCAGGTCATTAAGGCATCGAATTGAATAAAATCCTAATAACTCGAATATAAAAGTTTGAAAATCTTGGACAAGATTATGACAAAAATTGGGAAAATTTATGTATTTGGGTTAAAAATGTGAAGAGGAATTCAATTTTGTGGTTTAATTTTGAAAATTGGGTAAAAATCAAGTTTAATTTGCGAATTTAGTCAAAACTGGGATTTCTGAGTCAATCAGGTCAACTCGACCCGACCCGGGATACCTTCCTTCTTCGCCCGACTTGCCCAAAATGTACAATAAAAATAGTTCAAACCCGCGACTTCTTGAACCTTCCCCGATCAATCTAACATGTGCAAATCGAGTTAGCCAGGTAAAAAATATCCAGCTAGCGTCAGGGAATCATTCTAACCAATTCAAGGTCGGTAAATAACAAACTTTGGGTGGAAAATTGAGGAATAAAAAACAAAGAAAAACTGAACATTGAGTATGAAAGTTGTTCGAGAAAATTACCGAGAGTGAAAAGAGAGAGAAACAAAGAGAAAGAGTGCGAAGTTGAGAGAGAGGGAGAGGAGTAGAGATCCCTGGATCGAGTGATCAGCGATAGTCAATTGAATGGCGCCAGAAAATCGATCAAACAAGGAGATCTCCTCCTTAGGAAAGCTTGATCATGAAGGTCTGAAACTAGAGCGGCTTGACCAGGTACCCTCGGACGGAGCTGAAGCCATCAACTTGAACCCCAAGTGTCAGGAAACAACTTCACGGGCGCCGATTAGTTCGAGAACTCCGATTTGTATACATTCGAAGCAGGTAAACACTAATCATGGCCACGGTTTTTCCAGAAATTCTAAAAAACATAATTTGACTCAATCTTGATGTTCATGGTGTTCTATTCATGATTTTGTATTTCTGGATGTTCAAAACTTGTTTCTAGTAACGTTTTATGTCGTTTGATTGCATTTTGATTGGAAAATATGCATAAACCGAGTCAGTTGTTCATGGAAACCTTTGTCGGAGCCATTCGAAGCCTTGCCGGAGTACATCTCATGGCCAATGGCCGCTCAAGGTAGTCGTCCTCGACTTTGTTTGATGATTTGATGGTCATTTTGATCGACTTAGACGGTTAGGGTGATTAGAATAAGGGTTAGGGTGATCAAAATAAGGGTGAATGTTAGAAAAGTTGGAGAGGTTAGTTCTGAGTTGGCATTTTTAGGTTCGATTTTTGCTGACTGGTGAACGTCCGCCGGTGTTCCAAGTAGGTTATATTGAAAGTTAAACATATGGACTTTAAAGTGAATCAATCGGAGCGGCAAAATAATTGCTGAAAGGTCATCGATGATGAGCCCGAACCGGCAGCCTCGAAAATGTTCAATGCAGAATCATGCACACCAAGTGCTCGACAAAATGCCCCAATGAAAAAGGTCAAAAACGTCGCCATTTTGGCGCCGAACTCGCCGAAGGAGACGGTTGGCGATCGACGCCGGCGAGGCCCAATTCAACCAGCCAAACCGAGTTGAACCGGGCAGGTCTGGTTTGTTTCTCGATGAGAAAAAATAAAAAATAATAAAAAAATCCAAAAATCTAAAAAAAATAAGAAAAAATAAGAAAAATACAAAATATTTTTTTCAGAAATTCGGAAAATTTCAGAAAAATAGAAAATTCATAAAAATTCAAAAATTTTCAAAAAATTCAGAAAAATCCAGAAAATACAAATAAAAAAATTGAAAAATTCATAATATCTAAAAAAATTGGAAAATTCGAAAATTCATAAAGATTTTCAGAAAATCATAAAAATCAACTCTCGGTTAATGAAATTCTCAGAAATTCAATTTTCGAAAAAAAATAAAAAATTTCAAAAATTCACATAATGGTTTAAAAACATTGTGGTCAACCTTGGAAAGTGAAATTTGAATTTTTTGAAGTGCCTAAGTGGCATTTTTAGAAAATCTCAAATTCAGGGGTTATAACCCCTAAAAAACCCTAAAATCCTAAAAAGACACAAATCATGGAATGAATAAGCCTTTAGGGCTTCATTAGGATTTGATTGTTTTTGGGTGCATTTTGATTTTTAGAGACAATTTAGGATTGGTTTGTCTAATTGACATTGATTGCGCATTTAATTCTTGATTGATTTTCCCCGCAATTAGAATAGATAGAATTAGTGAGTAAGCCTCGGAAACTCGCATGACACGTTAGATATCGTATCGTTCTTAGATACCGAAAGGGCGTTAGGGATCTCAATTTAGGATCATTAGCATAATCAAGTCCCCATACTCAGAATCTCTAGTTCGTAGAATCGTGGTATTTCTCCCATATCTCGATTAGGTTTCTAGTCAATCTACCAATAATGACTAGTGGCGACTCCAAAATCGAAAACTTAGATCAAATAGGAAATTACCATCCACTATCACCTGAGGTATGATTTGGGAGAGACCCTTGCACGAAAATACCTCCTTAGCACGAAAACCCTAGAAAAAAAAAGTGCAACGCGATAGGCTTGGCAATTTCACTAGGGAGTTACTTTTTTTTAAGTAGACTTAGGCCTAAATAGAACGATACACTTGTGTTTTGTGCTTGCAAGGATCCCACGTATGTCCCGCTAACAATAGTGTTAAATGATTTTACAGGTAGGTGGTATAAGGGGTGAGTCTTTACTAACCCTTGTTTTACAGGATGGTATTGGGATTGAATGTGGTTTGAATGAATTTTAGAAATTCTATTTGGTCATTAATTGTTATGCATGTCTTTAAATTGCTTTAGCACTGTACCATAAGCACACACCATCCGTGGCTCAACCTTGGCTACATTTAGGATTACCCTTAGGAGGCATGTGTTTAGGCGAAACTATGAGTCAATTGCTCATGGGATCGTTTAAATGCAATACCAATCACCGAGGTGGAATAATATTCCATTACTTTAGGCTGATTGCCTATTGGAATGGAATTCCTTGCTCATTAAGGTGGTAACCTTGAGCCTTTAGCATATCTTACCCTTTTAGGTGTCAAAACTTCACTGGTTGCATTTGCTTGTCTTTGTGATTGGTATACCTAAAACCAAACAAAAACGTTTTGGTAAGTAAGTATCGTTCCATTCCATTCTTTTACAATTATGCAATTTAGTTGGCCCATTTTCAAAAAAAATGCATAAATGGCATTTAATACTTGGTCTAAATGCCCTTTCATATTAGAATGCATGATTAAGGTGTCATATTCCATTTGACCATTTTTTCATTTTTAAATGAAATGTATAGGTCCATGGTGGATTTTTCATGTAATTCAAGTGCTTATTCATTCATTTCAATGTATTCAAAGTTGTAAACCATAGTTTAAGACTTTATAGTCTAAATGAAGTATGACATAATGGGCATTTACATCACACATTGAATTTGTTCATGATTTCAAGTATATATTCTTTTAAGGTCTAAACGGACTCAAAGTGACATTTGTATTACTTTCTAGACATGCAAGTGTATTTTACCTCCGTCTTACCTAAAAAAGATATATGATTGAAATGGAGGCATTAAAATTGATTCGTAATCTATGGTAATTAATAACAAATCTTTTTGCATAATTAGGCTCGATGGGAAAACTAGACATCCAAGTAAGTAATTCTTATTCCTCGAAAAGAGCTCGTTGCTTGATGGAAAGGCATGTCCAAAGACAGTCAAACTTATATCCAAGAAAGGCTTGGATACATGGGAAAACTAGACATCCAAGTAATTCCCATTCCTCGAAAGGAGCTCATTGCTTGGTGGAAAGGCATGTCCAATGACAGCCAAACTTATGTCTAAGAAAGGCTTGGATACCTTCTCGAGCTTATGCATGTGGAACATCAAGCCAGCTTAGTCCAAGCTTTGGCACATTTTTTGGAGGTTTCCACTGCCATATTTCAACTTGGAGAACATGAATTCGTACCAACATTAGAAGAATATCAAGCCGCCATTGAAATTAATTCTAAGCCTAGGGTCGTAGAGCCACCGTTGGACTTAATCCTGTGAGCCTACTAGCTAAATTCTTTACCCTTGAAACTTCCAAAATCGAAAAGCTAATCAAATCAAACACGAGTAGATTTGCATTATCCTACCTAGTAGCCAACTTTTCAAAACTTCCTAGAGAAATAGGAAACACTTCAGCCCTTGTATTTATTCGGCAAAAGTATACTACAAGTGCCATAACTTGTGTACGGCGCTCACTTTAGTGCCATAACTTTTTTTTGGATCACTTTAGTGCTAAAATTTTTGGAAAACGATCACTTAAGTGCTAAAATTTTTGAAAAACGATCACTTAAGTGCCAACTCCGGTGCCGTACACAATTTTTCGCCGGAAATCTGACGTGGCATTTTTTTTATTAATTTCTGAAGCTGACGTGGCTCGCCGGAGTCTCGCCGGAGATTGGCACTTAAGTGATCGTTTTTCAAAAATTTTAGCACTTAAATGATTGTTTTTAAAAAATTTTAGCACTTAAGTGATCGTTTTTCAAAAATTTTAGCACTAAAGTGATCCCAAAAAAAGTTATGACACTTAAGTGATCGTTTTTCCTCCGACTTGGCACCAAAGTGATCCGAAAAAAAGTTATGGCACCAAAGTGAGCGCCGTACACAAATTATGGCACTTATAGTGTACTTTTGCCGTATTTATTCTAGCTTTCTTTGGCTTTATTCTATTCCTCGTGTCTAAAACAGGATTAGACCCGTTAGTCACTGTGATCGCGAGACAAGTATGTCTTAAGTGAAACTTTTCTAATATGCTTCTTGCCCAAACTATCATTTCCTTAAACACATACCAAAATCGTGGGAGGGATATCTTTCAAGCTTCTATTGGTCTTTTGTTATTATGGTTTGTCTCACACATTCGACCATAGTGTCATTTCATGAACATTCACAAAATTTGTTTAGTGATAAATCCAATTAAACAATATATTCGTCTCCAAAGCAAATTACCCAAATAATCTTTCTTAGATTTGGCCAATTTCATTAGAGCCTTAACTCCTAATCAAATCCAATGGTAGATCAATTAGCCAAAGATTGACAAGGCAAAGATTACAAGCCAAGAGGGGAATGCAGTATCATTGCTTGGTTTGAGTGGAGGAGCAGCTTATTACCATATAAGGGTTATTAGACAATTCGAGATACTTCAGCAAGTTCCATCAACATGGAATCCCGAAGAGTTCACCTTTGACATCCCAAGTGAAACTATACCCGAAGAGGAGAAGAATAGCTTTGAAGCCAAAATTCACAAGATCATCCTATCTTTAGATAACCCACTTGAACAAATAATCGAGTGGCCGAAAAGCTTGGAAGAAAATATGAAGATTTGCTTGGCCTCCAAAGAATACATCAAATGGATAGAACATAAGCGTCATATTGATGTTGAGCCATATGCCCCATTGAGCATTGTACCGGATCCTATAGATGAATATGTCCCAAAATATATTATTCCAAGCATGTCTGGAGTGGAACCCTACGTCCCTGAAGAGGTCATGATCGATGTCGAAGAATGGAAATCTTAAGCCAAGGAATGGGAGGAATACCAAAAGACGGAAGCTACCTTACTTAGCAAGAAGCCTAGAATTGGATGATTTAAATTTCCATTTGAGTTCAAAATCATGATGCTAAACAATTTCAAATTTTATATGTAATGATGGGTTGATCACTTTTTAAACATGCATAGATAATTTCAAAACATGATTTCAAAACATAAAGGAATCACCATGGATTACAATTATTTGAATTGTATGATTTCTTGATAAAGACATTTATGAAGAATTTTATACAAGGCTAAGGCTTGTATGAAAATTCTTATCCTTGGTAATCTCATGAAACCATACAATTAAAAGAATGTAGGGTTTCATGATCAATAGACTATGCTAACATTGGGTCTTTTTATGGAACAGGTTTTCTAGCAACGGAAGGCAAAAGATCTTGAACAAGCTTTCAAGTTAGAATGACGAAAGAAGAAACCCGTGCTCGACTAGCTAAAGTTGAGAATCAAATAACCCAAATGGCTACCATGATAGCAGAAATGAAGGCTTTTATTCTCACATCCCGAGGACAATATCCTATTACTCCAAATGCAGGAACTTCAAACACTACTGAAACACTAATTGAAGAACTAGTCAGAAACAAAGAATCGGTTCAAAAAAATCCTCCAAAGACTACACTTAAAGTAGTAAATTTGGAAGAAAATGATCCAACCAAGAAGACATCTAAAACAAAGGATGAAGAAGAGGTCAAGAGATTGGCCAAAATTGAAGAGTACTTAGCAAATCAAGGTTATGAACTGCTAAAGTTCGATCAGTTCTCACAGTATGCGAAGGTGGTTGTTCCAGAAAATTATAAAAAACCAGAATTTGTGAGCAAGTATGATGGCACTGGTTGTCCCAAAAGCCATTTGAAGTATTATCTCCATAAGATAGCTAGATATCCAGATAACACGCCACTTCTTATTAGTAAATTTCAAAATAGTTTGAGAGGAGCGGCGCTCGTATGGTACGCAGCCCTTGACATAGAAGACTTCACTAAATGAGACCATTTGGCAGGAGAATTTCTTCGTTAATACAAGTTTAATGTTGAAGTACTCCCAACTAGAGAAGATTTCGTCAGAACCAAGAAACGGAAGAATAAAGGATTTAGAGCCTATGCTCAAAGATGAAAAGTTGTTGCCTCACAAGTAAAGCCCCCCATAAGTGAAGACGAGCTCATTGAGCTCTTTCTAAAATCATTGCCAATTGAGTGTTATGATAAGCTTCATGTATAAAACTGTCAAACATTCACCATGTTGGTAAAGGTAGGTAAGAGAATTAAATGGGGATTGAAAGAGAATAAGGCTCAAGAAATAACAGCACGAAGGCTTTATCCCGAGAGAAAAGACAAAGAATCCATCCAAGAAGTGGCTATGGTGTCTAGCCCAAATACTCATCAAGCATCATTTCCAAACAATCAAATGTTGCTTGGAAAAACTCAAGGCAGTCGAGCCAAAGAAAAGGCCCATGAGGTAATACACACCGTTGGCTCAACCTCTATCGAAACTATTATCAATGCTTCTAGAAAGGCATTTGTTGGCCAAAGATGTGCCAAGGGACAATCCTACAAGATTTTCTTGATACGATGAATTAAAAGCCTGTACCTATCGCATAGGAGAAAGGGGACATGATGTAGATAATTGTCCTACTTTAAAGTACAAACTTCAACAGCTCATTGATAAAAAGATATTGAACTTCCAAGAGCCCGAGCCAAATGTACATCAAAATCCTCTTCCTGAACATAATACAGTAAACATGATCAAAGATAAAAAAAACAATGATCAAGTATGATGATGAAGATGAATATGAATATGAAGTCAAGATTAAAGTTTCTTGATTAGAGATGCCTGCTTTCATCAAGAAGCGTTTCTAAAAGGCGAGATTATAGACAACTTGGGAGAGAACTCTGGAAGGTATAACTTCCAAGTGAAATATACCCCACCGCCATGGGCATTCAAAAATAAAGTAATTATACCTGATAGCTGGGGTGGTATGGATGACAAAATCAATCCTGAGGAGAAAGCTCCGTCTAAAAAGGAAATACTTCAAAATGAAACAGATGAGGATGAATAGGAGAAAGAAAAAGTCAGACAAGGTAAAAGGCATTTCACCTAGAAATCATCCATGAAAGGTAAAACCGTAGACTTACTCAGTCAAGACAGCAGTATATATGATTACCGTGTCAAATATACTCCACCACCATGGGCGTTTAAGAATGAAGACATTGTACCTGATGGATGGGGTGGCATGGACAAGATCCCGATCAGCCAACTAAATCTCAAAGAGAATGAAGATCGAGAAGAAAAAAGAAAAAAAAACTCACTAAGGTGATATGAGGCTTATCTGCAAAACACAGAGACAAGGCGAAGTTGTTGATTTCTTGGGTCAAGATAGTGGCCGGTATAATTACCGTGTCAAATATACATCCCCTCCGTGGGCATTCAAGAATGAAATGATCACACCTGATGGCTGGAGTGGAATGAATGCTGACGAAGCCAATAGAAGCATGGTATCTATGATTACACCATTTATGATCAAGCTTGATGAGGTACATAACTATAAAGAGGAAGAAAGTCCTATCGAACCAATCATTATCCAACTTCCCATTCAACTAAAGATTGAAAGAGAAGAAACACGGCCTGTGATCATCACTCTCCCTCCAAAAGAAGAGTTTGATACTAGGCATGTACCTTGGGATTATTCTCCTAAAGAAGTTGATGCCACAATCCGATCGGGGAGATGTTATGTCCAAAAAGAAGGTAAGCATGAAAAGAAAGGAATAACTGAAGAAGATGTTAAACAATTCCTTTTAGTCATGAAGACGACCGAATTTGAAGTAATAGAACAGCTAAGAAAGTTGCCGGCACAGATTTCTCTATTGGATCTCTTTAAGACTTCAAAAAGCCATAAAATTATGCTTATGAAACTTCTCAATGATGTACACGTTCCGGAGACAATTAATGAAGTACAATTGGAGGATTTTGTTGGCACTATTCTTCTAAAGATCAAAGTGCCTTTTCCGATGAAGATTTTCCAATCAACAGGCGTTCCCATAATAAGGCACTATATATTGCCGTCAAGTGCTAAGGCAAAAAGGTATCACATGTGCTGATGGACAATGGTTCCACACTTAATTTGTGTCCATTAAGCACACTGCATCGCTTAGGGGTTGGTGAATGTCGCGCCGCGCTTTTAAGGGTTTTCAGGGTTTACGCGCTAAGGAGGTATTTCCATATAAGGGTCTCTCTCATATCATACGTCACCTAACAGTGGAAGGTGATTTCTAAATTTGTGATTTTGGAGTCGTTACTAGTCATTATTGGTAGGTAGACTAGAAACCTAATCGATGTACATGAGAAATACCACGATTCTATGAATCAAAGATTCTTAGTACGGGGACTTGATTACGTTATTGATCTCGAATGAAGATCCCTAATGTCCTTTCGATATCTAAGAACGATATGATGTCTAACGTGTCATGCGAATTTCCGAGGCTTACCCATTGATCCTATTCGTTCTAATCGCAGGAAAAACCAAACAAGTATTGAATGCATAATCAAAATCAATCAAGTCAATCAATCCTAAATGGTCTCTAAAACAAAAATCAATTAAAACACCCTATACCCTAATAAAGCTCTAAAAGCTTGTTCATTTCTAAAAATGCCACTTAGGCACTTCAAAAAGTTCAAATTTCACTTTTTATGATTGGCCACGATGATTTTGGATCTTTCTGTGAATTTTCTAAATTTTTCAATTTTTTTTACTGCCGTTTGGGCATTTCCAAAAATTCAAATTTTACTTTTTATGATTGGCCATGATGATTTTGGACCTTTCTGTAAATTTTCAAAATTTTTGAATTTTTGAATTTATTTTTCGAAAAAATTTTTAAACCGAGAATTGATTTTTATGGTTTTCCAAAAATTTTTATGAATTTTTCAATTTTTCAATATTTTATTGATTTTCCAATTTTTTTTATATTTTTTATTTGTATTTTCTGAATTTTCTAAATTTTTTATGAATTTTTTGAATGAATTTTTTTTAGTTTTTATGAATTTTCTGCTTTTTTATGCTTTCTGGGATTTTTTAAAAAAATTTTTGTTTTTCTGAATTATTTTTTGTTATTCTTTATTTTTTAAAAATTTCCCGCTGGGGAAACGAATCGGACCGGCCCGATTCGACCAGATTCGGCTTGGCCGAATCAAGCGTCGCCGGCGCCGGTCGCTGGTCATCCCCTCCGGTGGGCACGACGCCAGAAAGGACGCCGTTTCGCCCCTCTGTTCATTGGGGCATTATGCCGAACAAGTGGTGGGCATAAATCTGGACTTGATGTTCTCAAGGCAGCCGGTTTGGATCGACCTCCAGCAACCTTCTGGTGGATTTCTCATCTTTCAATTGTTTGATTATAAAGTCCATATGATCCATTACCAATCTAGCCTAATCGGATGGTCGTCGGACCTCCACCGGCCGACTAAATGTAGTCTCAAGAACACTAACCTTTACCGGCTAAAACTTGCATTTTCCAAAACCTAAATGACTATCTTACTCGCCCTAGCCATCTAGCTCACTCAAAACAGGCATCAAAACATCAAACAAGGTAAGAGGTTACTAACTTGAGCAGCCATTTGTCGCGAATGGCACTCCGGCGAAGCTTAGGGTTTCCGGCGAGGGGTTTCAATGGTAGCCAACTCGATTTTAATGCATTTTTAACCATTCAAAGTGCAAACAAATAATGAAGATGAAGTCAGAACATGTTTTGAGCACCAATCATAACAAAATCACGAAGAAACACACAAGCTTGAGCTAAAATTCATTTTGGAAATTCTGGAAAACAATGATCATGATCAAAGTTTACCTTCTTCGTTCGATGATTAAACGAAATTGTTGAAGTGATCCACGCCCCAAGGATCGTTCCCTGACACTTAGTCTTTCTCCTGGTGCTCTTGAATTCGTCGGAACAGGTCTATATTGGCTGGAAAGTGCCCGATTTTAGGCCTTCACAATCAGCTTCCTTCTAGTTCATCCAAGGAGGAGATCCTCCCTAGACGGTTGATTTGCCGACGCCGTTCAATTGGCCGGCGCTGATCACTCAACCTAGGGATCTCCACTCCTTTCTCTCTCTAGATTTCAAGTTTTTCCCTTTGTTTCTCTCTCCTCTCTCTATGGCATTTCGTCGAACAGATCCTTCTCTTCCTCTTCAGTTTTATTTGTTTTTTTGTTGATTAATTTCCCGCCCAAATTCAGTTAAAACCAAATTATAATCGGTTGCGGATGATTATCTGGTGCCAGCCGAATATTTTCCAGTTGGCTAGATCAATTAAAGCGTGTTAAATTAATCTGGAATGATCAGTCAAGTCATAGGCATGAACTGATTGTCTGGGTTTAGTGTACATTTTGGCAATCCGGGTGAAGAAGATGACCTATATGGGTCAGGTCGGGTTGACCCGGTCGATCTGGTAGATCTGGGTTGGTCTAAATTCACAAATTCGACTCGATTTTAATCCAATTTTCCAAATTTAATCCCACAATTGAGTTTCCCATAATATTCCGAACCCAAATATATATTTTTCCCCAATTTCTATTATAATTGTATCCAAGATTTTCTCATTTTTATATTTGGGTTAATAGGGTTTTGTTTAATTTGATGTCCTAATGACCTAATTAGGCAAAATGGATGCTAAAATTGAATTACCCACATCTGATTAACCCTAGAAATGATGGTCCCATATTTCAACAATTTCATATTAGACACGATTCCCAAAGTGGGTTCAAAATTCTTAATTTTAAATCAAATTTTGGGAATTTTTGATTTTTATGTCAAATTGTGCAATTGGATGAACCGTTATGCAATTCAAGGTCCCAAAATCATTTGTTGTGAATACATTATGACTTAAAAATGACTAGAAAAAATTTAATTGCATTTTTTTGTTCAATTTGGGTTTAATTTTGCCCAATTTTGGGAAAAAAATACACCTGATTGAGATTTTTCAAAATTGATGATGTATTCATGAAATTAAATTTAAAATAAGGCTAATAACTATTTTTATGGAATTTTTGGATTCCATTTACTATTTCTCTCGATTTTCTTACTTATTTTGACTAAAAGAAATTGAGGAAAAATGCTAAAAGTGCTAAAAATTTATTTTTTAGTTTAAAAATAGGTTTCTAGGCTTGGCCAAGATTCCTAGTCCTAATATTAAAATTTTTGAAAATATGAAAAAAAATAAGCTAAAAATTAGGTGTCAATGGTGAAGAGCTCATCAAACCTTCTAAGGTAACTGTGCGCTCGTTTGACGGAACGAAGAAACACATTATTGGCAATATCTAGCTTGAGGTGAATATAGGCCCTGTGCCTTTCCTAATTGACTTTCAAGTAGTGAATATTCCAAGGACTTTCAACTTATTACTCGGAAGACTATGGATTCATATGGCTAGTGCTATTCCTTCATGTCTCCATCCAAAGGTTAGGTTTGTCATTAATGGCAAGATGATCACCATACATGGAAAGATGGATTTCACTACTTACAAAGAGAATGCAATACCGTATGTCGTACTCAAAGTGAGAGAAGAAGCAAACTATCATTCCTTTAAAATGATCTCAATGGTGCAAATCCCTGCCGGTTGCATCATAAAATCCCTAGAGTTCTCAACATCATCCATTATGTCTGGAAGGATACTATGCCAGTATGGATTTACTCTTGATAATGGTCTTGGATTGAAATCCCAATGAATCAACGAACATATCACTCCGCTTGCCACAAGAATAAAACACGAAGTACGTTATATTCCATATAGCTCTAAAGATCACTATGGAGGCCAAGGTCGAGGTCGAAAGAACTATGAAGGCTATGGAAGCCGAGGTGATCGCATCATTAATCCATCCGTATGGAAGGGTAAAGTTAAAGAACTTTCCTATCATCATATTCACATCAAAGAAACTTTTCTAGGACCTTCCAAGCTACTTCAAGAAGAAGACTTACGCACAGAGGATGAATCTATTCTGCCTGGTTTATTCGAAGAGAATATCATCAACGTTATCATAACTGAAGTAGAAGATACCTGCGCAATGGAGTAGGAAGATTCTCTTGAACTTTTGCTATCAGCCTTTCCATTGCATTTTATTGATTACAGTTTCAAAATTCTTGTGATTTCATTTACAATTTTAGTTCAGTTGCAATTTATATTCCTGTTGATATAGATGTAATCACGTCTTTCAATTCAATAAAAGTGGTCAAATATTTTGTTAAGAACATGTAAAAACAGAACCAAACCTATGATGATTATTCTCATTCATAAGGCTTGAGGCTTTGGATTTCTATATTGCTTGTTACACCCCGAACCCCATCGAGCTCATGACATACCTTTATAGTCAAATATCGCAACGTCCCAGGATATCACCGACCCCACACATCAGAGATAAAGCACTAGCGAAAGCCACAAACACCCGGACAAAAATTACTAGGGGTAAAAGGGAGAATATACATCTATTCCAAATTCAAACTTATACAATACACCACTTACAATCCACATAATATACATGCACACCGAGCTACTAGAGTTCACACTACCGACGTCAAAAAGGATCAGCAGCCTAGACAAACCCTAACTCCAAAAATGGGACATTCCAAAAACCTTCACTCTACCCCTAAAACTAGCCCCTACGCCCCCTGGATGGCATCCACTCTGAGTTCGACTCCCCAGAACCCGAGTCTGATTCCTCCTGAGCCACCTACTCCTCTGAGGACTCCGAATCAACCTCGATCTCAATCAGATTGTCCTCATCACCCGACTCTAGTGGAACTTCAATCCGCTCTTCCTCTTCGAACTCCTCATCTAGCTCTTTCTCTGGCTTATCCTCAGGTTGCTCTTTCTGGTTCTAACTCCAGATCTCTTTCTGGTTCCTCTTCCGGCTCTACCTCTTGATCTTCTTCTGGTTTGCCTTCGGATTCTTCTTTCGGTACCTCTTCAGGCTCTTCTTTTCGGGGTTCCTCCTCTGGCATTGCATCTAGATTCACATCTATCGGATCATACTCTGTCTGTGACTCCTCTAGCTCTGGATCAGGTTCAGCCACGGAAGGTTCAAGTGCTGCAGGTGTAGGCTGATATCTAGACTGTGTTAGACTAGTCTCCAGACTAGTCATCTCACCGTCAAGAGGGGGTATGGCTGACGAATCCCAATCTCCCAGTCCATCAAATGGAACATCAAAACCTCGAATAGGGCCAAACTCGTCCAGCCCATCCCGAAAACACCAAGCGATATAAGTGTAGGTCTGCCAAAGGAGTTGCCCTATATCTACCTAGACTACTGTAGTATACTTGATCCAAGTCATATTCTTGTCTATACGATACTCTACAACGTTATGGTCAGTATGCATCAGTATTCCAAAACGCTGAGGCGGCGGCGGTGGGAGATTCATGGTTCAGGCCGAAAATTCTGAAATGATTTGGTTGAAATAACCATGAGACACATCTCAGTATGTAAATACCCTAAACCCCACTTAGGCTAACACGTACCTCCAGACAAGTCAAACATACTAACACTTAGCAACCACATAATAAGCACACAATTGCACTTAGGTTTTTAATGTGTACAATCTGCACGTTAGCCACAATAACACAAATTTCAACCACATGCACATTCCAAATAAATTTTCACGCCCATAGACAAAGTCGAGCATAAGTCATTTCCAACCTCGGCATTCCACACGCACTCATACACGCCTCAGGTTGGCAGTCTTTTGGTAATACCGGGCATCGTCTCGTGTTAAAGTACACGCCTCAAGGATTCTCGTGACCACATGCAATCACATAAATTTCTCATTCATTTACTCGCTCGAACCTCATATGAATATGTTCGATTAACACATAAACATGGCCAATTTCTAGCAAATTCCATTCAGACCATACATGCATATAACGGGGCCACATTTCAATTAATCATTTCACAATCCAACGAGCAAACAAGGTCGCCATTGGACCTACAATTACAACCACAATTATGGGCATAAATTTAATATTTTCATGTCTATTTCCAACCACAACAATCACCACAAACCAGCCAATCCAATTCAATTCGCACGTGCGCATTCAACTCGAGTTTTTGGATTTTAAGCAGAATTTCACCATTCACGGGCATCGTACTTCTACCGACAACCCCCAAATCAACACGTACTATATCCTACTCACCAAGATGCACTAATTCAGCCATAGATTGTGTTGCGACCTAAATTTTCTCAGGCTAATGGATTATTAGGACGAAGCCAAACTCAGGCCCTCCTAAGCCCTACCTATTCGCAACTTAGGGTTTAAGTTTTTAACGTGCAAAAGTTTTCATACTTGGAGTCGTCACTAATCTATTTGTGGTAGGTCGATTAGAAACCTAAATAAAACATAGGAAGATATGTTTTATTCCTACGAACTAGAGATTCTAAGTTGGGGAACTTGATTACGCTAGATCTAGTCTAACGCCCTTTCTGATGCGGGAGCATCCGAGACTACTGATCAATCCTTAAGTCCTGAGCAGATTCCTTCAGCAAAACAAACACTATCGGTACTTATTCATGCCAAGACTAACTTCGGTTACAATTTGCTTCGATGGGTTAAGGAATGATGATACCAATATTAAAATTCGTTGCTGATCGATGCTATATCAAAAGGGAGTTATTCAGGATAAGTTCCGTAGTGATTTAATGTTCTTTGGAAGTGGATATTTGCTGGTTATTATTGGTGGACGAATTTTGAAGGCTGAAGAGATAAGACTCCTAGTCCCCATGTTGTTTATTGCATTCCCTAGTTCCTAGACCTTTAATGTTGTTTATTGCATTCCCTAGTTCCTAGACCTTTAATGCTATTTCAGTCTTGTTTAGTCTTTAATGTTTGGGTAGTTCCCATGTTGTTTTCAATTCTGAGTCTAATATCTATATAATGAGACATATTCTCATTTGTAAGGGCGATTGAATGAATGAAAATTCCTCTTTGTGAGTTGAATTATTATCTCGATTCTTTATCCAACGTCGTTGGTGGTGAATCAAACAGTTCTTTATCCTTGGTTGGTGGAATTTCCTTTAAGCCTTGGTGGTGAACTGCAATTATCTCGGTCCTTTATCCTTGCCTGGTGGTTTGTACCTATAGACTTAGGTGATAGACCTTCCATATCCTCGAGTTACAAACATCCCCACAAACACTGTGCCTCGTCCACTTCCTCCCAGAATCGCTCACTCCACAGAGCTTATTTGTGGAAACTCAAAACACGAAAGTTGTAGATCTACGAGTCCTTGATCTGTGGCTTTTGGAATCGGGTCAATCCGACCTGTATTGAGGAAGTTACGCCCATTTTTCCGAAATCGTGCAGTCTTGAAATTTTCTGTTCGGAGTCACTCGCCCACGCACGCATCACTTTCGATACCTTTTCTTTTCAAAAATATTTATGCAAGCACTCTGGATCCATTTTAACTTAGTCACTAGCATGTGAGGTGATCATGCGGGTGCGCAAACCACCAAAGTAACACCTAAGAAAGCAGTAAATAAATTACAAGGTTAGGAGAATGACGTACCTTAATGCAACGCAAGCATCTGCATTTTTAGTAGAAAATCATACAGGCAATCCTAATATGATTTCTAATTAACAAAACAAGGCACTCGAGGTGTTCTTTAGGGTTTGTACTTTATTAAAATGCAAACTAACTTATATGCAATGACGTGCAAAATATGACATGCAATTAATGCAACCTAGCATACGAACTATATGACATGCGACAATATGACCTATTTCTAATGACGGGCAAATGATTTATTTTTGGTATTTTTATGAAATTCGGAATTAAAAATGCCAATTATCTAAACATGCAATTTTAAACTAAAGAAAGCAAATTAACCTATTCTAGAACAATCTTTTTGGTATTTTTTTAATCGAAATTCGAAATTAAAATCAACCCGAAATGAACTATCAAGGTTAGAATAATATCTAATTAAACTAGGAAACAAGTTATCCTAATTCCTAATTTAAATTAGAAATTATCTTATCTTTCTAGCAAATCTTGATTGTCCTATTCTATTCAAAAAAATGTTATCTAGATATATTCGGCAAAAGTACACTACAAGTGCCATAACTTGTGTACGGCGCTCACTTTAGTGCCATAACTTTTTTTGGATCACTTTAGTGCTAAAATTTTTGAAAAACGATCACTTAAGTGCTAAAATTTTTGAAAAATGATCACTTAAGTGCCAACTCCGGCGCCGTACACAATTTTTCGCCGGAAATCTGACGTGGCATTTTTTTTATTAATTTCTGAAGCTGACGTGGCTCGCCGGAGTCTCGCCGGAGATTGACACTTAAGTGATCGTTTTTCAAAAATTCTAGCACTTAAATGATTGTTTTAAAAAAATTTTAGCACTTAAGTGATCGTTTTTCAAAAATTTTAGCACTAAAGTGATCCAAAAAAAAGTTATGACACTTAAGTGATCGTTTTTCCTCCGACTTGGCACCAAAGTGATCCGAAAAAAAGTTATGGCACCAAAGTGAGCGCCGTACACAAGTTATGGCACTTATAATGTCCTTTTGCCAGATATATTCTAAACATGCAACATTATCTTCAAAGAAATCAATTCAAATTGCATCTAATCTTTTTGGCTTTTCTTTTAAAGAAACAAAATCAAATAAGAGATAAACACCACCATCAAATCAATATTCACACAATCCGCAAAATTTTTCTTATCAAATTTAAATGATGCAAAGAAATCAAACTAACGGTCATATCTATAGGGTTATAGATATCGACAGAAAGTTGATTGTTTAAATTTGGAAAGCAAATAAAATCTATTATCATATTCAAGTGATCATGGACAAGATAACGATTTCCCGTATCGCTGCGTATCGTACCTTAGGGATAAGGTCGGATAGTCGTCCAGAGACGTTGCTAAATTAGGAATAATTCCTAATTTTGGGTATTTTTAAATATTGCGGATATCGCAAATATTATCCTAAGATTTAGCAATCCACCAAAGAATATCCACGAAATATTCAAACACTGAAAACTTAGGAAATTAAATATTTCAGAAAATATTCGGATAATGATCTTACCTAATTTGCTGATATCTTCCAAATTCGAACTCGATTCCGGATTGAGGCTTGCGAATCGAGACGATGGCTGACAGATCGACGCTGACGGCGTCCGAACCGGCTCAGCTCGTGGTAGTGGTGGAGCGAGGACCGGTGGTGAGGGGCTCAACTGGCCATGACGCCAAGGACAGTGGCACCTTGGCTAGGCTCCGAGCTCACAGTTTGCTGGAATGCTTATTATGAATTCGCTGGGGTGGTTTGCCGAGCCGAGGAACACATTGATCTAGAGTGGAAGCTACAGCGATGTCGCCTGGATGTGTCCGACGTGTGGCTATGCTTGTGCTGGACCGTCGACTTTGTTGAACAACAAGCAAACACCGGAGAAATTGGATCAAGCGACGCAAGGTAAGGACTGGAGCCCGCCTATTTACTGATTTTGCTGAAAGAATTGCTGGAACACTAAATCGCAATAGCACGGACTGAATTGGAGTTTTGGAACGTAAGATGCCGCTGATTTGGAGCACAAGGAGCAGCAAGACCCAAGTGATGGCGTTGGTGTAAGTGGTAGACAACGCAACACTGAAGAAAACTCCAACTTTTAACTTTTCCCTGCACTTGCTCTCACTTTGTGAATTTCTGTGTGCTCTTGACCATGTCTAGTGATGACTAGATTTTATTGCTTTGGCAGTGGGTCTTCAATGGCCACTTCCCTCGAACGATGGAAGTGCTGGCGTCGCTATGATGGATGGTTGCCAAGCACGGGAGGAACCACCGCGGGAGGAGGGAACTTCTCTTCTTTTTCCGCCGTCAATCTCTCTCTCCAAAAAAATTCTGATCTAGGAATTATGAGAGCTCCCCCTCGATTATGATGTATAACGACATATTTATATGACAACCCTAGGTCAATTGGCCGGGCTTCCTAGTCCTAATGGGCTTTGACTTTGGCTTTGGCTTTATCCTTTAATTTTTATTTAATTCCAAATTGACTGAATTAATTTGGGCTTTTCTTTAATTAAGCTTAATGGGCTAATTTAAGCTCAAATTAAGACAACCAAGGCCTTTTTGACGTGTGATTTTCAGCCCCCATCCCTTGAGTGAGCCGAGTGCTCGAGCTCGGTTTACGAGATGAATTTTCAGATTTCTTGCCACCGCCGATCCGATGCGGAATGCAATTAACCTATATGAACCTAAACCATATGCTATGCAATTTTAATATTTTTGTTTAGGGGTTAAAATTTAATCCCTAATTTTCTATGCAAACTATTATTAAATGGTCGATCGAAATTTAGATGTTAACAGCTGCCCCTCTTTGAAGGTGAGCTTGAAGAGGTTGCATTCAAAGACTAAATAATGCCTAAATTTTGACCATGAAAATGCAATGAATGTTATTTTTGGTGGGAATATGAGTCCCATTTTGAAATGCAATAAGAAATGATGCATGCGAGTAATAAAAACGTACCTGAAGTTACTTACCTTGTAAGAGTGGTTAAGTAGATTGAAAGGTACGTGACAATCCTAATGAGACCGTCAAGCATTTGAATTTTACTTCACAAACTTAATAGGATCGAAGACTTCCAATAGGACTCCAGTTACTTGGATTTCACCTCAGGAATTCTGAAAAGGGACATTGTGAGATACCCGAATTTCTCTTCGGATACTCGGATGAGACACCTGAATTTTTTCTCAGGCACTCGGTTAAGAAATATGGTGAGATATCCAGATTTCTCCTCGGATACTTAAATGAGATACCTGGATTTCTCCTCAGGCACTCGAATGAAATATATGATGAGATATCCGGATTTCTCCTCGGATACTCGGATGAGACACCTAGATTTCTCCTCAGGCACTCGGTTGAGAAATATTGTGAGATATCCGGATTTCTCCTCGGATACTCGAATGAGATACCTGGATTTCTCCTCAGGCACTCGGATGAAATATATAATAAGATATCCGGATTTCTCCTCGGATACTAGAATGAGATATCCGGATTTCTCCTCGGATACTCGAATGAAATATATGATGAGATATCCGGATTTCTCCTCGGATACTCGAATGAGATACTTGGATTTCTCCTCAGGCACTCGGGTGAGAAATATGGTGAGATATCCAGATTTCTCCTCGGATACTCGAATGAGATACCTGAATTTCTCCTCAGGCACTCGGATGAGAAATATATAGACATCTGGACATTGTCGAAGATGCCGAGTGACTACAATAAAACTGATTAGATGTGAAGCCTGTCGATTGCTCAAACAGGTGAATGAATACCTAGATAAATATAGGCACCTGAAGGGGTAGAGACATACTTACCTGTTGATATCTCTGACTCTTGAGTGCGTGTCTCCTGCTAGACACTGTTATAGACAATAAGTAATATGCATTCATAGACAATCAAGAACACATATATTCATCCACTATAAATTCAACTGGATTTCATGCATGACAATTTTATTAAATCAGCATTACTAAATTTCACTGGGGGAAAATCACGATAAGAAAATATGAACTCATAAGTAGGTGTTTTGAAAATGTTAAATGAGGGACTTTCGGTCCGAAAGGGCTTTCACTCACTCTCATAAAAAAGTGGCTAATTTATGAAAATCACTCTATCTCACCATCATCATGTCGACAAGGGTTCGAGTATTCTCGCAAATGGTACGACCTTACCAGTCTGAGAGGTCTTTATCAGGACTGTAACGTGGGCTCGGTCAATGGCTTAGCAAAAAGGGACTCTTTGAGTCGAGGCTATTGAAAGAAAATATTCCGCAATCGTCTTCGGGTTTACAAGTCAAGAACCCTGCAAAATGAGATAGAAATGGACTTGCTCACACTTCTTCGAGCTAAGCTTATAAACATCCGAATCCTACGTTAGTTCAAGTGCCATAATTTGAAGAGACTTTACAAGGGACGTAACGTAGGCTAGGCTCATGGGTTAAGAAATGAATAGATCATAAGGCTAAAAAATGTGTATAAATAGGGTGAGAGTTGGTGATCATCTAGGCATTATCACCGGTCCTTTTTTCCGCCAGGATTGTCTTCTTGGTAGATGCTTTATTGGCCTCGTGAGCTTATCACTTGACTCCTTAAGACTGTGGATGACTTTGACACATCTCAACATTTTCTACTCCGAAGTTCTCTCCTTTTTCTTCATTTTTTTTTCTTTCATTCTCTTCTTCTTCTTTTCTTTTTTTTTTCACGGGCATTGATCTTGCCTTTACCAGGCACACTGCTTTTTAAAGCCCCCTAGTTTTTTCTTTTTTGACTTTTGACACACATTGTCTACAATACATATATTGGCCAACCACACTTTGGCTTGTTTTTACCAAATTACTCGACATTTGGATTCTCAGGGGTCTTCATCTTTTATCGGCGCTTCAAATATGCTGCTTGAACAATGATGACTTTTACCTTGCCCCAATGTGGGGGATGATCACCAACTGGGTTTTTATGAAATGAAATTGCAGGCTCAAGTGGGCTAAGCAATGGATAAAGTGTGTAGGACAGAGAAAGAAATGCTCTTCGTCATGCTATGGCACTTAAATTTCGTATGAGTTCATCTGAAATAGCAATACTTGAAGATTAATGCAAGTGAAAGCAAGAAAATTTCTATCCATTTTTCTCACCTTATGATGTTGACTTACCTCCAGTTTGCCCCAATGTGGAGTGGTTCTTGACAGGGGTAATTTGAAAGAATTTCTTCAAGTGTTTAGGCTCAAAGTGGCAAAATAATGGACAACCTATAGTGTTTAAGATAAAGAAATGAAATGCCTCTCATCATTTCGATTGCCATACCTTTTACGAGATAACCCTTTACCTTGCAGACATGGAATTTTTCCACTCAACTCACTGGGGATTAGTGCATGAGACTGTGTATAGAATAGGGCTTGCCTTTCATCATCCCAACACATCTCACTTAGCACATTCAAGCAATTCCACATTATTTATTAAATTTTCTATCTTGACAATTTTCCAGATGAAATTGGTGAGTTAAACAGATAAAAACACCATGTAAGAGCTCAGCAACTTTAAGCATGAAATAGTTTAGACCTTCTAAACAAATTTATCACACTAAAAAATTTCATCAAAAGTATGAAAAGCATAACATCCATTTAAAGAACATGTCATTGCTCAATGATATCAAATAAGAAGAAAGTCATCAGGAGTGGGAGTCCTATGATTGGCCCTATTCGAAAGGGATGGATGCATGAACACTCCATCTTTGCTTTTGCCCCATGGCATTATCTCAGTTGGATTTGTCGGTCCACTATCATCATGAAAGTTCGACATGCCCCTCACTTCGTCATCTGCAAGAGAATAGGGAGATAATGTCATTTTCCAAAATTAGTTACATTTAGGAACGCGATGTACCTCTTTCTTCAAAGCTGGATGCCCCTTTTTATTTGCTCCCCAACTTTTCATCAATGTGTAAGGAAAAGAGCTTGCATTAAGCATCATGCTCAAGTAGGAGATGATCTTTTGCCCCACAGGTTCATCGTCATTGGAATTTGACGTGTCATTTTCTCATCGCGACAACTAGAGAATTATGCTCTAAAACATGAAGTAGATGAGTCAGACAAGACAAACTGGGTTTATCCGACACATGCTTTGAAAATAAGTTTTTTTTTAAGCAGTGAAATGTGTTTTATTTTCGAAATGATTTTTGGGAGGCAGCATGAGGAAGCCCGGCCCTCAGAATTTCTCCATGGATGACTTTTTTTTTGTTTTCTTGATTGGATATCATCACCAGGCTAGTTTGGTATACCTCAACATGCCCTCAAAATGAAAATAACTTGTAATTTCGTTCAATAGAGTTAAATGAATTACATTTATTGGAATGGAAAATGCAAGCAAACAAGTCCTAAGCATAATTGAAAGTTCAGAAAACTAAAAATCCTAGAAAACAAATGAAATCCTAGAAAGTGAGAAATGCTCCTATGTAGGGGAGGATTAACACAATCAAAGATGCCCCTATTTAAATAGGGAAATCAAGGTGCTTGGGACAATGAATCACGTGTGCTTGGGTTCTTCACCCTCCTTGATCTTGTGTGGCAAGCCCTCCAAGTCAGATATTCTCCCTTCCAAATATGTTACCAGTCTCTCCATCGCAGTATCAAACTCTGCTACTTCAGGGAAACTAAACCATTCAAGGACCATTTTGTCTTTTTACTTCGGGTCGAAATTCCCTGTCGAAGATAAGGCATCCATGTCATCACCGTGCTTCTACTTGACGAGATAGGCCATAGTAGCACGCAACTCATCAACTTGATATTGGAGGCTCGCAATTCGCTTGTTCATGTCATTAGCAACACAGTTCAACACTTCATTTTGATCGGTCGTTTTTGCTCGTGGCCACATATGAACAGCTGATGGTTGACGATCCATAATCACTTAGCTCGAGTATCAATTTCCTTACGGTGGTGGCTCGTAGCTAGGGTTGTCTCTGCTCGACGACTGGCAGATGTATAAAGCTTCGAGAAACAAAGACACAGGCGGCGTTTATGCAGAGAAGCCGTAGTTGCCGCGAGAACAGCAAGTGGTGGACGGAGCTGCGGTTTGTGCCGGGCAGTGAACTCACGATGGCGAAGGAGCAACAATGAAGGAACTCGGCGAGGTTGCCCCTTGGCGAGGCTCGAGCAACGGATCGATAATTGTGGATGATCCATAGTCATCTTATTCAAGAGAAATGAACCAAATAAGCACATGGTCAAGACAAGGTTGGTCCATGACACGCTTTCTAGTCTTTTTCATTCTTCGTTTATTCATAAAAAATACTCGTGTATGAACGAGACTTTATGGAAAAGTGCTCTAAGCAAAGAAATATAAATAATACTCTAGAAATAACCTAGGAAATAGACGCATCGAGATCCCTAATCATAAAACTAGGAAACCAAAAATTAAGACTCGCTAGAAACTATAAACTAAAAACAAATTCTCTAAATCTTTTTTTTTTGGTAAAAGAAAGACGACGGCAAACTTCTTAAGAAAATAATTACCTATGACACATCTAGGAAAATAAAGACATAGATTGAGAATAAATTCTCTAAAAAAGCTTTCTTTCTTCCTTTTTTTATTTTCAAAGTGCTCAATGATTATTACTTTTAAATTAAAAACCCACCTAGACCTATCATGGACTGACCCGAAAAATGCAATAACTAAATAAATTGCAAAAAGGAGAGTTCAGAAGACTTACTTTACCCGGTATGACCATGGCAATCACATAGACATGCGCATGAAATGTGAGGTTCGATATCTATCTAGACTCTGACTCGCAAAGTGGAGACGCGAGGATTACCGGGCTAAACCAGTCATGGTTGTGGTTAGGCCGGGGTTCCCTTGACTCCGACTTAGTCAAGGAGCTGACCCGGGTTGCAAAGGATGCAACCATGGTAGGAACTCAATGACACCATGAAAGAACTTTCAGGACCAAGGAGGGCGACCCATACCACGCGGGTGTGGTCGGGGTGTCCGTTGTCTCAGTACCATCCTAAACCTGTGCCGCCCAAGTCCGGCAGCGGATAGTGTGTGCGGTGTAGTGTAAATGTAAGGCATGCACAGCAAGTTATATCATACAGCGCTTCGTGCATAAAATAAACCATACATCTAAACATCTCCCTGCAAAACAAAGGTTAACAATCACGCCTCCCCTTATACCTCCCATTCTGCAAAAACATTTAACACCTTAAACATTAGGAACGTACTTGGAATCCTCGCTACCAAACAAAAATATTTTTTGAAAAGAAAAATTGGCCTAAGTCCACTAAGAGTTTTAACTCAAGTCCCCAATGGAGTCGCCAAGCTGTCGCTACCTAAATTTTCTCAGGCTAATGGATTATTAGGACTAAGCCTAACTTAGGCCCTCCCAAGCCCTACCTATTCGCAACTTAGGGTTTAAGTTTTTAACGTACAAAAGTTTTCATGCTTGGAGTCGCCACTAATCTATTTGTGGTAGGTCGATTAGAAACCTAAATAAAACATAGGGAGATATGTTTTATTCCTACGAACTAGAGATTCTAAGTTGGAGAACTTGATTACGCTAGATCTAGTCTAACGCCCTTTCGGTACCTTTTCTTTTCAAAAATATTATGCAGGCACTCTGGATCCATTTTAACTTAGTCACTAGCATGTGAGGTGATCATGCAGGTGCGCAAACCACCAAAGTAACACCCAAGAAAGCAGTAAATAAATTACAAGGTTAGGAGAATGACGTACCTTAATGCAACGCAAGCATCTGCATTGTTAGTAGAAAATCATACAAGGCACTCGAGGTGTTCTTTAGGGTTTGTACTTTATTAAAATGCAAACTAACTTATATGCAATGACCCTAGATCGATACGCGTAATCCCTAAACAGCCGCCCGTTAGTGAGAAACCCTAAAATTGAGATTGGGCGATTTTGATCGCGAAATTGGATCCGGACTTGGATGTCGATTTTCGGGGTCGTGCACGACTATTTTTACGAGGATGACGTCATTTTAGTGTGGCCAATGATATTTGGGATTGGTATGATCAAAAAATGGAAATTCGGCTCAGGACCGGAAAATTACGACTTTGCCCCTAGGCCTATTTTTGGGTATTCCGAATTTTAGGGGGAATTATTGAAAAATTATTTTGGGAAATTAAGAGGATAAGATCAGCCCAATAATGCAAAGATGAAAAGATTAGAATGCCCTTGGATATTTTGGCTTGGATTAATATAGACCAAGTGAGAGAGGGGCAAAATGGGCATTTTGGAAAAGTTGGTCAAAATTTGACTATTTAAGTCAAATCTCTCTTTCTCCTCACTCATTTCCCCTCCCCCACGGCAGCCCCCTCCCCACCAAATTCTTCCTCTCTTCCTCCCGAACTCTCCCCTACCGTGAAGCCCCCATCGCCGGACTGCCGCCGTCGCCGCTTGCCTTCGCCACCGCCAAGCCGCGCCGCCGTCCACCGCCGTCCCCGCCATTCGCCGCCGCGCTACTTTCTAGCCGCTTTAGTCTAGAACCAAGTAAGTCGCAATCTAATCCCTATTTAGGACGTCGAGTATTTTCAGACTTGTTCGGGTATGGTTTAGAGGATTTAGAGGTTGATTAAGGTGTCGATAATGAGTATTTGGTGGTTGATCTTGGTTATTGGTGGCTGAGTATGGCTGTTAGTGGTTGTTGCGGGTTGGATTAGACGTCGGGAAATGAGTTTTGGCGGTTGGAATTCGGTAGAAATCGGTTTGGGTTTGAATCCGTGAGGTTCGGGGTGAATCGCGGATTCGCGGTTACTGTACCCGCCCAGTTTGCTATTTTTGTAGAGAATTTTGTGGGCCGAATTTGAGAAATTTTTCTTCATTAAAGTTGTTCTCAACATCTTGAGGTATAACATAATTTAATTTGGGAATATTTGGAAATCATTTGAGGCCATTCAGACGTCCATCTTTGGACCGAAATGGGTCTACCCGATTTACTGTTCACCCGACCTTCGGGTCTATTCGAATTTTTATAAAATTTTTCAGGCCTATTTTCAAAATACTTTCTTCACAAAAATTGTTGGGGACATTTGTGGCTATAACATATAAAAATTTCAAACCTTTTCAAGGTGATTTGGATGTTGAAAGAAATGTATTTTGAGGACAAAATAGTCTGTTAGAGCGAACAGATTTTGGTCTGACTTCGAGGGACAAAAAGGCATGGTTGCAGATTGAATCGGATTTTGTGTTCTTCATAAGAAATGTTGATCAAGATGTTTTTTATGACATATCCAAAATTTAGAATTTTTGGAGTTGGTTTACTATTTATTTCAAATGGATTTCTGTCACTGCACAACTGCCCAGTTTGGACCCGATTTTACATATTCTCAGTTTTTCTCTCTCTCGAGAATTATTCGGTATTATCGTGGCATTTTGACGGGTAGTTTGATGCTTGAATGAGCTCGTATGTGTGATTGTGTGGCTATGAGGTGCGGTGGCGTGATTGCGCATTGAGTTCGTGTGCCAAGCTTGGGTGTTTGTGTGGTGTTCGCGTGATGAGGGTGGGTAATTGTGAAAAGTATATGCGAGATGTGAATTTGTGTGTGACCGTGTGATACGTGTGGAGAGTGTGGAACAAAGGTACGGAAATGTAGGATTGATGGGAAAAGCAATACCTTGAGGCATGTTCGTTTACACGGGGTAAGGTCCGTCCTGAGGCGTGTTCGTTTACGCGGGACGATGTCGTCCCTGACGAGGTGACGATGCCCGGCCCGACGGGGTGACGATGCCTGACGTGGTCAGAAGACCGTTGGCTTGATGCGTTTTACGCGAGCACGGTAGAAGGAAAGTGTGTATAGGATTCTGTCCTGAGGCGTGTTCGTTTACGCGGGACGATGCCGTCCCTGACGAGGTGATCATGCCGGGCCCAACGAGGTGTCGATGTCTGACGAGGTCAGAAGATCGTTGGCCTGATGCATTTTACGCGGGCGCGGTAGTGGTGGAAAGGTTGACAATGAGCGGGATTTGGCTTGACATGTGAGGATTGTGAAGGTGATGCATGGTGTGAGTTAGTGTGCGAGTGCGTTTGTATCGCGTGATGTAGTGCGCGATTATGGGGTAAAATCTGCTAGGCATGGTATGGGACGTGCCCAAGTGGGTTTTGCTTTATAATCGAGGCACACGCGCGGCTGTGATGTATTGCTGTGGTATGATTGGCGTGTGTATTGATATGTGGAAAGTGTGTGATGGCATGTGTGCAAGAATTGTATGTTGGGATTGTGGGCTAACGTGCATGGTGCGTATGCAGAGAGTCCAGGTATGTGTGAATGTTTGATTGCTGGTTGTGTGGTTATTTGGTTGTGTGTTTGGATGTGTTTGGAATTACGTGATAGCCTAGGTGGGGCTTAGGTTGTGACTTATTAAGATGTGATCTCATGGTTGTTTCAACCAAACCATTTCAAAACCCCCGCCTGAATGTCGAGATTGAGGTCGACTCGGAGTCATCAAGTGAGCAAACAGCTGCGGAGGATTCAGGTGGTGATGCCGAGGATAGTGAGTCAGAGTGGACGCCTTCGAGAGGGCGTAGGGGATAGTTCTGGGAGGAGGATGCGTCCCATTTTTGGATAGTGCTGACCTAGAGAGCTGATCTTGATATTTTGGTGGTTTGGAGTTTATAGTTCGGTGTGCTTATAAATTATTTTGTGGTTTGTATTGGCGGATGATGTAAATATTTGGAAGTGTAATATATGCTTGGTGGTTTGACGATTTGTTCCTTCCTGGTGTTCTCCAATTTTAATGTCCAGGATTTTTGATTGCTTCCGCCGCGATTTAACTCTGATGGATCGTTGGGTCGGCGACGTTATTCCTGGGACGTCGCACTCTTCCGACCAAGGAGAGGGATGTCGCGGGTTCGATGGGGTTCGAGGCGTGACAAATGCCGAGAGAGTGAGAAAGAGAGAGTGAAGGGAGAGAGAAAATGGAAAGAAATAGTCTAAAGAGGCAGTAATTGGTGTCTAATACCCATAGGAAATGACCATCCTACCCTCCTCTCTATTTCCAAATCAACGGCCACGATTTGATCTTATCCTAAGATCGACGGCCAAAATTAATCTTTGCTAAAAATATCCAGGGGCAAAATGGGAATTTCACAAAATTTCCAACGGAAAAATTGTCCAAAAATTTATATCTCTAAAGTAGATGTGAAATGACCAAAATACCCCTCTCACATTATACTTGGCCTTAACAAAGTCCTAGGGGTAAAACGGTCATTTTCCATTTCTATCTAAAATTCGAATTTTCTTAAGAATCCGAATAAATCTGAGGCTGACTAAGCCAATAACAACGTCATCCAATTATCCTGTCGTGACCTTCATAATTTCAAATGCCCAAACTTAGTCTCTAATTAATGATTAAATTTAATTAATGTAACTTGAGCGTATCTCGAACTAATAGGTGGCTTTTGGGGAAATTCACACATTTGACCTATGGCCGATACTAAATCAAGTCACGTTTAAGTTCACTCGGTCGTGACTACCTCAGTGGTCACTTAATCGCGAGGATCGATTGCTAGTTTCAACGGGTATGATCGTTTGGTATAGGTTTAGGATCATTTATAACTCATCTCGTGGTCAAGCGGAATCACCCGCGATCCACTCATGTGACAGCGGCGAATTGATTCCTAACTATCCTTGGATTGGTCTACATTGGCTCAAAATGTCACATCGACAATTTTTTTACGGTCAAAAGTCGGTTCACGATCGAGTTTCTTTGGTCGCGCAAATTTAAATCCCTAATTAGCTATTCTCTATTGGTTAGTATTCAAGGAGTGATTAGTTCCGGGCGAGATCTAACTACAAGCACGTCCATATAATTATCCATTTCATAAATCCCAAGTAAGTCAGATTTCAGAATGTCACATTGCTCCTCATTGCGAAAATGATTTTTAAGAGTAAGGAAATCTGATGATACGAGGACTAGCTCTATCTTTATATTTTTCCAAAATAAATTTCAAAATGAATCTCCAAAAGAATGGATTCGTCATAAAGAATCAAAATCACTCACATTAGAAAAACCGATCATTGTTAATCTAGGAGATAAAGAAAATCCTAAGGAAGTTAAGATTGAAGAAAGACATCCTCAATAATTCAAATCCTAGTGGCAAATTCACTCCGAATTATGAAGGTCCATACATTGTCAAAAAAATCCTTCTTGGAGGAGCATTGATTCTTGTAAATATGGCTGAAACAGAATTGGCTTATCTTATAAATTCAGATGCTGTCAAGATTTTCTACCTATGAAATGAAGACGAACATTCAAGTAGAGATTTGGGTCACTTTAAAACATGTGCATATTATGCATATCGGACATACCATGTATTTCATGAACATGTTTATCTGTTTTGCAGAAGAAAGCAAAAGGAGTCCGAACCAGTCGACGGTTTCAGAATCCCCAACGAAGTTGTCAAATAATAAAGGGAAGTATCACTTCCAATTCAATTTTTCCATTGATATTCCCTAATGTGCTTTTCTTTTTCTTTTTTTTTATCATCACAAGGGAGACAAAGAAAAGGAAGCAATGAGAGAATAATCCTCAGTGGAACCAAAGCAAAAGCATGCAAATAAGAAGGATCTTGGTAAGCTGATCAGACAGGTATCCTTAAATTATAAGTGAATATGTTAAAAGAAGTTTCCTTTCTAAGAGAAAATCAAACTTCTTCTTCCCTAAACGGAATGACACTAAGACTGAGCAAAACAAAATAGATTGTTTTGAAAAGAAAATATCTCAGAAATGTTTCAAATCAAAATTTTTGAAACACATTTTCTTTGAAAATGCATTAAGTATCAAAATTCTCTTAAAGGGATAATTTGACAAAAGACTTTGAAAAATTTCAAAGAAAAAGTTTGGATTAAATCGAATGGAAAGACCTTCAAATAATGAAAGATAAGCCGTATCCAAATACATCCCCTATACACTCAAAGTCAAAGTGAAGGAGTGAGTGAAAAAAAAACTCATCCAAAGGAAATAGGGGATGTTCGTAATGATTACATGGATTGAAATGATGAAAGACAATCATTTCACTATCCCAAAGACATGCTTATCCTTTGCAAACCAAATTTGAGCAGAAATAGTGGAGAAGTTTTTCCAAAATAACCTTATTAAGAACTACCCCACATTAGGGCAAATCAGGAGGTTTGTGGTTGACAACTATGGAGAGTAGGATCAAGAAAGATTCTATTGCATACTTTTGTATCAATCTTTCTGTAATAACTTCAGATGAAGTCATATTGTCACGCCCCGAACCCAACTTACCCATCGGAACGCGAGAATCCCCTTACTACTCCGGTCGATCAGAGTGCGACGTCCCCAGGAGACATCGCCGACCCAACAACAATCAGAGTATAAAAACACATGCGGAAGCAAAAACAAACCCTGACAAATAAAGATGAGCAAGGAAGCCAAACAATCAAATCATCATCAGGTAAAACCTCATTCTCATATATAACAACAAACTGTTTACACAAAGAACACATATACATGTACAGTCAGATCCACTACAGGTCTAGGTCAAGGTCAAGCTAGCATCAAAGTCAAAAGGCCACTAATCCAAAAAGTGTCGGTGGCCGGGTGAGTAGGTCTGTACTAAGGATCACTATAACAAAAAGGTAGGGATCCCTATCGTCGTCCAACTAGTCTAAGGCTCGTAGTCTGGGTCGCTGGAATCGTCGGGCTCATCGGAAGACTCAGCTGACTCCTCTGAAGAGCGGTGATCTGGCTCTGGCTCATCCACGTCCATGTCGGGGTCCTCCTGATCAGCCTGATCCTCCTGAACTCCCCAGTAGTCTGCTAGGAGAGCGTCAGCCTCTGCCTCGGAGTCAAAGTCATCCTCAAGGTCTTCATCTGCGGCTGCATCCTCGACGGCATCTATGTCTACATCCTCGCCTACCTCATCGACCTCACCATCCTCATCATCCAGCTCCATCGCCTCTGGCTCGGGGTTGTCCTCCTCCTCATCCATAGGCTCCGGCTCTATGTCATTATACCAAACTCCGGGGCCTGGCTGGGCTTCGACGGCTGGCGGAGCGTCAGGTGGAGGAGCATCGACCACCTCGCCATCGGCAATCACTGGCTCCAACTCGCCATCAGCGTCTACTGGAATGTCAAAGGTACGGATAGGTCGACTGAGGGTCCCGTCCGCTGCCCTGCGACACCATGCTATGTACTCTTGCTTCTGATGCTCATCCTCACCCGTGTTAACGTAAAGAACTGACCTAAACCTCACATGCATCTCGCCATTTCCAGCTGGGAAATGCTCCTCGGTCTGTAATATCTGCCTAGGAATCCCAAAAAGTGGAGGCGGCTCCGGCATCCTAGGGGGTAGGCTCTGAAATGTTCGGTTTTACTACAACCGTGAGACTAGCTTAGTGAATCAAATGCCTAAGCCTAGGCTAGGCTAAAGTGTGTCTCTTAACGAACCAAAATCAAGCATTCAAGCCAACAAACATAAAACTCAATATGTGTCAACGTGATTCAACCCCTGCAAGTTAGTGCAATTCAACATATATATATTGTCACGCCCCGAACCCAACTTACCGATCGGAACGCGAGCATCCCCTTATCACTTCGGTCGATCAGAATGCGACGTCCCCAGGAGACATCGCCGACCCAACCACAATCAGAGTATAAAAACACATGCGGAAGCAAATTACAAACCCTGACTAATAAAGATGAACAAGGAAGCCACAACAACAAATCATCAACAGGTAAAACCTCATTCTTATACATATATCAACATACTGTTTACAATAAGAACATAGATACCTATACAGCCCTTTCTACCACGATCTAGGTCAGGGTCAGGCTAACAACAACATCAAAAGGCCACTAAGTCTCAAAAAGTGTCGGTGGCCGGGTGAGTGGGTCTGAGCTAAGGATCACTATAACAAAAAGGGTAGGGATCCCTATCATCATACGTCCAACTAATCTAGGGCTCAAAGTCGGGGTCGCTGGAATCGTCGGGCTCCTCGGATGACTCCGCTAACTCCTCTGAAGAGCTGCTATCCTGCGCTGGCTCATCCACATCCATGTCGGGGTCCTCCTGATCAGCCTGATCACCCTGGACTCCCCAATGGTCCGCCATGAGAGCGTCAGCCTCGGCATCGGAATCAAAGTCATCCTCGACATCATCTATGTTCACATCATCTCCTACCTCATCGACCTCACCATCCCCATCGTCCTGATCCATCACCTCTGGCTCGGGGTCTTCCTCTTCCTCTTCCATGGGCTCCGGCTCTAAATCATTATACCAAACTCCAGGGCCTGGCTCGGCATCGGCAACCGGCGGAGCGCCAGGTGGAGGAGCGTCCACCACCTCACCATCGGCAATCACAGGCGCTAACTCGCCATCAACATCCACTGGGATATCGAACGTGCGAATGGGTCGACTGAGGGTCCCGTCCGCGGCTCTACGACACCATGCTACGTACTCTTGCTTCTGATGCTCATGCTCACCCGTGTTGACATATAGAACTGACCTGAACCTCACGTGCATCTCGCCATCTCCAGCTGGGAAATGCTCCGCTGACTGTAGTATCTGCCTAGGAATCCCAAAAAGTGGAGGTGGATCCAACATCCTAGGGGGTAGGTTCTGAAATGTTTCGGTTTTACAACAACCGTGAGACTAGCTCAGTGAATCAAACACCTAAACCTAGGCTAGGCTAAAGTGTGTCTCAACAGACCAAAATCATTCAACAAGCAACAAACATAAGACTCGATATGATCTAGTGATTCAACCCCTGCAAGTTAGTGCAATTCAACATATATATATATACACTCACATATGTGTACATACGGGCAGGCGTTCTCCACACACATGTGCTCATCTTCTTAAATGTACAAATCGCTCAATCACCGCATTCCACGCGAATGTCTCATGCAGTCACATGCTCACTATTCTCAAGATCTCATCACAATGCTGCACGATTCGCAATTCACAAAATGCGATGATCAGATTATTCTTAGTCTCACGACCCACAATAGGGCCCGACCCGAAGGCCAATAACTTTCCGACCCGAAGGCCCGACCCGAAGGCCCACAACACTCCATGGCCAGCGTTTATAATACGCCCCCGGCCCAGTGTCTTCTAGCCCTCAGGCGCAACACCGCTCACCTACGAACCAGAGCCTGCTACAAAGTGCATGAGGATGGTCGTCTTCCGGTCCCACACCGGGCATCGTCTCGCGTAAACGCAGCAGACGGAACGACCCGAAGGCCACGACCCGAAGGCCAATCTGTGATCACACATCTCAATTTTATCTTAGCCCAATTTTACACTTTTGAGGGCGTTTACCGTGATCACACATACAATGCCATGTCACACCGCACAAGCACACAATGCTATTTCACATATCAATCTCGGCCTTTCAAGTGCGTGACATGCATTTCCATGCTCATGAATACAAATGCCACCATATTCACCAACATTTACAACCAATGAACCTATTCTAGCATTTGTATTCAAATAAGTGCAATTCGGCCACACTAAAACACCACAATTAAACATATCCCAAACTCATTCAAAACACTCCAATATGCCTTAATTAATTCAGCCAAGGTCCTACTAAAACATATAAGGCATAAACAAAGCTCAATCTTGCAAAATAAGCCTATTTAGCACCAAAACACCATTTCTAGCATTTGCATCATAATACATGCAATTCGGCCAAATTGAAACCTTACAATTAAACATGGCCAAAATGCATTCCAAACACCTCAATTAGACCTCTAATGATCAGCCAAGGTCCCACTCACATATATATAGCATGTACTAAGCTTAATTAAGCAAAACAAGTCAAATTGGGCCTAGAAACAACATTTCTAGCACAAAACTCCCAAGGCTCCGAATTGAACTCATAATGGACAGCCACTAAACCATCAACATTCAGCCATATTTCCACTTCCAATCAACCCTCAACAACCTCATAATTGCAGCCATTACCACCAAATCCACTAACTAGAACTAATCTAGTTCAACTACACAAATCAAACCAAACAAACTCAATTAGACACAATTAAGCCTAATCTAAGTTTAGGTGTGTAACTCACTTCGGGGTGGACTATTTGAGGGAGGAACAAGTACATCTAGACTCCCGGCTCACGGCGGCACTCACGGCGGCGGCTTGGCTCCCACGGCCACGGCGGCTTGATGTTGGCCGAAAGGGAGCGTCCAAGGGAGGGAGGAGGAGGACGGCGGCGTGATGGCTGGTCTAGCCCTCCACGGCGTCCTTGCCGTGGCCCAAGGCGCCGGCGAGCTGCTGCTTGGAGGTGGCGGTGGTGGCTGGTCTTGGTCGGCAAGGAGGAGAAGAGAACGAAGGGGAGGGGGAGTGAATGATGGAGTGGCCGAACAAGAGAGAAGAGAAGGAGAAGAGAGAGAGTAGCGTGAGGGAGGAGAGAGAGAGAGAAAGCTTATCCATTTTTGGTCAACACAAGTCACTTTCAACTTTTAGAGTGACAAGTGTCACTCATCCAAGCATTTGACCACTTTACCCTCCATCAAATGATCTAGAATCACTCCAATTGAATTATTGAGGGGTATTTTTGTCCTTTGCCCCTAACCAAACCTCAACCACTTTAGTTAATTTAACCCACCTTGGTTTAACCCAAATTAACTCTTCAAAATTCGGAATTATGTCTTATTAGTCCAAGGGCAATTCCGTCTTTTTGCCGTTCCGAACCAAAATTCCATTTTTCGCACCCAAGCGTCCCATATATGTGTGGTTAACATATTCTGGCGTCAGAATCTTAAAATTAGTCCGTTGGGTCCCCGAAATCCGACATCGCAGTCTGGGATAAATTCCGTGAACAACTCGCTCTCAATTTCAATTATTCTGAACTCTCACCAACAGGCGGCTGTTTAGGTATACGCGTATCGACTTAGGGTTGTCCGAGTCTCAACGGTTCCAATCATCAAGAGAAAGAGAGTTTATTACTAATCCCGGGGTCACGATCATTTGGCTCAAGTTCAGGATTGGTTGACCGCGAGCACGTTCGGTTAAGCAGAATCACCTGCGATCCCAATTGTGCATCGTTGGCCTTGGCCATACCATTTCCATCACTGTTCCTAAGATCGGCCCCTCACTGGTTCACAATATTCCCTCATTCTTTCTCAAATCGGCACCCGAGTCGCGACTAAATCCCTGGTCCACGTACTAGTGTCCTAATTAGCCATTCCTCTATGGTTAGTATCCCAAGAGTGATCAGCTCTGGGCGAGTCATACTCAAATGAAATGAGAGACAACATTCATTCTATTAATCCCAGAAATTACATCGAAATTCGGGCTGTTACATCCTTCCCCCCTTACAAAAATTTCGTCCTCGAAATTTACACATCCATCCCATCTAATCAAACAACTGGGGGTGCTGACGCCGCATGGCCTCTTCACTTTCCCAAGTAGCGCCCTCTGTGCCGTGGTGCTCCCATACAACCTTCACCATCGGGATAGTCTTGTTCCTGAGCACTCGATCTCTTCGGTCCTCGATCCTGACTGGTCTCTCCACGTACGACACCTTGTCGTCCACGTCTATCTCCTCGTACCTTAGAACGTGGGTCGGATCTGGTTCATATTTTCTCAACATCGACACGTGGAATACATTATGTACCTGCGACAAGTTAGGCGGCAAGGCAAGACGATAGGCCATATCACCAATCTTCTCCAATATCTCAAATGGCCCAACGTACCTGGGACTGAGTTTTCCTTTCTTGCCAAACCGGGACAATCCTTTCATCGGCGATACCTTCAAGAATACATGGTCTCCCACTTGAAACTCTAAGGGTCGTCGTCTCCGGTCGGCATAGCTTTTCTGACGGCTCTGCGCTGTTCTCAATCTGTCTCTGATAATCTCAACGGCCTCAACTGTCTGCTGTACTAACTCTGGCCCGGTAATACTGCGCTCACCAACCTCATCCCAACATACTGGTGTTCTGCACGCTCTACCATACAATGCCTCAAACGGCGCCATCTGAATACTCTGCTGGTAGCTGTTATTGTAGGCAAACTCCACTAAATGTAGTTGTTCTTCCCATTCGAACTTGGACTCTTTCTTTAACAATCTAGTCATGGGCATGGCTATGGATGAGAATCCTTCTACAAACCGTCTGTAATAGCCAGCCAGTCCAAGGAAACTTCTGATCTCGGTCACTGAAGTCGGTCTCGGCCACTTAGTCACGGCCTCTATCTTGGTCGGGTCTACTGATATCCCTTCTCCCGACACTATGTGTCCAAGGAAAGCTACTCGACTGAGCCAAAATTCACACTTGCTGAACTTGGCGTAGAGCGCATGCTCTCTTAACGTCCGTAGCACCTCAGTCAAGTGAACCTCATGCTCTTCGGGACTCTTAGAATATATTAATATATCATCGATGAAGACAATCACTGACTGATCCAAAAATTCCTTAAACACTCTGTTCATCAGGTCCATGAAAGCTGCAGGAGCATTCGTCAGTCCGAAGGGCATAACTGTAAACTCATAGTGCCCATACCTCGTCCTGAAAGCTGTCTTAGGTATATCCTCCTTCTTGATTCTCAACTGATGATATCCTGTCCGTAGATCAATCTTGGAGAATACCGATGCTCCCTGCAACTGATCAAACAAATCGTCGATCCTAGGCAGTGGGTACTTATTCTTTACTGTCACCTGGTTCAACTGCCTGTAGTCAATACACAATCTCAGGGTTCCGTCTTTCTTTTTCACAAACAACACAGGTGCTCCCCATGGAGACGCACTCGGACGGATGAAACCCTTGTCCAATAACTCCTGCATCTGGACTTTCAACTCCTTTAACTCAGACAATGACATTCGATATGGGGCTTTTGAAATCGGTTCTGTACCCGGGGCTAGCTCAATTACAAACTCAACTTCCCGCTCAGGTGGTAAGCCTGGCAATTCCTGTGGAAATACTTCTGGAAAGTTGCACACTACCGGGATATCTTCCAACTGAAGCTCTGGTACAGTGGGATCCACCACATTGACCAGATATCCTTCACATCCTTCGTTCAACAACTCATTCACTTCCAATGAAGAGATCCAAGGAATCGAGGTTCCTCCTCGACTTCCTTGAAATTCAAACCTAGGTTGTCCAATTGGATTGAACTGGATCGTTTTACTATCACAATCCACTACAGCCTTCTGCTGCACTAACCAGTCCATTCCAACAATAACATCAAAATCGAACATGGCTAACACTGCCAAGTCGATATGGCTTTCCACACCACCAATCACTATCTTACATGCAGGCCATCCAAAAGAGACTATCATTCTATCATTCAACGGAGTAGATACGCACAACACAGTCTCAAGCAAAACAGGTTCAAACCCAACCAATCTAATAAACTGTTCTGACACAAAAGAATGGGTTGCCCCCGGATCAAACAAAGCATATGCTGCATGGTCTCCCAAAGAAATCATACCTGTGACCACCCCTGGCGCTTTCTCTGCATCCTTGCGCGCCATAGCATACACCCTTCCTTGGGCTGGTGGTCGTCCTGGGTTGGTCGCTGGGGGATGTCCACCCTGATTCCCCGTCCTAGGCGGATGGGCTGGTACTTGCGATCCCGCTGGACGCATCTGAGGACACGACCTAATCTGGTGGTCGAAACTCCCACATCTGAAACATGCTCCGAACCTACTCGTAGGCGGGTTAGGCTTCCCAATGTTTCTCCTCACAGGTGGAACGAACCTTCTATTCCCAGTCATTGGTCTCTTCCCCAACCTGCGATTATCTCTATTAGGCATGAATCGTGATCCTGAGGCGGCGGCCCTCTCTTGCTGATCTCTTTCTATGATCTGAGCCCTCTCGTACATCTCACGGTAGTCCTTAAGATTATGAGATAGAATCTGGCTCCGGAGGTCTGGTTTCAATCCATCTCGAAACCTCCTAGCCTTATCTCTCGGATTCACCACCAATGTAGGCGCAAACTTGGCCAGTCTCGCAAACTCCCTTTCATACTGATCTACCGTCATCTGTCCCTGGCGCAGTCTCATAAATTCTGACAACTTCCTTTCCTGCGCTACCTCAGAGAAATACTTCTCATAAAAATGTTCCACAAACACAGTCCAAACTAACTCAGTACCTGGAGGGAATACCCCATCCTTTACTGCGTTCCACCAATCGTTGGCACCGTCCTGTAACTGATACACTGCTAAATCTACTCTCTCGGTATCGGTGCACTTCAATACATTAAACGCCTTTTCCAACGCCTCAACCCATTTGGGTGCTAACTCTGCATCACCCATACCATTGAACTTCGGCGGCTTGAGCTTCAGAAATTGCTCAACTAGCTGGGGCATCTGTCTCTGTACCACTGGTTGTGCCTGCTCTGCCTGATTACCCGCATTACCAGCTAACTCTGCGGCTTCGGCTGCCTGTGCATGTGCGGCTGCCCTCTCCTGAGCCTGCAAACCCATGATATGCCCTATCTCACGGAGGGTCTCCATAACTTCCTCCATTCTGGGGTCTCTGGCCTCTCTGGGCTCAGCTCTCGGTTGCTCTTGGGGTTCCTTTCCTCTTCGGCGACTCATCTCTTTCACTCAACTGGCTACTCAACTACCTGCTATAACCCCACTAAGGAGTCAAAGACTTAAACCATACTAACCCAGTCTAAGTCCTAGGCAGGTAACAAACAACAGCCAAACAATCACATGCGATCTAGCACTGAGCACAATACATCACCCAAGGGAACATGTGTACTCACCTCAGGTCCTGACGCGCCTGCACCTTCGGGGTTGAATCACTTACACAATCAATCAATCAAACACACTCAATTAAGAGACACACCTAGCACACGAGGTCACCTAGTTGGCTACCCTTGGTCATCGCTCCTTATCACTCCAGGCTTCGACCGCATGGATAGAGCTGACCTTGCTCTGATACCAATTCAATAGAGGAGGATGTCACGCCCCGAACCCAACTTACCGATCGGAACGCGAGCATCCCCTTATCACTTCGGTCGATCAGAATGCGACGTCCCCAGGAGACATCGCCGACCCAACCACAATCAGAGTATAAAAACACATGCGGAAGCAAATTACAAACCCTGACTAATAAAGATGAACAAGGAAGCCACAACAACAAATCATCAACAGGTAAAACCTCATTCTTATACATATATCAACATACTGTTTACAATAAGAACATAGATACCTATACAGCCCTTTCTACCACGATCTAGGTCAGGGTCAGGCTAACAACAACATCAAAAGGCCACTAAGTCTCAAAAAGTGTCGGTGGCCGGGTGAGTGGGTCTGAGCTAAGGATCACTATAACAAAAAGGGTAGGGATCCCTATCATCATACGTCCAACTAATCTAGGGCTCAAAGTCGGGGTCGCTGGAATCGTCGGGCTCCTCGGATGACTCCGCTAACTCCTCTGAAGAGCTGCTATCCTGCGCTGGCTCATCCACATCCATGTCGGGGTCCTCCTGATCAGCCTGATCACCCTGGACTCCCCAATGGTCCGCCATGAGAGCGTCAGCCTCGGCATCGGAATCAAAGTCATCCTCGACATCATCTATGTTCACATCATCTCCTACCTCATCGACCTCACCATCCCCATCGTCCTGATCCATCACCTCTGGCTCGGGGTCTTCCTCTTCCTCTTCCATGGGCTCCGGCTCTAAATCATTATACCAAACTCCAGGGCCTGGCTCGGCATCGGCAACCGGCGGAGCGCCAGGTGGAGGAGCGTCCACCACCTCACCATCGGCAATCACAGGCGCTAACTCGCCATCAACATCCACTGGGATATCGAACGTGCGAATGGGTCGACTGAGGGTCCCGTCCGCGGCTCTACGACACCATGCTACGTACTCTTGCTTCTGATGCTCATGCTCACCCGTGTTGACATATAGAACTGACCTGAACCTCACGTGCATCTCGCCATCTCCAGCTGGGAAATGCTCCGCTGACTGTAGTATCTGCCTAGGAATCCCAAAAAGTGGAGGCGGCTCCAACATCCTAGGGGGTAGGTTCTGAAATGTTTCGGTTTTACAACAACCGTGAGACTAGCTCAGTGAATCAAACACCTAAACCTAGGCTAGGCTAAAGTGTGTCTCAACAGACCAAAATCATTCAACAAGCAACAAACATAAGACTCGATATGATCTAGTGATTCAACCCCTGCAAGTTAGTGCAATTCAACATATATATATATACACTCACATATGTGTACATACGGGCAGGCGTTCTCCACACACATGTGCTCATCTTCTTAAATGTACAAATCGCTCAATCACCGCATTCCACGCGAATGTCTCATGCAGTCACATGCTCACTATTCTCAAGATCTCATCACAATGCTGCACGATTCGCAATTCACAAAATGCGATGATCAGATTATTCTTAGTCTCACGACCCACAATAGGGCCCGACCCGAAGGCCAATAACTTTCCGACCCGAAGGCCCGACCCGAAGGCCCACAACACTCCATGGCCAGCGTTTATAATACGCCCCCGGCCCAGTGTCTTCTAGCCCTCAGGCGCAACACCGCTCACCTACGAACCAGAGCCTGCTACAAAGTGCATGAGGATGGTCGTCTTCCGGTCCCACACCGGGCATCGTCTCGCGTAAACGCAGCAGACGGAACGACCCGAAGGCCACGACCCGAAGGCCAATCTGTGATCACACATCTCAATTTTATCTTAGCCCAATTTTACACTTTTGAGGGCGTTTACCGTGATCACACATACAATGCCATGTCACACCGCACAAGCACACAATGCTATTTCACATATCAATCTCGGCCTTTCAAGTGCGTGACATGCATTTCCATGCTCATGAATACAAATGCCACCATATTCACCAACATTTACAACCAATGAACCTATTCTAGCATTTGTATTCAAATAAGTGCAATTCGGCCACACTAAAACACCACAATTAAACATATCCCAAACTCATTCAAAACACTCCAATATGCCTTAATTAATTCAGCCAAGGTCCTACTAAAACATATAAGGCATAAACAAAGCTCAATCTTGCAAAATAAGCCTATTTAGCACCAAAACACCATTTCTAGCATTTGCATCATAATACATGCAATTCGGCCAAATTGAAACCTTACAATTAAACATGGCCAAAATGCATTCCAAACACCTCAATTAGACCTCTAATGATCAGCCAAGGTCCCACTCACATATATATAGCATGTACTAAGCTTAATTAAGCAAAACAAGTCAAATTGGGCCTAGAAACAACATTTCTAGCACAAAACTCCCAAGGCTCCGAATTGAACTCATAATGGACAGCCACTAAACCATCAACATTCAGCCATATTTCCACTTCCAATCAACCCTCAACAACCTCATAATTGCAGCCATTACCACCAAATCCACTAACTAGAACTAATCTAGTTCAACTACACAAATCAAACCAAACAAACTCAATTAGACACAATTAAGCCTAATCTAAGTTTAGGTGTGTAACTCACTTCGGGGTGGACTATTTGAGGGAGGAACAAGTACATCTAGACTCCCGGCTCACGGCGGCACTCACGGCGGCGGCTTGGCTCCCACGGCCACGGCGGCTTGATGTTGGCCGAAAGGGAGCGTCCAAGGGAGGGAGGAGGAGGACGGCGGCGTGATGGCTGGTCTAGCCCTCCACGGTGTCCTTGCCGCGGCCCAAGGCGCCGGCGAGCTGCTGCTTGGAGGTGGCGGTGGTGGCTGGTCTTGGTCGGCAAGGAGGAGAAGAGAACGAAGGGGAGGGGGAGTGAATGATGGAGTGGCCGAACAAGAGAGAAGAGAAGGAGAAGAGAGAGAGTAGCGTGAGGGAGGAGAGAGAGAGAGAAAGCTTATCCATTTTTGGTCAACACAAGTCACTTTCAACTTTTAGAGTGACAAGTGTCACTCATCCAAGCATTTGACCACTTTACCCTCCATCAAATGATCTAGAATCACTCCAATTGAATTATTGAGGGGTATTTTTGTCCTTTGCCCCTAACCAAACCTCAACCACTTTAGTTAATTTAACCCACCTTGGTTTAACCCAAATTAACTCTTCAAAATTCGGAATTATGTCTTATTAGTCCAAGGGCAATTCCGTCTTTTTGCCGTTCCGAACCAAAATTCCATTTTTCGCACCCAAGCGTCCCATATATGTGTGGTTAACATATTCTGGCGTCAGAATCTTAAAATTAGTCCGTTGGGTCCCCGAAATCCGACATCGCAGTCTGGGATAAATTCCGTGAACAACTCGCTCTCAATTTCAATTATTCTGAACTCTCACCAACAGGCGGCTGTTTAGGTATACGCGTATCGACTTAGGGTTGTCCGAGTCTCAACGGTTCCAATCATCAAGAGAAAGAGAGTTTATTACTAATCCCGGGGTCACGATCATTTGGCTCAAGTTCAGGATTGGTTGACCGCGAGCACGTTCGGTTAAGCAGAATCACCTGCGATCCCAATTGTGCATCGTTGGCCTTGGCCATACCATTTCCATCACTGTTCCTAAGATCGGCCCCTCACTGGTTCACAATATTCCCTCATTCTTTCTCAAATCGGCACCCGAGTCGCGACTAAATCCCTGGTCCACGTACTAGTGTCCTAATTAGCCATTCCTCTATGGTTAGTATCCCAAGAGTGATCAGCTCTGGGCGAGTCATACTCAAATGAAATGAGAGACAACATTCATTCTATTAATCCCAGAAATTACATCGAAATTCGGGCTGTTACATATATACACCCACATATGTGTACATACGGGCAGGCGTACTCCACACACGCGTGCTCATCTTCTTTAAATGGTTCAAACCATTCAATCACCGCATCTCACACGAATGCCTCATGCAGTCACATGCTAATGATTCTCACCATCTCATCACAATACTGCATGATTCACAATTCACATAATGCAACGTTCCGTTTATTCTTAATCTCACGACCCACAATAGGGCCCGACCCGAAGGCCACAACACTTCATGGCCAGCGTATATAATACGCCCCCGGCCCGGTGTCTTCTAGCCTGCTACAAAGTGCCTGAGGCGCAACACCGCTCACCTACGAACCAGAGCCTGCTACAAAGTGCATGAGGATGGTCGTCTTCCGGTCTAACCGGGCATCGTCCTGCTACAAAGTGCATGAGGACGGAACTCGACCCGTAGGCCATTAAGTGATCACACATATCAATTTTATCTTAACCCCGCTCCACTCTTTTCAGGGCATTTACCGTGATCACACAATGCAATGTCACACCCGCACAATCACACAATGTCATCTCAAATCTCAATCTCGACATACCATGTGCGTGACATGCATTTTCATATCAATGAACACAAATGCCACAACAATTACCAACATTACAAACAATGGCCATTCTAGCACTTGTAACACCTAACATGCATAATTCGGCCATACCACTATCCCAATTTCAAACATAGCCAAAACACATTCAAAACACTCCATTTAAGCCTCCAATCATTCAGCCAAGACCCCACTCAACCATATAAGGCATATACTTAATTTAATTTAGCAAAACAAGTCCATTTAGCCCTAAAATCATCATTTCTAGTACAAAACCTCAAGGCCTCCGAATTTGGCTCACCATGAACAGCCATCAAATCCTCACAAATCAGCCATAATTCCACCTTAAATCAACCCTCAACAACATCATTATTTCAGCCATTAATCATACAATCACTAACAAACACCAAACTAACTTAATCTCCACAAATCAACCCAACTAAACACAACTAAACACAATTAAGGCTAGACTAAGTTTAGGCATTAAACTCACGTCTCGGTGGACAACTCGCGGAAGAAACAAGTACATCCACTCTCGCGGCTCAACAACGGCGGCTCACGGCGGCGCGGGACCTCCTTGGCGTCGCCGGCGTCCGGCGGGCTTCACTTGGCCAAGATCAGCCGCGGCTGGTCGTCCAAGAGGGAGGGGAAGGCGCGGCTGAGGACGGCGGCTCGGGGGCTGGTCCAGCTCTCCACGGCGGTCCTTTGCCGTGACCAACAACTCCGGCGAGCGGCTGAGGAAGGGCGGCGACGGTGGCTGGTCCGGCGAAGAAGGAGAGAAACGGAGGAGAGGGAGATGGCCGATCGTGAGGAGAGAGGGAGTGGGCGAAAATGGAGGAGAGAGAGAGAAACAAGACCAAAAATTGGTCAAAGCTAGTCAACTCTACTCTTAGTGGAATCCATGTGTCATCATCTAAGCCCACTTGACCAATTTACCCCTTCATCCAATGGTTTACATTCATTCAAATCAATTATTGAGGGGCATTCTTGTCATTAGTCCTTAACCAACCCCTAACCAACCTAGTTAACCTTAACCAACCTTGGTTAAACTAAAATAATTTTCCAAAATTCGGAATTAATCTTAATTAATCCAAGGGCACTTCCGTCCTTTTTCCATTCCGAACCGAAATTCCATTTTTCGCACCCATGCGTCCCATATGTGTGTGGCCAACTTATTCTGGCGTCAGAATCTTAAAATCAGTCCGTCGGGTTCCCGAAATCCGACACTGAAATCTGAGCTCAATTCCGTGAACAACTCTCTCTCAACTTCAATTTTTCTGAACTCTCACTAACAGGCGGTTGTTTAGGAATACACGTATCGACTTAGGGCTGTCCGAGTCTCGACGGTTCCGATCATTGAGAGAAAGAGGGTTTATTACTAATCCCGGGGTCACGATCATTTGGCTCGAGTTCAGGATTGGTTGGCCACGAGCACGTTTGGTTAAGCAGAATCACCTGCGATCCCAATTGTGCATCGTTGGCCTTGGCCATACCATTTCCATCACTTTTCCTAAGATCGGCCCCTCACTGGTTCACAATATTCCCTCATTCTTTCTCAAATCGGCTCCCGAGTCGCAACTAAGTCCCTGGTCCACGTACTAGTGTCCTAATTAGCCATTCCTCATGGTTAGTATCCCAAGAGTGATCAGCTCTGGGCGAGTCGTACTCAAATGAAATGAGAAATAACATTCATTTTATTAATCCCAGAAATTACATCGAAATTCGGGCTATTACACATATGAGAGCTCAAGACATCCCAAGAGGAAGAAGAGCACTTTATTTCTTATATCCAAACATATTACCATTGGCAAAGCCCAATTAAGCCTAAATATTCATTTCAAAACCCTAAATCGATGGCCATCTCTTCACATGGGAGCATAAGCATATGATCCACTTTGAATAGATAAGAAATAAAAGGCATGACACGAAGTCCTTAGAACTCAAAAAGGTCAAAGGCAAAAGAATTAGGGGCATGAAAAGGCAGTGTGCCTGGTAAAAGCAAGATCAAATGCCTTGAAAAAATGAAAAAGAAAAGAAAGTTTAAAATGACAAAAAAGGTCATGACAAAGCAAAGTCAAGATTATGAGAAATCATATATCACAACAAGTGAGAATGAGCAAAAGAAAAGAAATTATAATGAACGTTTAGGGGACTCTGATATTCATAAAAAGAAAGATCCTTAGTAGATAAAAGAAAAAGGTGATGATACCAAGAAGATCACCAATTTCACAAAAACCCTGAATTCAAACAAATTAGCCTTTTTTTATGCTTACCCAATAACAACAATACAACATCTCTCCAAAGACTCTTCAGATTGGGATGTTGAGAGTAGAAACATGACTTTATGACAAGAAATCATCACTCAAAAAAGTGTATGCAATAATATCTTGTCTTGTCCTCGAGGTTCTTAACTTGTAGACATGAAGTAAGTTATGACGAAATCCTTTTTCTTGACCTTAAAATGCTTATCTTTTGAATAGCCATTGACTAAGCCAATATTACAATCCTCCGAAAGACCTTATCAGATCAATTAGATTGTATACATTGCAAATATCTCCGAACACCTGAGGATTAGTTAAGAGAGATAAAATTGAGGGATATCACACAATTCCCATTTCAATCAAATAAAGAAAAGACCAAGTTCATAAATTGAGACAAATCATTTCTAATGAAGGTCTTCCAAATGATTATTTCAAGCATTTCTTGAAAAGATTGCAAGCACTTCGTTCAAATAATTTCTTGAAAAGAAAATTTGATTGTTTGAGATGCATTAATGCAAAGAATGCATGTTTTTAGATCATGTTTCAAAAGTTTTTGGTCAACCTAAAATCAAGTTTTCCAACAGTTTGTGGTAAACTAAAAAAAAAACCACACTTCAAAGCAGTTTTGATTAATTTCAAAATCACTTTTCAAAATAGTTTTTGGTCAACTAAAAATCATACAAAGGTTAGTGAAACCTTAAAATCACATAACTCATGGTCAAGGTGCTCATTGTTTGAAGCCTTCTCAAAGTCCTACAAACGAAGAGCCCCTAGGCAATTTCCAAAATCCTATAAGCGAGGAGCCCCTAGGTAATTTCCAAAGTTCTATAGGTGAGGAGCCCTTATGCAATTTTCAAAGTTCTACAGGTGAAGAGTACCTAGGCAATTCCCAAAGTTCTACTGGTGAGGAACCACTAAGAAAATTTTCAAAGTTTTACAAGTGATGAGCCCCTAGGCAATTTCTAAAGTCCTACAGGTGAGGAGCCCTAAGACAATTTCCAAAGTCCTATAGGCGAGGAGCCCCGAAGCAAATTTTCAAAGTCATATAGGCTAGGAGCCCCTAGGCAATTTCTAAAGTCCTACAGGCAAGGAGCCCCTAGACAATTTCAAAAGTCCTACATACAATGAGCCTCTAAGCAAATTTTCAAAGTCCTACGGGCGAGGAGCCTCTAGACAAATTTCCAAAGTTTTACAGGCAAGAAGCCTCTAGGCAAATTTCCAAAGTCCTATAGGCGAAGAGCCCCTAGGCAATTCCCAAAATCCTATTCGTGAAGAACCATTAGGCAAATTTCCAAAGTCCTACATGCGAGGAGCCCCTAGGTAATTTTCAAAGTCCTATGGGCGAGAAGCCCTTAGGTAATTTCCAAAGTCCTACTAACAAGGAGTCACTAGGTAAATTGTAAAGTCTTACTGGTGAGGAACCACTAGGCAAATTTCAAAATCCTCAAGCGAGAGCCTCAGGTGTTCATGGTTCGTGGGTTCGTCCTTAAACCACGAAATCAGAATAATTATCATAATCATCACCACCATCAATTCATACTCTTGAATAAGCAATAAAGAGACGCTCATAAACAGGTAAGTTTCTCTTCCTTAATCATTAAGAACCTCTCAAAATGTGTTTTGAAAAGAAAACCTTTGGATTAGATCACAAATTTCAAAAGCAGGATTCCTAATCAGTTGTTGTGAAATTTCCATTTTGTCTTGTTCATTGAGTCAACTAAAAATTCAGGTGTCACAAATGTCTTTAAGATCAACCTCTAACGAGCTCAATCTCAAAGAGGGACCGCTGTTGATACCTGATCTTTAGCTCATTTTTTGCATACTTTCAAAAATCTCAAAATTAGGGCTAGGGATCTTGGCCAAGCCTAGAAACCTATTTCTAGAACAAAATAATTTTTTTATCATTTTCCTTCATTTTTATTTAATTTCTTTTAGTCAAAATAAGTGAGAAAATCAAGAAAAATAGCAAATGGAATCAAACAATTCCATAAAAATAGTCATTAGTCTTATTTTAAATTCAATTTCATTAATCGATCATCAATTTTGTAAAATCCCAATCAAGTATGTGTTTTTCCCAAAATTGGGCAAAATCAAATTCGAATTGAACCAAAAATGCAATTAAATCTTTTCTAGTCATTTTTAAGTCATAATGTCTTCATAACAAATGATTCTAGGACCTTGAATTGCATAATGGTTGGTCCAATTGTACAATTTGTCATAAAAATAAAAAAATCCCCAAAATTCGATTGAAAATTAGGAATTTTGGAACCTAAATTAGGAATCATGCCCAATTTGAAATTATCAAACCATGAGACCATCATTTCTATGGTTAATCATATTTGTGTAATTCAATTTTGGCACCAATTTTGCCTAATCAGGTCATTAAGATATCTAATTGAACAAAACCCTAATAACCTAAATACAAAAGTTTGAAAATCTTGAACATGATTATGACAAAAATTGGGGAAAATCACATATTTGGGTTCAAAATGTGATGAGGAATTTAATTTTGGGATTTAATTTTGAAAATTAGGTCAAAATCAAGCTTAATTTGCGAATTTAGTCAAAACCGGGCTTTAAGGGTTGATCGGGTCAACCCGACCCGACTCGGGATACCCTCCTTCTTCGCCCGACTTGCCCAAAATGCACAATAAACCCAGAAAAAATAGTTCAAATCCACAACTTCGTGAACCTTCCTCGATCAATCTAACACGTGCAAATCGAGTTAGCCAGCTGGAAAATATCTGGCTAGCATTAAGGAATCATTCGAATCGATTCAAGGTCGGTAAATAACAAACTTTGGGTGGGCAATTGAGGAATAAAAAACGAAGAAAAACTGAACATTGAGTATGAAATTTGTGTGAGAAATTTACCGCGAGAGAAAAGAGAGAAATATAGAGAAAGAGCACAATGTTAAGAGAGAGGGAGAGAAGTAGAGATCCCTAGATCGAGTGATCGGCGCCGATCGATTGAACGGTGCTGGCAAATCGATCAAACAAGGAGATCTCCTCCTTGGGAAAGCTTGATCTTGAAGGTCTGAAACTGGAGCTCAGGCGGCTTGACCAGGTACCCTTGGATAGAGCTAAAGCCGTCAACTTGAACTCCAAGTGTCAGGGAACAACTTCACGGGTGTCGATTAGTCCGAGAACTCCGATTTGTATACATTTGAAGTAGGTAAACATTACTCATGGCCACGGTTTTTCCAGAAATTCCAGAAAACATGATTTGACTCAATCTTGATGTTCATGTTGTTCTAATCATGATTTTGTATTTGTGAATGTTCAAAACTTGTTTCTAATCACGTTTTATGTCGTTTGATTGCATTTTGAATGGAAAATATGCACAAACCAAGTCGGCTGTTCATGGAAACCTTAAGCCATTCGGAGCCTCGCCGGAGTACATCTCATGGCCAATGGCTGCTCAAGTTAGTCGTCCTTGACTTTGTTTGATGATTTGATGGTCATTTTGATCGGCTTAGATGGTTAGGGTGATTAGAATAGGGGTGAATGTTAGAAAAGTTAGGGAGGTCAGCTCTAAGTTGGCATTTTTAGGTTCGGTTTTTGCCGGTCGGCGAACATCCGCAGGTGTTTCGAGCAGGCTATATTGAAAATAGAACATATGGACTTTACAGTGAATCAATCATAGCAGCAAAATAGTCACCGGAAGGTCGTCGGCGACGGGCCTAAATGTAACGTCTTGAATTCGACCCACTTTCGTGATCAATGAAATTGATATGTATTTCTCATTTCGTTTTAGTAAATCCCACTCGAAACTGATCATTCTCGAGATACTAACCAATAAGGAATGGCTAACTAGGAAAATGGTACGTGGACCCAAGAACTTGACCGTGAATCGGATCCAATTCCGAGGAACGACGAGGGAATATTCGTAACATCCTGAATTTCGCCTCATTTCCAGGATCAATAATATTGATATTATTCCTCATTTAATTTTAGTAAGTCTCGCCCGAAATTGAGCTCTCTCAGGATACTAACCGATAGGGAAAGGCTAATTAGGAAACGGTACGTGGACCAGGGACCCAATAGTGAATCGGGTATCGGTACCGAGAAACGATGAGGAAATATTTTGGGCCAACATGGGCCGATCCTAGGAGGGTGACGGATTTGGTTTGGCCAATGACGTACGATCGGATCGCGGGTGATTCCGCACGACCGAGAGTATGCGTGGCGAGCAAATTCCAAACTTAAACCGAACGATCGCGACATTCGGAACTAGTGATAATTCCTCACATTCTCACGATAATCGAAAACCGTCATGACTCGAGTAACCCTAGGTCGATACGTGTAACTCCCTAAACAGCCGCCCATTAGTGAAAGACCCTAAAATTTTACATTGAGCAATTTTGATCACGGAATTGGATCCGGACTTGGACGTCAAATTTCGGGGTTGTGAGTGACTATTTTGCGAGGACGACGTCATTTTAGTGTAGCCACATGTATTTGAGGTTAGTACGGTCGAAAAATGAAAATTCGGCCCGAAACCGAAAAATGACCATTTTGCCCCTAGGCTATTTTAAGGCATTCCGAATTTTGGATAAGTTTGGGGATTAATTTAAGGATTATTTAAGAATGCATTTCAGCCCAATAATGCAACCAAGTGTTTGACCAAAATGCCCCTCCATTATTTGGATAAGATTTAATGTGGGCCAAGTGTACAAGAGCAATATGAGAATTTTGGAAAGTTGGTCAAAGGCATTAAATACCCTTGTCTCACCCCCATTTCTTCACCACCAAGATATCATCTTCTCTCTCCTCACCCCTCCACCCGCCGGCTCTCTCTCTCCCCTCCTTTCTCGGCCGTGCGACCACCACCGCTAGACCGCCGCCGCGCCGCCGCTCGCCAAGCCACGCCGCCACACACCGTCCAGCACCACCACCGCCCGACTTTATCTCTCTCACTTGTCTTTCTCTTCCGTTCAACGAGGACAGCCGAACCACCCAACCGTGGACGCCGGCGTGAGGAACCGCCGGCCAACCTTGGATCGCCATTTGCCGCCGAACACGCCGCTGTGGACCGGCGATCAGCCACCGTTCCCACCTTTTCAACTGGTTTTAAAGCCTAGATTAAGTGAGTATAAATTCCTAAACCTTGATTAGGACTAATTTTGCCTCTCTAGATAGGTTTAGATGATTTTTTGGGTAAATTAGGTTGAGATTAGGCTTAATTGTGGGCTGATGATTAGTGGATGGTTTTGGGGTATATTTGGGAGTTTAATAAGTTAATTTGGAGGTGGATTAATGCCCTAAATTGGGCTGTTTTGTAGCTGCCCCTTATAGAACCGAATTTGACTCATGTGGCTAAGTTGAGATTTAATTGGATCATCGCCATGATTGCTTGAATTGATTGATTCAATGACTAATTGGTACTTGATCGTGTCCAAATAGATGATGTCACGTGTGTATATTTGGTGGCCGAGAATGATTGATAATGGCGGGCCTTGATTGTGCAAGTTTGTGTGCACCAAATTGTGTGAATTATGTGCTATGCCAAAATGTATTAAATTGAATAATTGGGCATGCCGTGGCTGAATTGAATTATTGATTTTGATTAGGCATGTTGAATTACACGTTGATTTGGCCATCCGTTGATTATGTATATCTGTGAATGTGACACTCTTTGTGCATGACATTATTGCCTGAGTGTGAAAATTTCATGGCCAAGCATTCGTGTGCTAAGGAAGGACATGAGGTGAAATATTATCGTGGCCTTAGGTCGGCTTATTATTGTGGCCTTCGGGTCGTTGGCCTTCAGGTTGATTTATTATTGTGACCTTCGGGTCGTGGCCTTCAGGTCAGTTTATTACTGTTGGCCTTCGGGTCATAGCCTTCAGGTCGGCTTATTATTGTGGCCTTCGAGTCGTTGACCTTCGGGTCGGTTTATCAATTATTGGCCTTCAGGTCGTGGCCTACGGGTTGGTTTATAACTGAAAATGAGTCGCATGCCAGAGTGTATTGTTTGAGGCGATTCATGAGCATGACAAATGCGTGCCGGAGTGTGTTGGCTAATGCGTATGCCGGTGATTCGTGCGTGAGACAAGCACTAATGAGCATGAGCATACGTATGGCGTACGTGTGACCAAGTGTGTCGCGTATGTGCCGTGGATATTATATTGAATTGCCTAACCTACAGGGTCAGCAAGGTAAGTGATATAGGCCCGAGGGCCTAGGTCAATTGTCATTATTACTGGTTGTGTGTTTTGATTGCCTATTAGGAGGTGCATGTTAGCCTAGTTTAGGTTTAGGAGTTTTTACTCGCTGAGATTCGTCTCATTGTTGTACAAACCCAAGCTTTTCAGACCCCCAGACTTGAGGATGCTTGATGCACTAGTGTGTTTTGGGATTCCGCGCTAGCTTGGGCAGACGTCGATCGTGTTCCCCTTATGGACTGAGGGTGCCTGTGTTAGATATTGTTATGTATTACTGGTTGACGTAGGAGAGGGGTATCCCCAGAACCATGAATACGTAGCTTGGTGTTTTAGGGATCAATTCGGGGAGTATGGACCTTTTCGTATCTTTGATGTCCCGATTAACAAGCAAGGTGAGCTAGACCCGTAGTGTCCTGATGGAGAAGTAGTTAGTCCTGAAGCTTCGTCTGATGGGAGTTCAAGTGCTGGAGTGGAACTTGTTGTCTGCGAGACAGATGATCCGGAGCCGATGGAAGCAGAGGAAGAACTAGAACCCATGGAGCAGGACATAGAGCTGGAGGACGTGGACGAGCCAATGGACGCGGATGAGGAGGCCACAGAGGCTGAGTTCGAGTTAGACTCATTAGATTCCGAGGAAGAGATGCCTAATAGTTCTTCCTCCTCTAAGTCCTCTGGTTCTGACTCGGACTGGGTTCCCTAGGTTAATCCTAGTTCTAGATAGATCGGGCTGCACCTTTTTTACCAGAACCCCATCTAAGTCTAGTGTCCCTGACTTCTGGCCACTGACCCTTTTTGACCTTAGTGGCTGTTGACCATTTTTGGGTTCATTGTTCGTATTCCCTGTAAACGAATATTGTAAATATTTTCATAGTAATGAAATGTATATGTTTTCTATCATAGTGGTTTTTGGTGTTGTGCTATCCATGGTTGTCTTGTTTATTGTATGGGTGTATATATATATATACGTTGCTTCCGCATGTGCAATGATCTGTGTGTTGGGCATTGGGTCGGCGACACGTCCTAGGACGTCGCATCAAATTCGACCTCCAAATGGGACGATTGCGCTTCGTGGGGTACGAGGCGTGACAATATTTTAGGCCAATGTGGGCCGATCCAAGGAGAGTGACGGATTTGGTTTGATCAACGATGTACGATCGAATCGCAGGTGATTCCGCACGACCGAAAGTACGCGTGGTGAATAATTCCGAACTTATTCCAAACGATCGTGACTCTTAGAACTAGTGATAAATTCTCGCGTTGTCTTGGAAGTCGAGACCATCACGACTCAGGTAATCCTAGTCGATACACGTAACCCCTAAACAGCCACTCCGTTAGTGAGAGACGCTAAAATCGCATTTGAGTGAAATCGATCGTGGAATTGAGTTCGAACTTCGGTATCGAATTTCGTGGATGTACGTGACTATTTTTGCAAGGACAACGTCGTATAAGTGTGGCCAATTATATTTGGGATCGGTAGGGTCAAAAATTACGATTTTGCCCCTGGACCCCTAGGTGATAATTCCGAATTTTGGAGAATTATTCGGGGACATCTTGGACAATTTCAGCCCCCTTGAGTGCCGAAAATCCTTGGCCTAGATTGCCCCTAGATATTTTAGTTAGACTTAATCCTAGCCATTGGTGTGAGGGCAAGATGGTAATTTTTATGAAGTTGTTCAACCACCCCCACTAAGCCAAGGGTACACACTCTCTCTCAATCTATCTCTCCCCCTCATTTTCTTCATCACCATCACCGGCCACTCCTTCCCCTCCCCCACGCCATTCTCTCCTCTCTCCCTCCTTGCTCAGTCTTGAGCTGCCATCGCCCGTCGGAGCCACCGCGCGTCGCCCGTCTTGCCACCACCTCAGCTGGTCCCATCTCTCTCTCTCTCTCTCTCTCTCTCTCTCTCTCTCTCTCTCTCTCTCTCTGTCTCACCACCACCACCATTACTGTCGCCCCTTGCTCGTGTGAGACCAGCCGAGGGCCATCACTATTACCGCCGCCCATAGGAGTCGCCGGCATCGCCGCTTGCCCCGCCGTGAGCCAGTGACCAGCAACCCGTTTCCCCTCGGATCAGCCACCTTTAGGAGCTTAGGAAACCTTGTGAGTATTAACCCTAAACCCTAATTAGGCTAATTAGCATTTCTAGATAGGATTAGGTTAATTTATGGGTTAATTAGAGGATTTAGCGATAATTAGTGGGCTGATTAATTAGTGGTGGATTATGTGATGATTTGGGAGTCTAATATGTTGATTTCAAGGTCGTTTAGTGCCCTAGAGTGGGCTGTTTAATGGTGGGAATTATTGGATTGAATTGGCCTAAGTTCGATGGATTTAGGGTTTAATGGCGGAAATCCCGAGCATGCTTTGTATTGTCCTTTTGGTGGCTGGTTGTGATTGACTCGATGTTAATTTTGTGATGCTATGTCATATGCCTAGTGTGGCCGAGAATGGAGGAGTATGGCGGGCCTCGAGTGTGTGGATTTATATTGTTCTAATCGCGTGAATTATGCGTATCAATTATGTGCCGTGCAAGATTAAATTGAATTGCTTAAATGGACATGCTAGTATGTTAATTGGGCATGTTGTGACTAAACTAAGCATGTCAAATCGTTATTTGAGCACGTCACGGCATTTGTTTGAGTATGTCTTGGCATGATTTGATTATGTGCCTATATTGGAATTGAATGCTCATTGTGAATTGCATTGTTGCCCGAGTGCCGAAATTGCATGGACACACATTTCGTATGCTGAGCATTGGCCTAATACGAGAATTGTACGAGTATACATGCCTGACATGAGCATGTGATCACATAATCGCCCTGATGCGTCTTATGCGGGGTTTAGATAAAATTTGGTGTGTGTATACATATGATCACTATAATCTCTGATGCGTGTTACGTAGGGTATTGAACTCGTCCTGATGCGTCTTACGCGGGACGATGCCCGGATTGCCAAAAGACGGCCAACCTGATGCGTTTTACATGGGTTCAGTCCGTATATGAAGATCGGTGTTGCGCCTGAAGCATTTTACGCGGGCTAGAGATACTGGGCCTGATACGTTTTACACGGGCCAGGAAGTGTTGGATATTGTCGGATCTGATGCATTTTACGTAATTGATTAATAAATGAGAATTAGCAGTGTGCAAGTGTGCATAATTGAGCCGGAGCATGAGCACGAACGTATTGATGGCATATATGTGCAAAAATGTATTGGCAGGTGTGCGAGCATGTGCGTGTCGGTGATTTGTGTGTGATGTGGACATTAATGGGCATGAGCATGCGCATGGCGTACGTGTGGCTAGTATGTTCGCGTATGTACCATTATTGTGATTATTATATGCCTAGCATGCAGGGTCATTTATGTGATCAATCTGGGACCGAGGGCCTAGGTCAATTGATTATTGGTTGTATACTGGATGTGTGTGGTTGTTTGCCTGTCAGGAGGTGCATGTTAGCATAGTTTAGGTTTAGGGGGTTTACTCGCTGAGATTCGTTCTTACGGTTGTTAAAACTTACATTTTCAGACCCCCGGCCCTGAGGATGTCAGAAGTTCCAATCTGTTTTGGGATCCCATCCCGAATAGACCAGGAGGTGATCGAGTACCCCGTAGGGAATGGGGATACGTATATTAGACATTTTACTACAGTATGGGTCGATGTGGGCGAGCAGCACTTTCAGGCCCACGAGTACATAGGTTAGTGTTTCAGGGTCTACACCGGGACTTTCGGACCTCTTAGGACCTTTGATGTCCCGTTCAACGGGCTAGGTGATAGAAATCCCCAGTGTGCCGATGGAGATCTAGCGAGCCCCGAGGCCTCATTTAGAGAGGATTCTGATGATGGACACAGACCCGTCATTTGGGAGGTCAACGAGCCAGACCCGATGGATGACGAGCCGGTAGACTAGGACTCTAACCCAGAGCCTATGGGGTTAGATAGCGAGCCGAAGCCGATAGAGCAGGACCCCGAGCCGGAGAGCGAGCCAAAGGAGGTCGATTCTGAGGACGAGTCGGTCGAGGCCGTGTCCGAGCTGGATTCCATGGACTCCGAGGTCGAGTTGTCTGACTGTTCTTCCAAGTCCTCGGGATCTTACCCGGACTGGGTACCTTAGATGTAACGTTTCGAATTCGACCCACTTTCATAATCAAATAAAATTGATGTATTTCTCATTTCGTTTTAGTAAGTCTCGCCCGGAACTGATCATTTTCGGGATACTGACCAATTGGGAATGGCTAACTAGGAAAAATGGTACGTGGACCCAAGAACTCGACCGTGAATTGAATCCGATTCCGAGAAACAATGAGGGAATATTTTGTGCCAATGTGGGTCGATCCAAGGAGAGTGACGGATTTAATTTGGCCAACGATGTACGATCGAATCGCGGGTGATTCCACACGACCGAGAGCGCGTGGTGAACGACCCTGAACTTACTCCGAATGATCGTGACCCACGAAACTAGTGATAAATCCTCGTGTTCTCTAGGAAATCGAGACCGTCATGACTCGAGTAACCCTAGGTCGATACGTGTAACCCCTAAACAGCCACCCGTTAATGAGAGACGCTAAAATCGCAAATTGAGCAAAATCGATCGTGGAATTGAGTCCGAACTTCGGTGTTGAGTTTCGTGGGCGTACACGATTATTTTTGCAAGGACGATGTCATTTTTATGTGGCCAATTATATTTGGGATCGATAGAGTCAAAAATTAGAAATTTGATCTAGGACCGAAAAATTACCAAATTGCCCCTTGTGCCCTAAGCTTGGATTCCGAATTTTAGAAATTTATTAATGGATATTATGGTCTTGCTTATTATTATTGTTGTTGTTGTTAGAATCCTTGGATCTTAGTGCCCTTAGATATTTTTGTCTAGAAATCATCCTAGCCCTTAATTAGAGGATATGATGGTCATTTTTGAGTGTTTGGTCAACCACTCTACTAAGCCAAAGCCATATACACTCTAGTCTCACTCTCTCTCCTCCCATTTCCTCCCATCATCAGCCGGCCATCCCCTCCTCTCTTCCTCTCCCGTGAGCTCTCTCTCTCCCTCTCTCGGCCGTGTGCCGCCCGCCGGAGAGCAGCCGCCGCTCGCTGGTGCCGCCGCCGTGTGCCGCCGTCCCCCTCGCCTCACCACCACTACCTAGCCGTCCCATTCTTTCTCTCTCCCTTCCCTCAGCCGCGTGAGCAGCCCCCCACCGTGGACCACCGTATGCAAGCCACCACCGCTCGCGCCGCCGTGGAGGCTGCCCGTCACCGCCGCTTGCGCCGCCATGGAATCAGCTCAACCTTGCCATTTTCCCCACTTGTTCAGCCTTGTTGGGAGGTTAGGAATCCAAGTGAGCACAATCCTAAATCCTAGTTAGGCTAATGTACATTTTTAGATGAGGTTTAGGGGTTATTTAGGGTAATTTAGAGGTTAATTTATGGAGGATGTTAGGGGCTGATCTTGTGGCTATTTTAGTGGCTTAGTGTGATAATTTAGAAGAGGTTTAATAGCCTATGGTGTGCTGTATGGTGGCTGAGCATAGGCGCCTTGATTTGGGTGAAAAGTTGGATTTAGCAGCTGTAATTGGTGGACCGCATGGTGGTTGTTTTCATGCTGATTCTTGTGGTCTAATGTGGTGATTTGGAAGTGAATTAGTGGCCTAAGGTGGGCTGTTCATGGCTGATTTAGTCTGGATTGAATCCGGGCCATATTTGATCAATCATGCCTTAGTGGGAATCGTCGAGTGTTTTGTGAACGGACCATGAGGAGGTTGAATTGAACGCGAATTGACGATAGTATTTTGATGCCACGTTGAGTACTTATGTGGCCGCGATTTGAGGGAGCCTTGGGGGTCATAGACTTGTGAATTCTAATGATCTAATTTCGTGATTTCGTGTGCCAAGTTTGTGCCATGTCTGGATTGAATGATTTGTTTAGTTGGGCTTGTTATATATTGAATGGAGCATATTGCATTGTGAATTGATCAAGTGGTGTTGTGCAATTGGATGCTCATTGTGAATCATAAATGCCCAAGTGTGAACGTTATGGCCATGAGTGTGTATTTTGAACATTGGCATAACACGTGCATATGTGAGTGTGCACAAATGACATGAGCATGTGATCACCTAAAATGCCCTAATGCGTTTTACGCGGGGCTCAGATAATAATTAGTGCTTATGAATGTGTGATCGCATAAAGCCCTGATGCGTTTTACACGAGGTATTGAACCCGTCTTGAGGTGTGTTACGTGGGACGATACCCGAACTATCGGAAGATGACCAACCTGATGCGTTTTACGCAGGTTTTGTGTCACGAGCATGATGCGTTTTACGCGGGCCAGAGATCGATCTCGAAGTGATAAACCTGATGCGTTTTATGCGGGTTAGATGAGAATTGGTAAATGGTAAGTGTGCAAGAGTGCAAGTGTGCGAAAGTGCATTGATGAGCATGAGCACGAGCATGAGCACGAGCATATGCATGACATGCGTTGTGACCAAATGATGTGTGCATATGCCACGATTGGGTTCTGTGTTATTATTGTGGATTTGTAAAGTGCCTAACCTGCAGGGCCAAGTAAGTATTGAATTTGGGCCAAGGGCCTGAGTCATTTATGTTTTGGATTGTGCGTTGTTTAGTGCTCGTCAGGAGGTGCATGTTAGCCTAGTTTAGGTATAGGGGGCCTACTCGCTGAAATTTATTCTCACTGTTATTTAAACCCATCTTTTCAGACCCCCCGCCTTGAGATGTCCGCAGTACCTATTCATTTTGGGATCCCTTATCGAATAGACTGGGAGGAGACAGTGTATCCCGCAGGGAACGGGGATTTTTATGTCAGATACCTGACTACAGTTTGGGTCAATGTGGGCGAGCAGCTGGACCAGGCCCATATGTACATAGGGTGGTGTATCAGGGACCTTACAGGGACTTACGGACTCCTTCGATCTTTTGAGATCCTGTATAGCGAGTCAGGAGATGTTGATCCTTAGTGTCCCGATAGGGACTTAGCGAGTCCCGACCGTGCGTCCGAGAAGAGCTCTAGTGCTGACTTAGGGCACAGGCCAGATGTTTGGGAAATGGACGAACCAAAGCAAATGGAGGAGGAGCCGGAGGATGGGCATTCAGACCCGGAGCCAATGGATTCTGAGGATGAGCCTGAACCAATGGAGCAGGATCTCGAGATGGAGGCAGCACCAAAGGAGGACAATTCAGACGAAGAGTCATTCGGGATCGATACCAAGTTGAAGTCCATGGAGTTCGAGTCGGTGTCGTCTGAGAGTTCTTTCGACTTGTCGAGTTCTTACACATACTGGGAGCCCTAGAGTAGACCTTAGACCCTAGATAGGTCAGGTCAGTATCTTTTTGACCGGAGCCCCACCTAATTATAGTACCCCTGATCGCCCGGGCCACTTACCCCTTTTTATCAATAGTGGCCGCTGACCCGCTTTTGATTTTTGATGTTCATGCTGTATATGAATATTGTATATGTTCTCCCTATTAATGTAAGTGTATATTTGTAGTCATGTTGATTGTTCTATCCTTGGTTTCGTATTTGATTTGTACAAGTGTTTACGTTGCTTCCACATGTACCTTGAGCTCTGTTTGGGTGTTAGGTCGGCGACGCGTCCTGGGACGTCGCACACAAATTCGACCGTGGTAGGGATGCGGCGCATCGTAGGATTCGGGGCGTGACATTAGGATTTAGCCATATCTTTAGTTAGGTCGGGCTAGTACCTTTTGATCGGAGCCCTTTCTTAGGTTAGTGTTTAGACTAACCTCCCGGGCCACTTATCCTTTTTTGTCAGTAGTGGCCGTTGACCCGCTTTTGGTCAAAAGTGATACAATGAGGAAGAGAGAGAAAGTGTCTTTGCAAAATACACCCAAAGATGATGGCCAACATCAATTCTTGCCCAACAAGCCAAGATCAATGGCTAGGATTGAATCTTGCAAAATAAGCTAGTGATGGCTTCCAAAAGACTTAGGGACAAAATGATAATTTCAGTCCTTAACACTATTCGCGACACTATTCGCATGGGCTTGGGCTTGGGCCAACAAACTTGGGCTTAAGCTTAAACGGGCCCAATTTGAAGAGAAATGGGTTTGAAAAGGTTAATGGGCTTTCCTTAAGCACTCCACATGGGCTTGGGCTTGCCCCGGGTTAGTCGGGGTCTACCTCGACTAACCCGAAAAGGAAAGTCTTTGAACTATCCTTAATCAAAAACTTATAAACCGGACCAAGGCTTGTGGCTAAACTTTAATGGGAAATGCTCCTAATACAGCTTATTCGAGTTAAGCGGCCTGGGTGTCGCTAGCGTGACTTATGGTTGATTCGTCAATCAATCTATATTCGAGTCTCGTCGATCCATGGATCATTCTTGGTTGTCATGTAATCATGCATAATTGACTTATTTACTCGGGGCATGTGGTCTTGTGATAGCTTAGAATCGTTCGGGTTTAGTATAATGATCATGTAGAATCACCAACAATCCGACAATATATACGTCTGTCGAATCGATTCCTAACCTTTCACTAATTGACCCGTGACATCATAAGGTTGTCCTGCATCAATCTTTATAGTCGAGCTATTTTCCATAGTCGAGTACTCTAGTTAAGCGCATTTCCCAACCCTCAATTGCCCTTCCTAATCTAATAGTTGACCCATGTACGATTCTTGAATCGACTCATGGTCTAACCCTGCTATTAGTGTGCATTGACAGTTTAAGCCACTTCTATTACCGAAATAGGGTTCGAATCGAGGATGTCACACCACATATATTAGCATGTATAATTTTAAGAAGCTTTACGCTTCTTGTGACACATTTCTTAGTGTGTTTTGTTTGTTTATCTTTAATATAATCAATATACACTCCAAGATCTCTAAAATCCAAATTCGAAATAATTTCATTCTTTACTAATCTTTGCATTCTTTCTTGGATACGTGACTCAAACATTTATTCCACAAGTAAACAAAATTCTCATCAACGAAACTACGTTTAGTGCCAACATTGCAATGCAAGTCATTAAAGTCTCAACAAAAACATTATCATGTTTAAACTTGTAGAGACCATCACATAAAATTCTAGTTCCAATAAGATTATTATTCTTAAAAAATATGAAAGATCCAGAACCAAACTTAAAAGAAAATCTTGCTATATCAAGTTTTGGTAAAGACACTAAATTGCAGGAAAATGTAGGTACATAAAGGGTTCCAAACAACTCGAAATAATACACAATATCCAAGATTAAAAGATAAATGCCAATGCCTTCAACTAGAACTTTGTTTCTTCCCTGTGAACACATAGTTCTCATTTGGCTTTATGGTTTAGATCGCAAAAAATCCATGTATCGTATTTGAAACATGAGTAGTGGCATCAAAATCAATCCACCAAGTATTATGAAGAACTTCAGTAAAGTTTGATTCAAAATGTACTAAAACACAAGGCTTACCTTTCTTTTTCAAACGAAACTTTACGTTTAAGGCAATCTTTCTTCAAGTGTAATTTTATTACAAAAGTGATACTTAATACGATTGTGTTCCTTCTTGTGGATTTGAGAAGCCTTAAAAATGTCATCAAGGCCCTTACCAAAAAAAAATGTCATCAAGTTGCGTGATCTTTTCTTCTTGCTCTTTCCACCTTTTCTTTTGAAATTCTGTTCAACTTCCTAATGAATTAAGAGATGAATAGAACAAGCTTTTTTATTCTTTATCCTTGTTTCCTCTTGAACAAGCATACCGGCTATTTACATTCCATTTATCCTTTGTAGTGTTATAATTTATTTGAAATGACCCATATTTTTCATGAGAAAGGGAATTAAGTACGAACAATACTAAAAAGCACCCATCCACGTTCATTCCCAAAGTCCTTAATTTTGCTACTAGGTTCATCATCTTAAGACCATGCTCATGCATGGTATGTGAACCATCATATTTCATGGTGGTCAAAGTGTTCATTAATGGCCAACAGGTATGTGCCCCTGCTAGTAAAGGGATTGAGGGTTGGGACACTAGTATCACAGGTGCGAGGTTCGACTCTGAGTGTAGAGCAAAAGTCAAAGAGTAAGTAGAGTTATAGATAGGTAAAAACAAAAAAAGTGTTCTATAATGTACCAGTAAGTGATTTATCAACAGTTTAAGAATGCTCTTCGATAAATTTCATAAATTCCGTAGTACCATTAGTTTTAGGAAGAGTAGTCTTTAAGTTATTTGCAAATTTCATTCTCATAAACATTATACTTAATTTGTTCAATCTTTCCCAAGCTTTATGGAAAGACTTTTCATTATCGCTACTCTCATTAGTGATAGTAGCTGGTTCTTCAACTTGAAGTGCTAAATCAAGATCTAAGACACCTAAGTAAAACTAGACTTGTTCACACCAATTAAAGAAATTCAGTCCATTGAATAAGGAACATAAGAAGCACACGAATGGAAAGAAATAGGTACAGATGCTGCAAATATGTAAGAAAACACTCGTACATTAATTCTTTGAGAATATCACATAATTATATTCAAATTAAACAATATATGTACATTATAGTTCTCCTTTGGGTACTCTACGATAGACAAACATACATTAAATTATAATGATGCTAATAACTTTTATTTGGTAATTATTAATACGCTTGATTAAAATTTACTTGCTATCTTTAGATATACAAACAAATGTAACAAGACATATTAATTACCAACTATTGCGTTTATGAATTATAAGAAATTGATTAACCTTTGGGTGAAATCCTAAGTTCTTACAATAAATGAACTTCAATATCCCTATGTCACCAATAAGGATATATTGTTGGGATTTTGGAATCCAAAATCCATAGAATTGAATGAAAAGTGTGTGGATGAAAGTGTCCCACATTGAATAGAAGAAAGATAGGAGATGGGTTTAGATAGTTGAGCCTCACAAATGGGTTTAGGCCCCAAGGGGTACTCCACTTTTGTGGAAGGGAGAGGAGCTACGTCAAGCTAGGTCGGTCGGTTCCCCCCCGCGCGCGCGCGCCGCCGACGCCGTCTGTCCGACCAGCTCAGTTCGGTCCGGCTCCACTTTCTATCGATTTTTATTTTTTCCGAACAGACATGATGTTTAGAATTAACCAAACCAGTTCAAGTGAACCTTCGCTACTATTCACGAAAACTTGCAACTCTTCATTTTCGCCACTTCAATATGACTGAATAGTTAGTTTGGATATAGTGACACTTCGTGACATCGGCATTCCCGCGAGACATTTTTCCGACACACTCTACACATATTCACTTTATCATTGTCATTTTGTGCGATTATTCTGCAAAATTGCGTACGTAGGTGTCCTCCGAAAACGTACCGCTTCAGAGAAACGAGATCCGTTCTATCTTGGGAGACGATTGTCCAATATCCTCGGGTACTGATTGAGGGGTCAAATTCGTCTTAAGGACACGACATTATTTTATTGAGCTTGGATCAATATTCTGTTTATTTAGTTGTACTACTTTCAGGTTAGTTTTCCTAACGTTTGATTTTAATTTCTGGTATACGAACTTAGCTGAACTACAATCTTAAGACGAATTTTCATTGAATTGTTATTCTGTTTTCAATTTGCTTCGGTTCTGTTCGTATGCTTCTGAGTTAATACAAGTATTCAGTTTACTTCGTATGTTCCTTGTCATAGTCGTATTCTGCTTCGGTTCTGCTGTATTATGTATACAAGTACTTGTTACAATTTTTCGTTTATGTTCATATTAAAATTTTCAATTCTGTTCATGAACAAATTTTTCGTTTCTGTTCACATTAAAAATTTTCAATTCTGTTCGTAGTCATATATTTCCAATTCTATTCGTGAATATGTTCTGCTTTTATATTTCAGAAATGGCTTCGGCTTCGACTCCGGTCAACCCTATTCCGAATCACGGAGAAAAGCCAGAAAAGTTCAATGGTACGGATTTCAAGAGATGGCAACAAAAGATGTTGTTCTATCTCACGACCTTGAACTTAGCTAGATTCCTCAATGAGGATGGTCTTAAATTGAACGTTGGAGAGACAAATAAAGAAAAGGTTGTTGCTATTGATGCATGGAATCATTCTGACTTCCTGTGTCGTAACTATGTCCTCAACGGTCTAGACAATACTCTCTATAACGTCTATAGTCCACTTAAACTGGCTAAAGAGTTATGGGATAGTTTGGACAAGAAATACAAAACCGAAGATGCCGGATTGAAGAAATTCATTGTTGGTAAATTTCTGGACTTCAAGATGGTTGATTCAAAGACCGTCTTAAGTCAGGTTCAAGAGCTTCAAGTGATTATGCATGATATTCATGCTAAAGGAATGACTCTAAGTGAGTCATTTCAAGTGGCTACCTTCATTAAAAACTGTCACATCCTGGAGAAATTTCAAAAATTATCTCAAACACAAGAGAAAGGAGTTGTCACTTGAAGACTTGATTGTTCGATTGAGGATAGAGGAAGACAATAGGAATTTCAAGAAGAAAGTTGACAGCAATCTGGCGGTCTCAAGAGCCAATGTTGTTAAAGAAGGATCAAAACCCAATAAGAAGAGGAAAAACTATTGACAAGGATCCACCCAAGGCTTGAAAAAATTCATTGGCAAATGCTACAATTGTGAAAAGTCTGGACATCGTGCCAAAGACTGTAAAACCAAGGAAAGGAAGGTGACTCAGGCGAATGTGGTAGAACAGATTTCCAATGGTGTTGATGATATCAATCTTACTGCTATGATATCCGAGTGCAATATGGGGGGAAACCTCAAAGAATGGTGGATTGATACATGTAACATCCTGAATTTTGACCCGTTATCGGGACCAATAAAGTGTATATTGATTCTCGTGTAATTTTAGTAAGTCTCGCCCGGAATTGATCAATCACAGGATACTAACCAAATGGGAAAGGCTAAATAGGATCAGGTACGTGGACCGAGAACCCAATCGTGATAGGGCGCCGATTTCAACGAACGTTGAGGAAGTATTTTGAACTATTATAGGCCGATCTCAGGAAAGGGGCAGGTTGATATTGTCAGCAAGCACGATCGGATCGCGAGTGATTTCGCATGACCGAAAGTGCGCCTGACAAAGGAAACCCGATTCTAATCCAAACGATCGTGACCTCAGGTGCTAGTGATAATTCCTCTCGTTCTCTCGATATTGAGACCCTCACAATTTGGACAATCTTAGGTCGATACGCGTAACGCCTAAACAGCCGCCTGTTAGTGAGAGACCCTAAAACGACAAATCGAGTAAATTAGATCGCGATATTGGACCCGGACTTCGATATCAAAATTTCAAGGGTAATTACGACTATTTTGCAAGACGGACGTCAATTTGGATTGGCCATTCATGTTTGGGATTAAAACGGTTGAAAACTGAAAATCTGTCAGAAAGTGAGAAGAAGACCATTTTGCCCCTGGGAACGTCGAGGCCGAATTTGGAGGCCGTTTGAGGTTATTTTTCATGGCCAAGGCCATTTTGGGGTAGCCAAGTGTGTTTGGAGTGATTCTGGACAAAAAGTAGAATTTCGACAAAAATTGGAAAATAATATTATTTTATTCCCGAAAACTTTGTAGTCGATTTTCGAGGGCTTAGAAAGTGAATTTCGCGATTCCGACTCTGGATTAGGTCTCACAGGAATATTTAGGACCGGTATGAGCGAAAATTGGAATTTCGGTTCGGGACGGAAAAATGACGGAAATGCCCCTAGGCCATTTTTGATTAATTCCGAATTTTGGGGCAATTTTGGGATTTAACCAAGGTTGGTTAAGGTTAACTAGGGTTGGTTAACCATGGTTAAGGACAAATGACCATTTTACCCTTGCATTATTGATTTGGAAGCATTTTTAGCCTTTGGATTAAGGGTATTTTGGTCATTTAGGCTAGGATCTTGACATGTGTCCTCCACTCACCCCTCTCTTGACCATCTTTGACCCTCTCTCTCTCTCCTCAGCTCACTCACTTCCCGCGTCTCACTCTCTCTCCTCCCGCTTCTCTCTCTTTCTCTCGGCTGCTTCATTTCTTCTTCACCGAACAGCACCGTCGGCCACTGTTCACGCCGGAATAGTGGTCCTCGCCGGAGCTGCTGGTCACTAGCTGCCGTACACAGTCCCCTGGTGCCGTCCCCAGCCTTGTCGCACCCTTTTCCCCTGCTCCCGCCGCCCGTGACAGCCGCTCCAGCCGGTTCGTAGAAGACGCCGTTGCCGTCGCCGGGCTCGTTCCCGCCTGGCCGCGCCGCCGTGCGCCATCCCTCCGACCATCCTAGCCTCCGCCATCTCTCTCCCGTCACCCCAGCCACCAATCAGACCGGCGCTCCCCTGTTTTGGCCGAGAGGTGGCCGTGAGCTTCGCCGGACCGCCGTGAGCCGCCGGCTTGCCTTGGAGCGCCGCCGTCGATTGTACCGCTCGTCGGTAATCGGCCGCTCGCTCTCGTCGTCCCGCGTCGACATTAGGCGAGTAAAATCCCTAATCCTTGAATTAGTCTAATTGTGCTAGATTAGGAGGTTTGATTAGGGTAATTAGGCTAATTAGGACCTAATTGGGTGTGTTTTGTGCAAGGGATTATTAGTGGACCTAATTAGGACTAATTATAGTGGTTTAATGGTGAATTAGAGAGGAAATGATGGCTGATTTGGAGTGGGCCTCATGGGCTCCGAATTTTGTCCTAATGGCCCAATTGGAAATTAAATGGGCCTTGATTGTTGGAATTAAATTAAATTTGTTGAAGCCCATTAGAAATTAAATGGGCCCTTGACGTTGGAATTAAATTGAAATGGTTTGAAGCCCATTGGAAAATTAATTGGGCCTTTGATGTAGATTGACTTGAATTTGTTTGAAGCCCATTGGGAATTAAATGGGCCTTTGATTGTGAAATTCCACGTTGGTTTTGATATGATTTAAGAATATAACTGTGACCGACGGGTCAGGCCTACGGGTCGAATATAATTGTGACCGACGGGTCAGGCCTACGGGTCGAATATAATTGTGACCGACGGGTCAGGCCTTCGGGTCGATTTAATTGTGATGACCATTGGGTCATGGCCTTCGGGTCGATTTATACAACTGTGGGCCTTCGGGTCGGGCCTTCGGGTCGAATGATTGATGACCATTGGGTCATGGCCTCCGGGTCGATGCTCTGTTTGTGAATTATAACGATGTGAGAGCCTAACCTGCAGGGCTGGAGTAGAAGAATTGGACTGAGTGTCCTAATGAATTTTATAATGGTTGATTTACTGGTTCAGTGTTTCATGTGTTTTATTTGCCCTCTAGAGGTGCACTTTAGCCTAGTTTAGAATTAGGGTTATTACTTGCTGAGTTTATCTCACGGTTGTGGTAAAACCGATTTTCAGACCCCCGTACATAGGATGCCGAGGAGGGCCCCTCTTTTTGGATATCCACATCGGATTCAGAGAGATGTTAGCGTTCATCCATGTGGAGACGGGTCAGCATACGTTAGATATCACTCGGTTGTGCTGGTAGATGTGGGAGAGCAATATAACCAAACCCATGAGTATGTAGCCTGGTGTTATAGGGGAGCTAATGGCGTAACCGGACCTTCGCTCAGGACCTTTGATGTTCCGATATATATAAATGGCGTCATGATTCCTCAAATGGTGAGTGGAGAAGTTTCTGATCCTCCAGCCTCTCTTAGCATGAGTAGCGTGGGTGATACCGTGGACGGACCGATAGCTATGGACGAGGTGCAAGGAGATGAGCAAGTTATAGCTGACGATGTGATTGAGGAGGAAGACGAAGAACAGAATTTGGAAGTGGTAGGAGAGAATGTTGAAGCAGTAGGAGAAGTAGCAGAAGTTGGATCGGACGAGGAAATACTATCGGAGGAGGATTCTTCTGAGGAATCTGCAGCACCATCCGATCCAAACCGGGAGCCATAGAGCAGGTTTCAGTGTTAGGAGTTAGACTAACCCTCTTTTTGAATTGTAACCCTCTCCCAGGCAGTAAGCTGTTAATCCCTAGGCCACCGATCCTTTTTGTTTAGTGGCCTTTTGATGTATTCTTTTTGGTTGTAAATAAATAGTTTGTATAAGTTTTAAAAATGGTGTTTATATGTTAGTATTTCTTTAGCATATTAATGTTTATTACTATCCATGGTTATAATTGCATGTCTGGGTGTATATATATATATATATACGTTGTTTCCGCATGTGGCGTGTAGTTGCTCTGATTCGGGTTTCGGGTCGGTGACGCAAATCCTGGGAGCGTCGCACCTCAAGTCGACCTACGTGCGGATGTTCAGCCTTCGTGGGGTACGGGGCGTGACATCCCCGTTCGAATTGGTATCAGAGCAAGGACAGCTCTGTTTGATCAAGTGAGCTTTGGAGTGATAAGGAGAAATGACCATGGGTAGCTGTAGGGTGACTTAGTGTGCTAAGTGTACCTCCAGAATGTTTGTGTTTGACTGTTGTGGTGGTTGATTGAACCAGTATTGTGCAGGTGCGGCAGGACCCAAGGTAAGTTTGCAAGTCCTTGGGTGAAAATCATGTGCTGTTGTTGTTAGCCGCATGCTGAGTGCTTAATTGTTTCTATGTGTATACCTGCCTAGGACTTAGACCGGTTAGTTGGTTTAGGTCTCTAATTCCTGGATGGAATTATAGCAGGTAGTCGAGCACTCAGGGTAAGAAGATGAGCAGTGAAAGAGGAAGAGTGGGAAGGGCCCCAAGGAGGGGCGCAGGAAGAGGAACTCGAGGTAGAGGTCGTGGTAGAGCAAGAGCGATAGAGAACATAGTTGCGGGTGCTAGAGAGGAAGAGAATCCTAGAGTTGGTGTTGGGGCTGCGGCAGACCCCAGAGCTGATGTTAGGCAGGCGGAAGATCCGCGCATGGAAGGAGTTCTTAGGGCGCTAGACCGAATTGGTAATGTGATGGATAGGCAGGCGCAGGAAAGAGAGAATGCGACCGCTCAGGCTGCTGAGGCCGCAGCCGTTGCTGCCGTCCATGAGAATCAAGCCCAAGCCCAGCCAGTGCAAGCTCAACCAATGGTGGCACCGAGACCAATGCACCAGTTGGTGGAGCATTTCCTTAAGTTGAAACCGCCCAAGTTCACGGGTAGAGGTGACCCTGAAACCGCCCCGCGTTGGGTGGAGGAGTTGGAAAAAGCATTTGAGCTGTTAGAGTGTACTGAGAGGGAGAAGATCTCCTTGGCATCGTATCAATTGCAGGATAATGCCCACGATTGGTGGAAGGCGGTTAAGGATAAAGTGTTTCCAGAATTTATGGAACCGACCTGGGCGATATTTGTAGAGCATTTCTATGGGCAGTTTTTCTCTGAGAGTGCCCAGGAGAAGAAAATGGCAGAGTTTATGAGGCTTCGTCAGGGATCGATGACAGTGGTACAGTACGAGGCAGAGTTTACCAGACTATCTAGATTTGCCCCAAGGATGGTTGAGAATCCCCTGGACAAGGCTCGAAGGTTTCGGGATGGACTGAAACCGGAACTTCGCACTCAGATGCTTTTATTGAATATCAGAGATTATCGAGAGTTATATGAGCGAGCTCAGACTATGGAGCGGGATCAGATTGAAAGGGCATCAGCATCGGGTTCAAGGTTTATTCCTAATCGGGACAATCGTCGCTTTGTAAGGAGACCAATGGCCAGTAATAGACGGTTTGTTCCGCCCCCGAGAAGGATTATCGGGAAACCCAGTCAAGCGCCAAATAGAATCGGAGCTTGCTTTCGTTGCGGGAGTTTGGGACATCAGATAAAGAATTGCCCCCAGCAACGAGTTTCGGGACCCCCAGGACCACAGCAGCAACCCCGAGCGGGAAATCAGGTCGGGAATCCTCCACAGGCTACTCAGGGTAGACCACCGGCACAAGGACGAGTATATGCTATGGCGCGAAAGGATGCTGAGGACGCGCCGGGTGTGGTCACAGGTACTGTTTCTCTCTGCGATCATGCAGCCTATGCGTTATTTGATCCCGGGGCAACCCATTCATTTATTTCTGAGCAGTTTGTTAGATTGGTTGGTCTGGAGCCTGTTTTACTTGAGATTATGTTGTGTGTGACGACCCCACTGCATGATAGGGTGTTAGTATCATTGGGGTGCTTGGACTGTAAAATTGTAATTGGAAATGTTAAGGAAAGGATTGATTTAGCTGTGTTAGCCATGTATGACTTTGATGTGATTATTGGTATGGATTGGCTGACTAAACAGAAAGCCGTTATGGATTGCGGCAGCAGGACGATCTAATTTAATCCGATTGGTCGTCCTAAGTTTGAATTTCAGGGAAATCGAGGAGGAACCTCGATCCCTTGGATTTCCTCAGTGGAGGCAACAGAGATGCTTGAGGAAGGTTGTGAGGGGTATTTGGTTAACGTTAAGGATCCGATATTGGTGGAGCCTAAATTGGAAGAAATCTCTGTAGTATGTAATTTCCCCGAGGTTTTTCCTCAAGAGTTGCCGGGTTTACCACCAGAACGAGAAGTGGAATTCGTAATAGAGTTGGCCCCAGGAACTGAGCCAATTTCTAAGGCCCCATATCGGATGTCGTTGTCGGAACTGAAAGAGTTGAAAGTTCAGATGCAGGAGTTACTAGACAAGGGATTTATTCGTCCTAGCGCGTCTCCTTGGGGAGCGCCAGTCCTGTTTGTAAGGAAAAAGGACGGGACGTTGAGGTTATGTATAGATTACCGGCAGTTGAATCAGGTGACTATAAAGAATAAATATCCACTGCCAAGGATCGACGACTTGTTCGATCAATTGCAAAGGGCGTCAGTATTTTCCAAGATTGATCTACGGACAGGGTATCATCAGTTAAGAATTCGGAAGGAGGATATACCCAAGACTGCATTTAGGACGAGGTACAGGCATTATGAGTTTACGGTCATGCCCTTTGATTTAACGAATGCCCCTGCAGCTTTCATGGATCTGATGAACAGAGTTTTTAAGGAATTTCTGGATCAGTTCGTCATCGTGTTCATTGACGATATTCTGGTGTATTCGAAGAGTTCAGAAGAACATGAAGTGCATCTTACTGAAGTTCTACGGACGTTAAGGGAACATGCGCTTTATGCGAAGTTCAGCAAATGTGAGTTCTGGCTTAGCAAGGTAGCATTCCTTGGACATATCGTGTCGGGGGAAGGAATATCTGTGGATCCGACTAAGATTGAAGCAGTGCTAAAGTGGCCCAGGCCGACGTCAGTGACAGAGATCAGAAGTTTCTTAGGACTGGCTGGCTATTATCGACGTTTTGTGGAAGGATTCTCGTCGATAGCCACGCCCTTGACGCGATTACTGAAAAAGGAAACTAAGTTTGAATGGGACGATAAGTGCGAACGAAGTTTTCAGGAACTTAAGCACAGACTGACGACAGCTCCAGTTTTGACTATCTCCTCTGGACCTGGTGGATTTGAGGTTTATAGCGATGCTTCGTTCAAAGGACTGGGTTGTGTGTTAATGCAACATGGAAAAGTAATTGCGTATGCGTCGCGTCAGTTGAGACCTCATGAAGTGAATTATCCGACGCATGACTTAGAGTTGGCTGCCATCGTCTTTGCACTCAAAATCTGGAGGCATTATTTATGTGGGGAAAAGTTTCAGATCTATACGGATCATCAGAGCCTCAAATACCTGTTCTCGCAGAAAGAGTTGAATATGAGACAGCGTAGATGGATGGAGCTTCTTAAGGATTATGATTGCGACATCCTGTATCACCCTGGAAAAGCGAATAGAGTGGCAGATGCACTGAGTCGCAAGTCTAGCATGGCACACTTGATGATCAAGGAATGAACGTTATTGGAAAAGCTCCGAGACTCGGAATTTAAATTGGAATTAAGCCATGTGTCGAATCTGCTGGCTACTTTGAGGATCGAGCCGGAGATTCAAACTAAGATTAAGGCTCTGCAGTCCATAGATCAGGAAATTCAGAAGATTGTGGGAATGGATGCCTCGGCAAGGAAGCCGGACTTCTAAGTATCAGAAGATGGAGTCCTGAAGTATAGAGGACGATGGTGTGTGCTGGATGATATTGAACTTAAGGAAGAAATATTAAGAGAAGCTCATCGCAGCAATTACAGTATTCACCCTGGTAGTACGAAAATGTATCAGAATCTACGGCAGCATTATTGGTGGAACGGATTGAAAACGGATGTGGCCAGACATGTGGCTAAGTGTTTGACGTGCCAACAAGTAAAGGCACAACATTGTAAACTTGGAGGACTGCTGCGACCGTTGGAAATTCCCGAGTGGAAATGGGAACACATAACCATGGACTTCGTAACGGGATTACCGAGGAGTCAGAGAGGGCACGATTCAATTTGGGTGATAGTGGATAGACTGACTAAGTCAGCGCATTTTCTGGCAGTGCGCAAGGATTTGGAGTTAGAAAAGTATGCAGAGCTGTATGTAAGACAGATTGTGAGACTGCATGGAGTGCCAGTGACGATTACTTCAGATCGTGATCCGAGGTTTACGGCGAATTTCTGGAAAAGTTTACAGACGGCATTGGGGACCATGTATTTTTAAAGGTGTCGCCTATGAAAGGGTTATCCCGATTTGGCAAGAAAGGGAAATTGAGTCCGAGATTTGTTGGCCCGTTTGAGGTTTTGGAAAAGATTGGCGATATGGCATACAGACTGGCCCTGCCACCAAATTTGTCCCAGATACATAATGTCTTCCACGTGTCGATGTTGAGAAAGTATGAACCAGATCCGACACACGTTCTAAGATACGAAGAAATAGACGTGGACGACAGGGTGTCGTACGTGGAGAGACCAGTCAGAATCGAAGATAGAAAGGATCGAGTGCTTCGGAATAAGACAATCTCGATGGTTAAAGTAGTTTGGGAGCACCACGGAACAGAGGGCGCTACTTGGGAAAGCGAGGAAGCTATGCGACTTCAACACCCCCAGTTGTTCGAAGAGCAGGTTTGAAGTGCAAATTTCGAGGACGAAATTTTTGTAAGGGGGGAAGAGTTGTAACATCCTGAATTTTGACCCGTTATCGGGACCAATAAAGTGTATATTGATTCTCGTGTAATTTTAGTAAGTCTCGCCCGGAATTGATCAATCACGGGATACTAACCAAATGGGAAAGGCTAAATAGGATCAGGTACGTGGACCGAGAACCCAATCGTGATAGGGCGCCGATTTCAACGAACATTGAGGAAGTATTTTGAACCATTATAGGCCGATCTCAGGAAAGGGGCAGGTTGATATTGTCAGCAAGCACGATCGGATCGCGAGTGATTTCGCATGACCGAAAGTGCGCCTGACAAAGGAAACCCGATTCTAATCCAAACGATCGTGACCTCAGGTGCTAGTGATAATTCCTCTCGTTCTCTCGATATTGAGACCCTCACAATTTGGACAATCTTAGGTCGATACGCGTAACGCCTAAACAGCCGCCTGTTAGTGAGAGACCCTAAAACGACAAATCGAGTAAATTAGATCGCGATATTGAACCCGGACTTCGATATCAAAATTTCAAGGGTAATTACGACTATTTTGCAAGACGGACGTCAATTTGGATTGGCCATTCATGTTTGGGATTAAAACGGTTAAAAACTGAAAATCTGTCAGAAAGTGAGAAGAAGACCATTTTGCCCCTAGGAACGCCGAGGCCGAATTTGGAGGCCGTTTGAGGTTATTTTTCGTGGCCAAGGTCATTTTGGGGTAGCCAAGTGTGTTTGGAGTGATTCTGGACAAAAAGTAGAATTTCGACAAAAATTGGAAAATAATATTATTTTATTCCCGAAAACTTTGCAGTCGATTTTCGAGGGCTTAGAAAGTGAATTTCGCGATTCCGACTCTGGATTAGGTCTCACAGGAATATTTAGGACCGGTATGAGCGAAAATTGGAATTTCGGTTCGGGACGGAAAAATGACGGAAATGCCCCTAGGCCATTTTTGATTAATTCCGAATTTTGGGGCAATTTTGGGATTTAACCAAGGTTGGTTAAGGTTAACTAGGGTTGGTTAACCATGGTTAAGGACAAATGACCATTTTACCCTTGCATTATTGATTTGGAAGCATTTTTAGCCTTTGGATTAAGGGTATTTTGGTCATTTAGGCTAGGATCTTGACATGTGTCCTCCACTCACCCCTCTCTTGACCATCTTTGACCCTCTCTCTCTCTCCTCAGCTCACTCACTTCCCGCGTCTCACTCTCTCTCCTCCCGCTTCTCTCTCTTTCTCTCGGCTGCTTCATTTCTTCTTCACCGAACAGCACCGTCGGCCACTGTTCACGCCGGAATAGTGGTCCTCGCCGGAGCTGCTGGTCACTAGCCGCCGTACACAGTCCCCTGGTGCCGTCCCCAGCCTTGTCGCACCCTTTTCCCCTGCTCCCGCCGCCCGTGGCAACCGCTCTAGCCGGTTCGTAGAAGACGCCGTCGCCGTCGCCGAGCTCGTTCCCGCCTGGCCGCGCCGCCATGCGTCACCCCTCCGACCATCCTAGCCTCCGCCATCTCTCTCCCGTCACCCCAGCCACCAATCAGACCGGCGCTCCCCTGTTTTGGCCGAGAGGTGGCCGTGAGCTTCGCCGGACCGCCGTGAGCCGCCGGCTTGCCTTGGAGCGCCGCCGTCGATTGTACCGCTCGTCGGTAATCGGCCGCTCGCTCTCGTCGTCCCGCGTCGACATTAGGCGAGTAAAATCCCTAATCCTTGAATTAGTCTAATTGTGCTAGATTAGGAGGTTTGATTAGGGTAATTAGGCTAATTAGGACCTAATTGGGTGTGTTTTGTGCAAGGGATTATTAGTGGACCTAATTAGGACTAATTATAGTGGTTTAATGGTGAATTAGAGAGGAAATGATGGCTGATTTGGAGTGGGCCTCATGGGCTCCGAATTTTGTCCTAATGGCCCAATTGGAAATTAAATGGGCCTTGATTGTTGGAATTAAATTAAATTTGTTGAAGCCCATTAGAAATTAAATGGGCCCTTGACGTTGGAATTAAATTGAAATGGTTTGAAGCCCATTGGAAAATTAATTGGGCCTTTGATGTAGATTGACTTGAATTTGTTTGAAGCCCATTGGGAATTAAATGGGCCTTTGATTGTGAAATTCCACGTTGGTTTTGATATGATTTAAGAATATAACTGTGACCGACGGGTCAGGCCTACGGGTCGAATATAATTGTGACCGACGGGTCAGGCATACGGGTCGAATATAATTGTGACCGACGGGTCAGGCCTACGGGTCGAATATAATTGTGACCGACGGGTCAGGCCTACGGGTCGAATATAATTGTGACCGACGGGTCGGGCCTTCGGGTCGATTTAATTGTGATGACCATTGGGTCATGGCCTTCGGGTCGATTTATACAACTGTGGGCCTTCGGGTCGGGCCTTCGGGTCGAATGATTGATGACCAATGGGTCATGGCCTCCGGGTCGATGCTCTGTTTGTGAATTATAACGATGTGAGAGCCTAACCTGCAGGGCTGGAGTAGAAGAATTGGACTGAGTGTCCTAATGAATTTTATAATGGTTGATTTACTGGTTCAGTGTTTCATGTGTTTTATTTGCCCTCTGGAGGTGCACTTTAGCCCAGTTTAGAATTAGGGTTATTACTTGCTGAGTTTATCTCACGGTTGTGGTAAAATCGATTTTCAGACCCCCGTACATAGGATGCCGAGGAGGGCCCCTCTTTTTGGATATCCACATCGGATTCAGAGAGATGTTAGCGTTCATCCATGTGGAGACGGGTCAGCGTACGTTAGATATCACTCGGTTGTGCTGGTAGACGTGGGAGAGCAATATAACCAAACCCATGAGTATGTAGCCTGGTGTTATAGGGGAGCTAATGGCGTAACCGGACCTCCGCTCAGGACCTTTGATGTTCCGATATATATAAATGGCGTCATGATTCCTCAAATGGTGAGTGGAGAAGTTTCTGATCCTCCATCCTCTCTTAGCGTGAGTAGCGTGGGTGATACCGTGGACGGACCGATAGCTATGGACGAGGTGCAAGGAGATGAGCAAGTTATAGCTGACGATGTGATTGAGGAGGAAGACGAAGAACAGAATTTGGAAGTGGTAGGAGAGAATGTTGAAGCAGTAGGAGAAGTAGCAGAAGTTGGATCGGACGAGGAAATACTATCGGAGGAGGATTCTTCTGAGGAATCTGCAGCACCATCCGATCCAAACCGGGAGCCATAGAGCAGGTTTCAGTGTTAGGAGTTAGACTAACCCTCTTTTTGAATTGTAACCCTCTCCCAGGCAGTAAGCTGTTAATCCCTAGGCCACCGATCCTTTTTGTTTAGTGGCCTTTTGATGTATTCTTTTTGGTTGTAAATAAATAGTTTGTATAAGTTTTAAAAAGGGTGTTTATATATTAGTATTTCTTTAGCATATTAATGTTTATTACTATCCATGGTTATAATTGCATGTCTGGGTGTGTGTGTATATATATATATATATATATATATATATATATATATACGTTGTTTCCGCATGTGGCGTGTAGTTGCTCTGATTCGGGTTTCGGGTCGGTGACGCAAATCCTGGGAGCGTCGCACCTCAAGTCGACCTACGTGCGGATGTTCAGCCTTCGTGGGGTACGGGGCGTGACAATACAGGAGCAACTTGTCATATTTGCGCCAATAAATCAATGTTCTCATCTTACATGCCTATGGAAGGTGATGAAAAACTCTACATGGGTAATTCATCGACCTCTAAGGTCGAAGCTGTTGGAAAGGTTGCTCTAAAGATGACATCTGAAAAAGTTGTGACACTAAACAATGTGCTACATGTGCCAGACATACGCAAGAATTTAGTGTCCGGATCTCTTCTTAGCAAGAATGGCTTCAAGTTGGTTTTTATATCTCATAAGTTTGTACTCTCCAAGAATGAGATATATATAGGAATTCTTAGCGATGGTCTTTTCAAGTTAAATATAATGACTGTTGTACCCAATGATGTTATGAATAAAGTTGTTTCTGCTTATGTGCTTGAATCTCCTAATTTATGGCATGCTAGATTAGGACATGTTAACTATAAGTTGATAAAGAAATTAATGAACATGGGATTATTGCCAAAATTCGATTGTTCAAGTGAGAAATGTCAAGTGTGTGTTGAATCTAAATTTTCTAAGCCTCCTTTTCATTCTGTAGACAATAGAGTCTTAGAATCTTTAGATTTAATACACAGATATATGCAATATGAAATCAATACCGTCAAGAGGTGGTAATAAGTATTTTATCACATTTATAGATGACTGCTCGAGGTATTGTTATGTTTATTTGTTTAGTAGCAAAGATGAGGCTGTGAATGCTTTTAGAATTTATAAGTCCGAAGTTGAAACTCAGTTGAATAAGAAAATTAAGATAATAAGGAGTGATAGAGGAGGTGAATATGAATTTCCCTTTGAGGAAATTTGTACTGATTTTGGTATCGTTCACCAAATGACTGCTCCTTATACATCACAATCTAATGGAGTGGCGGAAAGGAAAAACTGGTCTTTAAAGAAAACAACGAATGCATTGTTAAGTGGTTCCGATTTACCACAGAATTTGTGGGGGGAAGCTATTTTGACGGCAAATTTTATTTTAAATAGAGTATCCCACAGAAAAACACAACAAACTCCTTATGAGAAATAGAAAGGCAGAATGCCTAACTTGAATTATCTCAAAGTGTGGGGATGTTTGGCTAAGGTTGCGGTTCCTATGCCTAAAATGGTTAAGATAGGACCAAAGACTGTTGACTGTGTTTTTATCGGATATGCTCATAATAGCAATGCATATCGTTTTCTTGTTCACAAGTCAGAGATCCCAAATATATATGTTAATACGATCATTGAATCAAGGGATGCTTCATTCTTTGAAAACATATTTCCGTATAACATAGTATATGAGCCAATTGATAATAATAAGAGGTCTCGAGATACTATATTTAGAAGTGATCCAATGGAGGATGAACCTAGACATAGTAAAAAACAGAGGACTTCCACGTCCTTTGGACCTGATTTCTTAACGTATCTATTAGAGAATGAGCATCGGACATTCAAAGAAGCTGTGACTTTGCCAGAAGCCCCGTTCTGGAAAGAAGCTATCAATAATGAAGTTGAATCTATCTTGTCAAACCATACATGGGAATTGATTGACCTTCCTCCTAGTAATAAACCACTACAATGTAAGTGGATTTTCAAGAGGAAAATGAAAGCGGATGGTGCTATTGATAAATATAAGGCTAGGCTTGTAGTAAAAGGATACAAGTAATGAGAAAGTCTTGATTATTTTGATACTTATTCATCTGTTACTAGAATTACATCTATAAGGATGCTAATTGCTATAGCAACGTTGTATAAGCTTGAAATCCATCAAATGGATATTAAAACGACCTTCTTAAATGGGGATTTGGAAGAAGAAATATATTTGGAACAACCCAAAGGGTTCATTATTCCAGGAGAAGAGAAGAAAGTAAGTCACTCTATGGATTGAAACAAGCACCGAAACAATGGCATGCTAAATTCGACCAAGTCATGTTGTCGAATGGTTTTAAGATTAATGAGTGTGATAAATGTGTATATGTTAAGAGCACTCATAATGGTTTTGCCTTTTTGTGCTTATATGTAGACGATATGCTTATAATGGGCAGCGATAGTGAGGTTGTTAAGGCAACCAAACGCATGCTCACAAATAAATTTGATATGAAAGATATGGGAGTTGCAGATGTTATTTTAGGAATTAAAATCCATAAAACATATGGAGAATTAGCTCTATCACAATCCCATTATATTGAGACGATTCTTGGAAAGTGCAAGAATCTAGATATTGTACCAATAAAGACTCCAATAGATGTTAATTTACATCTTTCGAAGAATACTGGTGAAAGCAAAGATCAAAATGAGTATGCTAGTATACTAGGCAGTCTAATGTATGTCATGAACTGTACTATGCCGGACATAGCTTGTGCTGTGAGCAAGCTAAGTCGATTTACAGTTAGTCTAAATGAAAATCATTAGAAAGTTATGAAACATTTATTGGGCTACTTAAAGCATACTTAAGATTATGCTTTGCATTACATAGAATATCCGAAGGTACTTGAAGGATACTGCGATGCAAATTAGATAATCGGCACTAAAGACACAAAATCTACAAGTGGATATGTATTCACACTTGGTGGAGCGGTAGTGTCTTGGAAATCATCCAAACAAACTTGTATTGCTAGATCCACCATGGAATCAGAATTTATTGATTTGGATAAAGCTGGTGAAGAAGCAGAGTGGTTTCGAAATTTCTTGGAAGATATTCCTAATTGGCCTAAACCAGTGCCCGTTGTTTGTATACATTGTGATAGTCAAGCGGCAATAGGAAGAGTAAGGAATGTCATGTATAACGATAAGTCTCGACACATACGTCGAAGACATGACACAGTAAGACAACTTCTTTCTAGTGGAATTATCACCATTGACTACGTAAAGTCAAAAGATAATATTGCGGGTCCATTGACAAAAGGCCTAACTAGAGAGATGATTACGAAAACATCAAGAAAAATGGGTTTAAGACCTATAAACAAGTCATCATAGCGGAAATCATACCTAGTTGACTAGAGATCCCAAGATCTAGGTTCAAAGGGACAACTAAGTTATGAAGACAGTATAGAGTACTGTCAAATTTTTGACTCATTCCCGGATGAAGACAGTACTAATATGTGAAGGTTAAGCAAAAGCTTTTAATTATTCTGAATTGAGTATGTGATATACTATATGTTCAAAAATCACCTATGTGAGTGTGAAGTGAAGGCCGCTTTTGTGAGAATTGAAAAGGCCGAATTCTCTAAAACACTCATGAGACCAGGCGGTGTTCATGGCCAAAACGAACATAACAGTGAGAACCAATTTTGTTCGATAAACAGTTATGTGATTTCTATTGTCTAAGCTTACACCAAAAGTTGACAGTTCAAAGACATCAAGTCTACTGATTGACCGAGTAAGCCCGATAGGTTTCACTGAGGAAAGTTCAAAGTCTCATATTACTTATCCTGATGCAACGTTTTCTCATGGAATATTCGCACTTTGTATCTCATGCATACATGGAGAGTCATGATATCAGAACTTTTCATTCATGTGGGAGATTGTTGGGATTTTGGAATCCAAAACCCATAGAATTGAATGAAAAGTGTGTGGATGAAAGTGTCCCACATTGAATAGAAGAGAGATGTGAGATGAGTTCAAATAGTTAAGCCTCACAAATGGGTTTGGGCCCCAAGGGGTACCCCACTTTTGTGGAAGAGAGAGGACCTACATCAAGCTAGGTCGGTCCGCTCCCCCGCCGCCCCCGCCGCGCGCGCGCGCCGCCGCCATCGTCCATCCGGCCGGTCCGGGTCCACTCTCTATTGATTTTTATTTTTTCCGAACAGACACGATGCTTAGAATTTATTTATCTATTTGTGAGGTTTGATTCCCCCGAACGAAAACCAAAGCCCTTTGCGACTGTTCACGAACCAAACCAGTTCAAGTGAACCTTCGCTACTGTTCACGAAAACTTGCAACTCTTCATTTTCGCCACTTTAATATGACCGAATAGTTAGTTCGGATATAATGACACTTCGTGACATCGGCATTCTCGCGAGACATTATTCCGACGCACTCTACGCATATTCACTTTATCATTGTCATTTTGTGCGATTATTCTGCAAAATTGTGTTCGTAAGAGTCCTCCGAATACGTACCGCTTCGGAGGAACGAGATCCGTTCTATCCTAGGAGACGATTGTCCAATATCCTCGAGTACTGATTGAGGGGCCAAATTCGTCTTAAAGACATGACATTATTTCATTGGGCTCGGATCAACATTCTGCTTATTTGGTTGTACTGCTTTCAGGTTAGTTTTCCTAACGTTTGATTTTAATTTCTGGTATACGAACTTAGCCGAACTACATATATAACATATTAATCTAAGTCATAATGTCAATCAATCATGGGTAATTGAATAAAACACTATATAATCTTAAAAATTCAAGAGTCCTTAGGGTTCGGCCACTTTGGTGACTGACAACCATTCATAATTCAATTTTAAATTGTAAAACACAATAATTGTTTCATAATTTAATTATCTCTAAACGATAAGATTTAATTGCTTTCATGATGAAATCGTCATAAAGGTATAAGAACCAAATTATACATTATGATGTCTTAAGTATATATATCAATTCATATGTAAATATATGAATACATATAGCAAAACAATTAACATGCTGAAAAACATGAAAATATATATACACCAAAAACACTAAACCCAAATGAGTTCTCGTTCTAGGCCATACGTAGTTATATTTTGGAGTGGAGGTAGTTAGTTATTTTAAGGATGTATTTATGATTATAATTAGAAACAAGTAAACTGACCCGTCTACATGCACCATGAAACGCTTCACCTGCAAGATGATGGATGTGGCCACCAAGGTTTATATGAGTGGATGATTTTGTAATTTGAACACAGGATGTGTTGGATCCAAACCAACCGCTTAACCACTCAAAAAAACCTCTTGAGGTTAGCTCAGTTACTTTTAAGGTTCGTATTATATAATAGTTATAGATCATGAAATTAAGTAAGACCATTGTTAGCGTCTTTTAGTGTGTTATTTGATCGAAAATATAATCATCCTTAATAAGGTCGTATAGAAATTGGTAGTTATATTTTGAAGTAGAGGAAATTGGCTGTCTTAAGGATGTGTTTATAATTATAATCATTTTGTTAATTTTTTACTTTCTATTATTTAATAAATGAATACTGAGGAATACTTAATAAGTGAGACAAAACTTCACTTTTGCGTTAATAATTTCGATATATGCCAAGCCAGCATATTTGTAGGTCACATCACCAATAGTCATTTGGTTTAATGGAGTAAATAAAGCTTCGATACAAATTACACTGCTTGGTTTAAGTTATGTAATACCTGTTATACCGTTTGGTTTCATGAATGGCATATACAAAAAAGGGCAACAACGTTAAAATGAGATTTAGACTTAATATAATAAGTGTCAATTTAATAGTTGATCATGATTCATGAGTTTAATACCAGTTTTTCAACGAAATGGCACAACCGGCTTGACCGGTTTCGACCGCAAATTGAACCGGACCAGAGATCAAGCCGATACTTGATTGAATCGACCAATCTAGTTCGGTATTTGAAACACTATTCGAAATCCAACCCATATTTAAGTGATTGCTTCACGATATAAATGTTCACTAAGTTTCGAACGGAGTATCTTACTTAGAATGTTCATATCAATCGTGTAGATACTAAAGAACATTTGTATCATCCTACATTGTTCGTGTCACGTTTTGACCACACAATTCTGTGATAATTTAAAGACTTTCCGTACAAAAGTAAAATGACAGTAACGAATGTATTGATATAGTCTTTTGATCTTGCAAACAGGGAATTTATGTTTTGGCCGAATGAAATCTCCGAAACGCTCTTTATATTCTTTTTCTGACTTTTCACTGTTCTGTCATCGATAATTGCGATAATACCAATAGTCGCATTAGCAATAGAATCAATATATTCGGTTTGATGGATGGTTTAATGCTTAGAATTAACAAGTCGTGGTCTTAGTCAAGACGTAAAGTCAAGTCTTCCCAAAAGGAAAATACGGAAGCTTGGAGATCAAACTCTTTGAGTGAAGAAGCTATTTCCACGTAAAAACGCTTTATTGAGATGAAAATATATTTCATTTTCCATAAATCATGAAGGGACCTACATAATAAAGGTTCAGATGATATCAATCACATAATTTGACAGACCATGCAATAAACTTCTCAAGGGAGACGCATACAAAGAAAATGTCAAATTCATGGACAAAACTGAAGCTTCAACATTGAATTCATGGGTAATGATACACCCAAAGTCATAGATTCTATTCAATAAGAGATGCCAAAGTCATCTCTAGGAAAGTTCTTGGCAAGTTCATGTGTGTCCTAGTTGTTTAGACTATATGACTCACACAGTTTTGCCGTTGACCAAAATTTTCTTTTAGTGACAAAGTGGGGCCAGAGCCGCTGATTACATGATAACTACGGGGAAAACTAACTCCTTCTCGATCACCAAACAAGAAAAGAACCGACCCATTAGGCGGTGTGTGCCCATATTAATGTTCTGCACTAGTAATTGGAGCATAGTTTGCTAACCAATCAGCACGCCGATTACTTTCTCCATAGATATGGACCATCTATGGACACTGAAAAAATCGAGGATCAAACTCCATAAGCATATACGTCATATGTAAGATTTTTTTTATGTGGATTAGATTAATTGAGATTGTAATTAATCATTTTACGGGCTTGGTCTAATAAGATCAGATATATAGTTTCTTAATTAGTCTAATAAGTGATTAGCTAGTATGGGCCAAGTAAGGTCCAGCCCATGATGAGAGGGCCTAACTTAAAATTCTATAAATAGAGCTCAACTCCCTCCTATAACACATAAGGAGCAAATGCTATCTGTGAAAGGCAATTTCTTTGAGCTAGTGATACTGTCGATGATAAAGGAAAAGACTTGCACTAAGGATCGTCGCTATTCCACATTCAAGAAAAGATGAATTCCAAATCAGGTGTGCAAACTTCTTTTATTCGATTAACGTGTTCTAGATTCTAGCTATGATAATCTTGGGCGCCGTTCTATCACGACCAACATGAGTTAATGTAGCCCACATCAGAAAAACTCTTACATTCTCCCGCTTGAACTATATTAATTGAAATTGTCCTGTCTGTGCGCACCTTTATGTTGGTTTAGATATAATTCTTAATAGTCAATCCGATCCCATAAAGTCTCAAACATCAAATAATTGCAGTAACTGCATGTAAACATGTGACATTCCGAATTTCGACCCATTTTTGGGATTTATAAAACGTGTATTTCGTCAGTGCGCTTATAATAAAATCTTGCTCGGAACTGATCACTCTTGGGTTATTATTTTAAATTAGAGATTTCGCTAAAATTGCACTAGATCGAATTTGGCCGTTATTTAAAGCCCAAATTTTGGTATCGAATTTCTCGGAGTTCTGCGACGAATTTAATTGGACGGTGTCAATATTATTGTGGCCAGCCTTGATATTTTCCGGGATATATGAAAAGTAAAATTTCGACCGGTGCAGATTTAGACTAGTAGATCTCCCTCATAGTGTGTTTTGGAATATTTTCTTTTGGCCCTTTTTTCCTATTTATTAATTAGGATTTCCGTGAACCGTTGGATCGTTTTTGGGTTCGAACGTGGGCCGTTGGATAGTAATCATTGCATTGACTTCTCTCTCTCTCTCTCTCTCTCTCTCTCTCTCTCTCTCTCTCTCCTCTTTGCTACGCACACCCTACGCATGTGTCTACCCCTCCAGCTGTGCGCATCCCCTCCGTCTTTGTTCCATGCAACGTCCCCTCTCTCTTCTTTCTCCTCCTTTTCTTCTTCTCTTCTTCTTCTTCGTTGGTCTTCTCTTCCGCCCGACTAGTTCTGCTTCTATTGCCACTCGCCGGGCTCAACCGCTGCCCCACCGTCCGTCCTTCGCCGCCGCCATGCCGTCCGTCACTGTTGTCACCGCGAGCCCAGCTTGCTGCTCGAGCTCGTCGTGCCCGACAGCCGCCGCGCCTGTCACGGCCCGATGTTGTCTAGCTGGCCATTCTGCTCCGCTCTGTCGCCTATGGCGTCGCCGTGCCACCCCCAATCGTCGCCGACCCTGTCGTTCCCGTTGCCAACCTTCCTTCCCGTGTTTCTTCTTCCCCAAGCTCCTCTTCCTCCCTGCCCGGCTCCGCCTCATCCAGCTGCCGCGCGCCATCATTCCGACCATCGTCGCTGCTTTGTCTGCTACCACCCAGCCCTCAGCCGCCCCGTCCAATCACCTACAGCCGCCGTGACCACTTGGTCCGCCCAATGCCGTCCCAGCTCAACCTTGGCCGAAACCGCACAGCTGCCGTCGCCGCCGCCGCCGCCGCCACTCGCAGTCCCAGCCAGTCAAGCAGCCAGCTCGTGTAACGTCCTGAATTCGACTCACTTTTGTAATCAATGAAATTGATGTATTTCTCATTTCGTTTTAGTAAGTCTTGCCCGGAACTGATCATTCTCGAGATATTGACCAATAGGGAAAGGCTAACTAGGAAAACGGTACGTTGACCCAAGAACTCGACCGTGAATTGAGTTTGATTCCGAGAAGCGACGAGGGAATATTTTGTGCCAATGTGAGCCGATCTAAGGAGTGTGACGGATTTAGTTTGGCCAACAATGTACGATCGGATCGCGGGTGATTCCGTATAACCGAGAGTACACGTAGCGAACGATCTCGAACTTATTCTGAACGATCGCGATCCTCGGAACTAGTGATAAAATCTCATACTCTCGGGGAAATCGAGACCGTCATGACTCAAGTAACCCTAGGTCGATACGCATAACCCCTAACAGCCGCCCATTAGTAAGAGACGCTAAAATCGCAAATTGAGCGAAATCGATCGTGGAATTGAGTCCGGACTTCGGTGTCGAATTTCGTGGGCGTACGTGACTATTTTGTAAGGACGACGTCATTTTTGTGTGGCCACTCATATTTGGGATCGGTAGAGTCAAAAATTGAAAATTCGACCTGGGGGAAAATTACCATTTTGCCCCTAAACCCCAAAGCTTGGATTCCGAATTTTAGAGTTTTAAATTGGATTTATTACCCCCCAATAATGCTGGAAATGATGGACAAATGTGCCCCTAGATATTTTAGCAAGGTTAAATCCCAACCCTTAGTGCAAGGCTAAGATGGTCATTATTGGATAGTTGTTCACCAACCCCCACTAAGCTAAAACCATATACACTCTAGTCTTTCTCTCTCTCCCCCTTATTCTCACCATCACTCACCGGCCAACTCCCCCTTCCCCCTCCATCCTGTGAGCTCTCTCTCTCCCTCTCTCGGCCGTGTGCCACCCGCCGGAGAGCCGCCGCCGCTCGTCGGTGCCGCCGCCGTGTGTCGCCGTTCTACGCTTAGCACCACCACCATCCAGCCGTCCCATTCTCTCTCTCCCTGGTCCAACTGTGTGATCAGCCCTCGCCTAGGACCGCCGAGGGAGCCGCCACTCACAGCCACTGGTCCAGCGCGAAACCGCCATTGCTCAACCGACCTCGCCACCCGTCCAACCTTCATTAGGAGCTTAAGACTCGGTGAGTATAAACCTAAACCCTAGTTAGGCTAATGTACATTTATAGATGAGTTTTAAGGGTTATTTAGGGTAATTTATGGGTTAATTTGTAGAGAATGTTTAGGGCTTATCTTGTGACTAATTTGGGAGCTTAGTGTGATAATTTAATTGAGGTTTAGTGGCCCATAACGTGCTGTGAGGTGGCTGATCATGACAGCCTCGATTTGGGCAAAAATGTGGATTAGTAGGGTGTGAATTGTGGGCCGAGTGGTGGCTATTTTTATGATCCAACGCGATGATTTGGAAGTGACTTAATGGCTTAGGATGGACTGTTCATGGCTGATTTGGTATTGGGTCGATTCGGTCCATAATCGGTTAATCGGGGTTTTAGTGTGAATCGCCAAGGGAATTGTGATCAGCCCATGAGGAGGCTGAATTAGGTATGGCTTTGATTGTGATTGTGTAATGCCCTATGATGTGCTTGGTGTGGCCAATTCATGAGACGCTTGGTAGACTATCGGCATGTGTGGTTTTAGTGTTTTAATTGTGTGAATTTGGGTGCTAATTTGCATGTTGTGACTGATTTGGACTAATTAATTCATTGGGCATGCCGAGATACGAATTGAGCATGTCGTGGCATTAATTGAATATGTAGCCAAATCATGTTGAGTGCCCAGTATGAAATTCGTGAATCCGAGTACGATATTGTGGCCATAAGTGTGCATCTCGAGTATTGGCATAACATGTGCATATGCGAGTGTGCACAAATGACATGAGCATGTGATCACCTAAAATACCCTAATGCGTTTTACACGGGGTTCAGATAATAATTGGCGATTGTGTACGTGTGATCACATAAAGCTTGATGCGTTTTACACGGGGTATTGAACCCGTCCTGAGGCGTGTTATGCGAGATGATGCTCGGACTACCAGAAGATGGCCAACCTAATGCGTTTTACGCGGGCCTGAGATCGATCTCGAAGTGATAGACCTGATGCATTTTACGCGGGTCGGAGGAGAATTGAGAAATGGCATGTGTGCAAGTGTGCAAGTGTGCCTCGATAAGCATGAGTACGAGTGTGAGCATAAGCATGAGTAGATGTATGACATGCGTTGTGACCAAGTGATGTTGTGCATGTGCCACGATTGGGTTCTATGTTATTATTGTGAATTTATTAAGTGCCTAACCTGTAAGGCCAAGTAAGTATTGGATTTGGGCCCGAGGGCCTAAGTCTTTTATATTCTGGATTGTGTGATGTTTGGTGCTCGTCAGAAGGTGCATGTTAGCCTAATTTAGATTTAGAGGGCCTACTCGCTGAGATTTATTCTCACTATTGTTTAAACCCCAACTTTTCAAACCCCCGACCTTGAGATGGTGATGCGCCACTTCATTTTGGGATCCCATATTGCATAGAGCGATCCGTGACCGAGCACTCTGTAGGGAACGAGGAGACTTATATTAGGCATTTCGTTATAGTTTAGGTCGACGAGGGCGGGCCACACTTCCGAGCTCATCCTTATCTAGCTTAGTGTTTCCGGGATCAGTTCGGCACGCATGGACCCCTTTGGTCCTTCAACATCCCATTCGATATTTATGGCCAGCCGGATCCGCAGGCCGCCGATAAAGAGGTCGTGAGCCCCGCTACCACATCCGAGGAGGAATAACGGCGCCCAGCCAGTCATTGCTGAGATGGTTTCCGAGTCCGAGGGGAGAGGAGCTGATGGACTGAGAGTTCAATAGCGAGCCAGAGCCGGAGCCTATGGAGCAGGAGCTAGAGCCAGAGGATGATTTCGGGGCGGAGTCAGAGGACACCAAGTCTAAGCCGAATTTGATGGATTCTGAGTCTTCAGGATCTGACTCGGACTGATTGCCCTAGGGTTTAGTCCTTGACCATGATTAGGCAGGGGCAACACTTTTTGATAGAGCCCTTATTAGAGTTAGTGCTTGACCCCCGAGCCACATACCCGTTTTGATGTTAGTGGTTATTGACCCATATTTTGGTTAGTGTATATTGCCTGACAATGGGTTTTGTAAATCCCGGTTATTAATGCAAGTTGTATTTATTTTACTTATTGCTACCCTTGGTTATGTGATTTTATATTGTACGAGTGTTTATTACTTCCGCTGTGCATTCTTCTCTATTGTTTGGGTTGTAGGTCGATGACGTGTCCTGGGACATCGCACTAAATCGACCTCGGAGGGATGATCACGCGCTCGTAGGGTTCCGAGCATGACAGCTTGCTAGCCAGCCAGCCAGCCTAGCCCACCGACCGAGCAGCCCAGCCGTGCCCGAGTGTGCCCAGGCCATGGCCGAGTCGACCTGGGCCGTGTTCGTTGCCCAAGCTGCTGCCCTTGCCCGTGGCCAAGTCACGGGGCTGTGTGCCGAGTTGTGACCGAGCCCCATGCCCTCGCCCGTGCCGATCCTGTACTGTTCACTCGGGCCATTTTGAGCCCGTGCAGGTTTTTCCCGGGCCAAATTTAGGTATGTGACTTTTTAAATCCTACTTAGTATAATGGATATTCTCAGACTTGTTTAGGGTGTGATTAGTATTGGATTAGGGATTAAATTAGGCATGGATTAGTTAAATTGAATGTGCTCAATTAATGGATTATTGTGGTGGTGATTGTGTGGCTAATTTAGTGATTGAATGAGATGGGTGACATGACCGAGTTGTCGTGGTATTTGTGGGTGAAATACAATATTTGAATGTGCCGACTTGAATGTCGGATCGGTAGACCGATGTGGGGAGCATGACTTGAATTGGGTGTTATGACGTGTCAGATTTACATTGGTGAAAACTTGGTGATTTGAATGTGAACTGTACGACGTGTTAGATGGTAAATTGTGTTGTAGTGCATGTGCATAAGGAATGTTCTGAGGCGTGGTTATGCGGGATTGAGCCTAGATCGATTGGAGGGATGCCAACCTGAGACGTGGTTACGCGAGTGTGGCTAGAAAGGCAAGAAATAACCTGAGACGTGGTTATGCGGGTCGAGAGAAATGTCCTGAGGCGTGGTTACACGAGACTGAGCCCGAATTGATTGGAAGGCTGCCAACCTGAGGTGTGGTTACGCGAGTGTGGCTAGAAACGCAAGAAATGACCTAAGGTGTGATTACGCGGGTCAAGAGAAATATCCTGAGACGTGGTTACGCAAGACTGAGCCCGGCTTGATCGGAGGGCTGTCATGAGGCGTATTCACGTGGGTTGTGTGAATGTGTAAAATGTCCAATGAGGGACGAAGCCTGGCTTGATTTGAGGGCTAGCCTGAGGCGTGTTAATACGGACAGTATGAAAGGACCTGGGAGGTCGTGAGAAAATTGCTCGGTCACGAATGCGAATTGAGTGTAATTGAATTGATTGAATGTACGTGGTTATGGCGTTTGAGTGGTAATGTTATGTTCTTGAATTACTATTGCTTTGTGGTGGATATTTTAATATGCAGAGTCGGCACGTAGTTCGAGGCGAAGTAAGCATGTTGTGTGAAATTGATTGTGTTGACTGGTGGATTGCATGTTAAATTTGTCTGGGTACGCATTGGCCTAGGTGGGGTATAGGTTGTCTGCTTATTAAGATTTATTCTCATTGCTGTAGTGTAAACATTTTCGGATTCCCGACCTTGAGTATGTCGCCACCTAGGTGTTTTGGGATTCCCATGCATACAATGCATGAGGAGACCGAATATCCGGGACTGAGCCCAGATGAGACGTACATTAGGCATCTTATCACTATTTGGGTAGACGTGGGACTAGAGGAACTGCAACGCCATACCTATTTGGCTTGGTCCCATCGGGTCGGGTTGGTGACAACTGGGCCAATCTGGGGTTTTGAGGGGTTGCAGCATGCTAACAAAGGTGCGGTGAATTGGGAGCCTTGGGACAAGTTTACTCCCGATGGCGAGGTGACAGATCCCGACAGTCCACCAAAGAACCCTAGTCCAGAACCAGCGCCCGTTCCAAAGCCTAAACCCGAGCTCGTACCAGAGCTCGAACCTGAACCTGTGGCTCTGCAGACCTCGAGCTTAAAGAGGAATTCGAAAAGTCCTAGCCCGAGCCCGAGGAGGAGCTTATGGTGTCCGAGCATGAGGAATAGCCAATCGAGATCGACTCAGACATGGAGTCAAAACCTTCAAGGTCCGATTCGGATTGGGCACTGTAGGGATGTTTAGGTGTTGGGCCTGGAAGCCTTTTTGGTAGAGTCCCTTTTTATGTAGTTAGTAGTCTACCTGACCATATGTTCCTTTTTTATGACGAAGGTGGATTTTAACCCTAGAGACCTAACGTATGAATATTTGGAATTTCAAGCTAATGTTATGTGTTTATTGATTTGCGTTTGTTCTACCTCGTTGTCATTGTTTTTTTGTCCGGGATGTTTAAATTTCGCTTCCGCCTGCGTACGACTTTGGGTGTTTCGTTAGGGGTCGGCGACACGTCCTAAGATGTCGCGATCAATACGACCTTCGGAGGGGTGTCGTGAGCTCATTGAGGTTCGGGGCGTGACATCCCGGTTGATTTGGTATTATTAGAGCAAGGTCAGCTCGATCCAAGTTGATCGAAACCTAGAGTGATAAGGAGCGATGACTTTGGGGTAGTCAGTTAGGGAGACTCGTGTGCCATGCGTACCCCAGACTGTTTGATTGTGGTTGCTGAGTGATCTTATGCATTAATATGTGATGTGCAGGTGCGTCACGACTTGAGGTAAGTGCACGAACTTTGTTGGTGGTGATTGATTGTTGGTTGTAATTGGCTGCCTGCTTAGTGAATTGTTGTTGTGATTCACTGCCTAGGGCTTAGACTGATATAGTTGGCCTAGGACTCTAATTCCTGAATGGAATTTAGCAGGTGAGCATTTGTGAGAGCCGGTAAGATGAGCAATCGAGGTAGAAGTCAAAGTAGAGGTCGAGGTCGAGGTCGAGGTCGAGGTCGTGTAGCCCCGCAAGCTGGAGTTGTCGAAGATCCTAGGTTAGATGAAATCTGGAGGGCGTTTGAGAAAGCAGGAATATTATCGGGTAGACAGACGGGGGAAAGAAGTGCTAATATAGCCACTGCAGCTGCCCTCGAGATTATTGGGAATAATGGAGGTCAGGAGAATAATGTCATCGGTGAAAATCCTGATCCAGTGCGAGTAAATACGATCAGGCCGATGTCTAAGCTAGTAGAATAGTTTCTGAGGTTGAAACCCCCGAAATTTGATGGGAGAGGTGATGCTGAGGCTGCCCCAAGATGGGTGGAAGAACTAGAAACGGCTTTCAAGGTGTTAGGGTGCACTGAGGAAGAGAAGGTAACACCAGCAGTCTACCAGCTTCAAAGCAATGCAAGTGATTGGTGGAGGGCCACCAGAGGTCAAATATTCCCCACTGGTACTGCTCCGAATTGGACCATCTTCATTGAGACCTTTAATGGCAAGTACTTCTCGAAAAGCTCCCGAGAGTAAAAACTGGCAAAATTTATGAGACTTCATTAGGGTCAAATGTCGGTGATCAATATGAAGCCAAGTTTGCAAGGTTGTCCAAATTTTCCCCCAGAATGACGGAGGACCCAACGGACAAAATTAGGAGGTTCCGAGATGGGCTGAAGCCGGACCTTCGCAGTCAGATGATCTCATTAAACTTGAAAGGCTATCATGAGATCTATGAGAGGGCCCAGGCAATTGAGCGAGATTAAACAGATCGGACTGCTGCTTCTAGATCGCGGTATGCCCCGGCTAGGGACAATCGTCAAATTGGGAAAAGACCCATAGCGAAAAATAGTCGTTTCGTCCCTACCGCTCGAAGGAATATCGGGAAGCTAAACCGTTACTAGATGCCTCGTGTAGACTATGTGGAGGAAGGCACGGGAATGGACATTGCCCGAATAGGGGCGGAGCATGTTTTACATGTAGTGGAAGGGGCCATCAGATAAGAGACTGTCCTAACAACAGGCAGGCTAGATCACCTGCACTACTGCCACCGCCGCCTTGAAATGGAAATCAAATGGGAGCCATCCGGCCAGCCAACCAAAATAGGCCGTCGGCCTAAAGACTAGTGTATACAATGGCAATGAGGTGTTGACACCTAATTTTTAGCTTATTTTTTGTCATATTTTTAAAATTTTCAAAATTAGGTCTAGGGATCTTGGCCAAGCCTAGAAACCTATTTATAAACCAAAAAATAAATTTTTTAACATTTTTCTGCATTTTTTCTGAATTCCTTTTAGTCAAAGTAAGCAAGAAAATCAAGAAAAATAGTAAATGGAATCAGAAAATTTCATAAAAATAGTCAATAATTTTATTTTAAATCCAATTTCATAAGTACACTGTCAATTTTATAAAATTTTAATTGGGTATGTGTTTTTCCCAAAATTAGGTAAAATTAAACCCGAATTGAACCAAAAATGAAATTAAATTTTTTCTAGACATTTTTAGATCATAGTGTCTTCACAACAATTGATTCTTGGACCTTTAATTGCACAATGGTCAGTCCAATTGCACAATTTGATACAAAAATAAAAAATCCCCAAAATTTGATTGAAAATTGAGAATTTTGAACCTAAATTGGGAATCGTGCCCAAAATGAAATTTCCGAAATATGGGAATATCATTTCTAGGGTTAATCAGGGGTGGGCAATGCAATTTTGGCATTAATTTTTCCTAATCAGGTCATTAAGACCTCGAATTGAACAAAACCCTATTAACCCGAATATAAAACTAAGGAAATTTTGGGCACAATTATAATAAAAATTGGGGAAAATTGTATGTTTGGGTTCGGGACATGCTGGGAAATGCAATTTTGAGGTTTAATTTGAAAATTTTGGTCAAAATAAGGCCTAATTTTCATTTTTAATTAAAACCGGAACTGCTGGGTCGGACGGGTCAACCTGACCCGACCTGCACAGTGTCGTCTTCCTCACCTGGCCAGGACCCACACGAAACCCAGAGGAAAAAACGGTTTGTGCCCGTGACTTCGTTGACTAATTTTAGTTAATTAGCATGTTTTAATCAAATTTTCCAGCTGGATATTATCTAGCTAGCGTCATTTAACAACCAAAACGGATTAGCATTCGGTTCCAATCGAATTTTGGGCGGGAATTGAAAGATCAAAAACAGAAAAAACTGAAGAACATGGAACACAACCCGTTTGATGAAATTCCCGACAGAAAGAAGAGAGAGAAATAGGCGTGGAAAAGGGAAAACTACGGAGAGAATTGAGTCGAAACTCCCTGAGGCCGAGTGATCGACGCTTTTCCGATCGAAAAGCGCTGGCAAATCGGTCTCGCCAGAGAGTTTCCTTACCGGCAAACTGGGTTTGAAGCTGATTGGGAAGGCTTGAAACCGGGTGTTTTCCAATGCAACTAGACCCGTTCCAGCAAAGTTGAAGCCACTGGATTGAAGACTAAGTGTCAGGGAAGAAGACTGGAAGTTTGGATTACTTCAACAATTTCATTTAGATATCGAACGAAGCAAGTAAACATCGAACAGGATCATTTTTTTTTAAATTTCCAGAAAATCTTTTTTACCTTAGAATGCATATTTGTACAATTTTCTTGGAGATTTTAATTTTCTGAAAGTTTATAATACCTCTCTGATCATGTTTTATGTTCCTTGATTGCATTTTGGTCATAAAAATCACACAAAACCTTCTCGGTTGCCATGGAAAAAACCTCACCAAAGCTCGGTAGCTTGCGTCGGAGCTTCACCGTGGCCAATGGCCATTCAAGTAGGCCTTCATTTACTTTGTATGATGATTTGATGTTCGTTCTGCGCGTGTTAGATGGCTAAGGCGGTGTAGATTGAAGATTTAGTTTTCTAGAAATTCTGATTTTAATTAGTTTAGGCTAGAGATTTTGAGCTCGATTTTCATCGATTGGCTGAGGTCCGGCGGCATACGAATCAAGTCGGATTGATAACTGGTGACATAATGATGACACAGAACTAAAGATTGGTCCCGGAACACCACCGGAAGGTCGCCAAAGAAAACTCCGAAGTCGCGGCCTTGATAACCTAAATTCCAAAATAGTGCCCACAAGTTGTTCGAGAAAATGCCTAAATGAAAAAGATACCCAAACGACGCCAAAATGGCATCGTGCTCGCCTGAGGAGGTGACTGGCGATGGCCGGTTTGGTCTCGACCGAACTGGTCCGAACTAGTTCGGTCCTGTTCAATCCCCCGACGGGAAAATAAACAATAAAAAATTAGAAAAATTCTAAAAAAATTCTAAAAAAATAAAAAAAATCACAAAAATTCTAAAAAAAAATTTCTTTTAGAAAATTTGAAAATTTTGCAGAAAATTCATAAAAATTAGAAAAATTACAGAAAATTCAGAAAAATACAGAAATTCTCGGAAAATTCATAAAATTTTATAAAATTCAGAAAATAAAATTGAAAAAATTCGAAAATTCAAAAAAAATTCAAAAATTTTGAAAATCCGCATAATGATTAAAAATCATTGTGGCCAATCATGAAAAGTGAAATTTGGATTTTCCAAAATGCCCAAGTGACATAATTTGGAAAATTCCAAATTTAAGGCCAAAACCCCTAAAACAATCTAAACCCTAAAAAATGAAATGAACAAGCTATTAGAGCTTTGTTAGGGTTTTTGGTAGGTTTTCATATCTAGTGACCAAGTTAGGGTTGTTGTGATTGATTTGCCATTAGATGTGCATTCGATTCTTGGATGTTTAATTGATTGTCCATGGTTAGAATAGTGAAGTGACCTTAGGGATCCGTGTGATACGCTAGACATGCCATATCTTTCTTAGGTACCAAAAGGGTGTTAATGGTCTCAATTAAGGATTGTTAACGTAACCAAGTCCCTTATCCAGATTCTTTGGTTTGTAAGATTGCAGTACTTCTCTCGTACCACAATTAGATTTCTAGTCGACCTACCGTAAATGACTAGTGACGACTCCAAGTTTAAATTTAGATCAAACAAACCCTGCTGTCACGGGAGATATGGCCTGGGAGAGGCCCATATAGAAAAAATACCTCCATCAGAAAAGCACGCGAGAGCGTGACGTGACAGAAGGGAAGCTGAGGACGCGTCTGGCGTAGTCACAGGTACGGTCTCTCTCTCTCTCTATATCATGCTACATATGCCTTGTTTGATCCGGGGGCGTCGCATTCATTTATATATAAGCAGTTCATTAAATTATCTGGGATTGACCCAAAACCGCTTGACGTTATACTATGTGTGACTACTCTACTGAATGATAAAGTGTTGATTGCATTTGGATGTCCCAATTGTAAGATAGTGATTGGCAATAGAGAAGGAAGAATAGATTTGGCAGTTTTATCTATACATGACTTTGATGTGATTGTCGGTATGGACTAGCTAGTCAAACAGAGAGCTGTTATGGACTATAGTAGCAGGGTGATCCAATTCAATCCGATTGGACATCCTAGATTCGAGTTTGTGAGAAACCGAGGAGGAACCTCGATCCCTTAGATTTTGTTGCTCGAGGTAACAAAGTTGCTGGATGATGGGTGCTAAGGATTTCTGCAAATGTAGTTGATTCGACGGCTGGAGAGCTAAGGCTAGAAAACATAGCCGTGGTGTGCAATTTGCCGGGACTACCACCTGATAGAAAAGTGGAGTTCGTGATTGAGTTAGCCTCAGAAACAGAACCGATCTCAAAAGCGCCTTATAGGATGTCACTGTCGAAGTTGAAGGAATTGAAGGTCCAAATGCAAGAGTTATTCGATAAAGGCTTCATTCGCCCGAGTGCGTCTCCATAGGGAGCGTCAGTGTTATTCGTGAGGAAAAATGATGGATCATTGAGGTTTTGCATTGACTACAGACAACTGAACCAGGTGACCATTAAAAATAAGTACCTGTTGCTAAGGATTGATGACCTGTTTGATCAGTTACAAGGGGTGTCAGTGTTTTCTAAGATCGATTTGAGGACTAGCTATCACCAATTGAGGATCAAGAAGGAGAACGTACCGAAGTCAGCATTTAGGACGAGGTATGGACATTATGAGTTTACAGTGATGCTGTTTGGACTAACGAACGTCCCTGCAGCCATTATGGATTTAATGAATCGGGTATTCAAGGAATTTATGGATCAGTTTGTGATTGTATTCATAAGCGATATTCTGGTGTATTCGAAGAGTTCCGCCGAGCTTGAGGTACATTTGGAAAAGGTTCTACGAACCTTGAGGGAACATGCACTCTACGCTAAGTTCAGTAAGTGCGAATTCTGGCTTCATCAAGTGGCGTTCTTAGGACATGTGGTATCCTAAGAAGGAGTTATAGTGGACCCGGCGAAGATTGAATCCATCACGAATTGGCCGAGACCGACAACAATAACCGAGGTTCGGAGCTTCATGGGTCTAGTAGGGTATTACAGATGCTTCGTGGAAAGATTTTTGGCATTAGCGACGTCATTGACGCGATTACTAAAGAAAGAAACGAGATTTGAATGGACGGATAAGTTCGAAAGGAGTTTCCAGGAGCTAAAATAGAAGTTGACGACCGTACCAGTATTGACAATTCCGTCAGGTCCAGGAGGATATGAGATTTATAGTGATGCATCACTAAAAGGATTGGGATGCGTACTAATGCAACACAAAAGAGTAGTGGCCTACGCATCGCGACAAGTGAGGCCACATGAGCAGAATTATCCGACGCGTGACTTGGAGTTGGCCGCGATTATTTTCACTCTTAAGATTTGGAGACACTATTTGTGTGGGGAGAAATTTCTGATTTATACGGACCATCAAAGTTTAAGGTACTTGTTCTCCCAGAAGAAACTGAACAAGAGATAGCGTCGTTGGATAGAACTCCTTAAGGACTATGACTGCGATATTCTGTATTACTTGGAAAAGCTAATACAGTAGCGGATGCACTGAGCCAGAAATCGAGCATCGCGCATATGATGGTCAAGGAGTGAACTCTGTTGGAGGGAGTTTGAGATTTGGAATTTAAGTTTGAAGTGAGTCATGTCTCAAGTCTGTTTGCAGCATTAAGGATTGAATCGGAAATCCAAACTAAGATTAAGGCTTTACAATCGACGGACCCGGAAATTCAGAAGATTTTGGATATGGAGGTTACAAAAAGGAAATCGGATTTTCAGGTATCTGAGGATGGAATTCTAAAGTTCCGTGGATTGTTATGCATACCCAGTGATATAGAACTGAGAGAAGACATTTTGTCTGAAGCACACCGTAATAATTATAATATTCACTCGGGTAGTACGAAGATGTATCAGAACTTGCGACAATATTATTGGTGGAACGACATGAAAGTGGATGTAGCTAAGCACGTGGCCAAGTGTTTAACATGTCAGCAAGTGAAAACACAACATTGCAAGCTGGGTGGAATGTTGCAGCCATTGGAAATCCTCGAGTGGAAGTTGGAACACATCACGATGGACTTCATAATGGGATTACCAAAGAGTCAGAAGAGTCACGATTCGATTTGGGTGATAGTTGACCGATTGACAAAATCAACACATTTTCTGCCAATGTGAAAGGACTTCTCATTGGAAAGGTACGCCGAGATTTACGTGCGACAAATAGTCCGTCTACACGGAGTGCTAGTGACAATCACTTCAAACCGTGATCCTAAATTTACTGCCGCCTTTTGAAAAAGTCTTCATACGGCATTAAGAACGAAGTTACAGTTTAGCACGGCCTATCATCCCCAGACGGATGGCCAGTCTAAAAGGACGATTCATACTTTAGAAGACATGCTGCGAGCATGTGTATTGGATTTTAAAGATAGTTGGGAGGAACAATTACATTTGGTTGAATTTGCCTACAACAATAGCTACCAGCAAAGTATCAGAATGGCACCATTTGAAGCACTATATGGCAGAGCTTGCAAAACACCGATTTGTTGGAATGAAGTGGGTGAGAGGAGCATCACGGGTCCCGAGTTGGTACAGCAGTCAATCGAAACAGTCAAGGTAATTCGGGACAGACTTAAGACCACTCAGAGCCGTCAAAAGAATTATGCGGACCAAAGACGTAGGCTTTGGAATTTCAAGTGGGGGACCACATTTTCCTCAAATTATCACCTATGAGAGGATTGTCATGATTTGGTAAGAAAGGGAAGTTGAGCCCAGCGTACGTGGGCCCATTCGAGGTCTTAGAGAGAATTGGCACCTTGGCCTATCGTCTCGCGCTTCCACCAAATTTGTCTCAAGTGCATAATGTATTTCACGTGTCGATGTTAAGAAAGTATGAATCGGACCCGACCCACATACTGAATTACGAGGAAATAGACGTGGACAACAAAGTGTCGTACGTGGAAAAGCCAGAACGGATCGAGGACAGAATGGAGAGAGTGTTGCAGAACAAGACAATTCCGATGGTCAAGGTGATTTGAAAGCATCATGGAACTGAAGGTGCGACATGGGAAAGTGAAGAGTTAATGCGATACCAATACCTCTATTTGTTCGAATAGCTGGGTTGGATTGTAAATTTCGAGGACGAAATTTTTGTAAGGGGAAGAGTTGTGACATTCCGAACTTCGATCTATTTTTGGGATTTATAAAATGTGTATTTCGTCAATGCGCTTATAATAAAATCTCGCTCGGAACTGATCACTCTTGGGTTATTATTTTAAATTAGAGATTTCGCTAGAATCGCACTCGATCGAATTTGACCGTTATTTAGAGTCCAAATTTTGGTGTCGAATTTCTCGGAGTTCTGAGACGAATTTAATTAGACGGTGTCGATATTATTGTGGCTAGACTCAATATTGCCCAGAGATATGTGGAAAGTGAAATTTCGACCGGATACGGATTTGGACTAGTAGACCTCCCTAGTAATATATTTTGGGTTATTTTCTTTTGGCCCTTTTTTTCTATTTATTAATTAGGATTTTCGTGGACCGTTGGATTGTTTTTGGGTTCGAACGTTGGCCGTTGGATCGTAATTATTGCATTGACTTCTCTCTCTCTCTCTCTCTCTCTCTCTCTCTCTCTCTCTCTCTGTGCCACGCACACCTTACGCGCGCATCTGCCCCTCTAGCTACGCGCATCCCCTTCGTCTTTGCCCCATGCAACGTCCCCTCTCTCTTCTCTCTCCTCCTTTTCTTCTTTCCCTTTTCTTCTTCTCTTCTTCTTCTTCATTGGTCTTCTCTTTCGCTCAACTGGTTCTGCTTCTGTTGCCGCTCGCCACGCCGGACCGCTCGACCACCGCCACACCGTCTATCCTTCACCGCTGCCATGCCGTCCGTCGCTATCGTCACTGCGAGCCCAACTTGCTGCTCGAGCTCGCTACGCCCGACCGTCGTCGTGCCTGTCACGGCTCGACGCTACCCAGCTGGCTGTTCTGGTCCACTCTGCTGCCTGTGGCATCACCATGCCACCCCTGACCGTCGTCGGTCCTGCCATTCCCATCACCGACCTTCCTTCCCGTGTTTCTCCTTCCCCGAGCTCTTCTTCCTCCCTGCCTGGCTCCTCCTCGTCCAAACGCCGCACGCCGTCGTTCTAACCATTGTCGCTGCTCCGTCCACCACTACCCAGCCCTCAGCTGCCCTGCCCAGTCACCTGCAGCCATCGTGCCCGCCTGGTCCGCCCAATGCCGCCCCAGTTTAGCCTTGGCTGGACTGTCCCAATCGTGGCCAAGCCTCTGCCGTGCAGCTACCGTCGCCACCACCGCTCACCGTCTCAGCCAGCCAGCCTAGCCCGCCGATCGAGCAACCCAACCATGCCTGAGTGTGCCCAGGCCGTGGCCGAGTCACCTCGGGCCGTGCATGTTGCCCAGGTCACTGCCCTTGCCTGTGGTCGAGTCGTCGAGCCGTGTGCCGAATCGTGGCCGAGCCTCGTGCCCGTCGCGCCCTTGCCTGTGCTGATCCCGTACTATTCACCCGGGCCATTTTGGGCCCGTACAAATTTTTCTGGGGCCAAATTTAGGTAAGTGACTTCCTAAACCCTACTTGGTATAATGGGTATTTTTAGACTTGTTTAGGATGTAATTAGTACCGAATTAGGAATTAAATTAGGCATGGATTAGTTAAATTGAATGTGCTCAATTTATGGATTATTGTGGTGGTGATTGTGTGGCTAATTTAGTGATTAAATGAGATGAGTGACATGACCGAGTTGTCGTGGTGTTTGCGGGTGAAATGGAATATTTGAATGTGCCGGCTTGACTGTCAGATCGGTAGGTCGATGTGGGCAGCATGACTTGAATTGGGTGTTATGGCGTGTCATATTGATATTGGTGAAAGCTTGGTGATTTGAATGTAAACTGTACATCGTGTTAGATGGCAAATTGTGTTATGGTGCATGTGCATGAGGAATGTCCTGAGGTGTGGTTACGCGGGACTGAGCCCGGATTGATCGGAGGGTTGCCAACCTGAGGCATGATTATGCGAGTGTGGCTAGAAATGTAAGAAATGACCTGAGGCGTGGTTATGCAGGTCAAGAGAAATGTCCTGAGGCATGATTATGCAGGACTAAGTCCGGATTGATCGGAGAACTGCCAACCTAAGGCGTGGTTACGTAGGTGTGGCTAGAAAGGTAAGAAATGACCTGAGGCGTGGTTACGTAGGTCGAGAGAAATGTCCTGAGGTATGGTTACGTGGAACTGAGCCCGGCTTGATCGGAAGGCTGACCTGAGACGTGTTTACGCGGATCGTGTGAATGTGTGAAATGTCCAGTGAGAGACGGAGCCCAGCTTGATCCGAGGGCTAACCTGAGACTTGTTAACACGGGCAGTGTGAAAGGACCTGGGAGGTCATGAGAAAGTTGCTCGGCCACGAATGCGAAATGAGTGTGATTGAATTAATTGAATGTACGTGGTTATAGTGTTTGAGTGGCGATGTTATGTTCTTGAATTACTATTGCTTTATGGTGGATATTTTAATATGCAGAGTTGGCACGTAGTTCGAGGCGAGGTAAGTATGTTATGTGGAATTGATTGTGTTGGCTGGTGGATTGCATGCTAGGCTTGTCTGGGTACGCATTGGCCTATGTGGGGTATAGGTTGTCTGCTTATTTAGATTTATTCTCATTATTGTAGTGCAAATATTTTCAGATTTCCGACCTTGGGTATGTTGCCACCTAGGCATTTTGGGATTCCCATGCATACGATGCATGAGGAAACCAAATATCCGGGATTGAGCCCGGATGAGACGTACATTAGGCATCTTACCATTGTTTGGGTAGACGTGGGACTAGAGGAACTGTAATGCCATACCTATTTGGCTTGGTCCTATTGGGTCGACTTGGTGACTACTGGGCTAATCCGGGGTTTTGAGGGGTTGCAGCATGCTAATGAGGGTGTGGTGAATTAGGAGCCTTGGGACAAGTTTACTCTCGATGGCGAGGTGACGGATCCCGACAGTCCACCAGAGATCCCTGGTTTAGAACCAGTGCCCATTCCAAAGCTTGAACCCGAGCCTGTACCGGAGCTCGAACTCGAACCTGTGGCCCCTATAGACCTCGAGCTTGAAGAGGAATGCGAGGAATCCGAGCCCAAGCCCAATCCCGAGGAGGAGCCTATGGTATCCGAGCATGAGGAGGAGCCGATTGAGATCGACTCGGACACGGAGTCAGAACCTTCAGGGTCCTATTCGGATTGGGCGCCGTAGGGATGTTTAGGTGTTGGGCCTAGAAGCCTTTTTGGTAGAGTCTCTTTTTGTGCAGTTAGTAGTCTACCCGGCCAACTGTTCCTTTTTTATGAAGACGGTTGATTTTAACCCTAGAGGCTTAATGTATGAATTTTTGGGATTTCAAGCTAATGTTATGTGTTTATTGATTTGCGCTTGTTCTATCCCGTTGTCATTATTTTTTCGTCCGGGATGTTTAAATTTCGCTTCCGCTTGCATACAACTTTGGGTGTTTCGTTTGGGGTCGGCGACGCGTCTTGAGACATCGCGATCAATACGACCTTCGGAGGGGTGTCGTAAGCCCGTCGAGATTCGAGGCGTGACAAAACACACAGAGCCTTCCATGGTCACAAATACTTTTAACTTTACTAATATGGATTCAATACAGATCCTCAACGCAAGTCTTCTCATCTATCCTCCATTATATCACTGGTTCAATGAAACTACCTCTCACGGATAGCGTTTGCTCCTTATGTGAGATATGTGTGCATTAGGGATAAAGGAGGGACTTGGGCTCTATTTATAGAGTTTTAAGCCAAGCTCTCTCATCACGGGCCAGCCCTTACTCGACCCACACTAGCCAATCCCATATTAGACTAATTAAGAAACTTTATATCTGACCTTATTAGACCAAGCCAGTAAAACGATTAATTGCAATCTCAATTAATGTAACCCACATCACAAAAACTTTTACATTTTCCCACTTTGGCTATATTAATTGAAATTGTATTGCATGTGTGCACTTTATATTAGTCTAGAGATAATTATTAATAGTCAATCCGATACCATAAAGTCTCAAACACCGAATCATGACTGTAACTGCATGTAAACACATAGAGTCTTCCATGGTCACAAATGTTTTTAACTTTACTGATATGGATTCAATATAGTAGTGTAGCAATTGGATAACACTTGAAAAAGAGTAATACATTATGTGTCATCCCGTTGTTAGTCTATATTCTCTTTCCTTAAGTGTTACAAAAAACCAGATATATCACTAGAAAATATCCCTATGGTTCCGAAGAACCTACATATGTCTTATCCTTATGGTTAACTTTACTTCATGTGTAATAAGACATATCTTTAAGACTAATAACTGGATGCCCCTAGTGTTTACTCAAGTTTTACATAATACCTTGAGATTTTCACTAAATTTATGTATTCAACATAATAGCAATACATTCATAAATACCTTATTGAATGTAAATGAGTAGATCCATATTAAAATGTCACTAAATGTACAAAAAAACACAAATATAAAATTTATTAGAGAAAAAATAAAATAGCTCTCACTAAATAACAACATCTCATGATACTCCTATGCCCATGTTAATTACATATCGTTCAAACACACAAAGGCGAAGGCCTTTAGCTAGTGGATCTGCAACCACATCATATGTGAGAATATGCTCTACTGTAATGTCACCATTCTGAGCTGTTTCCTTTATGGTTAAAAACTTGACCGCCATATGCTTAGACCCCTTAAGATCTCTATTATTGTTGATAAACAACACTTGAGAGTTATTATCACAATACAACTATAAGGGTCTATCCATTAAATCAAATATGATCAACTCTCTAATGAAGTTTCGGAGTCAAATTGCTTGAGTAGCTGTAGAAAAGCATGTTATAAACTCTGCTTGCATGGTAGAGGATGACATAGTTTTTTGTTTCTCGCTTTTCCATGGTATTACACCTCTTGCTAACATAAAAATGTATCCTATTGTCGACTTCAATTCATCCTGAGAACCAGCAAAATCTGCATCTGAATACCCTACTAATTGCAAGTCTTAAACATGTTTGTAAATCAATATATGGTCTTTTGTTTTCTTTAAGTACCTCAAGCAATTCAGTGATCGTATCCTAGATTTAACTTATATCTACCTAGAAGTCATGTTGCAAAAGCAATATCTGATTTGGTGCAAACTTGAGCATACATAATACTACCAAGTATACTAGCATAAGGTACATCCTTCATTTAGACTTTCTCAATATTTGAATTAGGACATTGTGATAGACTCAGTTTATCACCCTTATTGACAGGAACAATTCCTGACTTGCAATCCTGCATACCGAATCTTTCCAAAATACGATCAACATATGCCCTTTGAGATAAACCCAATAAACGGCGAGAACGATCCCTACAGATCTCAATGCCAAGTACAAAAGATGCCTTACCAAGATCCTTCATGTCAAAATTATTTGACAACATTCTCTTTGTCTCACGTAATAATCCAAGATGACTACTCACAAGTAAGATATCGTCTACATAAAGTACGAGAAAAATAAATTTCCTCCCACTAACCTTGCAGCATATACACTGATCTAATTTGTTTTCAACAAAACCAAAAGAAGTGACAACACTACGAAATTTTAAGTACCATTGTCTAGAAACTTGCTTGAGGCCATAAATTGACTTTTTCAGTCTACACACAAGCTTACCTAAATTATCTATTGCAAAGCCTTTGGGGTTGGTCCATATAAACCTCCTCATCAAGGTCTCTAATCAGAAAAACAGTTTTAACATCCATTTGGTGTAGCTTTATATCAGAATGAACTACTAAAGCCATTATTACCTTGAAAGAATCTTTAGAAGAAACTGGAGAAAAAGTTGCTTTATAATTTATTCCTTCTTTCTAAGTGAAACCCTTGGCTACAAGTCTCACTTTGAACTTCTCAATCTTTCCTTTGGAATCCTTTTTAGTCTTGTACACTCGTTTGCAGCCAATGGGTTTATGACCTATAGGCAATTCAACAAGCTCTCAAACACTATTATGTTTTATAGAGTGCATCTCGTCTTTTATTGCATCTAACCATAGATATGACTAAGCACAAGAGACAACATCTGCATATGTCACTGGTCAACTACACAACAAATATCGTAGTCATGCTCTCCCAGATAAACTACATATTCTAGTGGTATAGCTTATCGTCTCTGCCTAATGGATTGAGGAATTCTATCAGGAACTGCATCAACAATAGGATCTTGGGCCACAATAGGTTCAATCTGTAGTGTATGATGCTCCACATTTATTTGTATAGATAGAGAAAAAGACACAGTATTCCCCACCATACTGTTATCTTCAATAGTCTGTAAGCAACTACCCTCTTCAACCACATCATGCTTCTCATCACATCCATCAGAGTGTGATTGCGCCTTTCAGCCACACCATTTTGTTCAGGACTCTCAGACATAGTAAATTGAGCTACTATCCCAGAATCATCTAAGTATTTCGCAAATGGTCCTTTAAGCTATCTAGTATCGCCTTGCCTGTCATAATGCTGACTACCATGGTCAGATCTGACAACATTTATGACCTTTCCTACTGTTTCTCAACTTTAGTTCGAAAATCTTAAACTTGTGAAGAGACTCAGACTTTTCCTTAATCAAATACGATAACCATATCGGGAATAGTCATCAATAAAAGTGGTGAAATAAAAATGTCTACACAAAGTTACCGAATATGGTCAACTAAAATCAGTATGAATGACGTTCAACTCATTAAACCTTCATACTGCAGTTTTTTTCTTTATCTTAGTTATCTTACATCTACAACAGTCCATGCAAGTCTTTAGGTCACTTTGAAGAGTAGGTAAAATGTCGACATTTATCAGCCTTTCCACTCTTTCCTTGGAAATGTAACCAAGACGTTTATGCCACAACACATAAGACTATTCCTTAGATAGAGTTTTTTTGGAAATAACTTTTTCAGCCGTATAAGCGACATACATATCATTGGGAGATAAATACAATATGTACAATCCATTAAATATATTACAGCACCCAACCTTATTTGAATTAAAAAAAATGTAACAATAGTATTGTTATTTATTTCAAAAGAATAGTCACATATGTTTAAATATGACACGGAAATTAAGTTCAATCTAAAGGAATGTACATAAAATGTGTTCCTTAACATCAAATTAAAACCAGAATCCAGAATTAAAATGACATCTCCCACGAACTCAACGTCAACTTTATTGTTGTTTCTTACGATGAGCTTTAATTCATTCTGATTTGGCTTTCTTCTGTTTATGAATCCATGTATAGTAAATGCAACATGATTAGTTGCTTCACTATCTAGCCACCAAGAATTGGACGGGGCTTCTAATATATTGGATTTACAAACAAATGCTAAAGAATCATTACTTGTGTGCTCACACTTAGACAACCAAGTCTTATATTTGTTACAATCTTTCTTTATGTGACCCTTCTTTCCACAAAAGTAGCAACCACCATCATCCTTCTTTAAGGATGTTTCTTAGGACCCAGACTATTAGAATGACCGGTAGATTCACTAGTTCCTTTCTAAGTATGAGTTTTGAACCTCTTAGTCTTCTTATTTCTGGAACTAGAAGCACACAGGGCAATGTACCCTTTCTCTTTCTTTAGTTTTTCTTCTTCTGCCACCGCCCTTGCTATCAAGTTATTAATCGACTATGTCTCATCTTGGGAATTGTAATTAGTCTTGATAATCCTAAAATCAAGTATAAAAGTATTTAAAGCTTGATGCACAATGCAAGCATCATGAATAGTAACATTAAGAGCCTGAAGCTTTGTTTGTAGATGTACCATCCTTAGAACGTAATCCCTAACTCCAATAGACTCATCATACTTCATGTTGAAAAGTACTTGCAAGTGTGTTCCAATTTTAGCATTAGATGAGACTCGGTTTCTAGCCTCCAAAGCCTCCATCTTTTGTCTAGTGTATAGTCAGCTGGTAAACCACTTTTCAAGTGTTCCTAAATGGACCGCTTCATTAACAGTAAGCAAATTATATTGCTCTTTTCCCATGCAACAAATTGTGCTTTCTAGGCTTCCGTACTGGTGTTAGTAAGATCTGTCGACTTATTCTCAGTAAGAGCAATATGAACATCCATCGGCTCCATCTCCAACACAAAATCCTCTTTCTATTTCTTAAAGTTTGAACCCGTAAGAACCTCAATCGCAATGGAGTTTCCATTTAAAGAGAAGGTGACTAATTTGAAACAAACAATGTTTATAATTAGCATCATGTGAGAACCGTGTAACTTGAAAACCTTATAAGTACACATCCTGAAAGTTACATACATCATCACATAAACACCTTTGGACAGAATACATGACATACAGTTGTGTACTTTCCACATTACAACAGCCATAATAATTTATTCCAACCTTTGTAAATTCACCACCTTTAGGTGTATGAGCCACTAGGATCAGCCACTTCTCAATCATATATTATACATGTGTCCCTCCATAAATCAATGCACAATCTCCTCATTTAGGAGTATGACCATGTACTAGAACCGGAGACATCCCACCAAAATATGAGATCGATATTTTTCAAACCCAATTAAGTGTGTCACTTTGGCAGTCACTACCCAATTGAATCCTTAAAACTCTCTCGTATTAGGGATATAAGCTTTATGTCTCACATTCACCAAATACATGTAATTTTAGACTTGAAGACAGGGGCAATTTGTCACTAAAATCACATGTCATGCCAATTACATTGTTCAATTTATTGATAGACAATTATACATACTTTACATGATAACATTCATGTGAGCTAACATCAGTATTTCCAAAACCATATAGAAATACACAAAAATACTCATAATTACCCTAAAAATAGACGTACTTTCACATCCATAAAAGCACCAAACACATGAAATATATATACCATAGTGTAGAAAATCTCAATACAAGAACATAGATACTAAGAACGCTCTAATCGGAGCTTGCACGAGCCTCCTCATTGCGCGGCGCATGAGGCACACGCGCCCCTATTCATCCGGCCTGTTCACCTGTCCGACCACCGACAGTTCGATCGGTTTCCAGTTTGACCGGGTTACAATCCAACCAATTGACCGGCGTGGTCAACAGGTTGGGTCAGATTGAATCTTATACTTGTTCTCCCGAGACCTGTCTGCTGACGTCATGATGACGTCAGCCTTAGCGCGTGCCTTGCATGTGCTGGCATGTGTGCGTATGGGCGCCGCACGCTATCGCCCAGCAGCACATGGCCATGCATGAGGGCGTGTGCGGCTTCCCCCAATGGCGCGCTGCATGTCAAAATTCTTGTCTCAACGAGTACATTCCGAATATGGAATCAAAATCAAATTTTGATGAACAAAAAATCACGAAAAAAGGGCAAAATTCGTACGTTTAAGTTCTAGGCTATGACTACTCTGATACTACATGTTAGTCACGATAAAATGACACCCAAGATCACCATAGCTAGAATCTAGAACACGTTAATCAAGTAAAAGAAGTTTGTGTACATGATTTGGAATCCATCGTTTCTTGAATGTAGAATAGCGACAATCCTCAGCACAAGTTTTCTCCTTTATCACCCACTAAATCATTGGCTTAATGAGACTGTCTCTCACAAACAACGTTTGCTCCTTATGTGAGATATGTGTGTGTTAGGTTAGAGGAGGGACTTGAGCTCTATTTATAAAGTTTTAAGCGAGGCTCTTTCGTCACGAGCCGGGCCTTACTCGACCCACACTAGTCAATCTCATATTAAACTAATTAATGAACTTAATATCTGACCTTATTAGACCAAACCCATTAAATGATTAATTACAATCTCAATTAACGTAGCCCATATTAGAAAAACTCTTACATCATAATCACCACATGGATCCTTTTGCCGGCGAAGTTGTAACATCTCTGGTAAAGCTTGCGAGTATGCTTCCGACTTCTGAATTCATCTCGAATCAGGGCTTTGGTCCTCTCGTGGGATTAATTTCACTTCGTGTCTTTCAGTCCTCGGATCAGAATGTAACTTCCAGTGTTCGAGGGGAAAAAAAGACGACGATGAAAGCATTGTTAATTACAGTAAAATAGTTCACTGAGTTCAAGACGGATATAGGACATTTAGTTCACGTAATTTCTGCGTCAGGTCGACTCACTATTCAATCATCACTCGAAACTCCTTTGCCTTAACATTAAAGATGAACTATATAAATGAATAGGTCCCTATTGGCATCCATTGCATTTGTCGTGAGAAGAAGCGGTTGACCAAATCAATCATTTAGTGAGATTTTGCAATCTTGCTAAATTCATCCGCAAGGGATTGAGAACCCCCCAAATCAATGGGACTGACGTGATCTAAGCTCTACAAAATAACCTTAAAAAACAACAAATGCCTTTTGTCCACGGTATTGTTTCATCGATTTATGTTGTTTAATGTCAAGGAAGAAGGTGGGAAATTCACCCCTCAACTGCACATTATTCAAAGTTCACACCACCACAACAAGCAACAACAGAGACACGACAATGACCTTTTTGTTATTGTTTTTTTTTTTGGTCAAAACCTTTTTGTTATAGTTGACTTGCAACTTGTTGAAGGTCTTTCTCTAATCCACGAAAAAGACTTGAAATATCATGTAATTATAATAATCGTCGTTTGAATCAATCCACCCGTATCAAACACTTCACACGAAATAGAAAAGAAACCAAACAGTTCACCAGAACCAATCTCTCTCTCTCTCTCTCTCTCTCTCTCTCTCTCTCTCTCTCTCTCTCTCTCTCTCTCTCTCTCTCTCTCTCTCTCTCTCTCTCTCTCTCTCTGTGAAAATGGCACCCCAATCTTCAATCCAATTCATTGAAGCAGCGCTACGGTGCACAGGCCCTTTTGAGCTATCCTACACAGACCCTAACCAGAAATGGCACATAAGAAAAGACATGCTCTCACTCCTTCAAGATTTCCCCAACCTCAGCCCTTCCATGAACACATACAACCACAATGATGGCACAATCGTGAACCTCCTCAATGCCTATGGCACCATCCATGTATCCAGCTCTTCTCCCCAAGTCCCGCTCACCATTTGGCTCCACGAGAACTACCCTTACGCGGCCCCAATCGTAATCGTGGGCCTGCCAGACGTGGCCCCCTCCCCAACGATCCACCACAACCACCCCTTCGTCGACCCCTCAGGGCTCACCGCATCGCCATATATCCAAACCTGGCAATTCCCTAGGTGCAACCTCAAGGACCTTGTCCGCAACCTTGTAAAGATATTCTCTTGTGACCACCCTTTTTCCTATTCACCCACTTCTAGCCCCTTCGCCCCTTCTATTGCCTCGAAGAAGGAGGCACTCGATCGCCTTGCAGGGATGCTTCACTATGACATGACGGCCTTGAGGTCCAAGACCGATGAGGAGATCGAGGAGCTACTTGCCTTGCAGCAGGAAATTGTCCAGCGGATCGCAATCGTGACGACTATAGTCCAAGGGCTTGAGCGCGAGAGGTGGGAATTGAGGGATAGGGTGGTGCGGTTAGCTGAGGAAGCCGATGTCTTGATCAACTGGTTGAAAGTCCTCGACCCAAAACGGGCCACAGCCACGGGGGACGACAGCATAGATGATGTGTTTGAAGGAGTTGATGAGGAATCCCAGTCGTGGCTCCATTGCCTGGCTGTGGATAGGTCTATAGAGGATGCTATCGATGCATTGGATGAAGCAGTTGCAGAAGGGATTGTGAATGTTGAGACTTATCTCAGGCAAGTGAGGAATTTGGCAAGAGAACAGTTTCTCCACAGAGATGTGGTAGTTAAATTTGAGACATCCCAGCAACTTCAATAGGACTCAGTATAAGAATCTCTCTGGTAATGTCTTGCTTCTCAGTTTTCTGTGCATATATTTCAGTTTTGGAACAAGTTAGTAGCTAAGTTTGCCTTCAATTGGATAGTTTTATTTAGTTTGGAAACAGATTTTGTATTGGATATGAAGCTTTCCGACGATGTCGTTTCGGACTCTTGGTTAAGTGTTCTCATATGTCGTTTTTGGAAAATTCTCCTGTAAGTGGGGCTCATTCTAGACTTGACCTTGTTTGAAAAGGGCCTATAAATTTATTACTTTCATCTAATGAGTCTCCCCTATGAGGGGAATTTTGAGAATGGGCATCACTTAAGGGGGCTTTTGGAATTTCCCCAGTCTTTTTGTCTATATGGAATAGGCATCCGAAACCTTTTTCGGACTAAACCTATAGCAATGAGGTAATGGCGATCGAATCAGTAGAATTTGAAGAGGGTACGATAGGGATTGCTCAGAATTTGAAATCATATAATGTCGGTGTTGTAGTAACGAGCGACTGTTTCACAATACAAGAGAAAAGTTCCGTAAAAGTAGTAGGAATAATAATTTCTCTATAAATTTCGCCTTGCTCGGTTGGAAGAGGCAGGATGTAGTTGTAGAAAGCAGAGCTTACTTGACATCTTAGAGTTTTTTATTCATAATGTTTGAAACCTACCAATGTCGTGTTTGCTAATTTTCATTTTCACAAAAGTCGGCAACCAAGTGAAAATCCGGTCTAATACTATTTAATCGGATAACTTATGACCAGTTTGGTTGGTTTTGGCCAGTGAAACAGTGCTAAGAAGATGACTGAAGAATTGACCGTATTTTGACGTTCCAGTCCCATTCGTAAGACATTGCTACAGACCAAATGAGAAAATAATAACTCGTATTTGGTATATTTGCATAGCTAAGGTATATCAATTCTTTTGAATAGAGGTGATCAATGGATGGGTTAGGCCAGGCCAGACCCTTGAAACGTGCCAAGAGTATTGCCTAAGCTCGCCCTTCTAGAAAATAAACATAAGAAACGTGCGGGCTGAGTGGGCTTGGTTCAGGCCTAGCCGAGTCAGACTAGGCATTATGTCTATAGGTCCTTGTCCAAGCTCGCCCACAAGTACCTTCGGTCATTTCTAGCAACAAGTTGAGCCCACAGCGGGGTCTGGATCCGAATACTTGGCTATCTTTGCCCCTCAAAACCAGCACTCTTTACTTATTTTTTATGCTAATTTAACACATTAACACGCGACAGCAACGAAGCAGAACTTCGAAAGATCACTTGAGTTAGGCATTTGAAATCGGAATATTAAAATGCTGATAATCACGTCATAGTTTTTCGTGGCTTTCTACATGAATGTTCGCAAAAGTGTATTCTCCATATCATCACATTATAGTCGCAATTGGTCACTAGGTCGAAAACATCAATAGCTGACAAAAGCTGACGGTGCTTGCCCTTTTATAAATCTAATCTCCACAGCACATTCTATGCAGAGTTGGATTAGTACAATCCAAAGATTTAGATATCCGACTAAGAAGATTATTACTTCCTTGTGAGGAAGCAATATGATATGACTGCAGAGCAGCCACGTAATAAGAACTATATAAAAGAGATAGTGCCTCTACACGATCCATAACAAGCAATCAAAGCCTCATAAATGCTATTAATCAAAAAAGTGTTCAATTAACGCCCGATTAAACATTGTTTCTGAGGAATAATCCTCCCAAAACATCATTAATTATGTCATGCTAGGTAGCATAATAGATATCGTTACACCTTGAAACTCATACCTCCTTTTTCTTAGATGGCTCGAAATAGTAAGGAATTGGTTCTATGTTCTTTGTGGGCACAGGGAACTCGTCGATCTCGTCCGTCCACGGGTTGCTCCTCTCCCTGCTGCCAACGGTCCTGATCGCCTCCCATATCACGCTGCTGCACTTGAAACCAGACCCGAACGCGATCTGCCATGCCCGGTCACCCCGCTTCATCTTCCCTTTGGCCTCGGCGTATGCCAGCGCGTACCAGATCGAGCTGCTCGACGTGTTCCCAAACCGGTACAGCGTCATCCTCGATGCCTCCATGTGGGCCTCGCTCAAGCCGAGGCTCTTCTCGAGCTCGTCGAGCACTGGCTTGCCGCCCACGTGGGGGAACACATGGTCCACGGCCTTCTTGAAGTCGGGCACGTAGGGTTCAACATTCGCCATGTGGAAGCGCCTCACTAGGCAGTTCGCGGCGTAGAGGATTTTCTCTGACATGGGGAGGACGAGGCGGCCGAACACGGAGATGTTGGCCTCGATGGCATTGATCGCCACCGCCATGAGGTCCTTGGTGATGGTGACGCCCACTTGGCCCCACGGGTCCTCCTCCTGGAAGATGCACTCGTAGGAGCGGTCCCAACGGGCCGTGTGTGTGTGCACAGTGTGGAGAAGCTTGTACTTGGCGATCCGGGCATCGGAAGGCCGGTTCGAGAGGAGGATCGTGGCCCCACCGACACGGAACAGGCAGTTGATGAGGGTCATGGAGCGATCATTGCCCAGGTAGGCATTCTCGGTGATGTTCTCGGTGCTCACGACTAGAGCATAAGAGTTGGGATGCACCTACATGAAAAGTCAAAAGAAGAAGCAAAAATATCGTGGTAATTTACGCATTAACAACATTAAAACTATTTTACATAATTAATTAAACAAAATTAGAACCAATTGCAATGGGACCGTCAGAGCTTCGCCTAGGCCAAAACGAAAACCAAGGAAGTACCCGACACATTTGTAACGAGAAAATGGAAAAGAAGCGTATATGACACATTCATGCGCTCTCTACTTTAGCTCTTTAAACAGTCCGAAAACACTTTAACTTGCCTTACGACAAAAAAAATGTAGCCTCAAATGAGATGCATAAATATTGTGTTTCAGTTTAACCAGTTTTATGAATGGCTCGCCTAATCTTAACGAATATACACAAATTGCTCCGTCCACGCATATTGGGTAAGTTTCTACCTATAAAGTGACAAGTATGTTAACCGAGGATTATATGAATGAGCTCTCAATGCCCTAGACGATTGTAGGCCTTATTAATATGGACTGGTCAAATCTAGTATTGTGCTTAAATCCTTTTCTAGATCCATCCATCTTATCGGAGCGGAGCAGGTTTGCTTGGGTTACGAGCCTAACCAAGGATTTGTTTGTCCGGACCCCAACTTTTTGCTCTAATCAAAGACCTTGGGCCTAATGGGCCATCAGATTACCGATCATCTCCGGGGGTGAGCAACCAGACCGGCTTGATTCGAGAACCAAGCTGAATCAGCCTTACCCGAACGATGAACGATACCAATCCGGTTCACGAGGATTGGTTCGGTTCCCAGGTGAAAGACTTTTGGTTCTACTATATTAATCGGCTTTAAACCAGTTTCAAGGCGATTCTCTAGTAGGACTGGTTGTGAACCAATTTGAAAGCCAGTTTTAATCCTCAGTTAAGTTTCTTCAACACTTTTCTCATTTCTCATTTAGTTCAACATGATATGTAAAAATCGTCAACATTGTTAATCTTCCATGTATTTGGGGTACAAAAAAATGAAATAGGAAAAAACAAATAGGCCGATTCCAGGGTCGACCGGTTCTATTCTTGATTTCAAAAACCGGGAACCGACTCCGAAAGTAGGTTCTAGGTTCTAGGTTATTAGTTCTTGCCTACTCTAAAATCAACCACCCCCTAATCACCTCTAGCCGATAAGATCCACTACAAGATCTGTTTAACCCACGTTTAAGAAAACCCACTTGCTATTTTTATTTTTTTGTAAAAATATGTTGCATGAGTATATATATTACAGGCGAAAAATTAAAGAAAAAAAAATAGAAGTTCGATTCTAAATGTGGACGTACCAACAACGAGCTGATATTGAAGAGCACAGTGACATTTTTCACAGAGAAAACAAAACCCACCCACGTGGGCGGACTTCAATTAGAGATGGTACAGAGCTATATTCATCAAACGAGGTTGACGAAATCGGACGGGTATTGATGAATTTATTTCACCTACAGGATCATGGGATGATCTAGCGACGGACCAGACCCTTTCTAACACTCTTTGCCAAAAATGGGAAGGAACAGTAAATGTTGAAACCACACCTATCAAGTGCTTCGTACGAGGACACTAAGTGGGCATTTGGCAACTTGCCAAATAGTAAAAACTTCTATTTTTTTGTTCTCAGAATCAATTTGAGAACAGAAATCCGTTTGTTAAAATTTTTGTGTCGAGGCACAAATTTGCAAAAAATTGTTCCCAGAATCAGTTTTGGAATAGAATCAAAAAGTAAAAAAAAAATAGCTTCTTGATTCTAGAACAATTTTTCCATTTCTGATTCTTCTTGATTTTCTTCTTTCTTTTTTATTTGTTCTTCATTTTCTTTCCGGCCCATTACCAGCGACCGGCCACCGTCAATCGGCCAGGACTGGCGAGGTCGGCCTAGCCCAGATCTGGTGAGGCCGACCTCGCCGTCTCAATCGGCGAGGGCCACGACACCCTCACCGGCCCTGGCCTGCGACCGACCATGGCCAAGGAAAAAAAAAGAAAAAAAAAGAAATATTTAAAAAATTCAAAATGTTATTAAAATATTATTAATAAAAATAATTTACTGTAATTATCAAACGCATTTATGTTCTTTTTCTATTCTAAGAATAGAAATTTTGAGCAGTTACCAAATGCCTTCAAATGCTTAGAAATTGTTCCAGGGCACGGAATCAAAAGGAATCATTTTTTAGTAGAATCTGTTCCTAGACACATTCATGCGTAGCCTAAACATTAAAAAAAAACTAAACTCAGCATGCTGATGATACCGACTTTGAGTGTTGAGACACCTCCTAATCCCATCATTAAACGTGGTCTGAGCAGAGAAACATCCCATGAAAGCATGCTGTTTTCTATTGCTAGTGATTCCAGTTCTTTGTTTAGCTTGAACTAATCTGGCTTTTAGTTGGCAGATGCAACGTATTTGCACACCCAAAGAGAGTTTATCAAGTATGTTACCTGAAGCAGATTCTTGGCGAGGCCTATAGCACCGAGCCCTGCACTGCAGCCCATTCCTTGGAGGCTGTAGCTCACCACATCTTCCTTGAGCTTGTACCTGTTCACTATCATGGAAGATAGGGAAGGCACCACATTGAATATGCAGCAGTTCACCACCAACACCCCGATCTCATCCCCTCTCACCCCCGTCTTGGCCAACACCTCGTCGACAGCCCCAAACATAGCCGCCTCGGCCTCCTTCACCGATTCCTCCAAGCATGGGTTCGGGGGTTGCCGGAGCAGCGCCTCGGGTAGGTATGTCAACTCCCCAAGCCCCGACCGCTCGAGCGTCTTGCGCATGAAGTCGAGGGTCGCATCCGAGAACTTCCCGTAGAGCCGGGCCTGCTCCATGAATGACTCTTTCGAGCAAGATTGGGCGTTGGGTGGTTTGTAACACACGAAGTCCAGCAAGAACACCTTGTTGGGGTATTTTGGCTTGAGCAGGGTCGCTAGGAAAAGGATTAGGGTTAGGCATAGGAGAAAAATTCCCGTGGAGTTGAGGTTGACATGTTTGAGAGTGAAGGTTGATAAATCAAATGAAGACATTTTTTAGTGTGTGTGTGTGTTTGTGAACAAGTGAAGAGAGTGAGGGATCAAGAAGAAAACAATTTATGCTTGGGCATGTTGTGATGATGGTTGAGTGCAAGTGCAACAGCTCAAGTCCTTCCTGGGAAAATGAGAGAAGTAGGGTTTGTGTAAGAGGAAGGGACAAACATAAGAATAGGTTTCCTTTATATAGTAGTCTAAAAGAGATGACGAGGGTTTTGGTATTAGTTTCCTTGCAGCCCTCGTCGGTCTCCAATCAATGATGTCCACTTCAAAACGACAGAGTTATATTAAACTTACGTGACAATGAAAATGTGTTAACTTGCTTCTCATCGGTCTCCAATTAATGATGTCCACTTCCAAATGACAGAGTTGCGGTAAACTTATGTGACAGTGAAAATGCATTAACTTGTATTCATTATACAATTTTCAAGACCTATCTACTTCAGTATTACTCAATTTTATCGTGTTCAAAATTCATGACATATCGCTTCGAATCTCATAAAGGTTAGATTTTAAGTCAATTTATTCAGAGAGATTCCATATGTAATCAATCATGTTTAACATGTCACGAGCATAGAATTTAGCCAATGTGACATGTTTTTTCTTTTTTTCTTTTTTTTGTCCTTTGTGTAGATTTTATAATCGCCAGCTCAAAGAATGACCGTGTAGGTCGTTTTAATGGAGTTTGGCATTGTACGATTTGATACTTTTGTGAATATGTGTAGGCCGGTACCAGTTAGATCTAGTAAATATCCGAAAGGATCTGTCTCTCTATTTTTTCTTGATAAGCTTTGTCCTATCCGACAACGCCAAAATGGGATTTGATGATATCTTTGCCATGTTCTTGTTAGACAATCCGTACCTCTGGTTTCTTTTTTCTCTTCCACTCTAAGCTCCCTGAAATTCTCAGTCGAGGGATGCTCCATCTCCTTAACTCTAATTGAGATTTTCTTTCCCAATATGATTTGTTAGTATTTTATTATTTTTATCTATTTTATTTTTTTTGTTTTTCCTTTGCTCATTGTCAATGCTTTTCTCTGCTCGCTAGGCGTATCTTTCGCTTCCATCAATTTGAATCAATCCATTGTTGTAGATCCTCCAAACCAAAAAGTCTAACAAGGTCGAGAAGCAATATGATTCATTCTAGACTGGAAGTGATTATAAAACTTCTCCTAGTTTTGGAAGCTCTCATCTCTAGATACAATTCATACTAGACTGGAAGTATTTATAAAACTTCTCCTAGTTTTGGAAGCTCTCATCTCTAGATCTTAATCTAGTTTTGGGAGCTAATCTTTTCAGATTTAGATTTAGTTCTAGAAGTTTCTTATAGGCATTTTTTGGGCTTGTTCAATCTCTCTTGATCTAGATCTAGATTTGGAAAGAGAAGGAGATTACGATGTGTGCTCATGATGCAAGATTCGATGATTGGCTATTGTTCTTTCTGTTTCGATGCTAACACAGATCCATTCTTAAGGAATTAGAGTATACTTATCACAACAGTTTATGCTTTATTATTGTACTTTGCTATTTGGGATTTGCTTTCTTTTGAACCTCTCGTGCATTATCTTAAGATATGAATGTAATATTTATTTTCTATAAGAAAAATTATCTTCGCTATACTAATTTGCACCTTTAAACATTTATCTCTCTCCACAAATATTTGATAATCGTCTAGTTACTTTTTTCTAGACATGCATACGTGTGTGCTTTCTTGCTTACCTATGTTTATCGTTGAACTCACCACAAACAACTTTGCTGCGTCAGGTTATTTTGATGAAATGCTGAATTGACTATAAGAAAATTATATATGATGGTTCAAAATGGTGAGAAGAACACCTAAAAATAGACGATCCATAGATCAACCAATCCTTAAATCCATATAATTCGATTATATTCATCCGAAGAGAGAGAGAGAGAAACTTGAGCTACGGCCGAGGAGAGGGAATGAGGCTGGCCGTGCGCAGCAATGATTGACGGCGACATCCACGAGGTTGGGCCAAGGGACTGACTTTTTGCACGAGAGAGAGAAGAAGAGAGGGAGAGGGTAGAGTAGAGAAATAAAAATAAGGGTTACCGCACTAAAAACTCCAAACTGAAATAAATGTGGCAAATTTAATTCAAATTAATTTTTTAACTATCAAAGATCTCAAATTGATACACCTATAATAAATTTACCTTAATAAATTTTTTGACCACCAAAAACCCCAAATTTATACATTTGTGACAAATTTACCCTCCGTTAAATTGAATTAATATTACAAAAAATCATAAAATTGTACATATGTGTCAGACGGAGGGTCAAAACCCCAAATTAATACACCCGTCAACTAACACGTGTCATCCAACTTAGAAATTTGACGAAAAAATTCAATATAAACTAATAAATGACAAAATTATAACAGGTGTAACAATTTGGAGTTTTTCGTAGTTAAAAATGGTTTGGGGTAAATTTATTATAAGTATATCGATTTTGGATTTTATGTAGTATTAAAAAAAACCCTAAAAATAATAATAACTACAGTTAGGTCTATGTTTTCTTTTGATTGGTGGTTCACCGTTAGGAGTACATCAAAAAAATTAGTGTGAATGCGGCAGCTGTACGTTTCAGCTCCAACATTAACGTTGCGGGTTTGCCATAGTAAAACTTTTTCCATAGGTAAACCCATTTAACAAGCGCAAATTGGGACCACAGTGTATTACTAGATTGAATCCGAACCATTAGAGATAATTGGTCCCATGTGAGCTCCACGTGAGTCTTGCAACATCTCATGGTCCAGAAAATTTGCTGTGCATCTCCTAGCATGAAACATCGAACCGGCGAGGGCAGTCACACCCGTGACCATGAATGCTTTGGCAAAAGTAGATTAGTTGGAAAAAAAATCACGTTACCATGTGCAAGATCCTACAGCCTGTCTCAAATTTATGGTGGTGCCAGCGCTTTCCCTTTATAGGAGCAAACATTAGGTTTGCCAGCGTACTTGAGTCTTGAACCTTCCCTAGCATTCGCCCCAATTTGCCCAAACCCCATGAACACGAACCGCATCTTGTCGTAGATGGGGCCGGACCAGCGACCCACGTTCGCTCCATTGAGCCAACCTCATAAATACAAACTGCAAAATGTCGGAGATGGGGCCGGACGGACGAGGGATCTTCTTTCCTTCTTTCTCGGTCTTCCAACCAAAAAGAAGAAGGTATCTTAAAAGTGAAACCTCGGTATGCCATGATACAATAACATTAAAAGTTCAAAAACTCATGCGATTCAGCACTTTTAGTTCTACTTTCTTTTTTCATATGAATTCAATCCCAAAACTCGTTCTGGTTAGGCACTTTAGTCTTGTTTGGCCACTTTTTTGGTGGGTAGAAATCTATGTGGTATTTTTCATAAAAATTTTTAAAAAAAAAAGCTACGTGAAATTTTTTGTCCACGCAAAGAACAAATGAAACTAAGGGAAATCCAGAAATATGTGTTGCGTGCAAGCTCCAGGACTCAAATGCACGGAAAAAAATTAGGCATGACGTGCTGAAACGGCACAAGTTATTGGAGTCGCGCGGTGATTATCTCCTTCTATAAAATTATGTTTAGCTAGCATGATTTTTTATTTCCTGGCATTTTTTTTTTATGTTTCGATCTTAGTCACTTAGAGTTTTATTCATATAGAGAATGGACTAAAGAGAACTCCTGTTTGTTCCTTCAGTCCAAGTTGATAAATCTTTTCATGCAGCTGTTGAGATGTCACAACCAGTGAGATACGATCCTTGTATTCATTCACTAACCCACAAATCAAGCAATCAATAGGACGAGTAGAATTCTATCTTACAATTTTACCCTTGTTAACAATTATTGCCAATCGAGAGATAAAACTATGCTTTTTTGGGGATATTGCGAGACAGCCAAACAAAATGTGGAGTATTTGCCGCTTATCATTGATATTGGCTCTAACTTAGGACTAACAAGAGCCATGGGAAACACTTTTTGGACAGTGCCAAAAATTGTTGACACGGTGATCCAGTCAATACTAAACATCCTACGTGGCAGAAAATTTGGTGTGCATCTTCTGCCATGATACATCGAACCGGCGAGGGCGGTCACATCCATGACCATGAATGCTTCGGCAAAAGTAGATTAGTTGGAAAAAAAATCACGTTACCATGTGCAAAATCCTACGGCCCGTCTCAAATTTATGGTGGTGCCAGCGCTTTCCCTTCGTAGGAGCAAACATTAGGTTTGCCAACGTACTAGAGTCTTGACCCTTCCCTAGCATTCGCCCCAACTCGCCCAAACCCCATGAACACGAACCGCGTCTTGTCGCAGATGGGGCCGGACCAGCGACCCATGTTCGCTCCATTAAGCCAACCTCATAAATACAAACTAACTTAGGACTAACAAGAGCCATGGGACACACTTTTTGGACAGTGCCAAAAATTGTTGACACGATGATCCAGTCAATACTAAACATCCTACGTGGCAGAAAATTTGGTGTGCATCTCCTGCCATGATACATCGAACCGGCGAGGGCGGTCACATCCATGACCATGAATGCTTCGGCAAAAGTAGATTAGTTGGAAAAAAAATCATGTTACCATGTGCAAAATCCTACGGCCCGTCTCAAATTTATGGTGGTGCCAGCGCTTTCCCTTCATAGGAGCAAACATTAGGTTTGCCAACGTACTAGAGTCTCGACCCTTCCCTAGCATTCGCCCCAATTTGCCCAAACCCCATGAACACGAACCGCGTCTTGTCGCAGATGGGGCCGAACCAGCGACCCACGTTCGCTCCATTGAGCCAACCTCTTAAACACAAACTGCAAAATGTCGGAGATGGGGCCGAACGGACGAGGGATCTTCTTTCCTTCTTTCTCTGTCTTCCAACCAAAAAGAAGAAGGTATCTTAAAAGTGAAACCTCGGTATGCCATGATACAATAACATTAAAAGTTCAAAAACTCATGCGATTCGGCACTTTTAGTTCTACTTTCTTTTTTTCATATGAATTCAATCCTAAAACTCGTTCTGGTTAGGCACTTTAGTCTTGTTTGGCCACTTGTTTGGTGGGCAGAAATCTATGTGGTATTTTTCATAAAAATTAAAAAAAAAAAAAAGCTACGCGAAATTTTTTGTCCACGCAAAGGACAAATGAAACTAAGGGAAATCCAGAAATATGTGTTGCATGCAAGTTTCGGGACTCAAATGCACGGAAAAAAATTAGGCATGACGTGCTGAAACGGCACAAGTTATTGGAGTCGCACGGTGATTATCTCCTTCTATAAAATTATGTTTAACTAGCATGATTTTGATTTCCTGGCACTTTTTTTTTTATTATATTTCGATCTTAGTCAGTTAAAGGTTTATTCAAATAGAGAATGAACTAAAGAGAACCCGTGTTTGCTCCTTCAGTCCAAGTTGATAAATCTTGTCATGCAGCTGTTGAGATGTCACAACCAGTGAGATACGATCCCTGTATTCATTCACTAACCCACAAATCAAGCAATCAATAGGACGGGTAGAATTCTATCTTACAATTTTACCCTTGTTGACAATTATTGCCAATCAAGAGATAAAACTATGCTTTTTTGGGGATATTGCGAGACAGCCAAACAAAATGTGGAGTATTTGCCGCTTATCATTGATATTGGCTCTAACTTAGGACTAACAAGAGCCATGGGACACACTTTTTGGATAGTGCCAAAAATTGTTGACACGATGATTCAGTCAACACCAATCATCCTACGTGGTATGACTAATACTGACGTTAATAATTTTTACAATTTTCTTTTCATTTCTCTTCTTTTTTTCTTTTTCTTTTTTCTTTTGTCTTTTTTTTTCCTCCATCGGCCATCATTGGGCCTCCTCGCCGGCCTCAGGCGATGGCCACCTCACTCGAGGTCGACGACCTTTGTCAGCCATCAACCAGGCCCAGCGATAGCCCGCAAAGGGAAAAAAGGTAAAAAAGGAAAAGAAAAAAATTAAAATTAAAAAAATGGTGAAAATTGTCCACATCATAAGTGTCACATAGGACGGCCAGCACTTACTAAACCACCATGTCAATGATTTCCAGCCAAAATCAGCTGGAATTACAAAATTGACAAATTGTCAAAACGTTTAGGTTTTGGTATAAATTGGCAAATCATTAAAAGGTTTAAACTAAATTAACCAAATTGAAAAGTTTAGGACTAATTGGCTTAAGTAATGTTGCATTATTTTGACATTTAAATTGAGTTTTTCCTCATTAAATTTCTCAAATAAAATATAGATAAATCTTATTCATGGCAAGTTGCACTGAAAACAGATAAAATTTAATAAACAAATATAAATAAAACAGTTATATATAAACAAACATTTACTTATATTGGACTTATTTAGGCGTAAGAACACTATTTTTATATCTGAGGCAAGAACTTGAGTTCTTTGCAATCATGGATCATATTAGCCCTCACGAGTCTTGTTAATTGATGCCCTTGAGGGTTTGTCATGCTTGCTTGACAAGAATATGTCCAATTTCCAAAAGTATTGATTTTGCATATCGCAGGATAAGTCAATCCAATACAAATTGCAATATTTATTTTTTCCTTTCTAATTGCTAAACAAGTGCCTAGGACACTTTAGCTAACTGGAAAGAAAAAAAAAGACGAATAGACCTGAGTAGGTCCTTAATAGGCTATATTCAAACCTCGTGATGTTAAACTAAGAGGGTGTTCCGGTCCTTATCTAGAAGAAAAACAAACACTGGGGAGGAACAGGGAGTGAGCATGAACAAGGCGTGGTAGCCAGCTCAAACTGATCTTGCACTTTGAATTGCAATTGTATTGCTCTTTTTTTAGACGGAAAATGGGATCTAAACCAGTCCGTTGGGTTCGAAACTCAATCTCTATTCAGCATTGATCACATCACAGTGCTCCATTTTCTTTTAAAAGAGTTTGGCTGATCACATCACGGAGTTTCATTTACGACGGAGGAGTCGAATTTCTCTCTCCTCTTTACTCTCTGTGTATGAATTGATGCAGAATATGACCGGGAAGTTTCCTGTAGAGGGGTGGAGTCAGAGCTGGTACGTTCACCTGCATCGTCACAAATATTAACCTGATAATCGCGCTAGATGTGACAGAGAAAGATATGAATCGCCACGAGCTAAAGAAAATTCAAAACTTGCACCTAGAGTTGCCGAGCTTCTGCTTTCATGGTTCCTGTAATGTGTAATATTCTGGTGAAAGAAAAAAAGCGAGGGTTGTTTCCATCTTCTTTCTTGTTAAGAGAAATGAAAGCTTGCTTCTCTCTCTATCTCGGCATTTATTGTGATTGGTGCCAACTTTGAAATTGAATGTGTCTATCAGCCATGCATGCATGAAGGCTCGGCTCATTAAAAATGGTATACAACTTTTTGCAAAGAGCAGTTTTAGGGCAATTAGTAAGTAGTGGTTGTTTAGTGCATATATAGGGTAAAATTCGATTTTTGAAGAGTTGATTATAAACAGGGAAAAAACCACCAAAAATTCCAAACTATGTCATTTGTGACAAATTTACCCTAAACTTTTTTTTATGACACGAAAAATCCCAAACTATGCCATTTGTGACATATTTAACCCATAATACTTTCCCCTAGGCATTTTCGTCTTTTTCCTTTTTCTTTTTTTCTTTTTTTCTTTTTTTTCTTTTCTTCTCTCTCTTCCCTTGCCGCCGGTGGAGAGAAGCTGGCGAGGGCCGCCCTCGCCGGCGCTGGGGTTGGGCGAGGGCGACCCTCACCCAACTCAAGCAAGGGCGACCCTCGCCCAACGCCAATGAGGGTTACCCTCGCCTGGGCGAGCGAGGGCCGCCCTCACCGAATCTCGCGAGGGCGACCCTCGTCGGCATCTGGCGAGGGTCGCCCTCGCCTGAGTCGGGCAAGGGCAACCCTCGCCAGATCGGGTGAGGGTCGCCCTCGCCAAATACAACGAGGGCAGCCCTCCCCCAACTCCAACGCCGACGAGGGCGGCCCTCTGCCGCCGACGAGGGAAAAGAGAGAAGAAAAGAAACAAAAAAGAAAAAGGAAAAGGACGAAAATGCCATAGGAGAAAGTATTATAGGGTAAATATGTCACAAATGACATAGTTTAGGATTTTTCATATCACAAAACAAATTCATGGTAAATTTATCATAAGTGGCATAATTTTGGGTTTTTTATGGTTTTTTCCCTTATAAATATAATGAGAAAAGTTAGTGTACTCCATATTGAGATTTTAAGTTGGGTTAATGGCACAAATGGTTCCTTAACTTCAGTCAAATGTGCAATGTGATTCTAGAACTTTTAATTTGTTTAATGTAGTCCCTAAACTTTACTCCAATGTACAATGTGATCCTTAAACTTTTCATTAGTTCAGAGACGATATTGAACATTTTCATATAGTCCAAAAACTAAATTGAACATATGCTAAAAGTTCAGGGATCACATTGAACAATTTAAAAGTTTAGGGACGACATTGTATATTAGGCTAAAATTTAAGGACTGCATTAAAATAAATGTAAAGTTCAAAGACCACATTGTACATCAGAACAAAGTTCAAAGATGATTTTTGTCATTTTCCCTTTCAAGTTTGAGAGTACGAGACAAGAATCTTAACTACTAAGTATACATATGGGGCCAATTAGCCCCCAAGGCCCGCCGTTATTGAATTTTCTCAATTTCTTTTACGGATCGAGATCTTCTAAATTTTTAGGTTGTAAATTTACATTGTAAAGTTAAACCTAGACGGCCTCACGGCCCTCACTTTTTGAAAAATTCACACATGTATATCGGGAACCCAAAAAACCTTAACTCTTTCCTTATTCTCTCCCCCTCCACCTTTAGTCACCGCTAGCCTCTACCACGTAGCAATTCGATCGCCGTCAAGGCCGTCTCACCATCCCTCATCGTCGCGCCTTGCCATCGAGTCCCCGTGCCGTTTCCTATCGCCCACCGACTCACGTCCTCCTTTGCCCAATCATGATTTCTATTGCGACACCTTTGACTCAAGTCACTTGAGATATTGTTCACTTTGACACATCCTATATCGAGTCTCGTGATTTTGTCCTTTGGCATATGGATAGACGCTTTTTCAAGAGATCATCTACTCTAGTAATGCTCTCACCTAAGTACGCTACGCATTGGAACATTGTCGTTAAATCAAAGAGCGCCTCTTGTGAGTTAATTCCAATACACATATAACATAAAACCGCTTTCCCCATGTTCGGTGCATCGCCATCCTAGAATCTTGCCAAAAGCCGATTATTGTCCGGGCTTTCTCACCCTAGCAATCAACCCCCCCCCAAATCGCTAGACCAAATCGTCACATATTTCATGTCTTCTCTCTCCTTGAGGCCACATCGCTCGCACTATCCGCGGATGGCCTCGCCAAGTCTAAGCTCAGGACCTACATAGAGATTGAGTGTGGCGGCATGGAGCTTCGCCTGGGTTGCGACGACAAAGTGACAAGAATATATGGTGGTGACGCGCGGTGAGATGGTACATTGACTAGCCAGCATGCGGTGGCTCTTGTGGTCCTCTCTTCACGCCTGTATGTATGCGTGCAAGCGTGCATGAATCTGTGTGAGGGGGTACAATGGAAATATAGGGAAAGCAAAAAGAAAGGAAGAAAAGGAAAGAAAAATGAAACTAGAGATCATATGTTAGAATCTCACCAATTACATACAAACTGCTTTAGGTCAAGACTACATGCTCAGACTAAAGGTCAAGACTTAACTGGCTCATTAGATTTGCAGGGTCATCATGGACTTCCGAGTAACTAGATTTCCACGTTCGTGCCCTTGAATTATTAAACAAAATGATGAATTAATCTAGGTCATTGAATGTGTCTAATGATGATGTGTTGGTCTCTCATATGGTAGATCTGAGATGTAAATTTATCTCGTAAATTTAAAGGGTCTCAATTCTTTATTTTATTTATTGAAATAGCAAGTATCCTCAGAGTATTCTTTCCACAAAGTCTTCTCACGAGTGACTCAAAAAATTTCAATTTAAAAAGTCAAGATCAGCGTGAGATAGTGGAGTGGCATAGCCTCGTCCCAAAGCTAAATGGAATTCAACCCCTACTATGTATATTTTTCTTGGAAAATGGTGTTAGAAAACGCCCTACGTACTTTGATGAGGACAAAACTCCCCATGTATTTTGAAGAGGACAAACATTCCACTTAAATTAATTTGTGTACTTGAATAAGCGGACGAAATATTCTCTACATACAAAAGTTCATATACAGATAATGTTGACAACATGACTTCTATGCTAGTGCCATATTCCCTACATACAAAAGTTCATATTCCCTACGTACTTTTGCATTAGTGCCAATTTAGTCCTAAACCTTTTTTTGGTGCCAATTCAATCCTAAACCTTTTGCATTTGTGCCAATTTAGTCCTAAACCTTTTTTCGGTGCCAATTGAGTCCTAAACCTTTTAAATTGGTGCCAATTCAGTCCTAAACCTTTTGTTTTTGTGCCAATTTAGTCCTTCCGATCAATTTTGATCGGAATTTGCTGACGTGGACGCCTGCCGGCCGGTCACCAGCGCTGACGTGGCGCTGACGTGGACATCTTAAATAATATTTTAATAAATTTTGAAATTTTCTGTTTTTTTTCCTTTTTTTTCCACTTTTTTTCTTTGTTTTTTTTTCTTTCTCTTCCTCTGGCCGGCGAGGTCGAGCTCGCCGGCCACTGGCGAGGGCAGGCTCGCCCTCGCCGGCCACCGGCGAGGGCGGCCTCGCCCGGCAAGGGCGAGCCTCTCCCTGGTCGGGCGAGGCTCGACCTCGCCAGATCCGGCGAGGTCGGGCCTCGCCCGACCATGGCGAGGCTCGCCCTCGCCGCGGCCTCAGGCGAGGGTTCGAGCCTCGCCCGACCAGGGCGAGGTCGGGCGAGGCTCGACCTCGCCGGATCCGGCGAGGCCCGACCTCGCCGGATCCGGCGAGGCTCGAACCCTCGCCTGAGGCCGCGGCGAGGGCGAGCCTCGCCATGGTCGGGCGAGGCTCGACCTCGCCTGAGGCCGCGGCGAGGGCGAGCCTCGCCATGGTCGGGCGAGGCTCGACCTCGCCTGAGTCCGCGGCGAGGGCGAGCCTCGCCATGGTCGGGCGAGGCCCGACCTCGCCGGATCTGGCGAGGTCGAGCCTCGCCCGACCAGGGCGAGGTTCGCCCTCGCCTGGCGAGGCTGCCCTCGCCGGTGGCCGGCGAGGGCGAGCCTGCCCTCGCCAGTGGCCGGCGAGCTCGACCTCGCCGGCCAGAGGAAGAGAAAGAAAAAAAAAAACAAAGAAAAAAAGTGGAAAAAAAAAGAAAAAAAGGAAAAAAAAACAGAAAAATTCAAAATTTATTAAAATATTATTTAAGATGTTCACGTCAGCGCCGGCCGGCAGGCATCCACGTCAGCAAATTCCGGTCAAAATTGACCGGAAGGACTAAATTGGCACAAAAACAAAAGGTTTATGACTGAATTAGCACCAATTTAAAAGGTTTAGGACTCAATTGGCACCAAAAAAAGGTTTAGGACTAAATTGGCACCAATGCAAAAGGTTTAGGATTGAATTGACACCAAAAAAAGGTTTAGGACTTTTTTGGCACTTTTCCCGCTTCCTTGCCATGCAAAAGAGAACAAGATGTGGGATCATTGAGGTGCTTGGACCGATCAAATAGAAGGAAAACAACTTCCATAACGTGAGTACGTCAATATGTTTGAAAGGACATAAATGCAAAAGGTGAACAGATTAGGATTGGATGAAACTGCCAAGTCTGGATGGATTGCGCTGTAGAGGAAGTTTAAGCAACAGATGAAGTGGACAATACTTCACATACCTGGAAGCAAAGGCTCAACTCTAAATTGAATTGTTTCAAATTAAAAATGGTGCTTCGAAGCCAATTTTATGCCTCGGAATCCACAAAGATATGTTCTAGAAAAGTCAAAAGTGGGTTTGCTATTTCTGGCTAAGTATAGGAAGTGTCGGGTAAGTTCAAAGAGGTCGTTTTGACTATTTTAGGCAAGGTTTATTAATTAGCTCCAGGTGAAAGTTCTAAGCTATGAACGGCATATGCAACGGTTACTTTCACCTATTTATGAAGAACCTTAGAGAGATGTGTGTGTGCGTGTCAAAGTGAGAGTTGAAGGTGGCCCAGGAGATCAAAATGCTTTGAAACTTGTTCTTATTTCTTATGCTTATTTTTTGAGAAAAACCTAAACCTAAGTGTATTCTTTGAGAGAGTGTTAGTTTAATTAGCATCGGAGAGTTGCACGCTTGAGAGGCCGGTGTACTACTCGTGGCTAGTACATGCCAAACGGTCCTTTGAACTAGGCCAACGGCTGTCGTGACCCTCTCGAACAGGCATGTGAGGGAAATACGAGTTTAGAGGTAATGTCGAATTGGGGACCAACGATCTTCAATCGGCGGGCTCTCCCAAACCCTTACCTCGCATGATATTGGGATTTTCATTTTAATTCGATTAACCCTATGGAAATTCTACATGAAAAGTCACTACTAGTCTATTTGGATCAGCTAAAAACCGAATGAGGTATGGGAATATACCTCACTTCATACGCAATCAAATAGTTAGAGTTCGAGGCTTGATTACACAAGTTATCTAATTAGTGCCCTTTGTTACCTAAACTTGATTATTTGTTACCTAAATGATTTAGCAATCTTTGACCAGTTTATTATCCTATGCCATTAAATGATGTCCATGCATGAGTGTGCAATCAAGAAAAAGTAGACAATCGCAATTAATGCAATAAAGTAAATTCAATAAATGACCGAGTATAGAATACATATGGCCATGTTATTAAGCCCCATGATAGCAAACCCCCATAAGTTAAGTTCAAATTGAGTCCAATTTCCTACCTAAAAGATCAATATACTAAAACTAAGCTATAATCGAAGGTGTTCACTAAAACTCCTAAACTAAATGCATGCTAACTAAATAAAAACTAAGCTACATTAGCACTAAAACTTAACAACTTAATCCAAACCTGTCTAATTTTTTGAATTTTTTTAATATTTTTTCATTCTGAAAATCGGAACCCGAACGGGCTTATGCTGATCGAAAATTAAACCTTGAGGGCCTGGGCTACGGACACAATTGGGCTCTATTCTCAAGCCTTCTCAAAACAGGACCAAATGAGGCCCAATTTGTCAAAATCTGATCAAACCCAAACCATGGACCCAGCCCAGATCCACCTAGCCCAACCAAAACCCAAACTCTCTAAGGCCTAAGCTAGCCCAAACTTATCAATCCAAATTAAGCCCAAGCTCATTAAACCTATTTAACCCCAAAATTCATTAAACCTAGTTAAGCCCACTTATTATTTCTTTTTATTTCCTTTATTTCAATCTCATCTTCTTCATTTCTTTCTATCACGGCGAGAGTGCATGTGGTGCCAATGCCGTTCGCAGACTCTTTGCTATTCATGGCAAAACGACCATGGACTACGCAAACCCGAAGAAAAAGACCAAGAGATGACGGTGGCTAGAGCAAGAGTTGCAACCTGCAGCATCTGGAATCATGTTTCTGAGATGACAGTGGCCCGAGCACTTCAACTCAGACTTGACTTTGATAATTGTCAATTTCATTGAGTGCATTTTTCAAATGAGTTGCAATTTATATTTTTTTATTGTAATGTTTAAAAATTTAGTGAACATTGAATGAAATATATTCAATTGTTTTACATCTACTTTAAAATTTGAATGAATAGATAATGCATTTATTCACAAAATTAACAAAAGCAATACTTCAAATTATGAGTATTGCTCATTGTAATAAGATATATTTCGCTTTTGGACTTATTTTCCAAATTCAAAGGATACATTATATATTCAAAGATTTTTTATCTTTATTTTCTTTTATTCAAATTTAAATCAATAAGATAACAAAAACGACAAATGTTAATCAAGAGTAATAAAAGTTTATTTCAAGAATTTATATTTATCTATTTATCGGTTGACTACATTTAAGAATACTTTTCAAGATGCTTTCTCTTTATCCATCTTTAAATTGAAATTTTAATAAGTAACAGAAGTTTGAGAATGACAAATCACAAAACTAATGCTAATTGGTTGAACTCGGGCCATGTAACACAATTACGAAGCCACGCACCTATCACAGAGATAAAGTTAAGTGTCTCGTGATGAGCGCATGATTAAACATCCTCTCAACTTCGGCATTAAACCATCGGGGTTTGTCCCAGTGACCATCTTTTCTACTTAGGAAAGGAGAGGTGAGGAGTTTGATTCCCTACCTTCTTGAGAGGATTAGGGGTGGGGACGTGTAGTTTCAAATGTGAGTTTCGACTCCCACGCCTTATAAGAAATAGGACAAAAGTCTGAGAATGAGCTGAAAGTTAGAGTAGGGCAGACAAAAAAAAAAGTAAAATTTCAACAATAAATATATCACGGGGCCCACACTTTGCATGGGCATATTTTGATACATGTATTTATTCATTTTTTGAACTATATTGTGTCTATACATTATTTGGGATTGTTGTCCATTTATATTTGGCAAATACGAAAAAAAAATCATTGTACCTCGTGCTTCTGGTCTAGAACTTTGTTATAATTTTTTGAAGCTTAAAGCCCACTATAATTGACCCCATCATCTCCGACTAAGAATGCGTTTGGTTCGGTTCAAGGGAAAACCTTTGGAAAAATGAAAAGGATTTTAGGTGAAAAGAATTTCCCAAAATGCAAATAGTATTTCGTAAAATGTAATTTAAAAATACATTGGGAAGCAACTTTGACATGGGAAGCCCAACCTTCGAGGAAATTCATGGTAAAAGACACTCAAAAGAAAATCCAAGCAATATTTTCCAAATAACTCGAAATAGTAAAATGTAAAAATTGTCTAGTTACGCAAATAGTTTGATAGATATTTATTAGTTTCACTAGCTTTATAGCTCCCGCGATATGCAGGAAATTGAAAGAATAATTATGAAAAGGAAATATTAAAACACATTTCTAATAAAGTCGTTGAAAGAAGAAACCATAGTTTCCTAGTTTACGATTTTTAGATCCCCGGTTTTCATATTTAACAACTTGCTTCTGCTGTGGTCCATAGCCCATCAATTTGTCAATCTACATGTTTATAATTTTTTCGTTGATGACGGAAAAGTTATTAGTAACCTTCTTAACTTGTTATCTCTTCTCATGAATTAAAAATATTTTCATCGCAATCTATTTTTCCACTTTGACAAAAACTTACAGGTCTAATTTGCAAATTCCTATATGCGTAGTTTTATTTCATAGCATAGTTTACACAATTCGAGAAAATGGTAAGAACAAATAAGGTAAATGTTGAGTAGGTCACTCCCAATTGGAGAGGCCAAAGGAAGGGGGAAAGAAAATAAAGAGAGATCCGGAGATAAATTAAAATGATCTTCCACATCTAGAAAATCACGAGTGTTTCGGAAACAAATCACCGTGATTTTCATATCGTGCAATTCCAAATTGGAAATGCATTTGCTCCTATAAATAGGAGTCCTCCTCAATGGAGAGAAATACACAGAAAAGCAAGAAGATCAGAGTATAGCGGAAGAAACAATCTTCTTCTTCCAAGAGAGTTATCTTCGAGAGAGTTATCCAGTTTGTGAGAGGTACAGATCCACAAATTGAAGACAGTGAGAGATCCACCTTAGGGTGAAGTTGTATCCCATTATTTATCATAGTGGAAGTTTGAAGTGGACTACGGTCCCGTGGTTTTTCCCTTCACCTTGGAGGGTTTCCACGTTAAAATTCTGGTGTTATTTACTATTCGTCTTCATTGCTTTCATAAAATATTTTATCCTATTTAATTGTCACAGAAATATTAGTGGGAAAATTATCCGGGTTTTTTTCGCAAATATTGTTCTTTTTCCCAACAGTAAAATACACCTTACCCAAAAAAAAAAGGTAAAATACAGAACTATTTATTCAAAAACTCGTGTATAGCTTGTATGTACCCGAACCACGGCATTTAAGAAAAACATGATTAACGATCACTTTCAAGAGCAAATAAATAACACGTTAGATCTATGGAACATAGTATTCATCGTGCACTTCTTATCCATGGATGGCTGAATCCTTCTTTTTTGCCCCAGAGATCACCTGATCTTTTGATGGAAGTTAAGGCAACTATAATATAATAATTACCAACATTTAAACCTTTAACTATCACCGACAAGGTATTACCAAGATGGCAAAAGAGTTTGCTCCTTTCTCTTTATAGTCTTGGGTTCAAGTTTTGGAGGGAGTACTTCGACAGTAAAATCCTGAATACACCATACCATTATCGAGGAGTGCGCCGAGAAGAACCAGTTGATGCACGCAAAGAAAAACTGGCTCGGATGCCTCACAACTGATAAACCGAAGGACCATTTCGAGATGGACCATACAAGAAGATTGGTGGGTTGTGGGCCTTCACATGTTTCCAGGATAATTTTCCTCTTCTTTAAGATAGTCTCGATTCTAGTCACTATCGCTAATGATAAAAAACTTGGCACTAATTCACGCTATATACATTGAAAGACATGAGGATTACAAAAGGAGATTGAGTTCTTCCGATATATTATGCAATATTTTGATCGCTTCACTCTTTGGATACATCATGTATGTCGAGGTGGAACTTACATTTCACACGAACTCTCTTAAGTATAACTAATTTCAACTTGGTTTCTCTAATTTATTCATTATTGTCTTAGAGAAGCCACTACCGTATCAATTAGCTGAATTTGGGTGTTAGATTTGTTTACGCTAGATTGATCTAACGCTCATGTATTAGTACTTTTTCTCTTTTAAAGAGAGCCCTAACATGCAATTTTGGTTGATTTTTATTTCTCAACATATGTCTCCAGGTCCAAGAATTTGTGGTAATCAATCAAATACTCAAAAACTTACCGTATTTAAACAATAAATGCGAAACAGTGAATATACTAAACAGTCGAAAAGAGGCAGAAAATAAGAATAAAAGAAGAAACTAAATATTATAAGTGAAAAAAAAGATTAATCTAACATATGATGACAATGTGAATATAATATGATGTGCATGGAAATGCATCCTAAGATACTCTACTTTCTTAAAATAAAATTCTTAAAATGACAAATAAATATCACCGACCTAAAATGAAATGCTATGCGTGGCGATAAAAAAATAAATTATTATTAAAACTTTACGTGCTTAGGAAACTTAACATTATAATATTTTTTTCAGGCTAAAATTAATAATAGGACTTCTAAAAGTATGATATTCTTCTAACAAAATTATAAACTAATGACATTGTACAAATGTCATCTTTTTCTCTTTAATCGGATCTCCTATAAATGGAATGCTAAAAGCAAGCAAAGTGACTAGTTTAACATTAACATTGAAAAAGCTAGATTGAAGATAATATCATAGATTCAAAGCACTGCAACTTAATATGAAAAACCAGAAAACAAAACCAATTTGTGTTAATAGATACAGCAAACTAACACTAGAATTAAATGAAAAAATGCTTCATTAAAGCAAATTCAAAGTAAAGCGTTTAAACTGTAGGGCCATATTTCTTTTTAATCTACTTTTTTTTCGTATGAAAAAGTTTAGGAATAGGGGAGCTTATCACGTGCCAAGGTCAAGGCATACCACAATCTTAGAAGGTGTTATAGTGGATATTCGTTTTAATCTATTGTTTTTTAATATGAAAAAGTGTCAAGTCCCGGCCAAGACCGTGACCCTTGGGCTCACTTTGCGACATCCCATTTAATTTTATCTTATTGTTACGAATAAGCAAAAGCATAAATTTGAGACAATCACAACAAGATCAAACAAACAATAGGGTTAAGACAAACATCATGAGCAAATTTTATATTTACATGATAGCATATATTACAAGCCAAACATTTTTTTACATGCCCTTTCTTCTTACGGGCCAATTCACATACATGTATCTACTATAACATACACGGTCAGGTTACTTTATCACCGCTACCGTGGTTCCCTCCAAAAAGGTTCTTCCAAAAAGCTTCTTCTCAAAACGCGCTTAATCCCTCTCAAGTCGGATCCATCGCCTCTGCCCCGTTTACGGCGTTCCCGGGTGCCGGTCCATTGGCACCACCAAAAGGGCCATTGAACCGAGGAGGGGTCTGAACAATCCGCCTTCCATCCACATATACCAAGCTTCGTACCTATAAGGGACGGGGCTATCAAGTCCCTCATCGATCATGACTTGAGAAATCACTTTTCGATAGGCTTTACCCTCCTCCGCATTTATAGTGTTCGTAACGTCCACTATAAGCTCCATGGGGATACCGAAACATACAGGTGGAGACACCATCCTACAAGTCTGAGAAAAAACATGGGTACTGAGTCAAAGACTTGATAAGTAAATCCACTAATATCAAGTTAGGAGGAAACAATCGTCGTCGAACATGCGTCCAACCTTACTGCCCCGGTATTGATGGCAGATCAATAGCAAAGATACATCTCACCTTGCCTATGTGCTATTCATGGCACTCGCATCAAACAAGAGAACATCAAGCATAGTACTTAAGCAATGCAATCAAGAACAAATACACGGGATTCATTAATTCTTAACCGAAATCCATTGGTTCATCCGAAATTCATCGGGCATCCAAAATCCATTAGGTAACGTCTTGAAATCCATCACAGACGGCTTGGTTCATCCGAAATTCATCGGACATCCGAAATCCATCGAGTAACGTCTCAAAATCCATTGCAGATGGCTTTAGTTCCTCATGTGTCCATGCATCACAAGCATCAAACAAACCGATTTCTTATCTTTCTTTAGTAGTTCACGCAAACAAAATTGCCCAAAGGCATGAGTGCACGTGATTCATAAACAATGAGCCTAAACCTTTAAATATGTCAATCACAGTCCAAGGTCCGTGACTTGATCCGTCACGCCAAGTGTTGAACAAACCATACTTAGCCTAGATTCGATACGCTTCAATATCGAACATTTATCAAGCAAGTCTTGATTCATATGCCATAACGTGCATACAAGACATTCGTTCCCTCTTTCATGACCAAGTCATGCTTGACTCATGACTATGTCTTGCAAAAACAACCAAAGTACACAAACAACAACAAGCAAGTCCCTATCAAGGCTTGGGTAAAGACACAAGTTAACAACGTATCTTAACATCATATCCCATGACTAAGGAATCTACTTACTCTACTAGACAAAAGCAAGATCTAGTGAGAACCATAAAGGTGGTGTGAGGGAGAGATGGTGGTCGGTCAAGTGGAGTAGGTGAGAGAGAGAGAGAGAGAGAGAGAGAGAGAGAGAGAGAGAGAGAGAGGCATGAGAGTTAGTAATGGTGTGAGGAAAAAGGGAGATTAAGTGGGGACAGTGGCTATTTATAATATGGCCAACCATGGTCATAATGAAGAAGAAGCCAAGAATCTAAACCAATGATTAAAATGGTCTAGAAAGTCTTTGCCCATCATTAATCTTCTTCTTCAAACTTTCAATCAATGTCATTCATTTCCAAACTTAAGCCTCCTAGTCCTTACTCTAGGGTCATTATACCCTACTAAGTCATTGCCATTTATTGCCTAACTTGGTTTCTAAGTTGTCAAGAAGACCATTAAGTTTAAGATCCTCGTGATGACTTCAAGATGTCTTTGGTCCCTCTCTCTTTTGGCTTGGGCGTGTACATCATTGTCTTGGTCTCCAAGACACAAATTATTAGTGTCTTCCTCAAGACACCCCACTCATTGGCTTTATGTCCATTATTGGTGTCTAAGTTCAATTATTAGACAACTTACGAAGGAAGTTGTCAATTTGTCTTCTAGCCCATGAAATCCCTTTAGGCGTGAATCACTCTTGAGACTCCACAATTATTGGCCTTGCAAGATAAGTTCTATTATTGGTCCATGGCTATATTATAGGGGTTGGCTTCAATCATTAGTTCTTGTAAGACAAGTTCTATTATTGGCTAACTAGTCAAGTCAACTTGTCTTCTTATTCCAAGAAGCTCTTGGGCGCGAATCACACGTCCTATCTCAAGAACACTCAATTATTGGAGTCTTTGCTAGTCCTAATGGCACATATTCCTTTGAACACCAAATTTTCACTAAAACTTGACGTAATAAAGAACTAAGGTAATTAAGGGTTTTAAGTGTCATAAACAATCGACCATTCCATTTGGAATTCATGTTCGATGTAAAAATATGTCCAAGTATGATTGGATACAACCAAGTCAAAGACTGAGCTGAACAGCGCAAGGCCAAATCACCCGGAATGTCTTGGCACGTGGCATGTTCGGTCGAGCCTGACCAAGCGCAAGACCTAGCACACAACCTGGCTGCATGGGCGTAGAGCCGGGCTCAACAGTTGGTGTGCTGGGCACACGGCTGGGCTGCATGAGCGAGGAGCCGAGCACACAGACGAGATACACGAACGAGGGATCGGTTCTTGGGCCGAACACACACATTGGCTCACGGCCGAGCACAATGCATAGCCCGTGGCCAAGTCTGATTGGCATGGGACTAGGTCTGGCCGAAATTGATGGGCATAAGGCTTGGTACAAGGGACAAGCACACTAACTGGCACACGGTCGGGCACAGGACATGCTTGTGACCTAACTGATGAGCTCACAACTAGTCTATGGCCGAGCACAAGGCCTGGCTTACATGATCGGCACAAAGCCTGATCCGCGACCAAGCCATAAGGCTCTTGACCTGTCCATAGCTTACCCAACTCAACGCAACAATCCATGACTGATTCGCAACTGGTCCATGTTCGAGCATCAATAATCCATGATTGACCCTTAGTTATCATATAACCGCGTGGAATTGAGTACCACGGAATCAGTCCATGGATGCCCGTGACCAGTGCATGGTCAAGCGAAATCACCCGCAACCGATACATGCCCTCACGGCATCGATCCATGGCCATCTAGGATTGTTCCACTGCCGACCCTTATGGTCGAATAGTCAATCCATGGTCGAATCACTCTAATTGGCTTACATGATTGGAAAGTCATTTCATTATCGATTCCTTGGCCGATCCATGGACGATCCTTCGATTGAATCATGACTGATTCTTTAAATACTCATTCCAACCATACTAGCCAATCTATGATCGACCCTTGGATCGATCCGCTCGCCAATTCCATGACCATTTTTCTTTGGTCGACTTGGTCTAAATTGGGGATGTCACATTTCTCTCCCCCTAATAAAATTTCGTCCTTGAAATTTAAACACATACATGATTCCTCAAATAAGTGTGGATACTGACGCTTCATTAATTCCTCACTTTCCCACGTCGCTTCTTTCGTTCCATGGTGACACCATAGGACCTTTACTACAGAAATGGTCTTATTTCTCAACACTTGCTCTTTCCGGTCCACGATCCGCACCAGCTCTTCTATATAAGATACTTTATTGTCCAATTCGACCACATCGAAATTTAGTACATGTGCCAGATCGGGCTCATACTTTCTCAACATCGATACATAGAACACATCATATACCTGAGCAAGTTTCAATGGCAACGCCAACCGATAGGCTAAAGTCCCTATTTTTTCTAAAATTTCAAATTATCCGACGTACTTGGGTCTTAGCTTTCCCTTCCTTCCAAAGCGCGACAAACCTCTCATGGGCGATACTTTAAGGAAGACATGGTCGCTTACCTGAAATTCTAGAGGCTTCCAATGTCTATCAGCATAACTTTTCTATCAGCTTTGGGCAGTTCTAAATCTATCCCTAATAACTTGTACAACATCCATTGTGAGCTGTACTAGCTCTGAACTAGCGACCTTCTTTGCCTCGACCTTATTCCAACGTACTGAAGTCCTACAAGCTCGACCGTATAATGCTTTGAATGGTGCCATACCAATACTCTATTGATAACTGTTGTTTTATGCAAATTTGACAATATGTAAGTGCTCGTCCCAACTTCCTCTAAAGTCGATGACACAAGCTCGTAGCATGTATTCGAGCATTTGGATGGTTCTTTTTGTTTGGCCATTTGTTTGCGGATGATAGGCGGTGTTGTGGTGGAGTTTCATTCCCATGGTAGGCGGTGTTGTGTTGGAGTTTCATTCCCATGGTGCTTTGAAGACTTCACCAGAATGTGGCTGTGAATTTAAGATCTCGATCCGATGTGATCGTCACTAGAACTCATGTAGTCGCACTATTTATCAAACATACGGTTCCGCATATTCTTCCAATGAGAAATCTTTTCATATTGCGAGGAAATGGGCTGACTTTGTCAACCTATCAACTATCACCCAGATAGAATCATTTCCTCTTTGGCTTCTTGGCAATCCCAAGACAAAGTCCATTATAATGTGTTCTCATTTCCACTTTGAAACTTCAAATGGTTGTAATAATCCTTCGGGCTTGTAATGTTGTGCTTTTATCTATTGACACGTTAGGCACCTTGTGACATGTTTGGCGATATCCGTCTTCATATCGTTCCACTAAAAATGTTATTGTAGATTCTGGTACATCTTGGTATTGCCAGGATGAATGCTGTAATTATTCCCGTGAGCTTCTATAAGGATTTCTTCCTTAAGTTGTTCATCATTGGGCACGCATAGACAGACGCCCATTGAACTTCAATACTTCATCTTCAGTTGCATGAAAATTAGGCCTTTTCTTTTCCATGGCCTCCTTTCGGATCTTCTAGATTTCCGGGTCTGGTTGCTATAGTGTCTTGACCTTTGATAATACTTCTGATTCAATTCGGAGAGCAGCTAGTAAACTATGAAAACGTCCAACTTCAAGTTTGAAATCCAAGTCATTAGCTTCTTCAAGAAGAATCCATTCCTTAACCATTAGTTGCACAATGGCAGACTTTCAACTAAGAGCGTCTGCGACCTTATTTGCTTTGCCAAGATAGTATAATATATCATAATTGTAGTCTTTGAGAAGTTTCATCTAGCGTTTTTGTCTCATGTTTAGCTCCTTTCGGAAAAATAAGTACTTGAGACTCTAGTGGTCCCTATAAATGGCAAACTTCTCTCTATATAAATAATGCCTCCAAATTGTGAGTTAGATAATTGCTCGTACGGCCTTAGCTGTCTTGACACATAGGCTACCACTTTATCGTGCTGCATCAATATATAGCCTAACCCTTTATAAGAGGCATCTCTGTACATTTCAAAACCTCTTGGTCACCTTAGTATGGTTAGGATAGGCATAGTGGTTAGTCTCCATTTTAATTCTTGAAAACTCCGCTCGCACTTGTCCGTCCACTCGAACTTCACTTCTTTCTTTAATAATCACATCACGGGAGTAATGATACTAGAAAATCGCTTCACAAATCTCTTATAATATCCAGACAGGCCTAAGAAACTTCATACCTCGGCTACTGTCGTTGGCCTTGGCCAATTTATTACTACTTTGACCTTGGATGGATCTACTGATATTCCTTCGCTGGATACCACGTGGCCAAGAAATACCACACAAGAAAGCCAAAACTCGCACTTGCTAAATTTGGTATAAAGTGCGTGTTCTCTAAGTGTCTAGAGTACCAATCTTAAGTGTTGTCCATGCTCAGCTGGATTCGTCGAATATACTAGGATCTTGTCAATAAATACTATGACGAAACGATCCAAGTATGGCTTGAATACTCAATTCATCAGGTCCATAAAAGCAGCTCATGCATTAGTTAGACCAAATAGCATTACTGTGAACTCATAATGGCTATATCGAGTCATGAACGCCGTTTTCAGAATATCTTCCTTCTTAATCCTTTGTTGATGATATCTCGATCTCAAGTTGATCTTGAAAAACACAAACGCTCCTTGGAGTTGATTAAATAAATCGTTGATTCTCAGTAGTGGATACTTGTTTTTAATAATAACCCTATTTAATTTCCGATAGTCAATACAAAGACATAGTGACCTGTCTTTCTTTTTCACGAACAAGATTGGTGCACCCCATGGTGATGCACTAAGGTGGATGAATCCTTTATCAAGTAATTCTTGCAGTTGCACCTTCAACTCCTTTAATTCAATTAAAGCCATCCTGTAGGGAGCTTTAGATATGTGCTCCGTTCCAGGGGCTAGTTCAATAGCAAATTCTACTTTCCTTTCTGGAGGTAATCCTGATAATTCCTTTGGAAAAACATCGAAAAACTCTCGTACAACAGAGAGATTTTTAGCTTTGATCCTTCCTCTCCCGAGTTACTTTCCACCGTTGCCAAATACCCTTGACAACCTTTTTCCAAAAGTTGGAATGCTTCCAGTATAGAAATAAGAGGAGTGAAAGATCCTTCTTCATTTTCCACGAACTTATAATAGGGACGGTTGGGTGGACTAAATTGGATTACTTTACTATAGCAGTCTACATTGGCCCGTTATTTACTAAGCCAATCCAATCCTATAATGATATCAAAATCGTACAAAGCCAACACTGTTAAATCTATGGTTTCCTCCGATCCACCTACGACAATTTTACACCCTTTGCATTCTAGGGTGGTTTGCACTTCATCTTTCATTCGGGTGGAAACACTAAGTATATTTTCTAAGGGCTTCGTTTCTAATCCCACCAATCGCACAAATTGCTTAGACACAAAGGAATAAGTAGCTCTCGTATCAAACAATACATACGCAGCACGATTGTTGAGAAAAACCGTACCTGTGATAACAGTTTGGGAATTTCAGCGTCTTCTTGAGTGATCACATATACTCTTCCTTGTGCTGGGGGACGATTGACATTGTTGTTATTATTACGAGGCTGCACTCCATTTCGTAATGCCGCAAACAATTGCTGTGGCTGCATTCCTTGTTGCCTTTGTGGACAATCTCTTATCATATGGCCTTACTGACCACACTCGAAACATGCTCCCATGCAAATTGGGCATAGAGCATTTCCATGCCATCTTCTGCAAAATTGACAAATATCGTCAGAGACGACAGTTGTCTTCTAGGTATTGTTCTTCTTGTTGGGTGTGTAGGAACGCCTTCCTCCCAACATCGGTCTCATGCCTAGACGTTGGTTAGTCCAAGAGGCTAGATTGTAAGATCTTACTAGAGTTGCCCACTCCAACAAATCCTTATCCATCAATTGGGCTCGTTCATACAGTTCGTTATAATCTTTAATATTTAACGGAATCAATTGACTCCAGATATCAGGTTTCAAGCCATCACAGAATCTTTTCGCCTATCCACCGGATTTTCAATCAGTTTGGGGGCATACCTTAATAATTGGGCGAACTTCGTCTCATATTGATCTACTGTCATATTGTTTTGTCGGAGCTACAGAAATTCCTTCATCCTTCTGATATGAGCACACTCGAAAAAATATTTTCTGTTGAATGCTTCGACAAAAGCATTCCAAGTTACATCAACACTTTTTGGAAACACGATTTCCTTTGTTACTTTCCAGCAATGACTGGCATTACCCTGTAACTAGTATACCGCCAATGTTGCCATTTCTTCATCGAAGCACCTTAGAAGTGTGAATATCTTCTATAGTTCGTCAATCCATGATTCAACTTTTTCGGGATCTCCCGTCCAGACAAATCTTGAGGGTCATAACTTTAGAAATCATTCAACCAACCCATGCATCGTATTGTCACCATTTCCATTTGTTGAAGCATTTTCAGTAGCATTGATCATTCATTGTTGAACCTGCTACCCCATTAAGTCTCTGATGGTCGTGAGAGCCTATAGAATTTCATCTATTCGAGGGTCTTGCTTCAACTTCCCCTTTGAGGTTATGTATGGCCCTAAGCACTCATGTTGCAGCTATAGGGAAGCTTTTCTACAAGGTACAGAAAAAGGTTAGCGACTTCAATCTAACGTCAGGAGTAAACAATCATACGTTCACATGTAATGCGCTTTTCCTGGCTAGCTATCCCAAGACTCCTAACATACCTTATCACTCCAAGTAATAATTCTCGTTCTAATTTCATAACCGTTCTCCCTCGTTCAGTACGTAGTTCGATTTGTTCCTCTTTCCTTCGCCATTCTAGAAACCTGCCAAGAGCCGCTCCTTATTCAGGCTATATACCCTGGCGATCACTCTTATTGGAAGCTACACCTTCATCAGGCCTTTTGCCCTTGCGACCGCTTCCTCGCCAAGAGCTACTCCTTGATCAGGTTATGACCTGACAACCACTCCCCGCCCTCATCGAACCGAGTTATTTTTGGATCACCAGTCTTTGCTTGGTTCAATTTTCGAACTACACACTTACCGGAGGGGAATCTGCTCTGATACCAAGAACACCATGCAACCACACCACTGTCACGTCCCGATCAAGACCATGACCCATGGACTCACTTTGTGACGTCCCGTTCAATTTTATATTATCATTACGAACAAGCAAAAACATAAACTCGGGACAATCACAATGAGATCAAACAAACAATGGGATTAAGATAAGCATCATGAGCAAACCTTATATTTACATGATGGCATATATTACAAGCCAAACATTTTTTTACATGCCCTTTCTTCTTACGGGCCAATTCACATATTTATATCCGCTATAACATACACAGTCGGATTACCGTATCACCGCTACCATGGTTCACTCCAAAAAAGTTCTCCCAAAAAGCTTCTTCTCAAAACGCCCTCAATGCCTCCCGAGTCAAATCCGTTTTCTATGCTCCGTTTGTAGCGTTCCCAAGTGCTGGTCCGTTGACGCCACCAAAAGGGCCATTGAACTTGCGGAGGGGTCCGAATAATCCACCTTTAGTCTACATATAACAAGCTTTGTACCTATGAGGGATGAAGCTATCAAGTCCCTCATCAACCATGACTTGAGAAATCACTTTTCGATAGGCTTTACCCTCCTCTGCATCTATGGCGTCTATAACATCCACTATAAGCTCCACGGGGGTAATAAAACACATAGGCGAGAGATGCCATATTACAAGTTTGAGGAAAAACATGGGAGTGAGTTAAGGATTCAACAAGTAAATCCAATAATGTCAAGTTAAGAGGAAACAATCGTCGTCAAACATACGTCCAACCTTACCGCCCCTGTGTCGATGGTAGATCAATAAGAAAGATGCATCTCACCTTGCCTATGTGCTATTCATGGCACTCGCATCAAACAAGAGAACATCAAGCATGGTACTTAAGTGATGTAATCAAGAACAAACACACGGAGTTCATTTATTCTTAACCGAAATACATCGATTCTTCCAAAATCCATCGGGCATCCAGAATTCACCAAGCATCCGAAATCCATCGAGCAACGTCTCGAAATCTATCGTAGACGGCTTTAGTCCCTTGTGTATCCATGCATCACAAGTATCAAACAAACCGGTTTCTTATCTTTCTTTAGTAGTCCATGCAAATAAGATTGCCCAAAGGCGGGAATGCACGTGATTCATGGACAATGAGCCTAAACCTTCAAATATGTTGATCATGATCTAAGGTCCGTGACTTGATCTGTCACGCCAAGCAATGAACAAACTATACTTAGCTCGGATTCAATATGCATCAATATCGAACCCTTACCAAGCAAGTCTTGATTCACACGCCATAACGTGCATACAAGACATACATTTCCTCTTTCGCGATCAAGTCATGCTTGACTCATGACTATGTCTTGCAAAAACAACCAAAGGACACAAACAACAACGAGCAAGTCCCTATCAAGGCTCAGGTAAATATACAAGTTAACAATGTATTCCAACATCCTATTCCGAGATCAAAGAATCTACTTACTCTACTAGACAAAAGCAAGATCTAGTGAGGACCAAGAAGGTGGCATGAGGGAGAAATGGTGGTCGGCCAAGTGGGATAGGTGTGAGAGAGAGAGGTGTGGGAGTTGGTGATGGAGTGAGGAAAAAGGGAGATTAAGTGGGGACAATGGCCATTTATAGTATGGTCTACCATGGTCATGATGAAGAAGAAGCCAAGAATCTAAACCAATGATTAAGATGGTCTTGAAAGTATTTGCCATCATTAATATTCTTCTTCAAGCTTTCAATTAAGGTCATTCATTTCCAAACTTGGCCTCCAAGTCTCTACTCTAGGGTCATTATACCCTACTAAGTCATTTAAGGCCATTTATTACCTAACTTGGTCTCTAAGTTGTCAAGAAGGCCATTAAGTCTAAGATCCTCGTGATGACTTCAAGATATGTCTTTGGTCCCTCTCTCTTTTGGCTTGGGCATGTACATCATTGTCTTGGTCTCCAAGACACAAATTATTGGTATCTTCCTCAAGACACCTCACTTATTAGCTTTGTGTCCATTGTTAGTGTCTAAGTTCAATTAATAGACAACTTACAAAGGAAGTTGTCAATTTGTCTTCTGGCTCATGAAATCCCTTTGAGCATGAATCACTCTCGAGACTCCACAATTATCGGCCTTGCAAGATAAGTTCTATTATTGGTCCATGGCTATATTATTCGGGTTTGCCTCCATCATTGGGTCTTATAAGACAAGTTCCATTATTGGCTAACTAGTCAAGTCAACTTATTTTCTTATTCCAAGAAGCTCTTGGGCATGAATCACATGTCCCATCTCAAGAACACTCAATTATTGGAGTCTTTGCTAGTTCTAATGGCACATCTTCCTTTGAACACCAACTTTTCACTAAAGCTTGACTTAATAACGAATTGAGGTAATTAGGGGTTTCAAATGCCATAAACAATCAATCATCCCATTTGGAATCGAGGTTCGATGTAAAAATATATCCAAGTATGATTGGACACAACCGAATCAAAGATCGGGCCGAACGGTGCAAGGCTGAACCATCCGGAATGTCTTGTCACATAGCATGTTAGATCGGGCCTAGTCAGGCGCACGACCTAGCTACACAAGCGCAAAGCCGGGCTGAACGGTTGGTGTGTCGGTCGCACAGCTGGGCTACACAATTGAGGTGTCGAGCACACGGATGGGATACACGAACGAGGGATCGATTCTTGGGCCGAACACATGCATTGGCTCACGGTCGAGCATAATTCGTGGCCGGTGGCCAAGTCTGATCAGCGCGGGACTAGGTTTAAGCTGGAACTGATGGGCATAAGGCCTGGCACGAGGGTCAGACACACTGACTAGCACACGGCCGGGCACGGGGCTGACTCGTGGCCTGACTGATAGGTTCACGGCTAGTCAATGGACGTGCACGTGGCCTAGCTTGCACAACCAGCACAAAGCCTGGTCTGTGACCAAGCCACAAGGCTTTTAGCTTGGCACATGGCCTATCCATGGTCTACCCAACTCAACGCAACAATCTATGGCTGATTCGCGATCGATCCATGTTCGAGCATCAACGATCCATGGTCGACCCTTGATTGTCATGTAGCCACGTGGAATTGAGTACCACGGAATTGATCTATGGACACCTGTGACCAGTGCATGGTCAAGCAGCATCACCCGCGACCGACACATGCCTACACGACATTGATCCATGGCCATTCGGGATTGTTCCACTGCCGACCCTTATGGTCAAATGGTCGATCCATGGTCGAATCACTCTAATTGACTTGAGTGATTGGGAAGTCATTTCATTGTCGATTCCTTTGTCAATCCATGGATGATCCTTCGATCAAACCATGACCAATCCTTTAAATACCTATTCTAACCATACCAGCCAATCTATGATCGACCCTCAAATCGATCCGCTCGTCAATTCCATAGCCATTTTCCTTTGGTCAACTCGGTCCAAATTGGAGACGTCACAAAAAGTTTCAAAGGAGAAGAGGTTATCCCATGTCAAGACCAAGGCATACCATAGTCCTAGAAGGTCTTATAGTGGATTTATAGAGCGCCTACCAAAGGGTTCGTTGGTAGCAAAATTCGTACCTAGGCTTGATATACGAAGAGTTCAAACCTTGCCAGCTGAGTCAACTCATTTTGGCTTTCTCTCTAAATTTTTATCATCAAATGTAATAAGCTTCATCTCAATTTAGGATGTAAACCAGTGTCATCAATTTGTATTGCTTCATCATGAAGATTCCAAAGAACCTATGCAATCTACATTACTACGTGAATAATTACCGTGAAAATTTAATTTCCAAATTCAAGGAAAGATCGAAGATATTTATTCTAATGTACTCAATCTTTCAATCTCATCTACCGATTAAAAGAAAAGAAAAATAGCAATTATATGTCCCGGTTATACTCTTTAAATTTTACACATCCATTAAATTACCTTTATTTAACTGTTGTATGATAGGTTTGCACTAAATACGACTATAATTGAAGTTCGTTCCCCAACTTATCATTAAATACAATGAAGGACAACATCCTTGTCATGAAAAAGGTAAAGTCTACTTCTAATCCTTGACCTTGCATATAATTTTTTTGTCGATTAAATCTTTAAACTTTTAATTTATTCAGTCAAGTTCTTCAACTTGCATAACTTTTCTAATCGAGTCTCTTCCAATCTAAAATCAAACTAATTGGACCCATATGCCCATTAGATTTGGCAAGTGTATGATGTAGAAAAATTTTACGCCATATTAGACTGTTTAGCCAGAAATGTTCCCGCGATGATATATAATTTACCGAAAGTCATTTTTCTTTTTTAATTAGAGGAGACCGGGTTCTATGACTAATTTCGAATAAGAGATATCCAGACATGAACAAAGAATTTGATTGTCTTGATCAATAACACGATTTTTGTACAGTAACAAAATTTGACTTATATTTATAAACAATTCATATATATCCATCCAATTACTCACTGATGGCATCCGAAATTCATCGATGCAACATTACAAAGCTACTGGCTTAGAAAGTAAACAACTACAATTATGGAAACTAAAGGTGCAGTACTGGAAAATAAAATAATTGAAAGACATCATTTTGATGTGTATTCGTGGGGGGGCTTTTTCTGGCTGTCAGGTACTATTTATAATATAAGCCTGATAATCGCCTTCTAAGACCATGTTCAATAACCACCATTGATCTCATTTTCGCCATTTATCTAATGACATATGTTCATCACTTGCCATCAAACTTATCTTTTCGTTCTGACACCTATCCTTCCCAAGATAATAACCATTATCGAGCTCTTTCTATCTTGACACATGTCCTTTATGAGGTAATAACTATCGTCGAGCTCTTTTCATCTTGATACATGTCCTTCCCGAGGTAATAACCGTCATCGAGCTCTTTACATCTTGACACCTGTCCTCCTCAAGGTAATAACCGTCATCGAGCTCTTTCTGTCTTGATACCTATCCTCCCCGAGGCAATAACCATCATCGAGTTCCTTCCATCTTAACACCTGTGCTCTCCGAGGTAATAACCGTCATCGAGCTCTTTACATCTTGACACATGTTTTTTCTCCTTTTCTCGTCAACAGCTTCGATGACTTGGGTTCCATATGGCAATTTTCATCGACAACTTTCAGTACGATAACTCAAGTGGCGCTTGTTTCCTCTACGGTTCAAGCTTTCCAATTTCAAATTCTTAAATTTCCCGCCGGGATATTACAATGCTTGCCAGTTGTTTGCTTACGTGAGCAATCTTCTATGGGCTACGTCATCCCTTGACATCTTTTACAAGTTTATTTCCATTTATTTTTGTAGTCGACAACCTAATTAATTATAAGTGTCAACATAGACAATCAACAAATTCATCAGACTAAAAAATTGAGAAGGTGAACCTTTCAATCAGATTTTCCCGTCTGTTTGGTTTAGCTATGGGTTAACTATAACCGTGTTGCATTATAATTAGAGGTGGTCAAGGTTAACTGTACGTCCTTTGGATCTGGCAAGAGTCTAATGTAGAAGGATTTTATGCATATTGGACAATCAACAAATGTAAGAAAACTAAAAAACCTTGAAGATAAAGCTTACAATCATATCTTAGGGCTTATCGTTTGTTTAGTTCAACCATGGGTTACCTGAAGTTATATTACATTGTAATTAGAGGTGATCATTGGACATGCTTGAACCTAAGAGTCAGGCATAAGGTGTTGCCCAAGCCCATCCATTACACAAAATTTGTATAGGAATTTTTTAGCCGTACCGAGTCGAACTCGTTCGAGAGGTGGGGGGGTCAGGCTTTCTCATGTAAGAACATTGTCCAAACCCACCCATTTACCTTTAGGGCTTGGTGGCCTTGGGCTGGCCGAGCAAGTCAACCCCACTATCACCTCTAGTTATGACTATATTGCAAAGTAATACAATTTGTATGTTTGATAATACATGTTTCAAAGCTGTGATACCGAAAAGTTTAGGCAAAAGGACACTATTGGTGCCATAACTTGTGTACGGAGATCACTTTGGTATCATAACTTTTTTTCGGATCACTTTGGTATCAAAATTGGAGAAAAAAGATCACTTTTAGTGACTCCGGCTAAAATTCCGACCAAAAAAAGAGCCACGTCAGATTTTCCGGCGGCCATGTCAGCATTGGCACTAAAGTGATCGTTTTTCAAAAAAGTTGGCACCAAAGTGATTAAAAAAAAAAAACCACCCCCCTGGGTGGCGCTGCTGGAGCCACTACAAAAAAAACGGATTTTTGCCACGAAAATTTTCCAACGAAACATTTTCGTCGCAAATTTGCGACAAATTTTCCAACGAATGACAAAATTCGTTGGAAATTTCCAACGAAAATTTTTTCGTTGGAAAATTCGTTGGAAATTTCCAACGAAAATTTTTTCGTTGGAAAATTCGTTGGTAATTTCCAACGAAAAATTTTTTGTCGCAAAATTCGTTGGAAATTTTCAACGAATTTTTTTTTCGTTGGAAATTTCCAACGAATTTTCCAACGATTTAAAAAAAATTCATTTTTATTCGGCATTTTTTATATTCGTTGGAAAATTCGTTGGAAATTTCCAACGAATTTTCCAACGAATTTCAATTTTCCGGCAATTTTTTCATAGTGGACAATTTTCGTTGGAAAATTCGTTGGAAATTTCCAACGAAATATTTTTCGTTGGAAATTTCCAACGAATTTTCCAACGATTTAAAAAATATTAATTTTATTTGGCATTTTTTATATTCGTTCGAAAATTCGTTGGAAATTTCCAACGAATTTTTTTTCGTTGGAAATTTCCAACGAATTTTCCAACGATTTAAAAAAAATTCATTTTTATTCGGCATTTTTATATTCGTTGGAAAATTCGTTGGAAATTTCCAACGAATTTCAATTTTCCGGCAATTTTTTCATAGTGGACAATTTTCGTTGGAAAATTCGTTGGAAATTTCCAACGAAATATTTTTCGTTGGAAATTTCCAACGAATTTTCCAACGATTTAAAAAATATTGATTTTATTTGGCATTTTTTATATTCGTTGGAAAATTCGTTGGAAATTTCCAACGAATTTTTCAACGAATTTCAATTTTCCGGCAATTTTTTCATAGTGGACAATTTTCGTTGGAAATTTCCAACGAATTTTTTTTCGTTGGAAATTTCCAACGAATTTTCCAACGAATATAAAAAATTTCATTTTTATTCCACATTTTTTATATTCGTTGGAAAATTCGTTGGAAATTTCCAACGAATTTCAATTTTCCGGCAATTTTTTCATAGTGGACAATTTTCGTTGGAAAATTCGTTGGAAATTTCCAACGAAATATTTTTCGTTGGAAATTTCCAACGAATTTTCCAACGATTTAAAAAAAAATTATTTTTATTCCACATTTTTTATATTCGTTGGAAAATTCGTTGGAAATTTCCAACGAATTTTTTTTCGTTGGAAATTTCCAACGAATTTTCCAACGATTTAAAAAATATTGATTTTATTTGGCATTTTTTATATTCGTTGGAAAATTTGTTGGAAATTTCCAACGAATTTTTTTTCGTTGGAAATTTCCAACGAATTTTTTTTCGTTGGAAATTTCCAACGAATTTTCCAACGAATATAAAAAATTTCATTTTTATTCCACATTTTTTATATTCGTTGGAAATTTCCAACGAAATTTCCAACGAATTTCAATTTTCCGGCAATTTTTTCATAGTGGACAATTTTCGTTGGAAAATTCGTTGGTAATTTCCAACGAAATATTTTTCGTTGGAAATTTCCAACGAATTTTCCAACGATTTAAAAAATATTGATTTTATTTGGCATTTTTTATATTCGTTGGAAAATTCGTTAGAAATTTCCAACGAATTTTTTTTCGTTGGAAATTTCCAACGAATTTTCCAACGATTTAAAAAAAATTCATTTTTATTCCCCATTTTTTATATTCGTTGGAAAATTCGTTGGAAATTTCCAACAAATTTTCCAACGAATTTCAATTTTCCGGCAATTTTTTCATAGTGGACAATTTTCGTTGGAAAATTCGTTGGAAATTTCCAACGAAATATTTTTCGTTGGAAATTTCCAACGAATTTTCCAACGATTTAAAAAATATTGATTTTATTGGGCATTTTTTATATTCGTTGGAAAATTCGTTGGAAATTTCCAACGAATTTTTTTCGTTGGAAATTTCCAACGAATTTTCCAACGATTTAAAAAAAATTCATTTTTATTCCACATTTTTTATATTCGTTGGAAATTTCGTTGGAAATTTCCAACGAATTTTTTTCGTTGGAAATTTCCAACGAATTTTCCAACGATTTAAAAAAAATTCATTTTTATTCGGCATTTTTTATATTCGTTGGAAAATTCGTTGGAAATTTCCAACGAATTTTTTTTCGTTGGAAATTTCCAACGAATTTTCCAACGAATATAAAAAATTTCATTTTTATTCCACATTTTTTATATTCGTTGGAAAATTCGTTGGAAATTTCCAACGAATTTTCCAACGAATTTCAATTTTCCGGCAATTTTTTCATAGTGGACAATTTTCGTTGGAAAATTCGTTGGAAATTTCCAACGAATTTTTTTTCGTTGGAAATTTCCAACGAATTTTCCAACGATTTAAAAAAAATTCATTTTTATTCGGCATTTTTTATATTCGTTGGAAAATTCGTTGGAAATTTCCAACGAATTTTTTTTCGTTGGAAATTTCCAACGAATTTTCCAACGATTTAAAAAAAATTCATTTTTATTCCACATTTTTTATATTCGTTGGAAAATTCGTTGGAAATTTCCAACGAAAAAAAATTCGTTGGAAATTTCCAACTAATTTTCCAACGAATTTTACTTTTCCGGGAATTTATTTGTGTGTACAATTTTCGTTGAAAAATTCGTTGGAAATTTCCAACGAATTTTCTAACGAATTTCAATTTTCCGAAAATTATTTTAATATGTATAATTTTGCAACGAATTTTGCAACGAAAATTCCTACTATATTTTCGCGCTCACTTAATTTCAAAATTCATTCTCTCTCTCTCTTTTTCTCTCTCTCTCTCTCTCTCCCCCTGTCTCCCCCTGTTTCCCTTAAAATTCATTCAAAATTATTTTAAGGCGTCTTTCTTCGCTGCTTTAATTTGTGCCCCCTGTCCTTCTCCTTCTCCTTCTCTCCTTCTCTCTCTCTCTGTCTCCCCCTGTTTCCCTCTCTCCTTCTCCCTCTGTCTCCGCCTCCTCTCCCGCCTGTCTCCGCCTCCTCCCCCGCTGCGCCCCCTCCGGTGTCACGCCCCGAACCCAACTTACCCATCGGAACGCGAGCATACCCTTACCACTCCGGTCGATCAGAGTGCGACGTCCCCAGGAGACATCGCCGACCCAACAACACTCAGAGTATAAAAACACATGCGGAAGCAAATTACAAACCCTGACAAATAAAAATGAACAAGGAAGCCACACACTCAAACATCAAAAGGTAAAACATCATTCTTATACATATCAACAAACTGTTTACAAGAGGAACATAGATACATGTACAGTCAGTTCCACTACGGTCTAGGTCAAGCTAACATCAACGTCAAAAGGCCACAAATCCCAAAAAGTGTCGGTGGCCAGGTGAGTGGGTCTGAGCTAAGGATTACTATAACAAAAAGGTAGGGATCCCTATCACCATCCCACTAGTCTAAGGCTCGAAGTCTGGGTCGCTGGAATCGTCAGGCTCCTCGGAAGACTCTGCTGACTCCGCTGAAGAGCTGCTATCCGGCTCTGGCTCATCCACGTCCATGACAGGGTCCTCCTAATCAACCTGATCCTCGACGGCATCTATGTTTACATCATCTCCTACCTCATCGACCTCACCATCCCCATCATCCTGCTCCATCGCCTCTGGCTCGGGGTCGTCCTCGTCTTCATCCATAGGCTCCGGCTCTAACTCATCATACCAAATTCCGGGGCCTGGCTGGGCATCGACAGCTGGCGGAGCGCCAGGTGGAGGAACGTCAACCACCTCGCCATCGGCAATCACCGGTGCTAACTCACCATCAGCGTCTACTGGGATGTCAAAGGTACGGATAGGTCGACTGAGGGTCCCGTCCGCTGCTCTGCGACACCATGCTATGTACTCTTGTTTCAGATGCTCATCCTCACCCGTATTCACATAAACAACTGACCTAAACCTCACGTGCATCTCTCCTTCTCCAGCTGGGAAATGCTCCACGGACTGCAAAATCTGTCTGGGAATCCCAAAAAGTGGAGGCGGCTCCAACATCCTAGGGGGTAGGTTCTGAAATGTTTCGGTTTTACAACAACCGTGAGACTAGCTCAGTGAATCAAATACCTAAACCTAGGCTAGGCTAAAGTGTGTCTCATGACAGACCAAAATCAAACAATCAAGCCATCAACATAAGACTCAAAGTGTATCAACGTGATTCAACCCCTGCAAGTTAGTGCAATTCAACAACATATATATATACCCACATACGTGTACATACGGGCAGGCGTTCTCTACACGCGCGTGCTCATCTTCATTAAATGGTACAAATCGCTCAATCATCGCATCCCACACGAATGCCTCATGCAGTCACATGCTCACGATTCTCACAATCACATCACCATACTGCATGATTCGCAATTCACATAATGCAATGTTCCATTTGATCTTAATCTCACGACCCACAATAGGGCCCGACCCGAAGGCCACAACACTTCATTGGCCAGCGTATATAACACGCCCCCGGCCCGGTGTCTTCTAGCCCTCAGGCGCAACACCGCTCACCTACGAACCAGAGCCTGCTACAAAGTGCATGAGGATGGTCGTCTTCCGGTCTCACCGGGCATCGTCCCGCGTAAACGCAGCAGACGGAACGACCCGAAGGCCACTAGGTGATCACACATCTCAATTTTATCTTAGCCCAATTCCACTCTTTTCAGGGCATTTACCGTGATCACACACAATGCCATGTCACACCGCACAATCACACAATACCATTTCACATCTCAATCTCGACGTACCAAGTGCGTGACATGCATTTTCATATCAATGAACACAAATGCCACAACAATTACCAACATTTACAAACAATAGGCATATTCTAGCATTTGTATTCTATCAAGTGCAATTCGGCCAAATTGAAACCCTAACTCCAAACATGGCCAAAACACATACAAAACACTCCAATTAAGCCTCCAATGATCAGCCAAGACCCCACTAAGACATATAAGGCATAAACATAGCTTAATCTTGCAAAACAAGCCCATTTAGCACCAAAAACACCATTTCTAGTACAACCACTCAAGGGCTCCGAATTTCACTCATAATGGACAGCCATCATGCACTCTCTAATCAGCCATAAATCCACCTCATATCAACCCTCAACAACATTATAATTGCAGCCAATAACTACACAATCCACTAATAAGCATCAAACTAACTTAATCACCATAAATCAGCCCAACTAACTCAACTAACACAATTAAGCCTAATCTAAGTTTAGGTATACAACTCACGTCGGGGTGGACGATATGCGGAAGGAACATGTACATCCCACCTCCCGGCTCAAGGACGGTGGCTCACGGCGGTGGCTCGGCCTTCACGGCCACGGCGGCTTGGTGGTGGCCGAATGGAGCGTCCAAGGGGGAAGAGAAAGACACGGCTGAGACGGTGGCTTGAGGGCTGACCCGGCTCTCCACGGTGGCCCTTTACCGTGGCCAAGAACTCCGGCGAGCTGCTGATTGAGGCGGCGACGGTGAGGGGCTGATTCCGGCGGCCAAGGAGGGAGAGAGACGAAGGAGGGGGAGTGGCCGAACGTGGAGGGGAAGAAGAGAGAGAGAGTGGCGTGGGAAATGGAGGAGAGAGAAAGGCAAGACCAATTTTGGTCAAAACTAGTCACTTTCAACTTTTGTGGGGGGAAAACAAGTGTCACTCATCTAAGCCACTTGACCATTCTACCCTCCATCCAATGGCTAAGAATCATTCCAAATGAATTATTGAGGGGCATTTTTGTCTTTAGCCCCTAGCCAACCTTTAACCACTCTAGTTAACTTAACCAACCTTGGTTTATCCAAATAAAATCCCCTAAATTCGGAATTATGCTTAAATAGTCCAAGGGCAATTCCGTCTTTTTGCCGTCCCGAACCAAAATTCCATTTTTCGCACCCAAGCGTCCCATACATGTGTGGCTAACATTTTCTGGCGTCAGAATCTTAAAATAAGTCCGTCGGGTCCCCGAAATCCGACACCGAAGTCTGGGCTCAATTCCGTGAACAACTCTCTCTCAATTTCAATTTTTCTGAACTCTCACCAACAGGCGGCTGTTTAGGTATACGCGTATCGACTTAGGGTTGTCCGAGTCTCAACGGTTCCGATCATCGAGAGAAAGAGAGTTTATTACTAATCCCGGGGTCACGATCATTTGGCTCGAGTTCAGGATTGGTTGACCACGAGCACGTTCGGTTAAGCAGAATCACCTGCGATCCCAATTGTGCATCGTTGGCCTTGGCCATACCATTTCCATCACTTTTCCTAAGATCGGCCCCTCACTGGTTCACAATATTCCCTCATTCTTTCTCAAATCGGCACCCGAGTCGCGACTAAGTCCCTGGTCCACGTACTAGTGTCCTAATTAGCCATTCCTCAATGGTTAGTATCCCAAGAGTGATCAGCTCTGGGCGAGTCGTACTCAAATGAAATGAGAGATAACATTCATTTTATTAATCCCAGAAATTACATCGAAATTCGGGCTGTTACATCCGGCTCCGGCTCCGGCTCCATCTCCGTGTCCGGCGCCATGGACACCAACACTCCGCCGCCCCCCTCCTCCTCCGCGACGTCAGCTCCCTCCCCAAAGGCGCCGCCGCGGCCATCCGGGGCCGCCCCCGACTCCCCCGACGCCCCCGAGGCCACCATGGGCCGCCCCCGACGCCACCAAGCCTCGTCGCCGGCGAGGGTCGAGCTTGCCCAGATCTGGGCGAGCTCGAGCTCGTCGCCGGCGCGGGCCGAGCTCGCCCGGATCTGGGCGAGCTCGGCCCTCGCCGGCGACGAGCTCCAGCTCGCCCAGATCCGGGCGAGCTCGGCCATCGCCGGCGACGAGGCTGGCCCTCGCCGGCCATGGCGAAGGCCGAGCTCGCCATGGCCGGCGAGCTCGGCGCTCGCCGGCGACGATGCTGGCCCTCGCCGGCGACGAGGCTGGCCCTCGCCGGCGGCGAGGGCGATTTTCCGAAAAAAAATTTCCGAAAAAAAAAATTCAAAAAAAATTTCGAAAAAAAAATTCAAAAAAAAATTCGAAAAAAAAATTCAAAAAAAAATTCGAAAAAAAAAGCGAAAAAAAATTTTGTTGGAAAAAAATTTCCACGATTTATCAAAAAAAAAATTTTGTAATTTTTCCAACGAAAAAAATTTCGTTGGAAAAAAAATTTTCACGATTTTTCGACCAAAAATTTTAAAAATTTTTGCAACGAAAAATTTTTCGTTGGAAAAAAAATTTCCACGAATTTTTCACCAAAAAATTTTTTTAAAATTTTTCCAACGAAAAATTTTTCGTTGGAAAAAAACTTTCCACGATTTTTCGACCAAAAAATTTTTCCAACGAAATTTTTCGTTGGAAAAAAATTTCTACGATTTTTTGACCAAAATTTTTTTTAAAATTTTTCCAACGAAAAATTTTTCGTTGGAAAAAATCTTTCCACTATTTTTCGACAAAAAAAATTTTTTTAAAAATTTTTCCAACGAAAAATTTTCGTTGGAAAAAAAATTTTTTAAAAATTTTTCCAACGAAAAAATTTTCGTTGGAAAAAAAATTTCTACTATTTTTTGGCCAAAAATTTTTTTTTTAAAATTTTTGCAACGAAAAATTTTTCTTTTGAAAAAAATTTCCACGATTTTTTGACCAAAAAATTTTTTTTTGTAATTTTTCCAACGAATTTAGCCACGAGTTTTCCAACGAATTTTCCAACGAAATAAAATTCGTCACAAATTTCCAACGAATGTCAAAGGTGAAAATTCACACTTGCTGAACTTGGCGTAGAGCGCATGCTCTCTTAACGTCCGTAGCACCTCAGTCAAGTGCACCTCATGCTCTTCAGGACTCTTAGAATATACCAATATGTCGTCGATGAAGACAATCACTGACTGATCCAAAAATTCCTTAAACACTCTGTTCATTAGATCCATGAAAGCTGCAGGAGCATTCGTCAGTCCAAAGGGCATAACTGTAAACTCATAGTGCCCATACCTCGTCCTGAAGGCTGTCTTAGGTATATCCTCCTTCTTGATTCTTAACTGGTGATATCCTGTCCGTAGATCAATCTTAGAGAATACCGATGCTCCCTGCAACTGATCAAACAAATCGTCGATCCTAGGCAGTGGGTACTTGTTCTTTACTGTCACCTGGTTCAGCTGCCTGTAGTCGATACACAATCTCAGGGTTCCGTCTTTCTTTTTCACAAACAGCACAGGCGCTCCCCATGGAGACGCGCTCGGACGGATGAAACCCTTGTCCAATAACTCCTGCATCTGGACTTTCAACTCCTTTAACTCAGACAATGACATCCGATATGGGGCTTTTGAGATCGGCTCTGTACCCGGGGCTAGCTCAATTACAAACTCAACTTCCCGCTCAGGTGGTAAGCCTGGCAATTCCTGTGGAAATACTTCTGGAAAGTTGCATACTACCGGGATATCTTCTAACTGAAGCTCTGGTACAGTGGGATCCACCACATTGACCAGATATCCTTCACATCCTTCGTTCAACAACTCATTCACTTCCAGTGAAGAGATCCAAGGAATCGAGGTTCCTCCTCGACTTCCTTGAAATTCAAACCTAGGTTGTCCAATTGGATTGAACTGGATCGTTTTACTATCACAATCCACTACAGCCTTCTGCTGCACTAACCAGTCCATTCCAACAATAACATCAAAATCGAACATGGCCAACACTGCCAAGTCGATATGGCTTTCCACACCACCAATCACTATCTTACATGCAGGCCATCCAAAGGAGACTATCATCCTATCATTCAACGGAGTAGATACTCATAACACAGTCTCAAGCAAAATAGGCTCAAACCCAACCAATCTAATAAACTGTTCTGACACAAAAGAATGGGTTGCCCCCGGATCAAACAAAGCATAGGCTGCATGGTCTCCCAAAGAAATCGTACCTGTGACCACCCCTGGCGCTTTCTCCGCATCCTTGCGCGCCATAGCATACACCTTTCCTTGGGCTGGTGGTCGTCCTGGGTTAGTCGCTGGGGGATGTCCACCCTGATTCCCCGTCCTAGGCGGTTGGGCTGGTGCTTGCGATCCCGCTGGACGCATCTGAGGACACGACCTAATCTGGTGGTCAAAACTCCCACACCTGAAACATGCTCCGAACCTACTCGGAGGCGGGTTAGGCTTCCCAATGTTTCTCCTCGCAGATGGAACGAACCGTCTATTCCCAGTCATTGGCTTTTTCCCCAACCTGCGATTGTCTCTATTAGGCATAAACCGTGATCCTGAGGCGGCGGCCCTCTCCTGAGCCTGCAAACCCATGATATGCCCTATCTCGCGGAGGGTCTCCATAACTTCCTCCATTCTGGGGTCTCTGGCCTCTCTGGGCTCGGCTCTCGGTTGCTCTTGGGGTTCCTTTCCTCTTCGGCGACTCATCTCTCTCTAAGCTGGCTACTCAACTACCTGCTATAACCCCACTAAGGAGTCAAAGACTTAAACCATACTAACCCAGTCTAAGTCCTAGGCAGGTATCAAACAATAGCCAAACAATCACATGCGATCTAGCACTGAGCACAATACATCACCCAAGGGAACATGTGTACTCACCTCAGGTCCTGACGCGCCTGCACCTTCGGGGTTGAATCACTTACACATTCAATCAATCAAACAAACGCAATTAAGAGACACACCTAGCACACGAGGTCACCTAGTTGGCTACCCTTGATCATCGCTCCTTATCACTCCAGGCTTCGACCGTATGGATAGAGCTAACCTTGCTCTGATACCAATTCAGACGGGGATGTCACGCCCCGAACCCGACTTACCCATCGGAACGCGAGCATCCCCTTACCTCTTCGGTCGATCAGAGTGCGACGTCCCCAGGAGACATCGCCGACCCAACAACAATCAGAGTATAAAAACACACGCGGAAGCAAATTACAAACCCTGACAAATAAAGATGAGCAAGGAAACCAAACAATCAAATCATCATCAGGTAAAACCTCATTCTCATATATATATCAACAAACTGTTTACACAAAGAACACAGATACATGTACAGTCAGATCCACTACAGGTCTAGGTCAAGGTCAAGCTAGCATCAAAGTCAAAAGGCCACTAATCCAAAAAGTGTCGGTGGCCGGGTGAGTAGGTCTGTACTAAGGATCACTATAACAAAAAGGTAAGGATCCCTATCGTCGTCCAACTAGTCTAAGGCTCATAGTCTGGGTCGCTGGAATCGTCGGGCTCATCGGAAGACTCAGCTAACTCCTCTGAAGAGCTGTGATCTGGCTCTGGCTCATCCACGTCCATGTCGGGGTCCTCCTGATCAGCCTGATCCTCCTGAACTTCCCAGTAGTCTGCTAAGAGAGCGTCAGCCTCAGCCTCGGAGTCAAAGTCGTCCTCAAGGTCTTCATCTGCAGCTGCATCCTCGACGGCATCTATGTCTACATCCTCGCCTACCTCATCGACCTCACCATCCTCATCATCCAGCTCCATCGCCTCTGGCCCGGGGTCGTCCTCCTCCTCATCCATAGGCTCCGGCTCTATGTCATTATACCAAACTCCGGGGCCTGGCTGGGCCTCGACGGCTGGCGGAGCGTCAGGTGGAGGAGCATCGACCACCTCGCCATCGGCAATCACTGGTTCGCCATCAGCGTCTACTGGAATGTCAAAGGTACGGATAGGTCGACTGAGGGTCCCGTCCGCTGCCCTGCGACACCATGCTATGTACTCTTGCTTCTGATGCTCATCCTCACCCACATTAACGTAGAGAACTGACCTAAACCTCACATGCATCTCGTCATTTCCAGCTGGGAAATGCTCCTCGGTCTGTAATATCTGCCTAGGAATCCCAAAAAGTGGAGGCGGCTCCGGCATCCTAGGGGGTAGGCTCTGAAATGTTCGGTTTTACCACAACCGTGAGACTAGCTCAGTGAATCAAATACCTAAACCTAGGCTAGGCTAAAGTGTGTCTCTTAACGGACCAAAATCAAGCATTCAAGCCAACAAACATAAAACTCAATATGTTTCAACGTGATTCAACCCCTGCAAGTTAGTGCAATTCAACATATATATATACACCCACATACGTGTTCATACGGGCAGGCGTACTCCACACACGCGTGCTCACATTCTTTGAATGGTTCAAACCACTCAATCACCGCATCCCACACGAATGCCTCATGCAGTCACATGCTAATAATTCTCACAATCTCATCACAATACCGCATGATTCACAATTCACATTATGCAACGTTCAGTTCATTCTTAATCTCACGACCCACAATAGGGCCCGACCCGAAGGCCACAACACTTCATGGCCAGCGTATATAATACGCCCCCGGCCCGGTGTCTTCTAGCCTGCTACAAAGTGCCTGAGGCGCAACACCGCTCACCTACGAACCAGAGCCTGCTACAAAGTGCATGAGGATGGTCGTCTTCCGGTCTAACCGGGCATCGTCCTGCTACAAAGTGCATGAGGACGGAACTCGACCCGTAGGCCATTAAGTGATCACACATATCAATTTTATCTTAGCCCAGCTCCACTCTTTTCAGGGCATTTACCGTGATCACACAATGCAATGTCACACCCGCACAATCACACAATGTCATCTCAAATCTCAATCTCGACATACAATGTGCGTGACATGCATTTTTATGCCAATGAATACAAATGCCATAACAATTTCCAACATTACAAACAATGGCCATTCTAGCATTTGTAACACCTAGCATGCAATTCGGCCATAATAATGCCCCAATTTCAAACATAGCCAAACACATTCAAAACACTCCATTTTAGCCTCAAATAATTCAGCCAAGGCCCCACTCAAACATATTAGGCATACACTTAGTTTAATTTAGCGAATCAAGCCCATTTAGCCCTAAAATCACCATTTCTAGCACACAATCTCAAGGCCTCCGAATTTGGCTCACCATGGACAGCCATCAAACCCTCACTAATCAGCCATAGTTCCACCTTGAATCAACCCTCAACAACACCATTAATTCAGCCATTAACTATACAATCACTAACAAACACCAAACTAGCTTAATCTCCACTAATCAACCCAATTAACCCAACTAAACACAATTAAGGCTAGACTAAGTTTGGGTATTAAACTCACGTCTGGGTGGACGACTCGCGGAAGAAACAAGAACATCCCACTCACGGCTCAACGACGGTGGCTCACGGCCACTCCCGGCGGTGGCTCGGCTCCTCACGGCCAAGATCAGCCGTGGCTGGTCGTCCACGAGGGAGGAGAAGGCGCGGCTGAGGACGGCGGCTCGGGGGCTGGTTCAGCTCTCCACGGCGGTCCTTTGCCGTGACCAACACCCCCGGCGAGCGGCTGAGGAAGGGCGGCGACGGTGTGGCTGATCCGGCGGAAAGGGAGAGGAAACGAAGGAGAGGAGATGGCCGATCGGTGAGGGAGGGGAGTGAGCGTGCGAATGGAGGAGAGAGAGAGAGAAACATATCCAAAATGGGTCAAAGCTGGTCAACTAAGCCCTTAGTGGAATCCATGTGTCAAGATCTAAGCTCATTTGACCAAATTACCCCTTCATCCAATGGTTTAAATTCATTCCATCCAATTATTGAGGGGCATTCTTGTCATTAGTCCCTAACCAACCCTTAACCAACCTAGTTAACCTTAACCAACCTTGGTTAAACCAAATAATTTTCCAAAATTCGGAATTAAGCTTAATTAACCCATGGGCAATTCCGTCCTTTTTCCATCCCGAACCGAAATTCCATTTTTCGCACCAATGCGTCCCATAGGTGTGTGGCCAACATATTCTGGCGTCAGAATCTTAAAATTAGTCCGTCGGGTCCCCGAAATCCGACACCGAAATCTGGGCTCAATTCCATGAACAACTCTCTCTCAACTTCAATTTTTTCTGAAACTCTCACTAACAGGCGGCTGTTTAGGAATACGCGTATCGACTTAGGGCTGTCCGAGTCTCGACGGTTCCGATCATCGAGAGAAAGAGGGTTTATTACTAATCCCGGGGTCACGATCATTTGGCTCGAGTTCAGGATTGATTGGCCACGAGCACGTTTGGTTAAGCAGAATCACCTGCGATCCCAATTGTGCATCGTTGGCCTTGGCCATACCATTTCCATCACTTTTCCTAAGATCGGCCCATCACTGGTTCACAATATTCCCTCATTCTTTCTCAAATCGGCTCCCGAGTCGTAACTAAGTCCCTGGTCCACGTACTAGTGTCCTAATTAGCCATTCCCCATGGTTAGTATCCCAAGAGTGATCAGCTCTGGGCGAGTCGTACTCAAATGAAATGAGAAATAACATTCATTTTATTAATCCCAGAAATTACATCGAAATTCGGGCTGTTACAGTAAAATTATCAAAGGTGTATTAATTTTGAATTTTAGGTGGTCAAAAAATTAAATTAAAATAAATTTATTATGGTTATATCAATTTGGATTTTTCGTAATATTACCCCAATCCGTAAGGACTTCGATTTTTATTACACTCCGTGAATTTTGTGAGATTACGTACGAGACGCGGAGTGTATTAGGGCAGCGATCCCGTACTTCCTCACTCGGAAAACCCCACTTCGTGTCTCTATTCCTTCCCCTTCCTGTCTTGCCGGTTCAAAACTCGGGCCATGTCCGTCCGTTCCGATTCCTAACGTACACCAATCCCCGTGGCTCTTCAAGATACGTCTCTTTCCTCGCCCCGTTTCGCCATCACGCATTGATCTTTCCCCCCTCGCGCTCTCCTCCTCCTCCTCCTCCGCCGTAACCTCCTCGCCATGGTCTCCCCCGATCGCCCGTGACGATACCCTCTTCGGCTTCTCGGTCTCGTTGCATCGAAATTGTCATTAAAAATGGAGCTTTTGACTTGGGTCGCGGTGCTTTGGATCTGGCTCGGCTTCTTGGCTTCTGGGTCGTCTTCGATCGACGGCTTTCACCAAGCGTAAGTAGCTTTCTGATTGGTCGAGTGCTCGGTTCGGTTTGATGGGTGGTTCTTGTTTTGGGAGACGGAGCTGGAGCTGATTCTTGGATGATGGCGGCGATTCTCTGTTTGTGGTTCTTGGATGTATTGTAAAATGCTGGCAGCTGCATGTGTGAACTGGAAACTCTTGTCGCTAGATTTACTTATGTTGTGTGATCTTGGGTGGTTCGCAGCTTGAGCTTGAATGAGCTTTGCTGAGTTCGTGGGTGATTTGGTTTATTTGATTTTTACACTTGTGACGTCCACATTGCGATTTGGGATGAGCTGCATTGGGCAATTTGATTGAGATATGGGACAAAGAGCTGTCAGTTTGGCTCAGGATTGAATCAGTGACTAGGGAGAATTTTACTTGATCTTTGGACTTAGATTATCCCACTGTGCTAGGGCTGTTGGTTTTATTGAATAGTTAAAAGAAGGTTGTGAATTGGTTTGTATGTGGTATTGGTGGTTTGCAGCTTGACCTTGAATGAGCTTTGCTGAGTTTGTGGGTGATTGGTTTTATTTGACTTTTGCACTTGTGACGTCCACATTGCGATTTGGGATGAGCTGCATTGGGCGACTTGATTTAGATATGAGACCAAGAGCTGTCAGTTTGGCTCAGGATTGAATCAGTGACTAGGGAGAATTTTACTTGATCTTTGGACTTAGATTATCCCTCTATGCTAGGCCGGTTGATTTTATTAATTAGTTAAAAGTAGGTTGTGAATTAGTTTGTATGCTATTGTCATAAGCTACAGATGAAAGAAGAACGTATTGGAGGCTAAAATAAGATAAGAAAGGGCCAACCTGACATTGGCCTGCAATTGACATAAAGGGTGCCAAGAGAAAATTTGAGCTGATCATAGCTTTCACTTTTGCTCTTTGGCAAGTGGAGGTACTTGCTTCAAATGAGATGATTTTCATGGTGGTTTTGGCATTCGATACCATGAACTCTCCGACAAGGAGATGTGACTTGATGCTGACTAGGAGCAACGAATATGAGAGAGCTCTAAGGAAATAGATGAGGAGGTTAAAGGACCTTTAGTCGATATTACGGTGCTGGATATAAATCATATAATGGACTAAAAAGATGCGTGAGATTGGCATTGCTCAATGGTAAAGGTTAAGTTATCATCGTGCAGCTAGTCAGGTTGTAAGTTATCATTACCTATGAGGGTGCGGATGGTGTGCAGCAAAGTTGTGGAAGATATGGCATTGAAAGTTGTAGAACCGGTCGTCTTTCATATTGATCTGTTGAAGCAGCACTTCGGCCTCTTGAGCTAATATTACCCTTTATATACTCTTGCGGAAGTGCTGCAACAACCCTTCTCTCTTCCAGATTCATATGTTGTACTATGAGTCATCCCCCTCTTATATCATCTAATGGATCTGTTATTGCAGGTTTCCTGTTGTGGAACCTGATCCTGGTCATACAAAACTGCGTCTTGCAAGGGAAGGCTTGGAGATTATCAAGAGGATAAAGAACCCTATTGCTGCTGTTGCTGTAAGTCTCTGTGACACACATTTATTATTAAATTTTGCTATCAAAACTCCATAGAGACCTGAATACATAGTCACGCTAGTCCTTTCTTTCAGTGAAACTAGCATGTTTACATAAATGATTCATGGCTCTGCTTTACTTTGAGTATGTAAAGGCTCTTAAAATTGATTGTTTTCTAAACTGTTGGATGATTTGACTACCTAATACCATAAGCAGCTTTCCCTGAATCCATGCACCCCACTTGCCTACTCTTGAGGAGATTTGCAAGCAGGAGGGTTTACGGAATGAATATTTCGACTGGTACTTCAAGCAGTAAATTCAGTCAGCAAAATGTTAGCAGTGCTTTTGAAGGGATTGAAGAAGTCCGCTGATAAGAACAGACAAGGTTGATTGAGAGAAAGCAGAAAGAGCGATTAGTCACAATTATTCATAATCTAGCAACAGAAACAAAGAACAAGAAAGATTGCAGTGTTCAATTTTGGTGAAAGGCTTTCTAAGAGGAAAACAGAGTGGAGATTCCGCAGTGAGTTGTCAATTTGGTAGATGCTCATTCAGAGAAAGTTTTTCTTCTGAAAAGAGTTATCACAGTTAAGATATCGTTAGGAAAAAACATCCTATTTGATATCCAATAGTGTTGAAGCTTGTAGAGGTTATCTTTTCCTATGAAACCAGGTGTTCAGTTATAGATGAGACATTGCTTGTCGATGCAAAGTAGAAGAATGGTTGAAGAACTTCTGAATGCCAATATAAATTAGAAAGCAAGTGCACCATAATGGAAGTCGTTTTGTTTTGATGGCTCAATGGATAGTCCCTTTATGTTGTAAGATTATGGAATTAACATCTACCTCTGGATAAGATTCTATCTTATGGCAATGTGGTCCCTATCTTTTCTCAATATGTGCAGATTGGTCATTAGAGGTGACTTTTGGTCCATCTGCATAATTTTGTATACCTCCAGCTTATTCTGTGCGGTTACTAGTCTGTGGAAAGTGTCTATTCTAGAGAAACATTTGATTGCTCCAACTTTCCCCATTCTGATCTCATTTCATGTTGTCTTTTCAGGTAATTGGTCCTTACCGTTCTGGAAAATCTTTTCTACTTAATCAGCTACTCTCCCTTTCATGTTATGAGGGTGACATATCTACTTTTTGGCTCATGGAACTTCTTTTAGTTGGATCCTTTTGCACCTTCCTTGACTTAAAAGTGTTAGCATTCGATTTTGTGCAGGATTTGGTGTTGGACACATGCGTGACACAAAAACTAAGGGTAATTGGAAGTAATATTCTTTTTCCCTCTCTTGCCAATTACCATTTACTCACTTGTTGGTTTTATGTTACAGGAATATGGGTTTGGGGACTCCCTATTGAACTTGACATTGATGGAGTAAAAACATCAGTCTTTTACCTTGACACGGAAGGATTTGAAAGTGTTGGCAAGTCAAATGTATATGATGACAGGTAGTGTCTGCCCCATGATAAAAAGCTGGGCTGGACTTTTTGATTATTAGTAAACTCTGTGTAATCCGATCTCTTCTCATGTAGGATTTTCGCTCTCGCAACTGTTATGAGTTCCGTGCTTATTTATAACCTCCCTGAAACGGTTAGCCACTCTAATTTCATTATTTATTGACTGCCATCAGATATGAAATCATTTAGGAATTTTTTTTTATGGACAAGAATTTGAAGACTGATTATGCTTTTTAATTAATTGCCGATTATGGTATTGAGATAGAGTGATAGACTGTCAACTCTTACGCATCAAGGAAAAGTTTAATCTGAACATGCTTTTACTTGGAAGTTCCTATGGTATGCAGAGATTGAAAGAATGTTGTTTACTTTTGGTGTTATGATTCTTAGGATTATTTTTGCATCTTGAGGGATGCTTTTTTGTTCTACAACTCTCTGAAATTTATTTATTTGATGGGGAAGTCTAGCGGTCTTGCTTTTGCTGAATAACGAAAAATGATATATCTGGGAAGTTTTATTTTCTGCTATATCAAAATGTTCTTTTCCCCTTTTAGATACGTGAAGCTGATATATCTCGGCTTTCATTTGCTGTTGAGCTTGCTGAAGAGTTTTATGGGAGGTATGAGCTTCATTTTGCTGTCAATGGTTTTTCTCTGACTATATCTTAAAGTATTGGCCCTTGTATGTGTCATCATAGCTTACCTATCTACCATTACTGACTTGTTTGTTGATGGAACCACCAAATTGACATTGCTGAAAGAGTTAAGGTAACTCATTCACCACTCTTATTTTGTGACCAGTTTTTTCAGACAAATTCTGTGCAGTCTTATTTTTCATAGACTTCTTCTCATGGTTGGCTTGCCTTCTAGGGTCAAGATGTTGCTTTTGAACCTGCGAAGCTATTGTGGCTTATCCAACGTGATTTCTTGCGTAAGTTAAAGTGTCCGGTTCTTGTATTGAAGTTTTTCTGGTTTAGTAAATGAGACTCCTTCATGTGCACTTCTATCATGACTGACATTGTTGTTGTCCTGCAGAAGGGAAAACCGTACAAGAAATGGTGCACGAAGCTCTTAGACGAGTTCCTAATATTGATGGTTAGTATCATTACCAACCTGAGTAAGAAAATGTTGGATTTCTTTCTCTACTTTATGCAATGACAAATATCTAATGATTATGCATCTTTCAATTGCAGGAGACAAGAATATTGATCAAGTAATTCTCTCTGCTAGATTGCTTTTCACCCCCCATCATTTAGCTTCAAGATTTGGTTGTTGGAATGAATCTTTCAATCTTTTTATCAATCTTATAGATTAATCAGATTCGGGACTCACTGGCTATCATGGGTGATAATAGCACAGCCTTCAGCTTGCCTCAAGTATGTTTCCCTTTTCTTTGTCTCCAATCTCTGCTTCTTCTTCTTTTTTCCCTTGCATCCGAGTTGAAGCCTTCATTGTTTGAGTTGTCAACATATATGGTGAAAATGTAAGAGGCCTCTTTTCATAGTAGCATCATGTTGTTATGCACAAGGAATGGATGTTTGTCTCATTTCAATTCTGTAGGTATGATCCAAGATCATCTTTCTTCCTTACATAGAACTTGAATTTCTGTGAGTGCATGAGGGAATAAAGAACATGTATATTACCATTTATATGGTTTCCTCCGCATAGGTTGGTTCTTTTTCTTAATAAGGTGTATAAATTGTCATGAGCATTATACTGTGTTACTTTTATGGTGCAAGTCCTTGCTAAAATGAGCCTTTAAACAGCCACATCTGCAACGGACAAAGCTTTGTGACATGAAAGATGATGAGCTTGATACCACTTATGTTAAGAAAAGGGAGCAATTGAAAGAGCTTGTTGCGAGTGTCATACGTCCAAAGATTGTGCAAGGCAAAACACTGAATGGAAAGGAGTTTGTTGCTTTCTTAGAGCAGGTAACTTCCCATGGATTGCCTGATTTAATTGTAGCATCACCTTAAATCACATGCTTGATATGTTTTTATTCCTTTATCTGGAGTATTGATGCGAGACTTTGATTAGCATACTTGATTGAATACTTCCCATGTCTTTGGGTTTCCAGAAAGCAAGTTTATCTCAAGTGAACTGTTTATATTCAAAAAGAGCTATTGAAATGGAGTCGTTTCACCACCTAGTTGAAAATTTTGCAAATATTTTTTAGCTGTCCATGTATGTTTATGAAAAAAGGAGTTTAATTCATTACTTGGACCTTGCATGTGTAATGTCACGCTGATGGTAATCTCCAAGGCAAGCCTATTTGTTCTGAAATAAAATAATCAAGCAGCGGATTTCCTAATGTACTAGCTAAAATCAAAAGAATCCTTATCCCCTCGCATTCAATTACAATTATTTGCAATAGAGAATGGTCTCCTTCTGATCGAGGAAGGGACAAAATAGTAGATACATTGGCATGTAGATTTTATTGTTGCCGAGGCATTTAAAGATGAGATATATGTATTTTTGTTCTATAAGTATTTCCTCTTTTGTTTCAGATACTCGAAGCGTTAAATAAAGGGGAAATTCCATCAACAGGCTCTCTGGTGGAGGTTTTCAATAAGAAAATCCTTGAGCAGTGTTTAAAGCTATATAGTGATATGATGGCAAAAGTGGGTTTACCTCTCTCTGAGCAATCTTTGCAAGAGGCCCATGAAAGGTCTAGGGTTCTATCTATGAAAGCTTTTGATGATCAACATTTTGGCCGCCATCATGCTAAGAAGTCAGCAATGCAACTAGAAGAAGAAATGGACAAGGTAGTTTGGCTCTAAGGTTTCTGGGTTTGTAAGTATTAAGAATTTTGCAATCTAATCACATGTAGTTTGCAGATGCTCTCTATTCTTCTGTGGTATGCTGAGTATATATATTGATTATCATGCTTAAATGTGAATATATTTTTTTGGTTATATCTGTACTTTTTACAGATTAATGCAAGAAACTCAATATTTTTTTCCAGGTTTACAAAAATATCATTTTGGCTAACGAGTATCGGTCCTCAAAGCTTTGTGAGTCACTTTATACAAGATGTGAGGACAAGATGGATCAGCTTCAGGTTCTCAGACTTCCTTCCATGGCAAAGTTCAATGCCGGTTTCCTACAATGCAACCAAAGTTTTGAACATGAATGCGTTGGACCCTCCAAAACAAATTATGAGCAACGCATGATGAAGGTCAACTGAAATATTCTCCTTTGTTTCTTTAGCGCTTGTTTTTTCTTTTCTTTTTCACAAAGCACGTCTAAAGTTGAGCTTTTTTCCTGTGTGCTGTCTATTTGAGTGCAGATGTTAGGGAAGTCACGGGCTCTATTTATTAATGAATACAACCACAGACTCTTCAATTGGCTGGTCGCTTTCTCTCTGGTGATGGTAGTGGTTGGCCGGTTCATTATCAAATTTATTTTGATTGAAATAGGAGCATGGATAATGTTCATCTTCTTGGAGACATACACCAGAATGTTTTGGTCAGCAGAGACCCTTTATTACAACCCAGCCTGGCACTTTATTGTGGCTACCTGGGAAACTCTCGTTTACAACCCCATTCTCGATTTGGACAGGTAACTGATCTTTTTTCCTATTTTTGTTTATTCAATCTCTTTTTTAAGGGTTACCTTTCGTTCTCTGTTATACTTTTGATGGGGTGTTTTGTTCTTCTTGTGAGTACATCAACTCTGAAGCATATATCTTGTGCTAAGCAGTTTTGACTTCCTTTTGAGTTTGATCCTTTTTGGTACTAGGTGCAGTATCTGTTCTACAAAATCGTCATGCGCGATTCGTGTATTTACTTGTGCTTTTGCATTTCACTGGAATGGCATGGGTTTCTTTTCTTTGTCAAACATGTTATCTCTTCGTGTCTTTCATGTTCTGTTTAATCTGGTATGCCGAAAATTGTATTGCCATAGTTCTTTTATTGTTCTATGTTTATTGGATAGCTCAAAGAACCAGTTGTGAAGGCTTTTCAAAGATTTAAGGAAATAAGGACAATGAAAAACATTGTAAGCCTGCACAGTGATTTTGCAATATGCTTGTAACATGAGATTCTTTTCCTTCGAACAGATGGGCGATTCCCATTATCCTATTGGGTGCGATATTTATACTTTATTGGCGGTGTTATGGGAGAAGGAAGCATGGTTCACGTTCACTCTTACCTCTGTATAGCAATCAGAAAGGTGGCTCAGCCCGTCCAAGGACAGATTAGACAAACGACGAGAAACAGACTCTTCCACATTTTGTATTCCTGTAGAGGACCTTTCGGCGAGCTTCTCCATTTTAACATACAAAGCCCGCTTTCATTATTCTTTTTTCAATCCCATGACACCTCCTCCCCCTGGACCTCTCATACAGCAAAGAATTACTCAACGGGGAGACGAAAGAAGGCTGCCAAAAAAAAAGGAACGGCAAGGTCTGAGCAGCTGCTATAGCAATTGTAAGTGTAGCATACTGAGTGAAAAATGGATTTCATATTACCAATTGATTAATTGAATTCTCTCTGTGTCAGTCTGCAGTGTTGTTGTTCAGATAGAAATTTGTCCTATAAAAATGACGGCAGTGCAAGCCAACATTTTGTGCCCTGATTTCTCCATCATACTTTGTAGAGGAACGAAAAGGAAGGCTTATCGTGTTGCATGATGTTCCTAGTACTTGTGTACATTATAGTCATTGCCATCGTCCTTTTGAGAGATATCCTAACTGTCATTGCGCACCTTTTACCCTATAACGCGAGCTCTGATACCGTTTATCGACTAGTCACTTCTTGAACAAAGCAGGGGAATGGAATTAATTAGCAAATTTAGATGAAGACTGGAAGTCGTGGTGCATTTGATATATTACCGTCGGAATATATCTTTTTTAAGATGGAATGAGAGCTGCAGTTCCAACTTTGGATTTACATCTCGCCTGTGGAAGGTACTTTGACAGTCTGCTTACCATATGACATGACGAAGATCATGTGTCAATTCTACTGAATGATGCTGTGTTGTAGTTGCTTGATAAAGAGATGATACACAAGAATTCAACAGATACTGAAGACTTTTTGTTGTTCATCTGATTATTTTTCTTGACGACGTGACTAAGGGTAAAGTGGTGTATTCTTCGACACATAATGTCTAGCGATGTAACAAAAAAGGAGTTAGAGCTAAAGCTGTTCTTCCCAAAATTTTCAGTGTCCCACCCATTCTAGTTGCTACTTTGCCGAGTTAGCGTTTCCATCAGGTGATGGAGTACTTCCCCTGTTTCTCGTCCTTATGATTCTTCGAACTTCGTCCTGCATCATCTGGATCGACCCACGGGTCAAAAAACTTGGTTAATGGCTTTGCTTGCTACGTCATATTAGCTACATGACCGGAGGTCAAAACCTTAATTAGATAGGGCTTCAAACATTTCGTTGTTCCATCCATTTTTCACTTCAATTTGGAGTGTTCGATCCATTTTCACTTCGATCTGGAGCCATTGGAACTACTGCATATAGCTTGTTCCGCCCGAGGAAATCTGGCTGAGCCATGGAGGACTGTTGAGAAGTTCTGTATCTGTAAGCAACCCCACCGATGGCACGAGGGGTTTGCAAGGCCGACAGGATAAAAGACGCAAAGCACTTCACAGAGTGGGTTCACCGTTGATGCATAGTACTGAGAATTCAGAACTTAGGGAGAACTCATGCGAGTTGCCGTGAAGATTTGTATAGAACTTGGATCTTTAAAAACAGACTTTTAGAATGCGACGCTAGTGCTCTCGGCCATTTTTCATGAAAATCGGAAGCTGACTCGGTCGATATTCTAGGTACGACCTGCATATACTTTGTCGTAGCATTTCAATAGTTTATTCTCCCAGAAACAACTTTATTCAAATTTTAAATTAACAAAAGTAAGCAACGAAGTTTTCTGCAATTGTTCCATCCGTGCATATGAATAAGTGGATCATTAGGAATCAACAAAAGCAAAACCGAGCTTGACCTCTAGAATTTGCCTAGGATCAGGGAACAAAACTTTCTTTAGGAACAGCTGGTCCCGAAAGCTAAACCAAACAATCTTAAGAGGAACCCTGGAAATTGAAACTCCAGACACAAACTAGAACGAAAAACTACACATCAATGGCCATCGTTACCTCTTTATTTTGTCATGGCTGGGGCGCCAGCCTTCACGAACCAAACCGAGTGATTGCACTTAAGAGTAATGAAAAGGCAGCCAAATAAATTAACCTGTTACTCCAATACCCTGAACATCCTCTTGCAATTACCGTACTCCAAGAAGATTCTGCGAGAACAAAAGGCTTCGCATTTTCCTTTCACTTCTATTTTATAATGCATAGGCTACATAACATGGTGCAACACCAGGTGATCCACTCCTTGTCTGGACTAAGTTTAGTTGCACACCCTAAAGATGCATTGACAATCCAGATGCATGCAGAAGTACATGTAGAGATAGAGATATTCCGACAGATTCTATCGACTAACAAAGGAATGATGCCAGGCAGGGCGTCTACTTCTTTTTAATGTTAGTGTTTGCCAGTGGAGGAGGAATGTTTGAGCTCCAACCAGGAATAGTCCCAGAGGCGCCATGAACACCCTGCATTGACGAAACCGGAGCCACATTGTTCGAAACGGCATGGGCTTGTATGTTTGCGAGCACTGGAAGTGGGTTGTTCCCGGGGAAGCCACTGTCATCAAATCTTGGGTGATGCGGATTGATAGAGGTTATATTAGGAGCTGCATGATGAAAGAAGTGGTCGGCATTTGGTTGCATCGGCGTAGCAGCAGTTGTGAATGAATCCATTGGGCTGCTCACAAACGGGTCTGAACTAGGCAAGTTTGACATAGCAATGACAAGTGGATTGATTCCAGTAACCCGCTTGACTGTTTCTTCAGCCATTTTCACCTGGAAAGAGAAAGATCGTCGCGCAGACCAAAGTCTTTCAAAAGCAGAATAACCCATATTCATAAAATTTCAAGGACATTTCACAAGATGTCTAGTGTTTTCAAGCTCTATCACACCGGTCCTGGTGGGAATGGGGAAATGGCTAGGGCTTCGGACCAGTTGACTAACCCTGGTTCAACCGTTTCAGCCAGGAATAGAGTTAACTCACTTTAAAAGAACGATTTTGTTAACAAGTGCCCCAGAGACACTTGTTAATCAACTAATTAAGGAAACTTTGCAGTTCCAATGCTTCGATTGCCTCGTGCCTGCGTAACCACTACTTTGAAAAGTGAATTATTCCTCATTCAGTATGCTTAACAAATGCCTCCGAAGCACTCACTAACGATGCTTTCCATTTATTGGCGCAAGGAATTGAAGCCCTATAATTGGTGGAGAGCACTGGTTGCGAACTAGCTGTCTTTTAAATTATTCACAGTTTTATTTTTCATGCGGCATGCAGCACCCAAAATTGGGTCCTCATGCTCAGAATACGAGCAATGCAAACCACAATGATCAAGACAACTTGATTCTTAATTTTGTTCATGCAATTACTGTTTACATTTGCTCATGCTTAGTGTATGTTACATAGTATTGGAATTGTAAATTCCAACTACAGGAGCTTTGAATTCCAATCCAATTTTGGGAAAATAAGAGATGTCAAGGCTACATTAGACACAAGCGAACAATACAAGTAGTGCATTAATTATAGATGATATACCCTCACCAAAGACGAGGTTTTAGAGTCTCGAAACATGGGAGATACCAGAAGCAAACTCTCAAGAACATCTACAGATATCATAATAAATAGGTTTAGTAGTGTTGATAAACCCATCATCGCACATTTCTGCCTATGCCTCAAGGTCTTGGGATAGAATATGGTAAAGGAAAGACAGAAACAACAGAGAAGGTAGACCAGACCCCATTCATGTAGTTACCAGATCGAGGCAGCGTAAAATGTATTGAAATTACCCATTCTTGAAAGTCTAGTTGGATCATGAAACTGGAATACTTTTATGCCTGATTCTGTAACTAATCTTTCCCTGCTCTTTCCAAGGCAAACACCTTGCTCGAACTATTTTAAGGCCAAGATAATCTCTCTCTGTTTCCTTCCTTTCAAAAAGCCTTATCAAGCATCACACTTTCCATATATCCACTCCATTACATTAAGATGGTGCTAGCGCTTTTACACACCTCTAGGAAACTTATGTTCCATCACTAATTATCAAGCAAGAAATTGTCCCTTCATATGGAAAATTAAGTCTTAAAAAAATCTATCCTTGAAATTACCTTTACTAAACTAAAGAATAATAGAAGGGACTGGATATGGACACTACCGAGGTCCTTCAGAATTCCACATTTTTTTGGCCAAATACCTTGTCATATTTGTGAAGTTCAATTAGATAATACTCAAATTTTTAGATCGCCAGCATCTGAGTCTTTATTATCTTTTAAATTTGGCCCCCAAAGATGGTATTATTGGATCCATCCCTGATAGATATCATTCCTTACTCTTCTTTCTATGAAAACAAACCTTCTCAAAATCACCCCCTCGATCGATTCACACAAGTTACAGCACCCATCAATGAGAGGTAATCAATTGGTATACTTCCTGAACAATGTATTCCTCAAATTTGGCCAAAGAGTATACTCTTCTTGACATGCGAAATGGTCAGACCGTGTGTCTTTCAGATAGAGGCCAGATCTTGTCATTGCTAAAACTTAAAACTGAAACTTCATCGTTAAAATGATGCAATGCATAAGTAAATCTTATGCTAGGGAATGATGGACTCATCTAAGCAGCTTATTTGATCAGAGGATAGGAGAAGCTAATGGCAAATCAAGTCAGTTATGATTACGTCCGAAGGAAAAGGCCAAAACCATGACAAGCTAATATCTTTTCCACAATAAAGCACATGAGTAACACATGGAACAGCCACACATATATCACATAAAAGTAATGAAGGGGGAGAAAGAAATTTTCGATTAAGAAGTGCAAACATAGTTACATTGTAGAAAAAAAATGAGTTATCAATTAAAGCGCCTCGCGTGAATTGACCAAAGAATGTTTTCCACATGTAACCATTATTTTCAAAAAGAAACCAAACCTTTGCTCGTAATGTCTCAATGTCAGCTTTCAAAATTCTGTTGTCAACTGATGCTACATCATACTTTTGGTTCATGTCAGTGAGACGCTTCAGTAGTGCAGTGTGTTCAACCTTCAGTTGGCCCACCTAGACCATTACCAGAAGTGCAGTTCAAAAATCAATAATTGTAAGAGCTTTTCAACCAAGAGTTCAAGTGAAGTATATACCTGGTTTTCAAGTTCACTCATGTGCTCCTGCTTTCTTCTTCTGGATCGTCTAGCTGACTCTCGATTTGACTGCATCCTGAGCCACCATTAATATATCAATTGACAAAGTGGTACTGGATTGTAACACTAGAATTTTATATGGTGACTTCGCTGATGTGAAGATACAACATGATTTCACACACCACCCCATTCTGAAATATATAAATGATACAACAACAATAACGCAGTCATAATCAACCACAGGCCAAGAACCCCACATCACAGAAGAGAATTTCAGACAACAAATTGAAGTGCAGATTACTGAAAAAAAGGAGGATGTTTGTTTCACGCTAATTCAACAATTCCCTTTGAGATAGGAATATATCTGAAATGGATAGATGGAACAGAAACCAGCTCTGGACCTGGGGGGAAGACGTTGCATATGAAACTGTGGAATGTAATCGCTCTCAGAGTCATATTACTCAAGTTGAACTTAGAAAAGCTCTGATAATAAAAGTGAGATGGCAACTTTGAAGATGAGAAGCCAAGCTTCTGGTTATATAGATTTTTGCTCAAAGTTCTGTGTCCAGTTGAAACAGTTTTGATTTTTACAGCACATATTTGGTTATAGGGAATGAACAGATTCATAAGTTGCCAAGATATTTCGCACGAGGATATGAAGGGAATAAAAAATGAAAGGATGTAATGCACCATTGTGCAAAAGCTGGCAAAATGTTGTGACCGAAAGGATGTAATGAACCATTGTCCAAAAGCTGGCAAAATGTTGCTACCTTCTAGCACGTCTGACCTCAGCAGGATCTTTGTTTTCAGTGGTTCCTGTGTCGCCTTCAAGTTCATCATCATCTGAATCCTCCCTTGACGACTCACTTGTTGTTTGCTTAACTTGCACACCTGAATCTCTTTGTATGGAGGGTAAGGCTGGAATGCCAAATGATCCATTATCTGCAACTTGTGGTAATGGCACACCATGACCAGAACCTCAAAGCGATAGACAAGTGAGATGTTTTAGAGGATTATAACCTAAATCATCTAAGTAACAAGTCCTCTGACAGCAGAAGTGGACATGAATTGACAATTATAAGTAAGGGCTTGGGGAATACAAAAGATCTGGTTGACTCAGTAAATGCAAAACATTTAGGCAGTATTAATCTGGAAACATGAAAATCAAATTTATTGTGAACCATTGCAACATGCTGTTATGAGAAAATAAAGAATTTGTAAAGTAATTGCCCAAGCAGAAGATAGAAGCTAGCAACACTCAAAGAAAAACAGAGGCATCATCCCTTGGAAAGACGTCAAATGGATATACTAAGCAGGAACGTCACCCTACAAGTAAACTTTTCAGTCAATAAAATTTAAATGGAATAACTTCAGCAAAGAAAACTTCGCATTCTCTTATCAGCAGATCTAACACAACCAAGATAACAGACAAAGTCAACCCAAGACAATCACCATAATACATGTATGTACTACTAATGCAATTGTCAAGCGCACTGTCTGAGATAGCTGGAAAGAAGATGCTCCTCCGGCCATACTTCAAGTTTGGAGCAACCAATGCATCTGATCACATGCTCATATCTAAGAGAACTACACAAGTCCCAACATGCAAGATGCATCTCCTATGTGTCGCAACTATTCATTTAGTAATCCATGCCTACTACTTGTAAACAGTGGACCTAGTGCAGCTTTGCTTGACTGTCACAGACATTTCAGAGATAAATCATCAATCAGACCACAGTCTGTAATCTGGAACCAATGCTTCTTGTAATTTGTCAAATGTAGTATGCATCATTCATCTGCAGCTTTTGCTGGCACATTATATGCTAAACTTTCAAATTAGATTTCATAGGTGCATCGTTCGAATCATACATAAACTACTTACTCTATTTGAAACCAGGATTTTAACACACCCCCAGACAGAACAATGTGAGATATATAATACACATGTCATAAGAGCCAAATTTGCAAGCAAAGGATGATATTTTACTTTTTCTAGAAGATAAAAGAGCAATCACATGCACCTTACTAAGACCTTAAGACCTACTTTGAACAAATTACCTATTGAACAATTAATATTCAGCAAACAAATTTGCAGAGGATGATCAAAATAACACGAGCACACAGCCCAGAAAGAAAATATCTAAAAGAAACAAGCTATACCATCAGCTTGGATGTCCAACTGTGTAGAAATCGAGGCCCGTAACGGCATCTTGGGCAAAGAAGTAGGTTCTCCTGGCTTCGTAGTTGACTCCTGTAACCACACAATACAGTTTTTTTCAATCACAGAGAGAAAACTACAAGGACAGCAGTTAACACAAAAGGTTCAGACAAATGGGTTCGAATCCTACTTCCACTCCTTATGATTAATGGATATGATTGCTGAGCTCTAGACCTTGAAACAACCGTGCGCATATATTCAGGTAGACACAATTCACTACAAAGTCAAACCATAAGCACTGCGTCCCCAAACGTACACAATTCGATCGATGGACTAAAATTAACAGACAATAAAGGCAGGAAAACACCACACGCACACACGCGCAAGCACGTATCATCATCAAACACGAGCAGAGACAGAGGAGGAAGGATCGATACACGGAAGCGAGCGACGGCAGCACACTCAATCTCGAGCTGACTCTTAAGGAAAGCGTGGCCGTCGTCCGGATTGACCGGCACCTTCGGCTGCGGCTGCGGCTGCGGCGGCTGATGATTCAACCCCGCGAGCTGGCCGTTCGGCTTCTTGATCTCGACGACGTCGTGGAGATCGCCGCCCTCCGCCAGCCGCTTCGGGTTCGGCGGCGCGATCGAAGAAGAGGAAGGAGAGATCGCGCCGGAGCACGTCCCCTCGGCCAGGAACCTCTCCAACGCCCACTCCGATTGGCTCCGCCCCATCGCCCCCGGCGCGGGATCGGCCACCGCCGACGGCGGCAGCGCCACCCGATGCGGCGGCGGCGGCGGCCAGTAGGAGTCGCCGATTTCGTCGACGGGGAACACGGAATTCATCTTCGCCACGATGATTGATCTCTCTCTCTCTCTCTCTCTCTACGGTGGGTTTTTGGGCATCCGTTTCGGGGTTTTTTTTAAGGTGGGGGCCCCACGTGAGTGAGGTAAGGGGAAAAAGTTCGGGTGCTTCGGGGAACCAGCGCTCCTCCCAGTAGGGGATCGACGCGTGTAAAAGCGGCGCTGAGATGGTGATGACGTGTCCGGACGGGGTTGGGCATGAGTAGTCAGCAGGGTTCTGATTGGACGAGAGAAAGCCGTCTTTTAGGGAAAGTGGGGTCCACAGTAAAGGCGAATACGGGGGATCTTTTTGTCCCCCCCCCCCGGTTCCGCGTTACTTCCAAGACATCGCCCGTCGGTCGTCACCGGTGCTATTACCGCACGTTTGGTATTCTACCAAATAAATAAATATATAAGTTCATCGAAAATTCTAAAATTTATTATGAGAGTATAATTAAATATTAATTTTTTTTAAAATGGATAATAAAATTCTAAAATTTATCACGAAAGTATAATTGAATGCTAAAACTTTTAAAATGCGCAATCAAGTCCTAACATTTATCAAATTGGTGTGATCAAGTTATTCCATCAACTCCATTCAACTTGACAAACGGAAAATGCTAATAAGTTTTAAGACTTGATTGCACTTTTTGAAATTTTTAGGATAAAATTGCAATTTTATAATAAGTTTTATAACTTGATTGTATTTTTTAAAAGTTTTAGGATTCAATTGCACATTCACGATAAATTTTAGAATTTTTAGTGCACTTATTTCAAAATAATAATAATAATAATAATAATAATAATAATAATTCAAAAAGATCATGGAAAAGGTTGAACTTATAATATGAAAAAATAATTCGGTTTGAACTAATAATAAAAAGGTTGCATTCAACAAAAAATGCAAGAATTGCAATTATAATAGTATTTCCTAAAAATAATTAAAACAGTAGATGATTAATGAAAAGCATCCATCCAACAAAGTATAAGTGCATCTTCAAATTTTAAAATGAAAAAATACACGTGCAAGTGCCCTAACAACAATTACACATATGTTACATCCAAAAGAATGCTCAATTAATTCAGTTTCGCCGTTGCAGTTAGGGTGTTAATAGGTCGGGTCGGGTTTCAACACTACCCGACCCAATCCAAATCATATGGATGCCCGCTCTGTATGAACCGAACCCAACCCGAAACTAAACACTCGGATTGGACAGGTCCAGGTTTCTTTTTTTTTTTTTTCTTAATCTCAGGGAAATGTAGTTTACACTTTCTTCCCTCCTCATAAATGAGCATGACAAAGTTGCCACATCGTTTTGACTCACAAATAGAGGAGTTGATGGCTACATGATACGTGACCAATGCAATTTGCTCATAAGTCGACAGGGACATGTTCAGCTAAGCTTTAGACATGAAATTTGCCCTACTTTCCACTTTGTTAGAACTCGAAGCTTTAGCCTAAGTAGTACCGAAACCAACACCAACACGCGACACGACACAATACGACATGCCGACACGTCATTTCTCAAAAAATAGAGAATTTCGACACTTTGGGACATGTTGTATATTAAATTTATATTTTTTTATATATACATGATAAATTATCATTTTTATGATTATTTCAATCAAATTAATTTGATTCAAATTTACAAATAAATAAATAAAGAGTGTCGGACGAGTGTCGGTCTCCAACACGTCCTACACGTGTCCGACATTGACACAGAGGCTCCCGGAGAGTGTCCATATTTCCTAGGCTTTAGCCGCATCAACTTTTCGTTCCAGCTTCCTCAAAGCCACCTGATAAGCGGATTTTACAGTGAACGAACCGCACATATTCCATGGCCATATGACTTTGTCCCTCTCTTGGCTCGAATGAATAGGGACTCTAGAAATTAGCTCCCTTTCCACCTCCAACAGATTGTGCTCAATGCTTTCCAGTTTCCATTCCTTCGTCTCCCAATTAATTAGTTGAGCTCCATTCATATCTCTATCCACCTCTTCATCAGGTCGGTTCGGGTAGGGTTGGGCCGGTCCGGGTAAAATCGACACCCCCAGTGGCGGTATCCCACATGGTGATTCGGATGATAAGGTATCGCCATTGTCCTCATATTTACGTTGGGCACAATTGACTAGAGTCAATTCCTGCAATAACTAATCATGCCCGCAAAAAGCAATTTCTATATTTCTCGTAGTCAAGTTATATACTTATTGTCTTTTGTAATTCGTCAGCATGGACTTCAATTGTACGGAAAATATTTTCCCTCCCATAGGCAATTTTGCCATGACTTTAGGGGAAAATAATTTCCTCTTTGTGAAAAGAGGAAATCATTTTCTTCAAAATAATGAAGGATTTGGGGGTGAGGAACGAAAATGTTTTCCCACGGAAAACATTTTCCGCCCCCGAACACCGGAAAACGCGAAAAATATTTTTCGGAAAAATATTTTTCCGGAAACGAACGGAGCCTTAGTAAACTCGAAAATATTTGGATCTCCACTATCAAATCGTAAGGAGATTTATGATTGTAATTTGAGGAGCTAATGTATATATAGTAGTTTGTTCTCCCTAATTTGTATCATCTAATGCAAGAGTAATACAAGACATTCTCTCCCAAATACTTCTCTTTCTACGATCTGGCTGGGGCAAATGAGCAAGTAAGCGAGTGACGAGAGAAGGTTGAGCTTAAGAGATGCAAGAAAAGGGTAATGAGTTATTTGGAGACTACGCGCCACACGGTCGGGATCTCGAGTGCTGGTCCGTAACATGAGTAGCGAGGACTCAGGCCAGCTCACTTCGGGCTCGATTTAACAAGACATTTGGCAAACTTTCTGCTCCAAATTTGTCTTGAATTTTTAGTTTGTCAAATAATCATTCTACCCATTGATTAATACTGCCTAGATGTTTCGTTTACTTACGTTTCTGGCTTCCATTGACAACTAAGAGTAAAGATTTTTGGTTGATTTTCATTTGGAGATGTACAGCTTATGAATCTACTTGAGGTTATTCAATTTTGGAAAAGTAGACGCTCTATGCCTGTCTTTGGATTGTGCATTATTATTCAATTTGGCCAAGCACTGTCACGGGCTTAGCTTGAGGCGGTTGTCATGTGTTTGGATTACTGTTTTTGGGATGTAACTGGTTATTCTTGCACCACATCACCCACTAGGGATGTCGGTTCTAAGGAGGGTGGTCGGTTCTCAACCCAAACACCTAAAACCAACCATGCACCCTATTATGAAAAATGGAAATGGGAATAGAACCGATCGGTTTGGATACCACCCGTTCCAGATACGAGAATAGACACTTTTTCTCTTTTTGGTAACAAATTAAAATCTCATTGTACAACACAAAATTGCAACTTTTGAACAAGAAAGGTAGCCTTGGTTCAAAATTTTTGTAAGCGCAAAATATATTTCATTAGTATAAAGCTTCGAAACCTGTTGAACCGGGATAAAAACCGGCAATTTCGGCTTTGGAACGAGGAAACGAACTATCGTTTCTAGGTTCTTGGAATTGGCTTTGAATCAAATTGACTAAGCTGGTTTTGTCCGGTGCTTAGGTTAAATCAGAATTGATGCTCGCCTTTTATCCTCAACTTACCGAACCTCGTAATCTTTCTTTTTTAAGTGTTTTTTTTACAATTAAGGGGACCAACGTAAAGGCCCGACCGACTACTTAAATGCTCATGAAACCTCCTACAAGTCTCAAGAACTACTTAAGCCCGGCTATTTGGCTTATATAGGTAGCCTAGACTTAAAAGTAATTTGCACGTAATTGCTGGAATTTTAAACAGTTGATCTCAATTCCAAGACCAAAAATCCCTCACCAACTCAACAGACCTTCTGGAGTTTATTTAGATTCACAGTTTCTACACATGACATTAATTACTTTTGGCAGGATATATATTCATTTATGCCCAACTTTGTTACCTTCTTCCTTCCCTAAACCAACTACTATTCTTTCTGAAACTAGAGACAACAACTTTCCAAGTTCAATTCCTCATCCTAAACCAAGCCTAATGTAAGTGGCACAAGTTATTATTTTTAGGAAAATAATTTTCAAATCACTCATTTTTCACGAAATAAATGGAGCCTAAGGATGTAGTGCCTCAAGGTCCTCCGGGTCTTCCCTAATTCCAGTTTCGTCGCAATAAAAAAAAATTGATTTTCGAATTTTGAAAATTATGGAGCCGCCACCTAGATCAATTGCACCATAGAATCAAAAATAGTTCTAGGGACAATGAACTGTCCTGGTGCATCGTACAAGATGACTGGACTATGTGCAAAAAATCAAAACCTATGGTGCTACAATTTTGCTATGCACGGAGAAGGGTCCCCACGACGCCCTTTCGGTGTAGCGATTTTTAAGTCCTTGGAAAGAGAATTCATCATTTCACTTCCTAAAACATGAATGCGATCTTATTCAGATCAAGACGCAATCAGACTAAAAGTTTGCATCACTTTACACGTCGTAATATATGAGGTTTGGAAAGTCTAAAAAGTTTTCTATGCAAATATTTAAGATATTTGAAATCAATTTTACTGAAAATATGAGGGTGTGTCGTGCCTCGGGTCTAATTTGGCGGCAATTCGACTACGAACCTGTCCAGCTCGAGTTCGATTGGTCTTTCGACGATTCCCTCAAAATAAAATCTTGGGTAGGCTATTATTTCATAAGGGTTTTTATTGTGACAATTCAAATTAGCATAGCGAATTGTTTAGAATCTCGAGCGGATTTCTATCTTTAATCTTTTGGAGAAACGGCTATTTTTTTCATGGTTGTCTATCTCCAATTCGGCAGAACAAAGGCATTATAATGACATAATTTTGTATAAGAATTTGTGGCCACTCACTTCAAGCCGAATTGGGGGAATCTTGCTTAGAGCTAGATGTGAGCATGAGAACCGCCCGCCAAGGACCGATTCTGAAAAATTGGAGCTAGAAACCGCCTATTGATTTCACCCATCTGAGAACCAGACCGCCCATCCTGTCCGATTCTCACGAGTGGGTACATGAAACCAGTCCTCAATCCCTATAAAATTGTATTATTCAATTTTTATCACGGTAAACGTAGTTTCTACTTGAGTACTTCTTTGCAATGGAAAATGGAAGAATAATAAAGAAATTTGTATGAGGGTCTTGCTTATCAAACACGAAACAATACTATGATTTTAGGATGAATGCTCCCATTTAGACATTTGGTTTCATCTCTTACTTATCATTAGACATGACATGATACTATGATTTTAGGATGAATACTCCCATTTAGACATTTGGTTTCATCTCTTACTTGTCATCAAACACGACATGATAATGTAATTTTAAGATGAATGCTCCCACTTTTTTTAAATATATATATATTTTAGGATGAATGCTCCCACTTTATATATATATATATAGACTGATCCAGTCTAGGCGGACAGGTGGGCAGTTCCGCACCTCAAACCTCGAACTAGACCAAAACGAGGCCCCGAGGGTTATTAATTGACATGGCCATTCCGGTCCTTAGTTCGTTTCGAGCTAGTTCTCTCCCTCGGAGATCCCGGTCGAGTTCCAAAACTTGCCTTAAAAAGGCCCGGTTTATGGTCTTCCCATTCGTCTTATTCCTAATTCGTCTTTTTTGGTAGTTTTCAAAGAAAAGTTGTGCTCGAACTTTGACTAACGATTCGCTCTTTTCAAACCCAATTGACCTGCTTCTAGCTGCTAAAAATCTCGTAGGTTTAATTTTACGAAGTTGACTTTGAATTAAAAGAAAAGGTTAATATCACAAAAAATTTCAAATCGGTATATATGTGATAAGTTTACTCCGAATTAATTTTTTGATCACTAAAAACTCTAAACTAGTACACATTTAACAAATTATTCCAAACTAATTTTTTTACCACAAAAAATCCCAAACCGGTACATTTATAATAAATTTACATTCCGTTAAATTATATTAATACAACAAATAATTACAAATTGGTAAACCTTGTGACAAAGAGATGGGTAAAACCCCAAACTGTTACACCCATCAACTATCACGTATTATCTAACTTAACATTTCGACAATAAAATTTAACTGAAACTATAGAAGAGTAAATTTATCACAGGTGTACCGATTTAGGATTTTTTGTGGTATTAACCCTGAAAAAAAAACGCAAACTCTGCTGAAGTCTCGTGATCGGACGATCCATATCAAAAGACGCGATATCCTATGATCCAATGTAAGATCGGGGCAAATTAGGCATTGTCGAAAGGATGTAGGCAATGCCACCCATTTGAATCTCGTGCTCGCTCTCTCGATAAGGTTCGTCCTCGAGTCAGAGCTAATCAAATGTTGATCGAAATTTGAAAAACAGAGCTTAAAAATCAGGTGTCCATAATGGGCCCGTAACTCCATTTGCGCATATAGTTATGCACCACCCCCAATTGAACTCAAAAGTGTGGCAACTTCGTTTCTTCAAACGAGACTCGTGATTTCTCAGAGCAATTTCATTTCGATTCTGGAATCACTTCACTGTAATGACACATTTGGAGCCTCCAATTTTTTTTCCTTCTAAAATCGAACCGAACAATTTCCACCGACGGGTGCGGCCAATGCTTTTGGGCCGCCGAAGCCCAAGTTCCGACGGCCCGACCCGCTCTCGGGAATAAAGCGAGCGGGAGCCGGCCCCACCGGGGAGGGGCAACATCCGTAATAAAACCGAAAAGCAGGCCCTCTTGCGTAAGCGGAACCTCTTTTTAACGGAGCATAAAGCCGCTTTCATTTCAGCGTCTCTCCTTCTCCTTCCTCCTTCACTTCCTTCTTCCTCGCGACTCTCTGCGTTCAGCGAAGCGGGGCGAGGCGAAGGCGAATTCCCCCTTCGAAAGCCTGCGCGCAAACCCTCGCTCCATCTCTCTCTCCCCGCGCGTAGATGCTCTCCCCGCCCGCTCATGGCGAACAACCCGAATGAAGCCCCCGCCGACGAGTTCCTCGAGCACCTCCTCGGCCTCCCCAGCTTCGCCGCCGCGGCGGAGGCCGGACTCGCCCCTGGCGACGGCGGCGGCGGCGGCATGTCAGCGGCCGCCGCCCCGATGATGCTCCAGCTCGGCTCCGGCGACGGCTCCGGCCACGGCCACATGTCCGCCCTCGGCGGCGGCGGCGCGGGGGGCGGGGGCGGGGGTGGCGGGGGGGCGGCCGGCGGAGGCGGGGGGTACCACGGGGCTGTGTTCCCGCTGGGGCTGAGCCTGGAGCAGGGGAAGGGAGGGTTCCTGAAGCCGGAGGAGGCGTCCGGGAGCGGCAAGCGGTTCCACGAGGAGGTCGTCGATGGCAGAGCTTCGGCTGTCAAGAACGTAAGTCGGTTATCGAATTAGACTCTCCGGTCGAATTGTCTCCTCGTCGTTGAGCTCTGTTCGGCAGAGCAGAGGTGGAAGAGGTGCAAAATAGTGATATTTCTCGCTGCTTTCTTGTTTTTCTTCGCCTGTTTGTTTTTTTGTGTGCAAATTAGCATGCGAAATCGTAGCTATGTGGAAAGGAATTGGTTACGAAGCCTCTGCTGGTTGAGTAGTGTTCTTATTTGGCCAAGCTGGGGATTTAGCTGTTGTAAAATACGTTGCTTTATGGACGAAGGACATCTCGGCACTTTTTTTAGTGGATGGATGCTTGTTTCTTGATCATTTCTTCGCAGAAATCAGATTTTGTCTACTTCTTTGAGTATGGGGAGTTCAAAAAAAAAAAAAAAAAAGAAGAGAGAGTTCATATAAACGTAGACGAGTCTGATCATCTCTAGTCCGGCTAAATAGCCGCGCATATTCATTGCTGCGTAATTTCGCAGTAATCGTGTCCCATTTTTCTGATGGGGTTTGAAGCTGGAGAACTAATTATTCTTTCTTGTCGGCGTTCTACTTTGTCCAAACAGCTGCACTCCTTGTTCCCCAACTACCTAGATGTTTTGCCAATGGCTTCTTTTAAGGATCGAGATTTGTGTCAATAAAGTTTTATTGCTGTTAATCATCAGCTGACTAATCGCCATGTTTGATCTCCTGCTTAATTCAATTCAGCGGCAAATTTTGCATTTAAAGCTTTATGGTTCTCATGGCTTCCTGTTATGTACCGAGTTTCTGTGGGGAGGATGGTTATAAAAGTTACACTTACGCAGAGCTTTTATAATTCAACACTTAGGTGTAGATAGAGCTTTCAACTCTTTCTTCTCTCCACAAGCTCTTAATTAATGATTTTGTAGTTCAAGTGTGCTTTTTTCTTCCTACATGCATGACGACTGCTCATCAGACTGTGAGGCAGAGAGCAGCTGCTAGTAGACAGAGATCTGGGCGGATGGGTGGACATGGTAAATTCTTACCGGTTGGAGTAGAAAAGTTAGCCAAACCGTTAACTCTTCTTAAAAACTTAATAGCATGAAGTGTCCTGGATCTTTTGATTGTTTGTATTGAAGTCCAATCCGATTGAGAAGGAATTGTCTAGCAAAAGAGACAGGGCTCCTCCAATTACAAGTAGAAGCTGCGAGAAATAAGGTAAGAACATTGTGAAATGATAGACCTTGGCAGGCTAAGACTAAGATCATACTGATTGAGCAGAATGCAGAGCGTGACGACTCTGGTGTCTTAAAAGATGTTTCTTTATGTGGTGTTTTTCGGTGATTTTCTCCTTAGCTCATATATGTGTGAGTAACAATGTCGAGTCATTAGGAGGAGTGAAATTTCAAGATGGAAAAATGACTGTATACCTTGATAAGTGTTACAAGTAAAGTGAGTTGGTTGACAGCATTTAATATTTGAAGGCTTTCAGAGAGAATCATCTACATTTAATAGATCGTGTTGCATTCTGCATTTTCTTATCATGTGGTAAATTGTAGAGGAATGGACTATGTTGGAAATGGTTTGCATTATGCAATTTGTTTTGGTTGGAGCATTGTGCAATGTAAGCATGTGTTTTATCTAATTGTGCTGTCTATGTTGTGTTTCTAAACTCAATATATGATCTGAAGGAAATGTTTCCTCACTGTTAAACCTTCTAAGCAAATATTATCAGTGATTTGACAGTCCTCCACTGTAGTATAGATCTATTGGCTTGCTTCCCCAAGATTTCTTGTCTTTTCTTTCTTTGGTTTTTTATTTTTTCTTTTGGGTTCTGATCTCTCTCTCTCTCTCTCTCTCTCTCTCTCTCTCTCGGGTGCACTGTCAAGGGCATGAAGTGCCAGTACAAGGTACTTCTTTCTCATACAGCATGTTGTCGCAATTTCCTGACAAGTTCCTTCTTTGTCAGGTATTTCATGGACAACCAGTGCCCAACCCTGTTCCTGCAGCGCCACATCCACCAGCGATGCGCCCAAGAGTAAGGGCTAGACGAGGACAAGCTACAGATCCCCACAGCATTGCAGAACGAGTAAGTAATATATGTGCTCGCAATATGAGATTGAGCCGTCTGAGTGCGAACTGACTGAAAAATGCATTGTGACCTAATTAAACTCTAATATAGCTTGAGCTTAACTTTTGGCAAAGACTTTTTTCTCATACATATAGAGAGCCGGGGAGGTTACATGCAAGATATATATTTGGCCTGCTCATAAGGAGCGGCTACTTATCACTATGTCTTCCAGCAAAATCGAATCATTTATTCCATTAAGTGATTGCCTTTTCCGGGTCTCTTCAAAAGGATTTAGCTGCTGGGTATTTTTATTCAGAATAGTTCCGTCCTATGGGGTATTTTTACAAAGAGAACCCTTCTCTCTCAAGTTGAGTTCATCTAACCACAGTTTGTCATGATACTTGTCAAATATGGATATAAGGTCCATGGGGACTTGTGCACTTATGCTTTTATAGAGCTAATGGGATTCTAATTCTCAATCTGTGAGCTTGACAGGAACGACAGGACAGTTCCATAAATGTTTGCCTTTAAGTTATTGAACATTGCATTTATAAGTAATCTTGGAAAGAGATGTGTCTATGCATTCTGCGTAATATTTTGCACACCCACTTTATTGTGTTGGTTCTTCTGCAGTTGCGGAGAGAGAGAATAGCAGAAAGGATTAGACAATTGCAAGATCTGGTTCCAAGTGTTAACAAGGTTGGTATCTGTGTTCTTAGATCAGTAAGGATCTAAATTTTGTGATCCATGCTCATTCTTCAGTACTCTTTTCCACCTCTCGGTCTGTTTATTGCTTTTGTTTGGTCTCTGTTCTTGGAGAAAGGATAGGGTGTTGTCCTGTTATGAAGACAGACAGAAACATAATAAAGGGAGTCCTTCAATTGAGGTTATGATGCCAAATCATTCTAAGGGCTTACTTAAGAAATAAAAAAATCTATTGTTGGCTTGAAGAAAGGGTTAAAGAGATAAGACTTAGTCGATTTTGTTCTTTGAGTTGTAAATATCAAGTGGATCAAACCCAATAGTAATTCTCATTTATTCTATTTTTATGAATAGCTCAAAAATGTTTTTTGCTTTTAATTGAGTGTAATAGCTAAAGAGATTGGGACATAATGGAAGGGGTTATCATTTATGAGGCATTATCTTATCTTCTTGTTTTGCCAAGCTTCACCTAGTGATATACTTCTTGAATTTGAGTAATTCAAAATTAGCTATATATCTTGCTTTATCTTTTGGCCACTCTTTGCATTATCCAAGACAGGAAAGTTCTTTATGCTGTTCAGCAGTAAATAATCTCACTAATTTCACAACACATTTGTCACTGATTATTGCAGCTTTTTCAGCATGGAGCTCATACATAAACAGTAATTATTAATCAATTGCTCTGACCATGCAGACAGATAGAGCTGCCATGCTTGATGAAATTGTGGACTATGTGAAGTTCCTGAGGCTCCAAGTTAAGGTAAACTAGGCATGATCTTTATTCAATAGTTCCTGTTCCTTATGATGAGATTCAAGGGTATTTTCTCTTTTTGGCCATTGAGCTTCGCATGTTGAAACTTGAAACTCATGGTATTTGATTAATAGTGATGTCTCTCTGAGAATCACTTTCAATTTTTGGCTAATCAAGCGCTTAAAAAGTGTTTTCTCTTGTGACAATGCTTTTTGTGCTGGGTGGTTGACTTTTACTTTGTTAAAGATTGATGTGATTCATTTAGATTAACCACCTTTAACCAACTGTAGTCCCTCTTGAACTACTGACTTAACAGCTTCTAAGTTAACTTACTTCAAATGTATAATTTGGAGGAATTCCCTGTCTTTTGAGTTTTGAGTGATAGTTCAGGCATCGTACAAGAAGTTCTTGGGAATGAACTTTATCTTTGCTTCATGCTGGTATGAGGAATTGGAGTCAATTAAGCAAGTTCCTTTTTTAAAGCGAATTCTTTTTTTGAGTTGCACAAGCTATTTCCAAACGGGTATTTCAAAGATGTGGTGCTTGACATTTCTTTTTATATGGACTTGCATTAATAACTTTTGCGGTGTCATGTAAGCTAGCCACTTGATGGCTTATTTATGAGTTGTCAATGGCGGAAGGACAATGCAAAATTAGTCAAGAGTCTTGAGTATTTGTTATTAAATTACCTGTTCAGGTTTTGAGCATGAGTAGATTGGGCGGAGCTAGTGCAGTGGCACCACTTGTGACCGACATCCCACTATCATCAGTCGAGGTGACAAATTAGAAAATAACAACAATCGTCATGATCGTCTCTTTATCTCATGATGAGCTTTCGAGGCATTCTACTCGTTTTTGTTTGTAATTCAGGAAGAAGGCGGTGAAGGCGGAAGAAACCAGCCGGCCTGGGAAAAATGGTCAAACGACGGCACGGAGCGGCAGGTCGCTAAGCTCATGGAGGAGAACGTCGGCGCCGCAATGCAGTTCCTTCAATCCAAGGCCCTCTGCATCATGCCAATCTCTCTAGCCACCGCGATCTACCAGACGCAACCCCCCGACACCTCCTCCCTCGTCAAGTCCGAAAGCAATCCACCATCCTAGACTGCCAACAACATGGGCGCCTCCCCTTTTTCCTGGTCCCACCAAAGACTCGAAAACTAAAATGCTCCTTGGTACCCCCCGCTCTAGTTTGTCCCGTTCCGACACCTTCAAAAATCTAATTGATGGCCCTCCTCGAATTGCAATCAAAGTCAGATGCCACAGCCCTTGCTTTTCCGCCCTCTCTTTTAAGCTTTTCGCCGGGACGGGGTTTGATGTCCATGCCTAATAAAATACTAGCAGGCCCTTAAGGAGAGAGATTCAAACCCTCACTTGATATGCTCTCTCTCTCTCTCTCTCTCTCTACCCCCAATTGGTGATGTTTAGTGGAGAATGATGTGAGCGACTTTATAGTGGGTGGGGGCTCTTGTTTTTCTTGGTAGTGGGTCGTGGGACCTTGTAAAAGGGATTGGTTGTGTAAAGTACCATTTGTATAATGTAATGCGTAGTGTGTTTTGGAGAGGGGAATGGATTGCTTTGGTATAAAAGGAAGAAGAAGAAGAAGAGACCTTTCCCTAAGCTTTCGTAGTCCAAATGGATTTCGATAGTGCTATTGTCACGGGCCGATCGATCTCGCGTTCCCTAACCCGTGCGGCCTTAGGAATTTCTTCCCAAGTCAGCCTTCCCCACACTCAACTCACAAGAACACTTTTAGAGAGAGAAACTCTAGAGAGAGAAGCTCTGGATTTCTATTGCTTCTTGAAAGAATGAGGTGATACAATGAGGGGGAGGAGACCCCTTCTTATACAAGTACCGGACTGACCGTATCCGTAGATCTCTCCTCGATCTAACGGTGGAGATCGTATCTCCCCAACTACCCAACTACCTCATTAATTACAGAGGTTTACAATTACATCGCCCGCCCCCAGGAGTATTCTAGAACACATCAAGTAAACCCTAGTACTAGAACACTCGGGACTTGCTTTCTCGTCCAAGGTTCGGTCACGGTCCATCGTCCAGGAAACCTCTTGAACGATCCAACTCTTCGGGCCGTGACATTCTCCCCCACTTAATCAGGCGACGCCCTCGTCGCGTCTTTGGCGTGGAAAGTATCGATATGCTTTTTGAACTGCCAAAGAGCTTCTTCAGGCTCCCAACTTGCTTCACTCTCCGGAAGACCCTTCCATCGGATTAAGTATTCTCGCTTCGGCGCACGATATCTCTTCCGTATGACTCGATCCGCCATGATGAAGTCGACGTCTCGATCATAGGAGGTTTTTGCTCCAAGCGGCGCTCGTTGCGACTCCCCTCGATCCGGGTCCTCCTCGTCTACACGGAAAGGTTTAAGCATACTCACATGGAATACCGGATGTACCTTGAGTTTTGGCGGTAGTTCCAGCTTGTATGCGACTTTTCCGACTCGATGCAACACTCGAAATGGCCCCTCGTAACGACGTATAAGCCCCTTATGCACGTCCTTGTATCGAAGAACTAGGTGTAGCTTGGCCAACACCAAGTCCCCGGCTTGGAACTCCACGTGCCGTCGCTTCTTATCGGCCCACTTCTTCATGCGCTTCGAGGCCTTGTGTAGGCACGTTCGTGCCAAGTCCGCTTGCTCATGCCACTCCTTGGCGAACTTGAAAGCGGATGGGCTACTCCCCTTGTAACCCGTTGCAACCGTACTCGGAGTGAGTGGTTGTTGTCCCGTCACGATCTCGAACGGACTTTGATTCGTGGACTCACTCTTTTGAAGATTGTAGGAGAATTGGGCTACATCGATCAACTTCGCCCAATTCACTTGCGTCGTACTCACATAGTGTCGAAGATACAACTCCAAGAGTGCATTGACTCGCTCCGTTTGTCCGTCGGTTTGAGGATGCAAGCTCGTGGAGAAGTTGAGGTTCGACCCTAATAACTTAAAGAGTTCAGTCCAGAACCTACCCGTGAATCGAGGGTCGCGATCGCTCACGATCGTTTGTGGCACTCCCCAATATTTGACGACGTGCTTCAGGAATAGCTTGGCCGCTTCCTCGGCCGGACAATCCTTCGATGCGGGCACGAACGTCGCGTACTTGGAAAATCGATCCACCACGACCATGAGAGTCCGACACCCTTCGGACTTTGGCAAGTTGACAATGAAGTCCATGGAGACACTCTCCCATGGACGCTCCGAGATCGGAAGTGGCTCTAAGAGCCCCGCCGACGACCTTTGTTCAAGCTTGTCTTGTTGGCATACAAGGCAAGTCCGGACATATGCCTCAACGTCGTCGCGCAAGTGAGGCCAAAAGTATCGATCCTCCACAAGCGCCATAGTGCGGTGGATCCCCGGATGACCCGCCCACTTGGAATCATGGCACTCCCGTAGGATTTCCTTCCTTAGCTTCCCGTGAAGAGGCACGTACAATCGCCTTCCTTTGGTGTAAAGCAAGTCGTCTTCACACCAAAATTGTCGGGTCTTGCCTTCCCGAGCATGGTCGATGAGTGCCTTGGCCGTTGGATCATGTTGGAGTCCCTCCTTGATCCGTTCATCCCATGGATTCTTGGGATGACTTACGAGTGACGATGCTAGCTCACTCCTTCGGCTAAGCGCATCGGCCACAGAATTTGCCTTCCCCGGCTTGTACTCGAGCACATAATCGAACTCCGCCAGGAAATCTTGCCAACGAGCTTGCTTCGGGCTCAACTTCTTCTGGGTTTGAAAGTAGCTCGTGGCCACGTTGTCCGTCCTTACGACGAACCGGGATCCCAAGAGATAATGCCTCCAGGTACGAAGGCAATGGACCACCGCGGTCATCTCCTTCTCTTGGACCGTATACCGTCGCTCGGTATCATTCAGCTTCCTTGACTCGAATGCTACCGGATGTCCATCCTGCATAAGAACACCGCCAATAGCAAAATCGGAAGCATCGGTCTCTACCTCGTAGGGTTTGGCGTGATCGGGTAGCACGAGCACCGGCTCTTCGGTCATAGCTTGCTTCAACCGATCAAACGCCTTTTGGCATCGGGTCGTCCACTCCCACGGCTTCTCCTTCTTCAACATATCCGTGAGTGGCACGGTGATGCTTGAATATCCCCGGACGAACCGTCGATAGTAGTTGGTGAGGCCAAGGAATGACCTTAGATCCGTCACCTTGGTCGGCGGTTTCCAGTCCACAATGGCCTTGATCTTGGCCGAATCCATCCGCACACGTCCACCCCCGACGATGTGTCCCAGGAATGGAACTTCCTGCTGTGCGAAGGCACATTTTTCCCGCTTGACATATAAGTCGTTCTCCCGTAGAACTTGGAAGACTTGTTTGAGATGCTCGATGTGTTCCTCGAGCGTCCGGCTATACACCACAATGTCATCAAGGTAAACCACTACAAATTGATCTAGGAACGGGTGGAGTACCTTGTTCATGAGTGTGCAAAATGTGGCCGGGGCATTTGTCAAGCCGAATGGCATGACGAGGAACTCGTACGATCCATACCGCGTTACACAAGCGGTCTTCGGTTCATCCCCTTTTGCAATCCGCACTTGGTAATATCCCGATCGAAGATCAAGCTTGGTGAACCATTGTGCTCCTCCAAGTTGATCGAACAAGTCGGCAATAAGAGGGATTGGGTACTTGTTCTTGATCGTCAGCTTGTTCAACGCCCGATAGTCGATGCACATCCGGAGTGATCCATCATGCTTCTTCTGAAATAGGACCGGGGCGCCAAACGGAGCCTTCGATGGTTGAATATACCCCGCATCAAGCAACTCCTTGAGTTGTCTTCTTAGTTCTTCCAATTCGGGAGGCGCCATGCGATAGGGTGCCATGGCGGGTGGTCGAGCGTCGGGCACGAGCTCGATTTTGTGATCCACCTCCCTTTGAGGCGGAAGCTTCTTCGGGAGTTCGGGGGGCATCACATCCTTGAAGGAATCGAGGACTCGGGTTACCTCCGTTGGGACATCACTCCCTTCACCCTTTGGATCCTCGACTTTCAAGGTTGCTAGAAAAGTAGCCTCCCCTTTCCTCGCTCCCTTAGTAACTTGCATTGCCGATATTATCTTCTGGTCGCCCAACTCTCGTTTGACCGGGATCACACATTGACAACGTGTGTCCAAGATACAAATACAATCGGCAAATGGGACAATAAGAGCATCTATTCTATCAAGGAATCCTAAACCAATGACAAAGTCATAGTCGTCAAGTGGAATTACCTCGATCATTTCCTTGCTCTTCCATTGCCCGAGTTGGAACTCCACATCCTTAGCCACCCCATGGGTAGGGACTTCCTTGGAGTTCACCGTCTTGAGCCGACCGGCTCCTTTCTCAACCCGAAGATTGAGTTTCTTCGCAGCCTCTTCCGAGATAAACAGATCGGATGCTCCCGTGTCGATGAGCGCACTCATCTTGGTTTTCCCGATCGTCACGTCTGCGAACATCAATCCCTTGGGCTTGTTCGCCCTTTTGGACTTTATGGAACTTAGGATTCGCAACGTACCGAGTCGCGCCTCCTCTCGTTCCTCCTCGTGTGCCTTGACCATCGCGGCTAGTTTGCCTCGAGTTGGACAATCACGAGCCATGTGCGCACCGTCGCACAAAAAGCACTTGAAGGTACGTCCCTTCTTGTGTTCTCCTCCGCTCGACTCCGCCTTCGCCCTTGGATGGGCCGTTGGTGGTTTGCTTCCACTTGGACGGTGGAATTTGTTACGGTCTCCCCCACCAACGCCCTTGTCCCTTGGTCGGGCATCCGGCTTGCTTACGGAAGTAGGTTTGTACTCCACCATGGCTTCAGCTACGGACATAGCCGTCGAAAGATCTCTGGCATTGCACCGCTTTAGCTCTTGCTTCACATATGGTTTTAGACCACCCATGAATTGGTAGTAGGCCTCCGTGTCATTCATGGACGGAATTTGGAGTAGCAACTCCGAGAACTTCCGAACATACTCGCGAGCTCCCCCCTTTTGTTCAAGGCGCCGGAGTTCATCACGAGCTTCTTCTTCCGCATAAGCGGGATAGTATTGTCGTCGAAATTCCTCGACGAACAATTCCCATGTGGTGATCGGTGCACCACTCCGATCATCACTCCTACGACGCCACCATAATAGCGCATTATCAGTTAAGTACATGGCTGCGGTACTTACCCGGATTGCACCATTGGTGATTCCCATCGCTAGGAAGTATTGCTCCATGTACCATAGGAAGTTGTCCACGTCTTTGGGCGTCCGCGAGCCTTTGAACTCTTTTGGCTTCGGAGCATCCACTCGTGGAGCGGTTTGCACGGCGACAACCCCGTTCACACGTGCTCCTTCCATCTCGGCGACCTTCGCCTTTAGTTCGGCCATCTCTACGCGCATGGCCTCCACCAAGGCCTCCAAGGCATCGTCCCGTTGTTGAAGTTCATTGGTGGTGTCGGTCAGGTTGCCCAGCATCTCCCCTCGGAGTTCTTCGAGCCCGGACTTGAGCTCCAGCACTTCGGCCTCTAGCTCCCCTGTTCCGGTCTCGCCTCCTTCGATGCGTACGGCCATATCCTCAACCATTCCTTGGACGTCAGCCATGGCGATCTCCACCTTCGCCATGCGGGCCTCCAAGTCACCAACCATCTCCCTCGAACTTGAACTATCACGGTCTTCCCGTGCCTCGGCACCTTGCCTCTCGGTGGCCTTCCCACGATCATCGCCCACGACCTTCTCGGTTAGTGACGATACATCGGATCGTGGCTTCGCAGCGCCCTTGGCCATCTTAGCTCTGATACCACTTGTCACGGGCCGATCGATCTCGCGTTCCCTAACCCGTGCGGCCTTAGGAATTTCTTCCCAAGTCAGCCTTCCCCACACTCAACTCACAAGAACACTTTTAGAGAGAGAAACTCTAGAGAGAGAAGCTCTGGATTTCTATTGCTTCTTGAAAGAATGAGGTGATACAATGAGGGGGAGGAGACCCCTTCTTATACAAGTACCGGACTGACCGTATCCGTAGATCTCTCCTCGATCTAACGGTGGAGATCGTATCTCCCCAACTACCCAACTACCTCATTAATTACAGAGGTTTACAATTACATCGCCCGCCCCCAGGAGTATTCTAGAACACATCAAGTAAACCCTAGTACTAGAACACTCGGGACTTGCTTTCTCGTCCAAGGTTCGGTCACGGTCCATCGTCCAGGAAACCTCTTGAACGATCCAACTCTTCGGGCCGTGACACTATTGCCCTACTTTTCGGTAGCTTGATGAGGGGGCGCGTGGGTGGGATCGTTTCAAAAAAAAGTGAAATTGACTTGCCTTTTCATAAGGGAAAGGTTTCTCCCGGGTCATTATTATTGGGAGGTGAAATCTTTGATCAAAGAGGACAAAAATGGGGTGGTTGGGAGTTGTGGAGAGTTTTCTATTAACGGACGGTTCTGATTTGTTTCGTGGTGGAGCATTTAGCTCGGTCAGTCCCCTCAATCTCTCAATTATTATTGAGGGATACTGGTTTGTTCCCCGCTGTGATTCTTCAATCCCGCTGTGATTGAAGCATGCGTTTTGTGATAAGAGAAATCATAAGGACCGCATCACGTGTTTGACTTGAATTGTAAGATCTGTTAACTCTCGTGTTGTTTCCCCAGCATTTGCGATGATGACGAGCTAAAACAATTGCTTAATACACCACCAAGACAACTGGCCTAGTGGTAAAGGGATCACCTGTCTTCCACAATATCAGGAGCTCGATTCATATTCGTGAGCAAATCTCTGGATAGCTAATGCTATGCTGCCTAACTACAGTATATCTCGTGTGGAAAGATTTCTTGACTGCTAGTATTTTGGTGGGACTACAATAATGGGCTCTCCAACCTCAAATCATGCAGTCCTACTAAGTATATATGGTTGAAATTAAACATTCCGTAGCAAATGTAAGACCCTTAGGCTGTGATTGATCGTCTGAATTCAGATTGGAATAGGACAAGATAAGGTAAGATTAAAAATTCTCCAAACATCCTCTAGATTATATATAATCTTATCGTATGTTTCGTGCAATTCAAAATAGGATTTAAAATATTTGAAAATCTCATTTGCCTAATGCAATCTCCTTATATGCATATCTTACCTCTTAAGCTTCCTCACCAGATCGCTAAACCCACTCTCTTCAGCTCCCTCCTATTTGTAAAAACCGCCGCCGCCTTCACCTCCTGGCCGTACTCATCACTCAACTTCACTGTGTCGGAGGTGGTTCAAATGCCAACGAATCGAGTCACTGAGGGCATCACAGAGTGATCAAAGGAGGTTCCGGGCGCTACCGATTTGGTAGACGATGTAGTGGCAAACAATGCAAAGGTGAAGGGTGGCGATGGGGTGGTGGACGCTACACGTGAAGCTCGAACACCATTTGATGTCGGAACCGATCCAGTGTCGTGAGGGGCACCAAAAATCTCGAAAATTCTTAATTATTGATATGTAATTTACCTGCGTTGAATATCTTAGATTTGATTCTAATGGACGGGATTGCAGATCGGTATGAGATCGTTTCGACAAGTAGGGGTCTAGAGATAATGCAATTACAGTGTGGTTATTCCTTGTCAGAGACAAAAGTCACCATTGTTGCACCAATGGCGAGATACTAATGGCAGCGGCAATTCGTTGTTGTAATCTGTGGTGGCCAATCTATTTTCATCACCATAACTAATAGAGACCATATTATTTTTGTCACTTTTTATGGGCGGACACGCGATGTGGACAACGATTAGCAATGACTTCTCCTTTTTCACCTTAGTCGTCGGAAGAAAGATCGGCCGGCCAACATTGACAATCGGCGGACAACCGGTTGTCGTGGAGGTGGTCCTTGTGTGGTTGCCTGCGAAACCTGATGCGTTACTTCATTCTTGGAAGATAAGTCTTAAGGTTTTTTTTTTATATCCAATATGGGTTTATCCCACATAGCCCAATTTTTTTATCCAGCATTTTATTCTGGTATATCCGGGTTTATCCGGTCCAGAGAACATTGCCAAATACCGGATGTGATATTTTGTTATTCTATCCAGACTTAAATTCGAACTACCAAACGCAACCTTATGGTAACGCTCAAAGGGGCTCTAGTCGTCTCTCTTTACGCTTTTACTTAAGAAAAAGAATTGCATGAATTCGTTGATGACCATAGCAAGGGAAAAAGATAACATACATGTCATAATTTTTTTTTTCGATTACTTGAGTAACATAACTTATATACAACGCTCATTTGAGTGCATAACTTTTTTTCTAAGCACTTAAGTGCCATAAATTTTTTAAAATATTTATCACAAGTATCATGCAACGTCAAATTTCTAGCAGTTGGCTGAACATTTTTAAGAAATTATAAAACTCAAGTGATCAATTGAAAGTTATGGCATTCAATTGGTTGAAAAAAAAAGGCTTTGGCACTCAAGTAAGCTATATACAAAAGTTATGATAAATGTGATATTCTTATCCTGTTCTTGCAACAACCAAATAATATATTTTATGGGTTTTTTTGTCATTCTTGCTAATCAAGGTTTGTGTTGGGGTGTGGTTCATATTCTCCTTCAACATGAAGGCATGGGAGTCCCGCTTCCCAGTGAACGGGTGGGGGTCTGGGGGAGCCACCCTTGCAAGGGCAGCGCCCCTGTGCTACCAGAGGGATTTTATAGCTTAGGCTCGTATTTTATTGATAGCTTGGGCTTAGATCCATGAATAGATACTGAATGTACATAGTTTATATCTCTTGTAATTGATGGATGAAACAAAGTGGTGCGATGTGCTAATTATAATGAAATACTTTACTGGACGTAACCTAATTTAAGGGTAACCAAGATAAAAATCCTGTGTCTCGATTTTTTTTTTTTTACTCTCTATTTCTTTGTAATTGTGTGTCAAATCCTAACAGTTTGCTCAGAGTGGTATCTATTATTGATTTTTTTTATATTTGGTTTTTGCATTCAAGGAGTTTTATTTAGGGAAAAAGCCACCAAAAACCTCAAATTTTCCCCTTTGTGACACATTTACCCCCAACTTTTTTTGTGACACCAAAAACCCCAAACTTTCTTATTTGTGACACATTTACCCCAATGTACATTGTCTATGGGCATTTTCGTCTTTTCCGCTTTTTCTTTTTCTTTTTATTTTTTTTCAGAGATGGTGAGGGGGGCCTCGCCGGCGTCCGGCGGCCCTCGCCGGCGGCCGCCCGACGCCGGCGAGGGTCGCCCGACGCCGGCGAGGGTCGCCCGACGCCGGCGAGGGTCGCCCGACGCCGGCGAGGGTCGCCCGACGCCGGCGAGGCTCGCCCTCGCCTGGATCTGGCGAGGGCGACCTCGCCGGCGTCGGGCGAGGTCGCCCTCGCCTGGGCGAGGCTCGCCCGACGCCGGCGAGGCTCGCCCTCGCCTGGATCTGGCGAGGGCGACCTCGCCGGCGTCGGGCGAGGTCGCCCTCGCCTGGGCGAGCCTCACCGGCGTTGGGCGAGGCTCGCCCTCGCTCGCCCGACGCCGGCGAGGCTCGCCCTCGCCAGATCCAGGCGAGGGCGACCTCGCCGGACGCCGGCGAGGCTCGCCCTCGCCAGATCCAGGCGAGGGCAAGCCTCGCCGGCGTCGGGCGACCCTCGCCGGCGTCGGGCGACCCTCGCCGGCGGCCGGCAAGGCCCCCCTCCCCGATCTGAAAAAAAAATAAAAAAAAGAAAAAGCGGAAAAGACGAAAATGCCCATGGACAATGTACATTGGGGTAAATGTGTCATAAATAAGAAAGTTTGGGATTTTTGGTGTCACAAAAAAAGTTGGGGGTAAATGTGTCACAGAGGGGAAAGTTTGGGGTTTTTGGTGGCTTTTTCCCTTTTATTTAATATTAAACTTCTAGAATCATTAACATCTGGCCTGTGGGCATTTAAGGCAATCTCGAGTAATGGACAAGATTTTCATAATTTTCAAAATAAAAGTGGCTTTTTTTCATTTTGGCAAAGAAAAATTAAAATGATCCTTTTTTTGCTTTCAAAAAGCCGATCCACGGAGGCCTCCAATTTGTTAAGAAAGTAACAACTATCATTCTACTTGTATCGCCAATGACAAACCAATCATATAAACTGGACATATGATGCATTGACTTAATAATGCATGTATTACCAATAAGGTCCCTCTACAATCAAATAAATCACTGCCAGCTCCATCCTGCTTCATTGGTGAACAAGTTTCTACTTCTATTTAGCATAAGCGCTTGGGTCATCCTACTTCCCGTAGTACTTCTTCAGTTATTTAAAAGCATGACCTACCAATATATGCTTCTCCCTCATCTAGTTTTTGTGAATCATGTCACTTGGGCAAGTCACATCGTCTTCCTTTTACTGGATCATGAACCACCTGTAATCCTCATTTGGAAATACTTTATTCTAATCTATGAGAACCATCTTCTGTTACGTTAGTGAATGGTTTTCGTTATTACATCCTTTTTATGGATGCTTAGAGTGGATTCACGTGACTTTTTCCACTTGCTATGAAATCTGTTGCTCTCTCTCTACTTTTGTGCAATTTAAATCCCATGTGGAAAAATATTTTAACTGTAAGATCAAGGCCCTTCAAACTGATGGAGGTGGTGAGTATAAGAAATTTAATCTTTATATTTGTCTTCATGGCATCCTACACTGTCTCTCATGCCTGCACATGCAGGAACAAAATGGTCAGGCTGAGCACAAACACCGTCACATCGTGGAAATTGGTATCACGTTGCTTACCCGAGCTTTTGTTCCTCGTCTATATTGGATTAATGCTTTCTTCACTGCGGTCTTTCTGATTAACCGCGTACCTACAATGGTGTTAGGTGGATTGTCTTCTTATGAGAAATTGTTTGGCCAGAAACCCGATTATCTATAGTTGCGTGTTTTTGGATGTGCCTACTACCCTTGGCTGCGCCCTTATACTTGCCATAAACTTGATGATAGAACAATGCAATGTATCATCATTGGCTATTCACTTTATCACCGTGGCTATTGTTGTCTGCATCGTAGCGCTGGCCAAGTATATGTCTCTCACCATGTGATTTTTCAGGAGTTTTGTTCGCATTCGCTAAATTACAATCTAGTCAATTGCCTTCACTATCGCCAAGTACCCCTGTTTGCATTGGTTATTCTTCTATTAAGCCCCCACAGCTTCAGGGGGTGTGCACCTACATCAATTCCATTAAGTTTGTTTAATATCATGGGCAACCCCTCATCACAAATTCAACAATCATGTACTTCCACAATTCCATGTGGATCCTCTTCTCCGGAAGCTCCACCCTTACCATCTTCTCAACCTCAACCACCAACTTCCACCCATCCAATTGTTATTCATCTAAAAAATAACATTCGTAAACCAAAGGTTTTTCTCTTCACTAATCACCCACTGTGTTCTTGTTTTCACTCAAGTTTGACACCAAGTGAACCCATTTGTTTTTCCATTGCAAACAAAGACCATAACTAGCAACAAGCTATGGCCAGTGAATTTAATGCTCTCGTTCAAAATGGCACTTGGGAACTAGTTCCTCATCACCCTTCGATGAATATGGTCAACTACAAGTGGATTTACCGCCTAAAAACAAGGTTGATGGCTCCATTGATAGATACAAAGCACGACTCATTGCAAAAGGCTTTACTCAACAAGTTGGCTTGGACTATGTTGAAACTTTCAGTCGAGTTATCAAACCAACAATGACTCAAGTTGTTCTCTCCTTAGCTGCTACATATAATTGGTCTCTACCCAATTTGATATCAAAAATGCATTTTTCCATGACACCGTTAAAGAAGAAATCTACATGAAGTAACCCCAAGGATTTGTTAATTCACGTTATCCTAACCATGTTTGCCATCTTCGAAAAGCTTCATATGGGCTATAACAAGCTCCAAGGGCCTGGTTTTCTTGGCTAAGCTCATACCTGTTATTAATCGGGTTTGTGGCCTCCATTGTTGACTCTTCATTATTCCATTCAGCGTAGATCTAATCACATTTGACTTCTTCTCATCTATGGCGGCGTTTTTATCATTACTAGGAGCTTTACCTCCTCCGTCACCGAATTAATCACTCAACTTGGCACTAAGTTTGCAATCATTGATTTGGGAAATATGTCATATGTTCTTGACATCGAAGCCTATGGATCCTCTACTGGTCTATCCCTCACTCAATCCAAGTATGTCATTGCTCTTATCACTAACACAGGCATGGTCAATGCAAAACATTGCTCATCGCCTATGGCTTCCTTGACTTCTAAATTGTCGGACCAAAGTGGTGAACCATTGACCGATGTATCCACATTTTGGGTACGGTTGGGGCACCACAATACCTCACCCTTACCAAGGCAGATCTATCCTTCTCTGTCAATAAAGTGTGCCAATTTGTGCATAGTCCTTGTGTGGATCATTGGTCAGTTGTCAAACAGATTTTGCACTATCTCTAAGCTACTATTCATCATCGGATTACCTTACAGTCTAAGCCCCAACTAACCTTCACTATGTTTATAGATGCTAACTGGGTCGGTTACCCTATGACCGAAAGTCTACTAGTGGTTATTGCATTTATCTGGTCCCAACTTAGTATCCTGGAGTTCTAAAAAGCAACCAACCGTTACTCAGTCCAGCACTGAATCGAAGTACAAAGGGGTGGCTAATGTAGCCTCTAAATTACCATGGTTATTACAACTCTTTCGAGATCGACGATACACTCTCCATCGGTCACCAATTGTTCTTTGTGATAATGTAGGGGCAATCTATCTAGCTGCAAATCGTATCTTCCATGCACGAACAAGCATGTGGAAATTGACTATCATTTTGTTCGTGATTTAATCATCATGAAGCAGATGGAAGTTCGCTTCATTCCTACACAAGTGCAAACAGCTGATGTCATGACAAAGCCTCTATCCACATCCCAATTTCTTATTTTGCGCGACAAGCTTGCAATGACTTCACCATCACTTCACTTGTGCGGGTGTGATAGAGCAAATCTCCCATGATAGACCACAATCTGTGCCAATCCTGTTGATAGAGCCAATCTTCCACAATTTGTGCCAATTCCGTTGATTGAGCAAATCTTCCATAATCTGTGCTAATACTGTAGATTCTTACCTTTTGTAAAAAAATTTCAATTGTGATTTTCCTACTCATGTATATGCTATAAATATCATACAAATCTCCACACCGATGTGTGTGTGATCAAATTCAAATTCATATTTTTACAACTTTAACTCTCAAGAATTTCACGCGTACTCCATTCCCACTCATTACCAAGGATGCTACTAAGAAGAAAAAATGACAAACACAAATCAGCAGAGTTATACTTTTTCCCGGGACGACGCTTCAATGATATTTCTCATCACGATTCTAGAAGGAAGATGGAGCATGTCCCGAGTTCTGTCGCTGTTTCGAGTTTCAACGATTGTTCTGCAGAGTGTGGTGCTGCAGTTGATAGCATTTAGCAGCAAAACCAATAGACTATATTCCCTGAGGATAGCTCTAATTCAAGAGAAATCACTACGCATATTTCACCACAGAATTCAGCCTTTTTATCATTGTTAACTGAGGTTGCATGTAAAGAGCAGTTCCGAGTGTTGTCTAAAACTGGAATATTGTGTGCGAAATGGTTTCTCCATTCACAATGAGAGTTGAGAACCAAAAGGAAGAAACTAAAGAACTTAGAAATAGCAATTGACTTAAGTTATAGTGTTTCCCATTGGGTAAGCTCAGTAGTCAGTTCTTTAACACCTTTATCAGTTTCAGTACTTCGCCTCTCATCGTCCCCTCTAACTAGGGTTGTCAGTGGGTCGGGTCGGGTTTCTGTGATACCCGACTCGACCCAAATCACAAGGGGCACACACTCTCTCTGACCTAGCCCGGCCCAAAACGCATAGAACCCAAAGCGAAAATCCGGGTCGGGCCGGATTGGGTCGGGCTGGGTTTTTGGGTTTGCAGGTGGGGGAAGGAGCAGGAGGAACTCCGATAATGTCTGGACCCAATAGCAACGACAGTACTGCGTCGTCGTCCCTTCCTCCTTCCTCTTCGGATAATGTCCGGATCGGATCGAATGCCACGGCTCCTCATTGACCTCCAGAAGAGCAGAACAGTACTCAAGTCCCGGTGAATTCTGATAAAGATCCAATTTTTAAGCCGAATCAGACCATGAATGCTTCCTCCGTGAGCATAGCTTCACCGCCCACGCGAAACGCTACCTAGAGTTTGCCGAGTTTGGCTGCCCCTCAAGCGCCGAAGCGAGGCACAGTGAAGGACGCGACACGAAGATTTGAGGTTGCGACGCCATGGCCAACCGAGATCCGAGGTCAACGCAGCGATCGCGACCTCAATCAGAGGGTCTCCATGTCCAAATGGCGGCCTCGGCGAGGTTGCCCATGGCGTCGGTGGCCTCGAGCCCTCGTCGTGACACAATGGGTGACCTCGAATCGAGGCGTAAGTCGCAGTGGCATGCCTTCGTGCGAGGCAGAGATTTAAACGGCAAGGGGACAAAGCACAGCGACCACTCCAGAGGCAGGTGGGTTTGTAGTGGTGAGGAAGAAGAAGACGCGAAGCGTAGAAGAAGAGGGAGGAGGAGAATGTGCTATGTTAGGGTTTTTTAAGTCACGGGCCGGCTGTCGAAAAAGTTCGGTCCGGATCGATCCGGCCCGAAATAGGGATAATATTCAAAATTTAGAGCTATTCCAGACCCAGAGGAGGCCCGCCCCGAAGAAGCCCTAAATTTCCGGGCTGGGCCGGGTCGGTCCAGGCCGGTCCGGGTCGGGCCGGGCTTTTTTGACAGCCCTACCTCTAACCGCGTGTCAACATGTCTCCCCACAGCATGCAACCAGGTACTCTCCTTGTGATTCCTTTAGCGTGAATACCACTTGCAGATTTCCCTCGCGGTAGACATGATGCAGAGTCCAGAATTATAGTTATTTGACTGCTGTGCTACTTCGCCTTCTCTAAGCAAAGGTTCAGCCGTAGCCATGGTAATTGGTAGCACTGGTTGAGCATGCACATTTGGCCGATCCTGTAGATTTGGCTGTTGATCTCGTGTCTCTCTCTTCTTTCACCTTTTGGTGATGAAGATCATGACAGGGAGCACACAAGCTGCTCCCATATAGCCCTTGATGGCCTAATACAGCTTCATCACAACAAGATGGTTTGTTCCCTTCGTGCTGTATAGCTGAAAATATACATTTTCCCTCCTGTGCACCGCTTTCTACCTGATCCAGATCTTCACCGTCATTTACAGCCAAAAACACCAGTCTCCTGCTCGGCAACTTTAAAGATCCCATGAAATCCACGAGGCTTGTCTCGTCTTTGCAATTCGCAAGCCAGAATGATACAGAAGGTGGAACTAGCAGGACGTCATAGCAGTCGACTCAGGAAGACAGATAAGCAAAGTAGAACCCAATAATCTGAACATCGAGATAGCAAGGTCCCTCTAGAACATCTAAATCAGATTTGCTCAAGACAATATCAATTTACAAGCATGAAGGGCAATGTTCCTAGTAGAGTTTGATGCAGTACTCACTACTCAGTCCCAAGTGTCTGAAGAGAAGAAGGATCGCATGAAGATCACATCTGTCTGGATGAGAAGGGAGGAAGATCAACCATAACTACATGCCCATGGTAATTAAGGTTCTGATGCAAAGAGTGGACATAGTATAAATGATAGTCCAGAGCCAGCCACGAGCGAAAAATCACCGAAGAAGAACATGTGGGCAATAATCATCGAGTTATTGTGGCACAACGAATCACTGGTAGACCTTGTGTGTATAGAACGTAATACAAGAGCATGGAAACTAAAACTCTCCGGAGGGCTTTGAGACATTCGTGTCAAATTTGATCAGCATGTGTCTACACGTCAGAACCAGTTTCAAATATTATGATACTACAAAACTGACTCCACAAAACCAAAAAGCAAAAAATTAGCAAAGGACATCCTTTACACCCATGATTAAGGAAGCATAGGCAGACATACGTATCCAAATAGCAAGAGGTCAAAGAAAGATTCTCCAAACACCTGAAACGGATTATCGAAAGTGACGCAGACATTGCAAAAGAATAGGCTTGGGCTCTGAATCAAGAACCACCTTGAGTCTATAAACAGGCGTAACCGACAAACACCATCGAAAAGCAGGGGCCTGAGGCTCAACTGCCTGCGAAATCCATCAAATGTGGGACTTGTCTGTGAATTCCGGGACTTGATCTTATTGTTGTTGTGTCTCTCATGTTCTTGATGTAATGCAAGGGATCAGACTGATGGAGTTTACAAAAGGGTTCAGACAGAACCCCAATCCAATCCATTAACACTGGAGATCCCAAAAGTAGCCCGGGGATCAACAAGTCCTAATCTCTATCCCAAAAGCTATGATCGTTTACTTCAATTTTCCTTCCTGTTCTGCCCATCAACACAACAGGCGCAAAGTCTATTTCTCGCCAAGCTTCACGCAACTGGATCTCTTGTATGAAGAGGTGCAGATCATTCCCACAGGAACACACAATTAAGAACCAGTTCATAGGCAATATAGTGCTAAAAAGGTATGCTTCCTAGTTCGTAGAACAGTCTTTCTAAAAAAGTTTACAGAGGTAACTGAAACAACGATGGATTTGAACCCAAATGCTCATCGAGAAGAAGAATTCGATTGAATAGCAAGATAATCAATGTAGATTTCATCGCAGACTTAATCAATGAAATGTCTAATAGAACTATATCTAATGTGTAACTCTACATTTTACCCCTACGGACATGAAAGAAAGGTTAATCGATAAGATTATTATTGTAATTTGACCTTTTCCTCTTGTTACTCCATCAAATAACCACCCACTTGACCGCTTTCATTGATTAACTACTCTTATATCGATTCAACTTCTATCCACCATCTAATATATAACTAGAGAAGAGAAATGACGTTGGTTCTACTTTTTAGGAATTTTTGTAATTACTTCTACATAGATGAAAGAACGATTAGTAGATAAGGTTATTATTGTAATTTGAAAGAACGTTTTGTAGATGAGTTCATTTTTTAACTTTTTCATGTTTGAAGCCGAAATATGTAATGCAAAGAGTAATCTTCTATCAACAAGAATATCAAGAGAGCAAGGGAGAGAAGAGATTGCAAAGCAATTTAAATTTGATTGCCACGTCATCAAGCATATCATCCGCACATTGTCATGTTCAATTGCCACATCATCATACATGTCACTTGCTCATGCCATCTTCGATTTTCTACTTGGTTACACATGCCATTCGTTCATGCCATAATCGATTTCAACATCATTACACATGCCATTTGCTCATATCCTATTTGAGTACTCACGTCATGCTACATGATAATTACACATTCGATCTTCCCACATGTCATGTTTAGTTATCATTTCATCTCACATGTCATTCGCGCATGTCATATTCAAAATTCTTGTCACGCATACATGTTACACTCCATCGTTGTATTTATGTCACGTCGCATTACAATTATAAGTCACATTTGATTATTACATGTTCAATTTTGACTTCTATTTCATTCCATAATGTCATATTCGATTGTTGACACATGTCTCATTCTTTGGCACATATCATACATAGCATATTTCCAAAATACGCAGTCACACACAATGCGTCGACCAATGTGCAAGATGTGCGATCTTCTTGCCTCATTGCTTATCGGTCAAAAAATCGATTCGAAAATCTCTTAGGGAAAATGCAAGATGATTGGGAATTATGATTTAATTAAAGAGTTATGGTACTGAAAGGGTGTTGTGGAATTATAATTGACACCCCGGACCCCGATCTCTGGTTAATACCAATAAAACAGTGACCTTGCACATGTCACCTGTGTAGTTTATTTTCCCAGTGGCTACTTAGGCACTATCAGACCTAGGTTAAGTGAATTGGCTGGTTGCGAAAACTCTAGGGACGGAGGCATGAGCCCCTGCCTGAACACTAGTGTTATACATATGAATGGACGGTTAAAAGGCATTTGACACAAAACTGAAGAAAAAGTTGCACTTTACCTTTGAAAGGCATGAGAAAAACATCAATATCAAGAGAGAACAAAATTCAGAAATCTGAGTGCTATTTAATTCCACCAGATAAAATCAAAAAATAAGGAAACCCACTAAATCTTTTCCTTTCTTTTCTTTTCTAGGCTAACACACTAGTACTTTCTCTATTTTTCATGATCAAGTGAGGAAATCTGTGCCGTCCTTATTTACTCTTGAGTGCAAAGGATAAACTCCCCGACAACGCATCAGGAAAGCCCCCACCTTTGATGTCGGGAGAGTCCACCATTACCCATGGGTCTAACACACCGGTAATTTTTGCTTACCGTGATATTAGGAGTGCGGTTGTTTAGTAAAAAATAAATAATTTGCAAATCATTTTCTTAATAATAATTGATTGTGTCCATATAAAAATATATAAACGAAAAATATTTTCGTCGTCCACGAAAATGTTTAAATTTAAATTGTTGTTGATGATGAAAACATTTTTCATTGACTAATTATTTCAAGCAAAACAAGTAATCATTTTTAGAAAAATACTTGGGAAAAAACCTAGAAAGTAGATATCACAAAGAAACAGGGCCTTCTAATAGCTATAATGCCTGTTTAGGCAACTTCTATTTTCACTTTTGAATTTTTTTTGTTGCTTTTATATTTTCTGAGGCTTCCACTTTTGATATTCTTAGCGAGAAAAGGGTAGCGCTATTTTCACCCGTTATACGACTAATCCACTCCATTTTCTATTGAAAAGACAAAATTATCCTCAATGATTCAATTGCAATTTAAAAAGTATGGCCCCAAATCAATTTACTTTCTTTATTTTATTTTATTTTATTTTATTTTCTATTTAGGATATAGTTACCATAATTAAGCAATTCATGTTTTTTTTGTTTATTATGGGTAATTCGTATTTATATTAAAGGCACAATGTTTTCCTTTATATTTTTGGATTTTAGTTCCATAGAAATAAGTTTTGTGAAGTAAACATGTGACAGTGATATATACAACAAAAGTGAAAGTTCATGTGATCTTGTTAAAGAAGTGTCTATGTTAAAATTTTTCTAGATTTTACTTGATAATGTAGAAAAGAATTAGGTTTCCTAGAAAATTTTCTTTTCAACAAAACTAATTTTACGAAAGTGATTGATTAGAATTAATCAATTTTGTAGTTGATTGCCCAATTCTGATTAGAATTTAAATTCATATTTTTATTGGGTTATTGTTTTTTTCTCTAATGCTATTTTCCTCATTTTCTAGTAGAGAAAATCAGCGCTCCTTTTATAATTGAAAGTGTGGAGGATGACGGTTTTGACATTATAGATAGAAAATAGAGGACGACGGGATGTATGGAAGAAGAAGAGGAAGGAGCGGGAGGCGTAGAAAGAAGAGAATAGCCTATAAGAGAGAACAAAGAGACGATTTGCAAGAGCGGAGAACTGAGACATCAAAGGCGTGGAGAGAAAGAAAAAAGAAGGAAAGTGGGACCCGTAAGAAATAAAAGAAGAAAAAAATATAAAAAGTTGAGCAAATAATAAAAAAAAGATCACTTGTGTAGAGTTGTACCATAAGTGGTAGGCCCCACTAGGGATACTATCGTCAAAATACAAAAAAAAGGAGTATCTAAACTAAAAAAGGAGTGGAAAGAGTGCAACCCATGAGAAAATCTTGAAAATTTTTACAACATTTGAATATTTGCGGTAGATTAGAATAGTGTACAATTTTTTAAATATATTTTTTTCAAAACTTGATTTGTTGGGGTTAATACCACAAAAAACTTTCAAATTATGTCCATTACGATACAAATGCCTCGAACTTTTTTTGTGTCATAAAAAACCTTGAACTTTTATTAGGGAAAAGTGCCAAAAAAATCCTAAACCTTTTACATTTGTACCAATTCATTCCTAAACCTTTTTTTGGTGTCAATTCAGTCCTAAACCTTTTGCATTTGTACCAATTTAGTCTTAAACCTTTTTTTGTGCCAATTTAATACTAAACATTTTGCATTGGTGCCAATTTAGTCGTAAACCTTTTTGTCTTTGTGTCAATTCAGTCCTTCCAGTCAAATTTGGTCGGATTTTGCTAACATAGACGCCAGCCGATCACCGGCGCTGACATTAACAATTTTTAATAATATTTTAATATTTTTAATATTTATTTATTTTTTACTCTTTTCTTTTTTTCCTCTCTCCTTCCTCCAACCGGTCATCGGACCGATGACCAGCCAGAGGCCAAAGGCCGGCAAGGTCGACCTCGCTGGCAGCTGGGCAAGGCTTGCCTTCTTCATCGCTGGCGTGGGCGAGCCTCGCCAGATTTGGCGAGGTCCAGCCTCCCCCAGCCATGGCGAGGTCGCGCTAATGGCCAGTCCCCGAAGGAAGGAGGAAGGGGAAGGGAAAAAAAAAAGAAAATAAGAAAATAAATAAATAAAAATTCAAAAAATATTATTAAAAGTTGCCCACGTCAACGCTGGTGATCGGCCGCCGGCCAGCATCCATGTCAGTAAAATCCGACTAAAATTGATCGGAATGACTGAATTGGCATAAAGACAAAAAGGTTTAGGACTGAATTGGCACCAATACAAAAGGTTTAGGACTGAATTGGCACCAAAAAAAGGTTTAGGACTAAATTGGGATTAATGCAAAACGTTTAGGACTGAATTGGCACCAATACAAAAGGTTTAGGACTGAATTGGAACAAATGCAAAAGGTTTAGGACTTTTTGACACTTTTCCCACTTATATCATTGCAACAAATATACCGATGATGAAATTGAAATAGAGGATATATATGTCACACATGGATAAGTTTTGGTTTTTCAATGACACCAAAAAAAGTTTGTTTTTCAATGACACCAAAAAAAAGATTGGGGCATTTGTGTCATAATGAGCAAGTTTAAGGGTTTTTATGACAAAAAAAAATTAAGGTATTTGTGTTGTAATGGGCATGGTTCGGGGTTCTGTGTGGTATTTACCCTTTTTTATTTCAAATTTTGGAGGGGAAGTGATAAATGGAATTGAGAAGTAGCTGAAAAGCCTTGTCCATGCTCGTCCATCCATCGAAATTTCTTCCCAACATCCATCGAGCCAAGGACTGACCCAAGAAAGGAATCTGCTTGCCTCTTCTGATACATCTATGCTTGTCGCTTGGCATTGGTCCAATCTCTTACCATAGACAAAAAAATCACCGGGCATGAAGGATTCCTCACGGACAATATTCATCATTCAAAACCTCTAAAGTGCCAAAAATGTTCCATGCAAATACGTGCACCCGCAATGATTCTAAAAGAATATGCAAGTACGGTGATTCAATTTTAAGGCTCGACAATGTTGTTGTGGACTGGACTTAATCGGACCTAGTGCTTCAATTTGAATTGTCCAAGATATTTTTTGAGCACCCTATTAGAAGATTTAGCGAAAGACTGAAGATTCCGATTATTGATGGATGAACAAAAACCCATGCATAATCGATATCAAATGTGGAAACGTGAAAAATTATGTACTAACCTCTGGCAATTGATGAAGTTGAAAACTAGATACGCAGTGTAACGACCTGGGTCCCACTTACAAGATATTGTCCACTTTGAACACTAAGTCCTTACGGTTTTGTTCCTTCGAGAGCAGCCCATACTACCCCCAGAAAAGGTCTCTTGCAAATTAAGGTTTCCTAAGCCTTACCCCCAGAAAAGGCCTCTTGCAAATTAAGGTTTCCTAAGCCTTTATAAGCAAGCCCAAGGCTCCCTCCCTAGGCGATGTGGGACAGGAGACATACCCCCCTCGCTATCCTAGAAGCTTGCTGGAAGGCGCTCCTTGTCCAGGCCCTTTTGGCCCCGGCAACCACTCCCCGCCCTCGTCGAATCAAGTCGTTACATTTTCCCCTCCTTTGAGCACAGCATCCTCGTTGTGGCCTACATATGATCAGGAGTCGGCTCTAATACCACATGTAATGACCTGGGTCCCACTCATAAGATATTGTCTGCTTTGGACACTAAGTCATCACGGTTTTGTTCCTCCGAGAGCAGCCCATACTACCTTCAGAAAAGGCCTCTTGCAACTTAAGGTTTCTCAAGCCTTTATAAGCAGGCTCAAGGCTCCCTCCCTAGGCGATGTTGGACAGGAGGCATACTCCCCTTGCCATCCTAGAAGCTTGCCGGAAGGCGCTTTTTGTCCAGGCCCTTTTGGCCACGGTGACCACTCCTCGCCCTCGTCGAACCAGGTCATTACACGCAAAGATTTGAATGATCGGTGAACGGGTATTTCTAGCCAATTGTTCTCTCAACGTTGATAGTGTGTTTTTCTGTCTCGGATTAGATAATAAGAGGGTTTGACTTAGACCTAATTATATTCTCATTCGCACCCATCAAGATACTTATTTTAAAATTGGGCAATCACTATAGTTATCATGCAACTTAATGTGGACAATAAAATATCAACAAAATTAATTAATGTGAGCTATAATAAACTGAATTTGAGATCACATTATCAATCGGTATGATGACATTCTCCCACTTGATCCTAACATTTCATCAAACAAAATATTGAACCAAATCCATAAAACTTAATGCTGAAACAAAGCACACAAATCACGGTGATAAATCCGCTCAGAATGAGTATTTTCTTCCATCTATCAATATCCACGTCAAAATCAGCTCATATGTGATAATATAACTTAATGAATAAACATTATGTTTATTTTAAGTCAAAAAGTGATTGTTGTTCTTAGTATAAATGAATGTGCACACCAAATTTGAGAAAAACACCACAAATGAATAAAAGGTTCACAAATTCGTCCATATGAATAAAATTTACATGACATGACTAATTCCCAATCCTAACCACATCATCCTTATAACTCATTGATAACATAACTTTAGTTAAAAGATCAACTAACATCAATTCAATACTAACGTGTTCAATGACCACTTTATTCTCTTTAGCACGTTCCCTTTTAACTAAATACTTAATGTCAATGTGATTGCTTCGACTACTACTTTTGTTGTTTTTAGCCGTGGTAACCGCGGGTGAATTGTCACAAAACATCCTTAATAGCCTAGCAATGAAATTCATAACTCTAAGGCCTTATATAAAACTCTTCAATCACACACCATGTGTGATGGCCTCAAACAAGAAATGAACTCAGCCTATATAGTGGAAGTAGCAATCAAAGTTTGCTTCGCACTCCTCCAAGATATGACTCCACCAGCAAACATAAAAACATATCAAGATGTTGATTTTTGAGAATCAACGCAACCAGCGAAGCCCGAATTCGAAGAACCAACTACCTCCAGATTCTCAATCCGTCTATACATAAGCATGTAACATTTTGTACCTAAAAGGTATCTCATCACCTTCTTTGCGGCTCTCACATGGTCCATAGCTGGATTATTCTGATATCTTCCCAACATTCTCGCAGCAAAAATAATGTTAGGTAAAGTGTAAACCTGAGCATACATCAAGCTTCCAACAAAAAAAGCATATGGGATTTTTTTTCATTTAATCTCTTTCTAGTTCCTTCTTCGGGCACTGATTCAAATTGAACCTGTCACCCTTCACAATAGGTGTTACACTTGGTAAACAATCTTTTATCCGAAATCTCTCTAAAAATTTATTGATATAAGTTTCTTGAGACAATCCTAGAATGCCTCGAGGTCTATCTTTATTGATCTTAATGCTAATGACATGAGATGCATCACCCATATATTTCATGTCAAAACTTTTATAGAGAAATTGTTTCGCTTCATGTAGCAACTCCTTATCATTGGTTGCAAGTAAAATGACATCCACATATGGGACAAGATAACAAATTTTGCTCCCACTAATCTTCTGGTATATACATTAATCCATGACATTCGCTAACATCATGGAACCTTAATTACCATTGGCGGGATGCTTGTTTGAAGCCATATATAGATTTCTTAAGCTTGCACACTAAATACTCACCATTACTAGAGGAGAACCATTCCGGTTATCCATTAAGGAATGTCGTTTTCACATCTATTTGATGTTATTTCATGTCAAAATGGACAACCAATGCCAAAATAATATAAAGATAATATTTCTTAGATATAGGAGAAAAGGTCTCTGTGTAATCGATTCCCTCATTTTGAATGAATCATTTTGGTAACGAGTCTAGCTTTATATCTCTCAATATTGCCCAATGAGTCCTTAGTTTTGAAGACCCATTTACAATCAATGGCCTTCGCACCATTTGGCAATTCAACCAAATCCCAGACTTCGTTAGATGCAATAGAATGCATCTTTTCCTTCATGGCATTATAACATAAATTGGATTCATCACAACTCACGACTTGTAAAAACGTTTCAAGATCATTATCATCTCCAACATTATAATCAGCTTCTTGTAGATATACAATGTAATCACTAGGAGTTGCTGATTTCTTCATTCTAACGGATCTTCTTAATGTTGCATTACCATTCTCCCTAGGAGCGTATTGTTCAACTAGTTGCTCAACAATTTCTGGTAATTGCTGAACAACTGGATCTATCGAATCAATATTAGCAATTTATGGAACTTCAATTATTAGTTATTCAACAGCCAACTAAACTGGAGGGACATTATGAACAGTAAACGATATAATACTTGAGATGGAAGGCTGAGTATTTGAATGATCTTTCTTAGGAACAAGGTCCTTGAATTGATCACTCCCACTAATCAAGTCATTTTTAAGAAACTTACAGTTTCTCGATTCCACTATCCTAGTGGCGAGAGATGGATAATAAAATATGTATCCCTTTGGACTTTTCAAAATATCCAATGAAATACCCACTTATAGTCCGTGGGTCCAACTTCTTTTCCTATGGATAGTATACTGTCACTTTAGATGGGCATCCCCAAATGTGTACATGTCGCAAACTCGATTTCCAACTTTTGAATAATTCAAAAGGCATCCCTGGAATAGCCTTGATCGAAACTCGGTTCAATATGTACACTAATGTCTTAAGAGCTTCAGTCCACAATAGTTTAGGAAGTTTTGAGCCACTAAGCATACTCCGCACCATGTCGAATAAAATTCGATTTCTTCTTTCGGCTACACCATTTTGGTCCGGAGAACTACACATGGTGTATTGAGCCACTATCACATGCCCTTCAAGAAACTCTTCAAGAAACTTCACAAATGGACCAGGTGTTTATCCATCTTCAGTATATCTACCATAGTACTCTCCTCCTCTATTTGATCTCACGATCTTAATTTGCTTACCGCATTATTTCACTACTTCTGTTTTAAATACCTTAAAGACATCTAACTCTCCGTGCTTATTATGAAGCAAGTAGAAATACATTAAACGTAAGTAATCATCTATGAAGGAGATGAAGTATTTTTTACCATACAAGTCTACATCTAGACTATAAATGTTTGTATGTATGATTTCTAATATTTCGATACTCCTTTTGACACCTTTCTTTATCTTGTCGGTCTGCTTTCCCTTTATGAAATCCAGGCAAGTGTCATAATCAGTAAAATCCAAGTGTCAAGTACTCCAACATTTACTAATCGCTTAATTCTATCTATGGAGATATATCCCAATTTCTAGTGCCACAATACAGAGGAATCTTCATTCACAACACATAGTTTTATACCAGCGTTATCATGAACATATATCACATTATAAGAGGCATTGTCTTGTAAATTAATTCCAAAAGGACCATCAAACAAAATATCACTCCCAATAATTTCATATTTAAATGATAAACAGAAGATTAAATCTGAAAAGCTAAAGAAATAACCTAATGGTACAAGTCTTGAAATTAAAATAAAATTTCTAGAGAAACTTGAAACATAAAGGTCCTTTCCAAATTCAAAACAAAGTCACTATAGAGAACTAATGTGCATGTCCCAATAGCTTCCACATGTGAACGCATCTCGATTCCTAAATAGATGCATTGTTCTCTTCCCACTAGTTTTCGATGGTTTTGAAAATCTTGCAAGGAATTCAAAATGTCGATTGTAGATCCAGAATCAATTCACCAAGTATTGTGACTCACATCAATCATATTAGATTCATAACAAACACCTGAGATCGGATTACCTTTCTTTTCGAACCAGTCTTAAACTTGACACAATCATTTTTCATATGCCCTTCCTTTTACAGAAAAAGCATTTGAATTCCTTTTTTAATATCATCTTGGGGAGGCATTTTAGCATTTTTTTTATGCTTGCCTTGCTCCTTATACTTTCCTTGTGTTATCAAATGAGCACTCTCTCCCGATTTCATAAGTAACCTTTCTTTCTCTTGAGCACACATGGTCATAAGCTCATTAATTGATCATTTATTCTAATGTATGTTATAAGAGATCTTGAAAAGTTCATACTATTGTGATAGAGCGTTTAGAATGTAGTTCAAAAGAAAAGATTTAGATATCTCAACCTCAAGATTCCTCGGTTGAGCCACAATGTTCCTCATCTTCATGATGTGATCACGCACACCTTTAACACTAGTGAGCTTCAACTAGGGGTGAGCGGTTCCCAGTCCGATCCGGTTCCAAAGTGGAATCGGGAACCGAATCAAGAGAACCGATTCCCAATTTTCGGAACCGCAAACCGGACCGGTTGGTTCTAAACGGTGTCGCTAGCACTCTTTAGTCCTCTCGGAGAAAGAGGCGATTATCGCTTCCCCCCATCTTCTTCGCGCGCGCAGAGCAACCCCCAGTCGAGTGATAAGACACGAAGTCGGCAGAGCGAGAGACGAGAGGAAGAGATGGCGTTGAAGCAGACGTTGATATCTGCCGGAAACGCCAGAGTCTTCGTCTTCCCGGCATCGAACTCTTCTGGGTCTTCCCCAAACTCCCTCTTCTCGTTCGCGCCGAGCGCCGAGCGCTCGACCCGCAACGCCCGGCTGAGGTGCTCCCTCCAGGCGGCCGCCTACCCGAGGCCCCGGGAGATTCAGTGGCGGAAGGAACTCACCAACTCCGTCCAGCTCATCGGGGTCGTCTCGACGCCGGTCGAGGTCAGGAACTTGCCCTCCGGCAAGGTCGTCGCCCGGACCCGCCTCGCCGTCCGGAAGTCCCCCACCGACACGACGTGGTAATTGTCTTTTGCCCACCCCTCCCCTTGCTCTTTTGGCAAAAGGGTGGGTGTTTTCGGCACTTGTTTTTCGTTTGAATTGGAATGTCGCTTTCGTTTGCGGAGAAAGTCGTGGTTTTTAAGTGGAAATTGGTTTCTTGCTCTGGGATACTTTTGTTGGTGATGCTGCTGGGGTGTCTGTTCATCTTGAACGGTTGAATTTCTCCAGGTTCATTGGTTTTGGTATTAGATTTGGTCCATTCTCAATAAGTTTCACCGCGGTAGTCAGCTCGCCAGCGGTTCTCTGTGTAATGCGTTGGGATTGATACCTCAACGAATTGGAAAAGTGATTTTAGTCATGTACAATGTTGTCTTGAAGCAGATTTTCTTGATTGATGCAGGCAATAACAGAGAAAGGAACGATAGTTGATAAACATGTGTTGTCTGTGGACATATTGTTTACTTTGGTTATGGCAACTTCATTTCCTGCGTGTTATTATAACTTATGGCGGACAGTTAGATCACTTGTTACTGATGATTACTCCTCCAGGATAAATTTGACATTTTGGGACGAGTTGGCACTAACTGCTTCTCAGCATCTAGAGAAAGGTCACCAGATATTTGTGTCTGGCCGGCTGGTTTCCGATGTAGTCGAAAGTGATGAAGGAAAGCAACAGACTTTTTATAAGGTGGTGTTTTCTTTGGCAAGAGGATGCTTTTTGTCTTCCAGATAATGTGATTTCACGGGAAAAATGATTGTCTTAGTGTTCCTGCAGGTCGTTGTTCAGCAGTTAAACTTCATTGAGAGGAACCTCTCACCAGTTGCCCTTAACGATCATGCATCAAGTAAGTGAAAATCCAATATACTAAAGTTGCCAACTGCTGTGGTATTTATCTACATGAGTTTAGTATTATCGTTGCTTACTGGTTGCAGGTAGGAATTTTGTCAGTGATCCAGTCCACAATAATAGTTCCACTGTAGAACTCTGGCAAGCTTTTTTCGCCAATCCCCCGGAATGGTGGGATAACAGGAAAAACAAGGTACGCCTTTTTTTTCTTAATGATCCAATGTGTAGGATGAAACATGACTGGTCTACTACAATGTGTAGCTCTCACTCTCTTTGTCACAGTTGTGTGGGCGACCATTATTGTTCATGAGCATGTATCTTCCTAGGCGATCCAAAATAAGCTGTATGGCTGAGTTTTCTTTCAGTCAATGACAAGTGATATCAGCAGGTTTTGCATGCATGTTCTTGTGCACACAGACATGGGATCTCTTTGTTTGCTTTTGGGCAGCAGCTAATATGCATTGTTGCTGGTGTGTGGTGTCTTGCGGCATGTATATCTATGCATGGGTGTGAGAATCTCATTGGTTGCATCACGTGTGATATCTGTAGTATGCTGGCAAAGTGCAGTGCAAAAAGACTTAGGGCGCGTTTTAGTGCGTGCAAGTTTATGGATTTGTTGGTTTTAAGTTTGGTCAGCTTTACATAATTATATGGACCTGGAACTTCGGTGATGTGAGTTGATAAGGAAATATCTTCGGTGATGTGAGTTTATATGGTAATATTTCCTGGAATAATTTCCTGAAAATTCACCAGTGAAGTAGTTTGCCATGTCTTCTGCTCCTGAACGTTGCACTGGGTTTTAGTCAACCTTAACGATCTCAAACAGACATAAACATCTTTTATTTCAAAAAAGAAGCTGTATTGGGTCATTCACTAGTACATAAAACAAAACGTAAGGAAGAAAACGAGGTGCAAGATGTCTAAGTAAATCTTCACTAGAATTTGGATCTAATTCATGTAGGAAGATGTCAAACTTGTTTCTAGGTGTGCCAATTGGTGTTTACTGGTGTTCTTATCATGACGACCTAGGTGTATACTACGTAACAGGTCAATCCAAACAAGACATGATTAATTAATCGTCTCAATCTATGAAGCATGGATTAAATAATGGGTCAACAAGAATATGCGACATGTGTGACACGACAAACATACAGGTTAATGGGTCAACATGATTGCTTGACCCTTCATGACACGATGGCAACCTGCTAACCAGTGAGAATTCTGCAAGGTCTTCTCCAAGAGGAGAAGATACAAGAAAAAGTAAAGCTTGTGGTAATTACTGCAAACTAGAAAGGAAAAGCTTAAACTAAAAAGATATAAGAAACAAAAGCTTGTGGGTATATTGCTGCGCTTGAATGTTATCTCCAAGTGAGAATTCTGCGTTCATCGCACACACAGGAAGACCACACACAGCACTATGAATCACAGACGACACAAATGCACACACACAGCACCAGACCGCACACACAGAGAACACACATGTACCACCAAACACACACCTAGAGAATGGCGCAAACGCATATAAACCAGACCATGAGAATAGGCAAGATCTAGCCAAAACCGAGAGAGGCCTGCAAGACAAGGTCCTCGTGCTACAGAGTCTATAAGAGAGATGGAGGAGTGTGATTGAGAGAACTTAGAGAAGAAGAGGGCTAGGATTTCAATTCTCACTTTCAATTTTGATTGTATTATATTTTCCGTTTTTCCCCCTGGCAGAAATTTGAAGTGCTTTTCCATATATGTACTCTATAAAAATAACAATTACAGTCATTTTAAACGTGGTTCGCGGGTCAATTTTGTGTCTGGAGGGTTTGACCCAAGCACAACACAATTATTAGTCATGTATCGGGGCCCAAAACTGCAAACTACATATCGTACTCAAGTTGTGTTATTTTGTCATGTCAAAAATTGCCACCCCTACTTGTTTCTCTTGTTTTTGTCTATTACACAGATGATGCAAGCACATTCCATCTAACATCTACTGCACGGTTCCACCTTTTTTGTCATTCGCTGCCATCAGTTGTTGATGATTTGATTGTCAACAGCGAATACATGGATTATCTGAAGAAAGATACTTAAGTAGACAGAGGTTAACCTGAAAATATTGGATTTCATGCCATTTTGGGATAAACATACTGTGCCAGTTGTTGTCTTTCTAGTTCAGAGTGTCTTCAATCCATTTTTATTAGTTTACTCAAGTGTCATATTTGTATGTGTTTGGCAGAAGAACCCAAAATATCCAGATTTCAAGCATAAGGATACTGGCGAAGCTTTGTGGGTGGAAGGCAGGAATAATCCACCATGGGTAAAGTCCCAGCTAGCGAAATTGGATACAAGAATGGGTTCTCTTCAATGGCAGGATGCCAGAAAGCCTGTCAGTGCGATGGCCAGTGATGATGCTCTAAGTTTCTAGCTATTTGTGTGTCAATAAAGTTATTCGTCTGTATAGCTCTGTCAAAACCCCCTTTGTTTAGCAAACCCCAGTAAAGTCTCTCAATAGTTTTGTTATTATCACCCAATTTGCTCTCAATGTTCCCCATTGACCGCATTGATCACAAGTCTCTATACTACATCAGTTTAACATGAGCCATTTATCATTGTCAAAGGGGGCTTTAGGTGGTTCAACATTCTGTCTTGAGCAACTAGTGTTGCCTTCTCTTGTTTGGGCATTGCGTGGGATTTTGCTTGTTGAGTTGAATGGAAGTCGGAGATCGTTTATTCTTAATGAACTTCACTGATTCTTGTGCTAGAATTTCTACTAGATGAGGAACAAGATAGTACATGTATGACAAGAAGCTCTGGATGCCATTATATGCTCTATATGTATTTTTCCCTTCCATCATCTTTCCTGAAAAGTTGTCCTGATTTCCATGACTCTACTTACATTGATATGGTTGGCATATCATTAAAAGGAAGCAAATTGGTGTCATTGGTGGGCAATTCACATCATAACCAGCAGATTTACGAGGATGACTCCCTGGAAGTCTAATCCCAAGAGTTCCACCAAACAGAAATTAAACTGAAGATGCCATCCTTCTCAAAACTCGAAATTCCAATTGCTCTATCAATTTGGCTAATCCCTCCAAAGTCCATTTGCATATTTTTGTGGTTATTTGGGTGAAAAGCTTCACAGAATAACGGAAAGACAGTCAAGTTTGAAGGATGTACATTTGTTGCAAGCACTGGGGTAAGGGGTTTGTGGTTGCTCACGGACCATTCAATAGTCCCTATGGTTCTCGCTCTAGCTATATGCCACGCCGATCATGCAAGGTCGTGGATTGAAACCTGGGTCGATTGTGAACCTAACATCTCTCTAGTCCCTACCGATATTGGAATGGTTCACGCTTCTCTTAAGATGAAAGAATTGTAAATTTATATTTGAAGAGTCTTGAGTATAAAGATTGACTTCGCCGGTTGGATAGGTGTTCTTCGAGAGTTAGATATGACACTTGCTCCAATGTCTCTTAATGGATGAGACTCTCTCTCTCTCTCTCTCTCTCTCTCTCTCTCTCTCTCAGTGCTTCTCTTCTCTGCAGACGCTGGACTCATGGTTGGTACTCGTCTTGACTCGAGTTATTCAAAGATAAGGAAAGGGAACAGAAAAACTGCGAAGGACAAATGATACAGATCTGCTCTAGGAAATCCATAATAATGGATCCATGGGGTTTCTTGTTTTGAGAAAGAAAATTTCGAGCAACCAACTTTGGCAAACCGGAGAAAGAGGCGACATTGCACAGGGCATGAATAACTGACTGATAGATCAAGTGAATGATGAGAACAAACCTTTGGAGGACCACTGGGAATTATGAGTTTAGTTAGCTTTCATCTCCTCGTAAACCGGGGAAGATGGAAACAGAATAAAAAGAAGCAGAGAGGACAATGAGGCGCAACTCTTTCTAGTGGAAACCTTTTAAACAAGTTTATAATTCCTACTCCTACGAACAGCAAAGAGGACAATCCAACTTCTATACACGCCCCAACATAAGCATGGAAGAAAAAGTAATGGCTATAGTGACATTTTGCCACTCCTGGCCCTTGCAACTTCCTTGTCATAAGAAAAAGAGAAATATCACTCCTCCGAAAGAAATCGTTTGTCTTTTTGTAGCTCAAAAGGAATCATTGAACCCGCAATTATTAATGTCTAATTAACATGATCAAAATTTTGGAATCATCAATAATCTGACTTGATGTCTAATTAACTGATAAATAATTATTGTATATACCAAAAGCAGCTATCAATGCACTTCCATGGAGGAGCATGTGTTCATCGGGCATTACAGATTGGCCTCCTACTAGTCAAGATAACCATGTGCGTCGTAATCACAACTGGCACAGTGCAAACTAAATCTAATCCATGGCTGAAACCTGATATATCTACCACAAACTCAGCCTTGCAGAGTTCCTTCTAACATCTGATATCAAGTACATGAATATTAGCAGCAACAGTTCATGCTCTAATATAAATTCTTGGTAAATTACAGTCTTTCCATGAAACTCCTGATACGAAGACAGTTTGCACAGAAATTACATAGGTTAATAACTTTATTTTAGAATGGTGAAGTTATGCTGCTGAAGCTAAGCTCCAGAGTGTTTTCTAGTATAGTGACCAGGGGGCCACACAATGCCTAAAAGAATTCTACGAGGCATCAGCAACCAGCAATAATGTTGGGAACCTGGAAGAAGTCAGTCTAGACGACCTTGCCTCAGCAGTAATATGACATCAAACAAGTGAAGCTATCACCATGTCAATTGTCAATTATCCACATGCATAATCATTCTGCAAGCACGTTACACGGCCGCCTCCTACTTCTCTGCTTCTTATCAACATCAAATTGCTGCATGGAAAAAAGAGAAGAGTAAAGATGGTTAACATGTGAGGGCGATGTTATGATATGATTCCCTATTCTATTTCAGTGCCAGTAATAGAATGCAAGTACAACGTTTCAAGATACTCTCGTGACATTAATGCTGTTGTCCATCTATTTGCTTGTTATCTAATCAATCATCAGACTTGATGTGGTCAATTCATTTTCCATTTTCTCACATGAAAGAGAAAAGGGGCTTGTATCTAAAAAACGACATTGACATTTAGATAAAAACATCAGTTACTTTTACAACTACTGGAAGATATGTAGGTAGAGGGACTTCACCTGTTGGCACAGAAAATGGGGAACCTGAACTCTCTTGGAACCATCAGCCAAACGTTTAAAGGGCAAATGGTTTTCCACGGGAAAGGAATCATTGTTGACCTACAAGTAGATGCAATACAAATGTTAATGCTTTCCCAAAACCATTGAATCTTTGAGATCAAACAATCTTATTTAATATATAAATCAATCTTAAGTTACTCTGAGGACAAAGAAAAGTGGGGGCAAGAACAAGGTATAGCTTCTCACATTTAGGATTCTCAAGACAAGGGCCACAACAAGAAAGTGCAACATACAGACTTTCGCATCAGTAGAATGTCACATCAAATTTCCAGCAAGGTTAATATTGTCTATGAGGTAGGTTTGTTCCGCAAATTCAAGTTTTAAAGCGCTTGATGATGTAATCAGCAAGCTCGTATAGGTTAGAGAAGCATATTGACAAGCAGCACAAATTGATGTTAATACTATATTCTGATTAAATTCAGATCGTACCTGGTTTTGAATAACCTCTATTAACAATTCTTGACAACCTGACGCATATACATTCTCTAAACTGGGGCACTGAATTAGCAACCGATCTGAGAATGCAAAGAAAATTAAAGTTAGATTAGGATGCAAATTAGGAAAGCATGTGAGATGCATCAATATCCCATTCATTAAAGTAAGCACTTGATCAAGACCAATACATTGTTTAAAACGTACCAGGGAGCAAATTTTTACAGGCATTGAGATTCAGGTCATTCAACTCTGGGCAGTTCAAGTACAGGGCCTGCATTTCAATCAACATAATAAGAACCACAAGGAATCCATGGTAACAGAATGCAATACACATATTCTAGGACCTGGGAGTCTCACATCTAAGCCACTACATCCCCACAAGCTGAGTTTTTTTAATCTGCTGTGCTTTATAATAAGCTTCTGGTGTATGAGGTGAAGACTGCTGTTGGGCCTTTTCTCCATCCCATGGTTGCTGGCTTCATCAGAGATGAGGCTTTCATCAATACTATCACATACAGTCATTCCACAGTCCATGAGTTCAAGAAGAGGCAGCTGAGCTGTGGCAAACTGAATTCCACCTGAAATATATAAACAGTTAGTGAACCAAAATGAAATGCAAGAAATGATTTGAATAGATTCATGTTCAGAATCACAAACAATGAACCTAGAGTGTTAACTGAAAGGATATGCCATTTATTTACAGAGTAGTCCAGGAAGTTACTTGAAGAGATGTTAGGACAAAGGGCAAGTAGGAGTCTTGATAATGTTTCAGGAAACACATTGCATATCATCCCGATGCCACTGTCACTAATGCTTGACCTGCATGTAACAATAAATTCATGATTAAAAAAGAAGTGCAATTGTCGGGGCTGATGATTAATTATACTCTTCATGCTCTCAGCTTCTATGGCCATTGCCAATGCATCTTATTTGTCACACTATTTGAAACCAAATGTGTTTATATCATGTCTGGGAACTTTTGCAAAAGAAAAAAAAATCCACGAATTGACACGATGAAGCTGAATTTTCTATACCACTGTGATATCTCATAAATCAAACAACATAGGACCTCGGAGCAGAACATACCCACTGAGATCAAGCAATTCTAAATCCGAAAAGCTGGAAGCAATAGCAGCAACAGATGCATCAGTGATTTCTGATCCAAGCACAAGTGAAAGCATCCGCAAACCCCTGAACAATGAAAAAATTAAGCAGTGGTCATCAAAGCTGTATCTAAATTAATGATGCTTCAATGCTCTTATGGAAAATTTCAGTCTTTAGTATCTAGGAAGGGAACTTAGAATCTATATGATCACTAGACAGCAAAATGTGTGGAACAAGGGATTACAAAGCTCTAGAGCTTAAAGGAAATAAATGCCTGTTTGAAGCTGTTATCATATGCAAGAACACACCTTAAATTTGAAGCTGTAAGAGCCAGTACAACCGCATGGGAAAGCCGAACCGATGCAATGTGAATATTTTGTAAAATAGGACAACTCCTTCCCAGACCATCAACCACGGCAATCAAATCTGTACAGTCATTTCCATTGCGAGAGAATTCCAAGGAGATTTCTCTTAAGTTGGGGCAGTTAAAAACCTGTAGGGACATGAAAATGAGTCAGCATCATTTGTTACATCTATCAAAGACAGGAATAGATGTGCAAGATACAGAGGAGAGATCCCAGAACATAAAAAAGCAAAGGGATGCAATCACCATCTTTGAGAGGGAGTTTAGATCAGAAAGCCAGAGTGTAGAAAGACTCGATGAGCTGAGAACCAAACCCCCAAGGTTAGAGCAACCTTCCATTTTAAGACAGGTTAGGCATCGTCTGTCAGCAACAAAACGACCCAATTCATCTCTGCAGAAGTTTGCATAAGGTAATAAGGTCAATGAAGAATACATTTCCAAGCTTTCTGAGTGCATGAATCAGAAAATGGAGATCAAACTGACTTAGATATTACTAAAAACCAGTAAACAGACTATGTAACTTCCTTGCTGGAAACAAACAAGATGTTATCTAAGCTGCAAAATGTATATTTACTTGCAAAACTAAGATGTTACAAGCATGAGCAACCAAGAGAAAGATCTCAACACGTTGATCTCCTAAATAATTGGTTAAAAAACGGAGCATAAAAATCTGACAGCTTTCCTCTCCTAGTTCCCACTGCTAGTCAAGGACGAAATAATGATGCACACACCACAATTGGAAGAGCCATCACATTTTCTAGTGGCACTCCTAGATCATGGAGTCGCAAACAAATTTGTAAATCACAGACAGGTGATCAAAACATATACAACCAGAGTAGACACCACTAAAGTCTTTCCATTTCGAACAAATGTTGCTGGCACATTACATGTGCCAGCTTGAAAGTGATATCCATTTGCAACCATTAATTGAGCAGTAACGCAGGGATCTTAGGGTTCTCCACCCCAGAAATGCCTCAATACATATATAACCAAGATCCAAACAAATCTCATATGAAAGACCTAACCCGCAAAAGGGGAACAGAAAGTTTACCCTGTAATCCGGTTGACAGCATTAGAGGATGTTGAGATCTCCACAGACTCCAGATTAGGGCATGAGAACGCAATGCAAGCCAGCATCGTTGCATCTACATCACTGCGAAAGCCAACCAATAGAACAAGAACTGAGTCAGTGTCATAAACCCAGAAAAATTTGACCAAGCTCAAGCACATGATCTCGAACTGGAATTAATTGTGAGATCCAATCAGGATCCTCACAACTGATTCACAGGTTCTAGTCCTTCCATAAAGGGTTAGTGTGCGAATCCTGAAACTCCCTGATTCATGAAAGTTAGTCCATAAATGCTGATCAAGCAGCATTTCCACTGCTCGCAGCATACATTTCTTTTTGTTAATTTTAAGCTTCAATTCAATTGATTAAACAGTTCACTTGCGGTAATTAGCTCGTGTATCAACTTCGGTCCTTATTGATAACGCCCAGATGAAACCTGTCTCATCAGTGCAGCAACATCAACCGATCCTATCCACCTCGCGAGAAAAACATCCTAGATCCGAATCCCCGACTGAGTCCTAACCTTTCCATCCGCAGAGATAGCCTAACGAGCTCAGGGCACTTGTTCAACACCGATCCGACGAAACAGAGCTGAGCTCTCGAGGGAACCCTGAGCTTCAGATCCTCGGCGGCCCTCCACACCCTCCTTGAGGTCTCCCGCCACCCCTTGCACACCCGCGCCACCGCGAGCAGCTCCGCCGGGGGCAGCCTCCTCAGGACCTCCCACAAGCACCTCGCGGGCAACCCGCCGGCGTCCGCATCCCCGTCCACGAAATCCCGATCCCGCTCGTCGAGATCCGGCTCCACCTCGTCGAAGTCCTCCTCCTCCACGTCGGCGCGGACGTCGAGGTCGTCGAAGGAGAGAGCGCGGCGGAGGTGCGAGATCGGGTGGCGCGGCAGGAGGGGCGGCGGCGGCTGGGGAGGGCGGCGGGCGGCGGCGGACGCGGAAGCAGCCGAAGCGGAGGATGCGGAGGCGGCGGCGGCGCTGACGGGCGTGGAGGCGGCGGCGGCGGCGGAGGCGGAGGAGGAGGAGTCGGGGGCGGGGGAGGGGGAGGAGCCGGCGTGGCAGGAGTGGCCCTTCTTGGGGAGGCCGCAGCGGCCGCAGTTGTAGCTGCCGCGCTTCTTGCCGCGCTTGGCGGCGGCGTCGTCGGAGGAGGAGGAGGGGGCGGCGGGGGAGTCGGATGGGGGGAGGTGGGGCTGGTGGAGGCGGCGGTGCATGGCGGAGGAGCGGCGGAGGAGGCTAGAGAGAGAGAGAGAGGGGGGAGAGAAGTTAGAGAGAGAGTGACACAGCGGGGTGGTGGATGGGGAATAAAAAGAGCCAGCGGAGCGGAGGGGATGGCGCGAGACGGGGAGGCGAGTTCGCGCCTTCGTGTTTCGAAGATTTTTTATTTATTAATTATTATTAAAAAAATAATTAATTAGTTTTCTTTTCCCGTCGTGAGAGGAGGGGGGAGGAGCGTTGCATGCGGGGGGGGGGGGGGGGGGGGGGGGGGGAGCGTCGGGACGTGGCGGAATTACAGGAATGGGCACGCGCGCGGGGGTTCCTGAAAATTTTCGAAAACAGAGGAAAGAAAACGTGCGTTTGTCGCTGCTGTTGCTGTTGTTGTCTGATGAAAAGGCAGTCGACGAAAAGGGCGAGTAAAGGTCTAGTCCCAGGACACGGGCTGGATCGTGTTTTAGATGTTATTAACTTTCTAAATTCAATTGGGTCTGACCTAAAAAAAAAATTAATTAGGTCGGACCGTCGGAACAGGTTCATCACTTTTTGAAACTTCGAACCTACTCTACATTTGAGGTGAGGATGATTCTACGTAAAACCTGGAATCGGGGAACCGGACCGGTGGGAATCTTTTCGGTTCCAGGTGCCAAGGCATGCAGGGTAGGTTTTAGAGTCCAAAAATTTGAGAATCTGTTTCGACGAGTAGGTTTCTAGTTCTAAGTAGGTGGAATCTGAAATAAGTTTTTATGTTTTTCTCAATCTATATTTTCGCTTGATCCTGTGGTATTTCATGGTGTGAATGAATATATAATCTGGAACCACTAGTATGAGTTCCTATTTTAGATCGTGACTCTTATTTTCTTGATATTTCATATTTTTTATGTATCTAAATATAAATTGTAGTCAATAGATTGTAAAAATAAGTAGTAGTCATTAAAGGTGGTAATTCATTGCAATTGTTCAATTATTAATACAGGTGAAACCTAGATATATCCTGGAACCTGTGACAGAGTAAATTTTGAGTTCTAAGGTATGTAGGGTAGGTTCCGTATAGGTTTTACCAAGAACTTGGAATCACTCACCCCTACCATGCATACTCTAAAATCTATCACGCGCATATGTTCTGAAAGTCAGTTCTAGGATCTACTCACGTTCCACATATATTCATAATTGAACAATTGTAGTGAATCATCATCTCTAATGACCTCCATTTACTATTACAATCCACTAACCACAACTTATATTTATACACACGAAGAATATAAAAACATTAATAATATAAAAATATCAATCATTGTTATAACCGGAAATGGAAGCTTAGACTAATGATTTCATATTACACACTTATCATAAGACGCCAGAGAATATCGCATGATTGTATGAAGACATAGAACAAGAAAAATAAAAAGACTTGTTCTAGGTTTTGAGTTCCCAATTCTATCTTAGAACCATATTCACCCCTACTTGTCCATGCTCAAACATTTTTTTTCTTTAGGGTGGATCGGTTTTCAGTGATTCTTCCACTCCTTGTTGGCTCTTGTCAATCTCACATCACATTGAATTGATTACATTATCACTTGTGAGTCCCGCTCTTGATTCAAGATGATTTCTTACCTTTTTTTTCTTCTTTCTCTTTTGTTTTAATTTTACTAAAGACGAAACTACCCGCACTAACCTTGCCAAAAAAAAAACTACCCGTACTCTTTCAAACAACATTTATTAAGATTAAATGTAGGGCTCACTCTTGATTTGATATTGTTTCTTGCCTTTTTTCTTCTTTTTTGGTTTTTTTCCTTTTCTTTCTCCATTTGGAATGAAATTGGTGTCCTTCTTTTCCGAAAAATAGTTTATTTGGTAAATAGCTAAATAAATATTGTGTAAATGAGCTGTGTATTTATCTTTTTATGTCGTAGGAAAGTATTATCTAAAAAATGACTGAAAGACAAGTAAGAGTGAAAAAATTCCATTTACCAATTTTAGTACGCATTTCGTTTAATTATAATTTTAATATAAGCCATTACGTTATAATCTGTGTATTTTAATTGCTAAACTTTCATTTTATTCAGTGAACCTAATAGTTCAATCTTTATTTATATTTCATGCCATCATTGCATGATATTTTAAAAGTTACTTTTAAAAAAATTAAAAATATGACAAAGTTCGATGCATAAAAAATTCTAAACATGCATTATTTATCATGCAAATGCAAAAGAAAATGCTCCCTAAACATTATTAGACAGAAAACTATCTTTGCCTTGATTACATGTATAATTAGCTATTGACAAAAAAATCATGGCAATTGTAATGGCATTATAAGACAACCCATTCAAACTTTTTGTAAACATATATTTTTTTTGTCAATTCTAAATGCACCATAATTTTCATTGAATCATTCATGAAAAGAAAATTATCCACTGCAATAATAACAAGTTGCATATGCAGCTTAATAAAAGGTATTGTTCATTCAGTTGCTTAGCTCCCCTAAAAAAGGTTACTCTCTTGAAAAAATATTTTACCTGAATCGGACAATAAAATTTTCAATTACATCAATAAGAAAGTCACTATTCACTTAAAATGTGTATATATCAAGGAATAAGTTTCAATGTTAAGTGCGAGAAGCACCAAATAAACTTGTAGACATGATTGATTGTTGTTCTCCATTCACAGTTTCATCATCAGTAGATATGTTTAAGCAATTTGGGTCCTCTTCAATATTGTCTTCCAATAAAATATGAGTAAATTGAATATAATGCATTCATCAACCACAATATTCATTCTTTAAGTAAATTTTTGTAAATTTGTACCAAAAATCGAAGTCGAAAAATTCACGATCATGAAGATTATTCGGGGAAATAAAGTTAATAATTGTTGGAATAAGTTTAGAAGAAGACGGACATGAAGGAAACCTTGCAATGAATGGCTGTGGAAGATGAGGCTAAAACGAAAAAAAATTATATGAAAGGAATGTGAGTAGTTTTGTCTTTTAATATAATATAAAGCAAAAGAAAAAGAAGAATAAATGTAAAAAATAATTTTAAATCAAAAGTGAGATCCGCAAAGAATAATGTAGTCAATTCAATGTAATGGAGAATGTCAGAAACCAATTACGGAGAGAGAGTTCGTGCATGTCATCGACCAATTTTTCCCTCACATGGCAAGGAAAGTTAGGATGTTATTATGCAATTGCAGATTTTCATGTGAGAATGGTATTTGCCTTAATTCAAAACCCAAAATCCATTGATCTACTCTTTCTTAAGAAAAAATTACAAAATAGTTTGTTGAATTTCTACAAAAGAAAACTTGTGCATTTTAACTTATCAAAAAGCTATTCTATTACGTCGCAACACGAGAAAAACTCATATATCATACAATGAAGTACAAATTCACTATATTGATAGCAAAACCCAATGATATCGCACAACTAAAGTACAAAATAATTCTACGAGTTTATATCGAAACTTGTACCTGAAAACTATAAAACAGTAAGTAATTATTATATTCTCGTACATTTTCGGTACAAATAATTATCTGAAAAGACCATCTGCCTTGTAGTATGCACGAGTAAAATTTATAATGAGGATATGATATAGTTATGACTTCATATCTCGAAACTTACCATATACTCTCAAGTTCTAACGATTCTATTGATTCCACACAATTCTATGGGTTCTTATGCACACCCTTAGTAGCGGCTCCGATATAATCACGTTCCCAATTCATCCAAACCCTTATAAAATTGTAATAGGATTTCAAGCTGCAACCCGGCTTTGCGATCTCATTTAAAAAAAAATTTGAATCCACCGTTGCTTTTCTAATTTATGTAGGATTATTTAAGTTAATGCATCCACACAACCGACAACTCGAGACCTCCACCAAGAAATGCTATTAGGGGAGCTTTGGACGAGTTTCGAGTCCGGTGTGAAATGTTAAGGTTTGTAATCAAAGACCGAATGAGTTCGCGACATGATCGTGAACCTCGTACCACGCAATAGAGATCAATAACTCACCGCTTATACAGGAAAAAAAATCGCACATGTGAAATATTTCCACGTGACAAAAGTTATCAGCGGCGACCCACAAAAAATTTATTGTCAAAAATTAGTGAGCAATTCTTAGGTACCGTGAAATATGACTTTATTGCCCACAAAAAAAGTCAGATGTTGTCACTCAGAAGAAAAAAAGGAAAATCATGAGACGTCCACACATGCGGTGATTCATATCGGTGGACAGGATTGGAATGTCATCGCCTAAAAGTAAAGATGAGTATGATTCCAGAGTAAAATCGGGAACTGACACTGTTCTAGGTTCTAGGGAACGTGGGTAAGTTCCAAATTCAAAAAATTGGGGAATCGATTCGAACGAGTAAATTTCAGATTCCACGTGGAAAATGACTCGCTCGGTGCAAAATGTGGTGAATTTTCTAGCACCTTTGTATTCTTATGTGTTTTTGTGGGACTTGGATAAAATTTGTGGACGCCCAAGATGGGTGGACTCGATTAGACTCAAAGAATCAAGACATTAGAAAAGGACAAGTGCTCTACCGCCTAAAACGATTCTTTGTAGGGTTTAGAGGATATGAGGTCCAATAATTTTCACATGCGATGGGCTCGTGTACCTACATAGTATACATTGTGACTTGAGTAGCTGGTAATGAGACATTATGGACGAGAGGTCCAAGTTTGAAAAAGAAAGTTATAAAAGAAAATAAGTATGAGTTAACCATCATCATGACGTTGTACGGTAGTTATTTATCTACATTGATATAAAGAACGCTAGTGATGAATGAGCCAAGGCTAGATGAATTTATGATTCCATCCTTCATGAGTTGGTAGTGATAACGTGTCATTAGTCGAGATGAGTCTTGGCCAAAAAAGAGCAAAGTTATAGATACTCACCTATGTATTTTTGTGAACTACTATCTGCTAATTGCGCATAATGAAATAATATGCCATCTTCTTACATTTGAATGAGTAACTTGATGCCACATCGACAAGTTATTTTTTCATTTGCATATAGAGCTAGAATGTCACGCCTCGCACCCTACAAGCGCACGATCATCCCTCGATAGTCGAGCATTGAATGCGACGTCCTAGGTAAGTCGCCGACCCAACCCAAACATCGGAGATTAGGCACACACGAAAACAAATTGAAACAACCCAGACAAATAATAACAACAAGGGGTAGCAATAGCACGAAACAATAACTAGAATTTCTACACTTGGCAGATACATACAATGTCCACAAAAAGACAATCCCCAAGCTAGGCAACAACAACAAAACCACATTCCTCGAAAGGGACAATGGTTCGCAAACTTAACTCCTCTATAAAAGGGGAGACTCAAAATACCGAGTACTTGACCAGTCCTCGATCTCCGAGATACCCTTGCAGCGTCTCCAATCACTCATAGTCGCGGATCTAAATTGGTTATATAATAACCGTGAGAACGAGTCTCAATAAGCAACCCCCTATACCCCACGTAGGCCAATGCGTACCCAGACAAGTCGTACATGCAATCTACCCCATAACATATAAAATTTGCATCGTAGTACTTACCTCGTCATCAAGCCCATGCCAGCTTTGCACGTTAGTCACAACGTGACAATGCAATAATAGTAATTAAATAACACATCATAATCGCTCCATTACCAACCACACTTACACTCAATTAACCCAACTAATTCAACCAGCCAATTCAATCACACGCTCAACCAGTCAATTCAATCACATGCTCAACCAGCCAATTCAATCACACGCTCAACCAGCCAATTCAGTCACACTCAAATCGCATGCGTATCCGAACATCTTTCTCACGATCCGCGCCACTGCGCCTTAGGTCCATTCTTACTGCCCGCGTCACTACGCCTCAGGCCTATCTGGCACACCGGCCATTCATACTTTCACACGGACCGCTGTCAACACGTCCCAAGTCCGTAGCCCTCCGATCAATTCGGGCTCAATTTCCAATGACCGACGTAAACATGTCCCGGTCTAACACACTTTTAACGGGCCACCGTCAACACGTCTCAAGCCCGCGTCCATTTGGCACGCCGGCCATTCATGCCTTCACACGGACCGCCGTCAATACGTCCCAAGTCCGTAACCTTCCGATCGATCCGGGCTTAAAATTGAGAGGCAAGCACACGCCATTCAATTCAATCAATTTCACGCCAACTGCATCAAACAACCCATGTTCACAACTCAGTCCAATTCACAATTTGCTAGCTTAATCCACTAACCCGACATTCAAGTCAGCCACGCACAAACACCCAAATCAAACATATTAATTAATCCAATTCAAGTAGCACAAATTATATCATAATTAAATTAAATTAAAACATGCCTTAGCCGTTCTAAACCCGAGACAAGTCAGTTGTAACAGCCCGAATTTCGATGTACTTTCTGGGATTAATAAAATGAATGTTATTTCTCATTTCATTTGAGTACGACTCGCCCAGAGCTGATCACTCTTGGGATACCAACCATGAGGAATGGCTAACTAGGACACTAGTACGTGGACCAGGGACTTAGTCGCGACTCGGGAGTCGATTTGAGAAAGAATGAGGGAATATTGTGAACCAGTGAGGGGCCGATCTTAGGAAAAGTGATGGAAATGGTATGGCCAAGGCCAACGAGGCACAATTGGGATCGCAGGTGATTCTGCTTAACCAAACGTGCTCGTGGTCAACCAATCCTGAACTCGAGCCAAATGATCGTGACCCCGGGATTAGTAATAAACCCTCTTTCTCTCGATGATCGGAACCGTCGAGACTCGGACAACCCTAAGTCGATACGCGTATACCTAAACAGCCGCATGTTGGTGAGAGTTTCAGAAAAATTGAAATTGAGAGAGAGTTGTTCACGGAATTGAGCCCAGATTTCGGCATCAGATTTCGGGGACTTGACGGACTAATTTTAAGATTCTGACGCCAGAATAAGTTGTCCACGCACATATGGGACGCATTGGTGCGAAAAATGGAATTTCGGTTCGGAATGGAGAAAGGACGGAATTGCCGTTGGGCTAATTAGGCTTAATTCCGAATTTTTGGAGATTAATTTGGTTTAACCAAGGTTGGTTAAGGTAACTAGGTTGGTTAGGGTTTGGTTAGGGGCTAAAGACAAGAATGCCCCTCAATAATTCATTGGAATGAATGTGAGCCATTGGATGAGGGGTAGAATGGTCAAGTGGCCTAGGATGGTGACACTTGGAATCCACTATTGGTTGATTTGACTAGCTTTGACCAAAATAGGATAAGCTTCTCTCTCTCCTCCATTTTTCCCACGCCATTCTCTCTCTCTTCCCCCTCACGTTCGGCCACTCCCCCCTCCTTCGTCTCTCTCTCCTCCGTCTCCTCTCTTCTTGGCCGATCAAGCCCCTCACCGTCGCCGCCTCCCTCAGCCACTCGCCGGAGCCGTGGGTCACGGCAAGGGACGCCGTGGAGAGCCGGACCATCCCCCAAGCCGCCGTCCTCAGCCACGCCTCCTCCTCCCCCTTGGACGCCCCAATCAGCCACCCCGAGCCGCCGTTGGCCGTGAGAGCCGTGAGCCGCCGTTGTTGAGCCGAGAGATCGGATGTACTTGTTTCTCCCGCGATTAGTCCACCGAGACGTGAGTTTAATACTTAAACTTAGTTTAGCCTTAATTGTGTTTAGTTGGGGTTAATAGGGTTGATTTGTGAATTTTAAGCTAGTTTAGTGTTTTGTTGTGATTGTGTGGTTCATGGCTGAATTGAGGATGTTGTTGAGGGTTGAATTGATTGGAAATATGGCTATTTAGAGAGTGTTTGATGGCTGTCCATGGTGAGCCAAATTCGGTGGTCTTGAGTGTTTGTGCTAGAAATGATGATTCTAGGCCTAAATGGACTTGTTTTGCTAAGTTAAACTAAGTATATGCCTATTATGTTTGAGTGGGGTCTTGGTTGATTGATTGGAGGCTAAATGGAGTGTTTTGGGTGTGTTTTGGCTATGTTTAAAGTTGGGATTTAGTCATGGCCGAATTTCATGTGTTAGGGTACAAATGCTAGAATATGTCCATTGTTCGTAAATGTTGGTAATTGATATGGCATTTGTATTCATTAGCATGAAAATGCATGTCACGCACATTGTATGTCGAGATTGAGATTTGAGATGGCATTGTGCGATTGTGCGAGTGTGACATTGCATTGTGTGATCACGGTAAACGCCCTGACAAGAGTGAAATTGGGCTAAGATAAAATTGAGATGTGTGATCACCTAAGGCCTTCGGGTCGTGGCCTTCGGGTCGATTCCGTCCGCTGCGTTTACGCGGGACGATGCCCGGTGAGACCGGAAGACGACCATCCTCATGCACTTTGTAGCAGGCTCTGGTTCGTAGGTGAGCGGTGTTGCCCCTCAGGCACTTTGTAGCAGGCTAGAAGACACCGGGCCGGGGGCGTGTTATATACGCTGGCCATGAAGTGTTGTGGCCTTCGGGTCGGGCCCTATTGTGGGTCGTGAGATTAAGAATGAACTGAACGTTGCATTATGTGAATTGTGAATCATGCAGTATTGTGATGAGATTGTGAGAATCATTAGCATGTGACTGCATGAGGCATTCGTGTGAGATGCGGTGATTGAATGGTTTGAACCATTTAAAGAAGATGAGCACGCGTGTGTGGAGTACGCCTGCCCGTATGTACACATACGTGGGTGTATATATATATGTTGAATTGCACTAACTTGCAGGGGTTGAATCACGTTGAATCACTAGAACATATTGTGTCTTATGTTTGTTGGCTTGGACGCTTGTTTTTGGTTCGTTAAGAAACACACTTTAGCCTAACCTAGGTTTAGGTATTTGATTCACTGAGCTAGTCTCACGGTTGTTGTAAAAACCGAACATTTCAAAGCCTACCCCCTAGGATGTTGGAGCCGCCTCCACTTTTTGAGATTCCTAGGCAGATTTTGCAGACCGAGGAGCATTTCCCAGCTGGAGATGGCGAGATGCATGTGAGGTTTAGGTCAGTTCTTTACGTGAACACGGGTGAGGATGAGCATCAGAAGCAAGAATATATAGCATGGTGTCGCAGGGCAGCGGACGGGACCCTCAGTCGACCTATCCGTACCTTTGACATTCCAGTGGACGCTGATGGCGAGTTAGAGCCAGTGATTGCCGATGGCGAGGTGGTCGATGCCCCTCCACCTGGCGCTCAGCCAGCCGGTGAGGCCCAGCCAGGCCCAGGAGTTTGGTATGGTGACCCAGTGCCGGAGCCTATGGATGAGGATGAGGACGACCCCGAGCCAGAGGCGATGGAGCAGGATGATGGGGATGGTGAGGTCGATGAGGTAGGCGAGGATGTAGACATAGATGCAGTCGAGGATGCAGCCGCAGAGGACGACTTTGACTCCGAGGCTGAGGCTGACGCTCTCTTAGCATACCATTGGGGAGTTCAGGAGGATCAGGCTGATCAGGATGACCCCAACATGGACGTGGATGAGCCAGAGCCGGATAGCAGCGCTTCAGAGGAGTTAGATGAGTCTTCGGATGAGCCCGACGATTCCAGCGACCCAGACTTCGAGCCTTAGATTAGTTGGACGAATGATAGGGATCCCTACCTTTTTGTTATAGTGATCCTTAGTGCAGCCCTACTCACCCGGCCACCGACACTTTTTGGATTAGTGGCCTTTTGACTTTGATGTTAGCTTGACCTTGACCTAGACCTCTAGTAGATCGGACTGTATATGTATCTTTGTTCCTTGTGTAAACAGTTGTTGATATATATGAGAATGAGGTTTTACCTGATAATGATTTGAGTGTTTGGCTTCCTTGTTCATCTTTATTTGTCAGGGTTGTATTTTGCTTCCGCATGTGTTTTTATACTCTGATTGTTGTTGGGTCGGCGATGTCTCCTGGGGACGTCGCATTCTGATCGACCGGAGTGGTAAGGGGATGCTCGCGTTCCGATAGGTAAGTTGGGTTCGGGGCGTGACATCCCAGCTATTGAATTGGTATCAGAGCAAGGTCAGCTCTATCCATTCGGTCGAAGCCTGGAGTGATAAGGAGCGATGACCAAGGGTAGCCAACTAGGTGACCTCGTGTGCTAGGTGTGTCTCTTAATTGCGTTTGTTTGATTGATTGAATGTGTAAGTGATTCAACCCCGAAGGTGCAGGCGCGTCAGGACCTGAGGTGAGTACACATGTTCCCTTGGGTGATGTATTGTGCTCAGTGCTAGATCGCATGTGATTGTTTGGCTATTGTTTGATACCTGCCTAGGACTTAGACTGGGTTAGTATGGTTTAAGTCTTTGACTCCTTAGTGGGGTTATAGCAGGTAGTTGAGTAGCCAGCTTAGTGAGAGAGATGAGTCGCCGAAGAGGAAAGGAACCCCAAGAGCAACCGAGAGCCGAGCCCAGAGAGGCCAGAGACCCCAGAATGGAGGAAGTTATGGAGACCCTCCGTGAGATAGGGCATATTATGGGTCTGCAGGCTCAGGAGAGGGCAGCTGCACATGCACAGGCAGCTGAAGCAGCAGCGTTAGCCGGTAATGGGGGTAATCAGGCAGAACAGGCACAACCAGTTGTACCGAGACAGATGCCCCAGCTAGTTGAGCAATTTCTGAAGCTTAAGCCACCCAAGTTCAGTGGTATGGGCGATGCAGAGTTAGCACCCAAATGGGTTGAGGAGTTGGAAAAGGCGTTTAATGTATTGAAGTGCACCGATACCGAGAGAGTAGACTTAGCAGTGTATCAGTTACAGGACGGTGCCAACGATTGGTGGAATGCAGTAAAGGACGGGGTATTCCCTACAGGTACTGAGTTGGTTTGGGCTGTGTTTGTTGAACATTTTTATGAGAAGTATTTCTCTGAGGTAGCGCAGGAAAGGAAGTTGTCAGAATTTATGAGACTGCGCCAGGGACAGATGACAGTAGACCAATATGAAAGGGAGTTTGCGAGATTGGCTAAGTTTGTGCCTACATTGGTGGTGAATCCGAGAGACAAGGCTAGGAGGTTTCGAGATGGATTGAAACCAGACCTCAGGAGCCAGATTCTATCTCATAACCTTAAAGACTACAGGGAGATGTACGAGAGGGCTCAGATCATAGAAAGAGATCAGCAAGAGAGGTCCGCCGCCTCAGGATCACGGTTTATGCCTAATAGAGACAATCGCAGGTTGGGAAAAAGGCCAATGACTGGGAATAGACGGTTCGTTCCATCTGCGAGGAGAAACATTGGGAAGCCTAACCCGCCTTTGAGTAGGTTCGGAGCATGTTTCAGGTGTGGGAGTTTTGACCACCAGATTAGGTCGTGTCCTCAGATACGTCCAGCGGGATCGCAAGCACCAGCCTACCCGTCTAGGACGGGGAATCAGAGTGGACCTTCCCCAGCGACTAACCCAGGACGACCACCAGCCCAAGGAAGGGTGTATGCTATGGCGCGCAAGGAAGCGGAGAAAGCGCCAGGGGTGGTCACAGGTATGATTTCTTTGGGAGACCATGCAGCCTATGCTTTGTTTGATCCGGGGGCAACCCATTCTTTTGTGTCAAAACAGTTTATTAGATTGGTTGGGTTTGAGCCTATTTTGCTTGAAACTGTGTTATGCGTATCTACTCCGTTGGATGATAGGATGATAGTTTCCTTTGGATGGCCTGCATGTAAGATAGTGATTGGTGGTGTGGAAAGCCGTATCGACTTGGCAGTGTTAGCCATGTTCGATTTTGATGTTATTGTTGGAATGGACTGGTTAGTGCAGCAGAAGGCTGTAGTGGATTGTGATAGTAAAACGATCCAGTTCAATCCAATTGGACAACCTAGGTTTGAATTTCAAGGAAGTCGAGGAGGAACCTCGATTCCTTGGATCTCTTCACTGGAAGTGAATGAGTTGTTGAACGAAGGATGTGAAGGATATCTGGTCAATGTGGTGGATCCCACTGTACCAGAGCTTCAGTTAGAAGATATCCCGGTAGTATGCAACTTTCCAGAAGTATTTCCACAGGAATTGCTAGGCTTACCACCTGAGCGGGAAGTTGAGTTTGTAATTGAACTAGCCCCGGGTACATAGCCGATCTCAAAAGCCCCATATCGGATGTCATTGTCTGAGTTAAAGGAGTTGAAAGTTCAGATGCAGGAGTTATTGGACAAGGGTTTCATCCGTCCGAGCGCGTCTCCATGGGGAGCGCCTGTGCTGTTTGTGAAAAAGAAAGACGGAACCCTGAGATTGTGTATCGACTACAGGCAGCTGAACCAGGTGACAGTAAAGAACAAGTACCCACTGCCTAGGATCGACGATTTGTTTGATCAGTTGCAGGGAGCATCGGTATTCTCCAAGATTGACCTACGGACAGGATATCACCAGTTAAGAATCAAGAAGGAGGATATACCTAAGACAGCCTTCAGGACGAGGTATGGGCACTATGAGTTTACAGTTATGCCCTTTGGACTGACAAATGCTCCTGCAGCTTTTATGGATCTAATGAATAGAGTGTTTAAGGAATTTTTGGATCAGTCAGTGATTGTCTTCATCGATGACATATTGGTATATTCTAAGAGTCCTGAAGAACATGAGGTGCACTTGACTGAGGTGCTACGGACGTTAAGAGAGCATGCGCTCTACGCCAAGTTCAGCAAGTGTGAATTTTGGCTCAGTCGAGTAGCTTTCCTTGGACACATAGTGTCGGGAGAAGGGATATCAGTAGACCCGACCAAGATAGAGGCCGTGACTAAGTGGCCGAGACCGACCTCAGTGACCGAGATCAGAAGTTTCCTTGGACTGGCCGGCTATTACAGACGATTTGTGGAAGGATTCTCATCCATAGCCATGCCCATGACCAGATTGTTAAAGAAAGAGTCCAAGTTCGAATGGGATGACAAGTGTGAGAAAAGTTTTCAAGAGTTGAAACACAGACTTACGACAGCTCCAGTGTTGACTATTCCATCCGGATCAGGAGGATTCGAGGTGTACAGTGATGCTTCATTGAGAGGGCTAGGTTGCGTGTTGATGCAGCATGGGAAAGTAGTGGCGTATGCGTCGAGGCAGTTGAGACCTCATGAGATGAATTACCCGACGCACGATTTAGAGTTGGCTGCGATAGTATTTGCCCTTAAGATCTGGAGGCATTATCTTTGTGGAGAAAAGTTTCAGATCTACACGGACCATCAGAGCCTCAAGTACTTGTTTTCGCAGAAAGAGCTGAACATGAGGCAGAGAATGTGGATGGAACTACTGAAAGACTATGATTGCGACATCCTGTATCATCCGGGTAAGGCCAATAGAGTAGCAGATGCTTTAAGTCGCAAGTCTAGTATGGCACATATGATGGTGAGAGAATGGACATTGTTGGAACGGCTCAGAGATTCAGAGTTTAAATTCGAAGTGAGCCAGATGTCCAGTTTGATGGCAGCCTTGAGGATTGAACCAGAGATCCAGGCAAGGATTAAGGAACTCCAGTCTACGGACCAAGAAATCCAGAAGATCATTGGATTGGATGTTTCTAAAAGGAGGCCGGACTTCCAGATGAGCGAGGATAGAACTTTAAAGTTCAGAGGAAGATTGTGTGTACCAGACGATGAAGGTCTGAAGGAGGAAATCTTGAGTGAAGCTCATCGGAGTCAGTACAGTATCCACCCAGGTAGTACGAAGATGTACCAGAACTTAAGGCAACATTATTGGTGAAATGGAATGAAGGCTGATGTGGCGAGACACGTGGCTAAGTGTTTGACGTGCCAACAAGTGAAGGCACAACACTGCAAGCCTGGTGGATTGTTAAGGCCATTAGAGATCCCAGAGTGGAAATGGGAGCATATCACCATGGATTTCGTGACGGGATTGCCACGAAGCCAGAGAGGGCATGACTCTATATGGGTGATAGTGGATCGTCTGACCAAGTCAGCGCATTTCCTGGCAGTGCGAAAGGACCTTGAACTAGAAAGGTATGCCGAGTTGTATGTACAGCAGATAATGCGATTGCATGGAGTACCGGTGACCATTACGTCAGATCGCGACCCGAGATTTACGGCCAATTTTTGGAAAAGTCTGCAAGTGGCCTTAGGAACAAAGTTGCAGTTCAGCACGGCTTATCATCCACAGACAGATGGCCAATCAGAGAGAATAATTCAGACTCTGGAGGATATGCTGAGAGCTTGTGTCGTAGATTTTCAGGGTAAATGGGAAGAACAGCTGCATTTAGTGGAGTTTGCCTACAATAACAGCTACCAACAGAGTATTCAGATGGCGCCGTTTGAGGCATTGTATGGTAGAGCGTGCAGAACACCAGTATGTTGGGATGAGGTTGGTGAGCGCAGTATTACCGGGCCAGAGTTAGTACAGCAGACAGTTGAAGCCGTTGAGATTATCAGAGACAGACTGAGAACAGCGCAGAGCCGTCAGAAAAGTTATGCCGACCGGAGACGACGACCCTTAGAGTTTCAAGTGGGAGACCATGTATTCTTGAAGGTATCGCCGATGAAAGGATTGTCCCGGTTTGGTAAGAAAGGAAAACTCAGTCCCAGGTACGTTGGGCCATTTGAGATATTGGAGAAGATTGGTGATATGGCCTATCGTCTTGCCTTGCCGCCTAACTTGTCACAGGTACATAATGTATTCCACGTGTCGATGTTGAGAAAGTATGAACCAGATCCGACCCACGTTCTAAGGTACGAGGAGATAGACGTGGACGACAAGGTGTCGTACGTGGAGAAACCAGTCAGGATTGAGGACCGAAGAGATCGAGTGCTCAGGAACAAGACTATCCCGATGGTGAAGGTTGTATGGGAGCACCACGGCACAGAGGGCGCTACGTGGGAAAGTGAAGAGGCCATGCGGCGTCAGCACCCCCAGTTGTTTGATTAGATGGGATGGAAGTGTAAATTTCGAGGACGAAATTTTTGTAAGGGGGGAAGGTTGTAACAGCCCGAATTTCGATGTACTTTCTGGGATTAATAAAATGAATGTTATTTCTCATTTCATTTGAGTACGACTCGCCCAGAGCTGATCACTCTTGGGATACCAACCATGAGGAATGGCTAACTAGGACACTAGTACGTGGACCAGGGACTTAGTCGCAACTCGGGAGTCGATTTGAGAAAGAATGAGGGAATATTGTGAACCAGTGAGGGGCCGATCTTAGGAAAAGTGATGGAAATGGTATGGCCAAGGCCAACGAGGCACAATTGGGATCGCAGGTGATTCTGCTTAACCAAACGTGCTCGTGGTCAACCAATCCTGAACTCGAGCCAAATGATCGTGACCCCGGGATTAGTAATAAACCCTCTTTCTCTCGATGATCGGAACCGTCGAGACTCGGACAACCCTAAGTCGATACGCGTATACCTAAACAGCCGCCTGTTGGTGAGAGTTTCAGAAAAATTGAAATTGAGAGAGAGTTGTTCACGGAATTGAGCCCAGATTTCGGTATCGGATTTCGGGGACTCGACGGACTAATTTTAAGATTCTGACGCCAGAATAAGTTGTCCACGCACATATGGGACGCATTGGTGCGAAAAATGGAATTTCGGTTCGGAATGGAGAAAGGACGGAATTGCCGTTGGGCTAATTAGGCTTAATTCCGAATTTTTGGAGATTAATTTGGTTTAACCAAGGTTGGTTAAGGTAACTAGGTTGGTTAGGGTTTGGTTAGGGGCTAAAGACAAGAATGCCCCTCAATAATTCATTGGAATGAATGTGAGCCATTGGATGAGGGGTAGAATGGTCAAGTGGCCTAGGATGGTGACACTTGGAATCCACTATTGGTTGATTTGACTAGCTTTGACCAAAATAGGATAAGCTTCTCTCTCTCCTCCATTTTTCCCACGCCATTCTCTCTCTCTTCCCCCTCACGTTCGGCCACTCCCCCCTCCTTCGTCTCTCTCTCCTCCGTCTCCTCTCTTCTTGGCCGATCAAGCCCCTCACCGTCGCCGCCTCCCTCAGCCACTCGCCGGAGCCGTGGGTCACGGCAAGGGACGCCGTGGAGAGCCGGACCATCCCCCAAGCCGCCGTCCTCAGCCACGCCTCCTCCTCCCCCTTGGACGCCCCAATCAGCCACCCCGAGCCGCCGTTGGCCGTGAGAGCCGTGAGCCGCCGTTGTTCAGCCGAGAGATCGGATGTACTTGTTTCTCCCGCGATTAGTCCACCGAGACGTGAGTTTAATACTTAAACTTAGTTTAGCCTTAATTGTGTTTAGTTGGGGTTAATATGGTTGATTTGTGAAGTTTAAGCTAGTTTAGTGTTTTGTTGTGATTGTGTGGTTCATGGCTGAATTGAGGATGTTGTTGAGGGTTGAATTGATTGGAAATATGGCTATTTAGAGAGTGTTTGATGGCTGTCCATGGTGAGCCAAATTCGGTGGTCTTGAGTGTTTGTGCTAGAAATGATGATTCTAGGCCTAAATGGACTTGTTTTGCTAAGTTAAACTAAGTATATGCCTATTATGTTTGAGTGGGGTCTTGGTTGATTGATTGGAGGCTAAATGGAGTGTTTTGGGTGTGTTTTGGCTATGTTTAAAGTTGGGATTTAGTCATGGCCGAATTTCATGTGTTAGGGTACAAATGCTAGAATATGTCCATTGTTCGTAAATGTTGGTAATTGATATGGCATTTGTATTCATTAGCATGAAAATGCATGTCACGCACATTGTATGTCGAGATTGAGATTTGAGATGGCATTGTGCGATTGTGCGAGTGTGACATTGCATTGTGTGATCACGGTAAACGCCCTGACAAGAGTGAAATTGGGCTAAGATAAAATTGAGATGTGTGATCACCTAAGGCCTTCGGGTCGTGGCCTTCGGGTCGATTCCGTCCGCTGCGTTTACGCGGGACGATGCCCGGTGAGACCGGAAGACGACCATCCTCATGCACTTTGTAGCAGGCTCTGGTTCGTAGGTGAGCGGTGTTGCGCCTCAGGCACTTTGTAGCAGGCTAGAAGACACCGGGCCGGGGGCGTGTTATATACGCTGGCCATGAAGTGTTGTGGCCTTCGGGTCGGGCCCTATTGTGGGTCGTGAGATTAAGAATGAACTGAACGTTGCATTATGTGAATTGTGAATCATGCAGTATTGTGATGAGATTGTGAGAATCATTAGCATGTGACTGCATGAGGCATTCGTGTGAGATGCGGTGATTGAATGGTTTGAACCATTTAAAGAAGATGAGCACGCGTGTGTGGAGTACGCCTGCCCGTATGTACACATACGTGGGTGTATATATATATGTTGAATTGCACTAACTTGCAGGGGTTGAATCACGTTGAATCACTAGAACATATTGTGTCTTATGTTTGTTGGCTTGGACGCTTGTTTTTGGTTCGTTAAGAAACACACTTTAGCCTAACCTAGGTTTAGGTATTTGATTCACTGAGCTAGTCTCACGGTTGTTGTAAAAACCGAACATTTCAAAGCCTACCCCCTAGGATGTTGGAGCCGCCTCCACTTTTTGAGATTCCTAGGCAGATTTTGCAGACCGAGGAGCATTTCCCAGCTGGAGATGGCGAGATGCATGTGAGGTTTAGGTCAGTTCTTTACGTGAACACGGGTGAGGATGAGCATCAGAAGCAAGAATATATAGCATGGTGTCGCAGGGCAGCGGACGGGACCCTCAGTCGACCTATCCGTACCTTTGACATTCCAGTGGACGCTGATGGCGAGTTAGAGCCAGTGATTGCCGATGGCGAGGTGGTCGATGCCCCTCCACCTGGCGCTCAGCCAGCCGGTGAGGCCCAGCCAGGCCCAGGAGTTTGGTATGGTGACCCAGTGCCGGAGCCTATGGATGAGGATGAGGACGACCCCGAGCCAGAGGCGATGGAGCAGGATGATGGGGATGGTGAGGTCGATGAGGTAGGCGAGGATGTAGACATAGATGCAGTCGAGGATGCAGCCGCAGAGGACGACTTTGACTCCGAGGCTGAGGCTGACGCTCTCTTAGCATACCATTGGGGAGTTCAGGAGGATCAGGCTGATCAGGATGACCCCAACATGGACGTGGATGAGCCAGAGCCGGATAGCAGCGCTTCAGAGGAGTTAGATGAGTCTTCGGATGAGCCCGACGATTCCAGCGACCCAGACTTCGAGCCTTAGATTAGTTGGACGAATGATAGGGATCCCTACCTTTTTGTTATAGTGATCCTTAGTGCAGCCCTACTCACCCGGCCACCGACACTTTTTGGATTAGTGGCCTTTTGACTTTGATGTTAGCTTGACCTTGACCTAGACCTCTAGTAGATCGGACTGTATATGTATCTTTGTTCCTTGTGTAAACAGTTGTTGATATATATGAGAATGAGGTTTTACCTGATAATGATTTGAGTGTTTGGCTTCCTTGTTCATCTTTATTTGTCAGGGTTGTATTTTGCTTCCGCATGTGTTTTTATACTCTGATTGTTGTTGGGTCGGCGATGTCTCCTGGGGACGTCGCATTCTGATCGACCGGAGTGGTAAGGGGATGCTCGCGTTCCGATAGGTAAGTTGGGTTCGGGGCGTGACATCCCAGCTATTGAATTGGTATCAGAGCAAGGTCAGCTCTATCCATTCGGTCGAAGCCTGGAGTGATAAGGAGCGATGACCAAGGGTAGCCAACTAGGTGACCTCGTGTGCTAGGTGTGTCTCTTAATTGCGTTTGTTTGATTGATTGAATGTGTAAGTGATTCAACCCCGAAGGTGCAGGCGCGTCAGGACCTGAGGTGAGTACACATGTTCCCTTGGGTGATGTATTGTGCTCAGTGCTAGATCGCATGTGATTGTTTGGCTATTGTTTGATACCTGCCTAGGACTTAGACTGGGTTAGTATGGTTTAAGTCTTTGACTCCTTAGTGGGGTTATAGCAGGTAGTTGAGTAGCCAGCTTAGTGAGAGAGATGAGTCGCCGAAGAGGAAAGGAACCCCAAGAGCAACCGAGAGCCGAGCCCAGAGAGGCCAGAGACCCCAGAATGGAGGAAGTTATGGAGACCCTCCGTGAGATAGGGCATATTATGGGTCTGCAGGCTCAGGAGAGGGCAGCTGCACATGCACAGGCAGCTGAAGCAGCAGCGTTAGCCGGTAATGGGGGTAATCAGGCAGAACAGGCACAACCAGTTGTACCGAGACAGATGCCCCAGCTAGTTGAGCAATTTCTGAAGCTTAAGCCACCCAAGTTCAGTGGTATGGGCGATGCAGAGTTAGCACCCAAATGGGTTGAGGAGTTGGAAAAGGCGTTTAATGTATTGAAGTGCACCGATACCGAGAGAGTAGACTTAGCAGTGTATCAGTTACAGGACGGTGCCAACGATTGGTGGAATGCAGTAAAGGACGGGGTATTCCCTACAGGTACTGAGTTGGTTTGGGCTGTGTTTGTTGAACATTTTTATGAGAAGTATTTCTCTGAGGTAGCGCAGGAAAGGAAGTTGTCAGAATTTATGAGACTGCGCCAGGGACAGATGACAGTAGACCAATATGAAAGGGAGTTTGCGAGATTGGCTAAGTTTGCGCCTACATTGGTGGTGAATCCGAGAGACAAGGCTAGGAGGTTTCGAGATGGATTGAAACCAGACCTCAGGAGCCAGATTCTATCTCATAACCTTAAAGACTACAGGGAGATGTACGAGAGGGCTCAGATCATAGAAAGAGATCAGCAAGAGAGGTCCGCCGCCTCAGGATCACGGTTTATGCCTAATAGAGACAATCGCAGGTTGGGAAAAAGGCCAATGACTGGGAATAGACGGTTCGTTCCATCTGCGAGGAGAAACATTGGGAAGCCTAACCCGCCTTCGAGTAGGTTCGGAGCATGTTTCAGGTGTGGGAGTTTTGACCACCAGATTAGGTCGTGTCCTCAGATGCGTCCAGCGGGATCGCAAGCACCAGCCTACCCGTCTAGGACGGGGAATCAGAGTGGACCTTCCCCAGCGACTAACCCAGGACGACCACCAGCCCAAGGAAGGGTGTATGCTATGGCGCGCAAGGAAGCGGAGAAAGCGCCAGGGGTGGTCACAGGTATGATTTCTTTGGGAGACCATGCAGCCTATGCTTTGTTTGATCCGGGGGCAACCCATTCTTTTGTGTCAAAACAGTTTATTAGATTGGTTGGGTTTGAGCCTATTTTGCTTGAAACTGTGTTATGCGTATCTACTCCGTTGGATGATAGGATGATAGTTTCCTTTGGATGGCCTGCATGTAAGATAGTGATTGGTGGTGTGGAAAGCCGTATCGACTTGGCAGTGTTAGCCATGTTCGATTTTGATGTTATTGTTGGAATGGACTGGTTAGTGCAGCAGAAGGCTGTAGTGGATTGTGATAGTAAAACGATCCAGTTCAATCCAATTGGACAACCTAGGTTTGAATTTCAAGGAAGTCGAGGAGGAACCTCGATTCCTTGGATCTCTTCACTGGAAGTGAATGAGTTGTTGAACGAAGGATGTGAAGGATATCTGGTCAATGTGGTGGATCCCACTGTACCAGAGCTTCAGTTAGAAGATATCCCGGTAGTATGCAACTTTCCAGAAGTATTTCCACAGGAATTGCCAGGCTTACCACCTGAGCGGGAAGTTGAGTTTGTAATTGAACTAGCCCCGGGTACAGAGCCGATCTCAAAAGCCCCATATCGGATGTCATTGTCTGAGTTAAAGGAGTTGAAAGTTCAGATGCAGGAGTTATTGGACAAGGGTTTCATCCGTCCGAGCGCGTCTCCATGGGGAGCGCCTGTGCTGTTTGTGAAAAAGAAAGACGGAACCCTGAGATTGTGTATCGACTACAGGCAGCTGAACCAGGTGACAGTAAAGAACAAGTACCCACTGCCTAGGATCGACGATTTGTTTGATCAGTTGCAGGGAGCATCGGTATTCTCCAAGATTGACTTACGGACAGGATATCACCAGTTAAGAATCAAGAAGGAGGATATACCTAAGACAGCCTTCAGGACGAGGTATGGGCACTATGAGTTTACAGTTATGCCCTTTGGACTGACAAATGCTCCTGCAGCTTTTATGGATCTAATGAATAGAGTGTTTAAGGAATTTTTGGATCAGTCAGTGATTGTCTTCATCGATGACATATTGGTATATTCTAAGAGTCCTGAAGAACATGAGGTGCACTTGACTGAGGTGCTACGGACGTTAAGAGAGCATGCGCTCTACGCCAAGTTCAGCAAGTGTGAATTTTGGCTCAGTCGAGTAGCTTTCCTTGGACACATAGTGTCGGGAGAAGGGATATCAGTAGACCCGACCAAGATAGAGGCCGTGACTAAGTGGCCGAGACCGACCTCAGTGACCGAGATCAGAAGTTTCCTTGGACTGGCCGGCTATTACAGACGATTTGTGGAAGGATTCTCATCCATAGCCATGCCCATGACCAGATTGTTAAAGAAAGAGTCCAAGTTCGAATGGGATGACAAGTGTGAGAAAAGTTTTCAAGAGTTGAAACACAGACTTACGACAGCTCCAGTGTTGACTATTCCATCTGGATCAGGAGGATTCGAGGTGTACAGTGATGCTTCATTGAGAGGGCTAGGTTGCGTGTTGATGCAGCATGGGAAAGTAGTGGCGTATGCGTCGAGGCAGTTGAGACCTCATGAGATGAATTACCCGACGCACGATTTAGAGTTGGCTGCGATAGTATTTGCCCTTAAGATCTGGAGGCATTATCTTTGTGGAGAAAAGTTTCAGATCTACACGGACCATCAGAGCCTCAAGTACTTGTTTTCGCAGAAAGAGCTGAACATGAGGCAGAGAATGTGGATGGAACTACTGAAAGACTATGATTGCGACATCCTGTATCATCCGGGTAAGGCCAATAGAGTAGCAGATGCTTTAAGTCGCAAGTCTAGTATGGCACATATGATGGTGAGAGAATGGACATTGTTGGAACGGCTCAGAGATTCAGAGTTTAAATTCGAAGTGAGCCAGATGTCCAGTTTGATGGCAGCCTTGAGGATTGAACCAGAGATCCAGGCAAGGATTAAGGAACTCCAGTCTACGGACCAAGAAATCCAGAAGATCATTGGATTGGATGTTTCTAAAAGGAGGCCGGACTTCCAGATGAGCGAGGATAGAACTTTAAAGTTCAGAGGAAGATTGTGTGTACCAGACGATAAAGGTCTGAAGGAGGAAATCTTGAGTGAAGCTCATCGGAGTCAGTACAGTATCCACCCAGGTAGTACGAAGATGTACCAGAACTTAAGGCAACATTATTGGTGGAATGGAATGAAGGCTGATGTGGCGAGACACGTGGCTAAGTGTTTGACGTGCCAACAAGTGAAGGCACAACACTGCAAGCCTGGTGGATTGTTAAGGCCATTAGAGATCCCAGAGTGGAAATGGGAGCATATCACCATGGATTTCGTGACGGGATTGCCACGAAGCCAGAGAGGGCATGACTCTATATGGGTGATAGTGGATCGTCTGACCAAGTCAGCGCATTTCCTGGCAGTGCGAAAGGACCTTGAACTAGAAAGGTATGCCGAGTTGTATGTACAGCAGATAATGCGATTGCATGGAGTACCGGTGACCATTACGTCAGATCGCGACCCGAGATTTACGGCCAATTTTTGAAAAAGTCTGCAAGTGGCCTTAGGAACAAAGTTGCAGTTCAGCACGGCTTATCATCCACAGACAGATGGCCAATCAGAGAGAATAATTCAGACTCTGGAGGATATGCTGAGAGCTTGTGTCGTAGATTTTCAGGGTAAATGGGAAGAACAGCTGCATTTAGTGGAGTTTGCCTACAATAACAGCTACCAACAGAGTATTCAGATGGCGCCGTTTGAGGCATTGTATGGTAGAGCGTGCAGAACACCAGTATGTTGGGATGAGGTTGGTGAGCACAGTATTACCGGGCCAGAGTTAGTACAGCAGACAGTTGAAGCCGTTGAGATTATCAGAGACAGACTGAGAACAGCGCAGAGCCGTCAGAAAAGTTATGCCGACCGGAGACGACGACCCTTAGAGTTTCAAGTGGGAGACCATGTATTCTTGAAGGTATCGCCGATGAAAGGATTGTCCCGGTTTGGTAAGAAAGGAAAACTCAGTCCCAGGTACGTTGGGCCATTTGAGATATTGGAGAAGATTGGTGATATGGCCTATCGTCTTGCCTTGCCGCCTAACTTGTCACAGGTACATAATGTATTCCACGTGTCGATGTTGAGAAAGTATGAACCAGATCCGACCCACGTTCTAAGGTACGAGGAGATAGACGTGGACGACAAGGTGTCGTACGTGGAGAGACCAGTCAGGATTGAGGACCGAAGAGATCGAGTGCTCAGGAACAAGACTATCCCGATGGTGAAGGTTGTATGAGAGCACCACGGCACAGAGGGCGCTACGTGGGAAAGTGAAGAGGCCATGCGGCGTCAGCACCCCCAGTTGTTTGATTAGATGGGATGGAAGTGTAAATTTCGAGGACGAAATTTTTGTAAGGGGGGAAGGTTGTAACAGCCCGAATTTCGATGTACTTTCTGGGATTAATAAAATGAATGTTATTTCTCATTTCATTTGAGTACGACTCGCCCAGAGCTGATCACTCTTGGGATACCAACCATGAGGAATGGCTAACTAGGACACTAGTACGTGGACCAGGGACTTAGTCGCGACTCGGGAGTCGATTTGAGAAAGAATGAGGGAATATTGTGAACCAGTGAGGGGCCGATCTTAGGAAAAGTGATGGAAATGGTATGGCCAAGGCCAACGATGCACAATTGGGATCGCAGGTGATTCTGCTTAACCAAACGTGCTCGTGGTCAACCAATCCTGAACTCGAGCCAAATGATCGTGACCCCGGGATTAGTAATAAACCCTCTTTCTCTCGATGATCGGAACCGTCGAGACTCGGACAACCCTAAGTCGATACGCGTATACCTAAACAGCCGCCTGTTGGTGAGAGTTTCAGAAAAATTGAAATTGAGAGAGAGTTGTTCACGGAATTGAGCCCAGATTTCGGTATCAGATTTCGGGGACTCGACGGACTAATTTTAAGATTCTGACGCCAGAATAAGTTGTCCACGCACATATGGGACGCATTGGTGCGAAAAATGGAATTTCGGTTCGGAATGGAGAACGGACGTAATTGCCGTTGGGCTAATTAGGCTTAATTCCGAATTTTTGGAGATTAATTTGGTTTAACCAAAGTTGGTTAAGGTAACTAGGTTGGTTAGGGTTTGGTTAGGGGCTAAAGACAAGAATGCCCCTCAATAATTCATTGGAATGAATGTGAGCCATTGGATGAGGGGTAGAATGGTCAAGTGGCCTAGGATGGTGACACTTGGAATCCACTATTGGTTGATTTGACTAGCTTTGACCAAAATAGGATAAGCTTCTCTCTCTCCTCCATTTTTCCCACGCCATTCTCTCTCTCTTCCCCCTCACGTTCGGCCACTCCCCCCCTCCTTCGTCTCTCTCTCCTCCGTCTCCTCTCTTCTTGGCCGATCAAGCCCCTCACCGTCGCCGCCTCCCTCAGCCACTCGCCGGAGCCGTGGGTCACGGCAAGGGACGCCGTGGAGAGCCGGACCATCCCCCAAGCCGCCGTCCTCAGCCACGCCTCCTCCTCCCCCTTGGACGCCCCAATCAGCCACCCCGAGCCGCCGTTGGCCGTGAGAGCCGTGAGCCGCCGTTGTTCAGCCGAGAGATCGGATGTACTTGTTTCTCCCGCGATTAGTCCATCGAGACGTGAGTTTAATACTTAAACTTAGTTTAGCCTTAATTGTGTTTAGTTGGGGTTAATATGGTTGATTTGTGAAGTTTAAGCTAGTTTAGTGTTTTGTTGTGATTGTGTGGTTCATGGCTGAATTGAGGATGTTGTTGAGGGTTGAATTGATTGGAAATATGGCTATTTAGAGAGTGTTTGATGGCTGTCCATGGTGAGCCAAATTCGGTGGTCTTGAGTGTTTGTGCTAGAAATGATGATTCTAGGCCTAAATGGACTTGTTTTGCTAAGTTAAACTAAGTATATGCCTATTATGTTTGAGTGGGGTCTTGGTTGATTGATTGGAGGCTAAATGGAGTGTTTTGGGTGTGTTTTGGCTATGTTTAAAGTTGGGATTTAGTCATGGCCGAATTTCATGTGTTAGGGTACAAATGCTAGAATATGTCCATTGTTCGTAAATGTTGGTAATTGATATGGCATTTGTATTCATTAGCATGAAAATGCATGTCACGCACATTGTATGTCGAGATTGAGATTTGAGATGGCATTGTGCGATTGTGCGAGTGTGACATTGCATTGTGTGATCACGGTAAACGCCCTGACAAGAGTGAAATTGGGCTAAGATAAAATTGAGATGTGTGATTACCTAAGGCCTTCGGGTCGTGGCCTTCGGGTCGATTCCGTCCGCTACGTTTACGCGGGACGATGCCCGGTGAGACCGGAAGACGACCATCCTCATGCACTTTGTAGCAGGCTCTGGTTCGTAGGTGAGCGGTGTTGCGCCTCAGGCACTTTGTAGCAGGCTAGAAGACACCGGGCCGGGGGCGTGTTATATACGCTGGCCATGAAGTGTTGTGGCCTTCGGGTCGGGCCCTATTGTGGGTCGTGAGATTAAGAATGAACTGAACGTTGCATTATGTGAATTGTGAATCATGCAGTATTGTGATGAGATTGTGAGAATCATTAGCATGTGACTGTATGAGGCATTCGTGTGAGATGCGGTGATTGAATGGTTTGAACCATTTAAAGAAGATGAGCACGCGTGTGTGGAGTACGCCTGCCCGTATGTACACATACGTGGGTGTATATATATATGTTGAATTGCACTAACTTGCAGGGGTTGAATCACGTTGAATCACTAGAACATATTGTGTCTTATGTTTGTTGGCTTGGACGCTTGTTTTTGGTTCGTTAAGAAACACACTTTAGCCTAGCCTAGGTTTAGGTATTTGATTCACTGAGCTAGTCTCACGGTTGTTGTAAAAACCGAACATTTCAGAGCCTACCCCCTAGGATGTTGGAGCCGCCTCCACTTTTTGAGATTCCTAGGTAGATTTTGCAGACCGAGGAGCATTTCCCAGCTGGAGATGGCGAGATGCATGTGAGGTTTAGGTCAGTTCTTTACGTGAACACGGGTGAGGATGAGCATCAGAAGCAAGAATATATAGCATGGTGTCGCAGGGCAGCGGACGGGACCCTCAGTCGACCTATCCGTACCTTTGACATTCCAGTGGACGCTGATGGCGAGTTAGAGCCAGTGATTGCCGATGGCGAGGTGGTCGATGCCCCTCCACCTGGCGCTCAGCCAGCCGGTGAGGCCCAGCCAGGCCCAGGAGTTTGGTATGGTGACCCAGTGCCGGAGCCTATGGATGAGGATGAGGACGACCCCAAGCCAGAGGCGATGGAGCAGGATGATGGGGATGGTGAGGTCGATGAGGTAGGCGAGGATGTAGACATAGATGCAGTCGAGGATGCAGCCGCAGAGGACGACTTTGACTCCGAGGCTGAGGCTGACGCTCTCTTAGCAGACCATTGGGGAGTTCAGGAGGATCAGGCTGATCAGGATGACCCCGACATGGACGTGGATGAGCCAGAGCCGGATAGCAGCGCTTCAGAGGAGTTAGATGAGTCTTCGGATGAGCCCGACGATTCCAGCGACCCAGACTTCGAGCCTTAGATTAGTTGGACGAATGATAGGGATCCCTACCTTTTTGTTATAGTGATCCTTAGTGCAGCCCTACTCACCCGGCCACCGACACTTTTTGGATTAGTGGCCTTTTGACTTTGATGTTAGCTTGACCTTGACCTAGACCTCTAGTAAATCGGACTGTATATGTATCTTTGTTCATTGTGTAAACAGTTGTTGATATATATGAGAATGAGGTTTTACCTGATAATGATTTGAGTGTTTGGCTTCCTTGTTCATCTTTATTTGTCAGGGTTGTATTTTGCTTCCGCATGTGTTTTTATACTCTGATTGTTGTTGGGTCGGCGATGTCTCCTGGGGACGTCGCATTCTGATCGACCGGAGTGGTAAGGGGATGCTCGCGTTCCGATAGGTAAGTTGGGTTCGGGGCGTGACATCAGTAAAGTACCCAAAATACTAGGTAGGGTTTAGGGAGTCACTTACCTAAGTTTGGTCTGGGAAAAATCGGCTCGGGCCTAAAATGGCCCGGGTGAACAGTGCGGACTAGGCGCAGGCGTGGGCCACACGGGTGCATTGGCCAGCCAATGCGGGCGCAATGGCCGATCGGCGTGCCTAGTGCGCGGGCGCGGCGAACGTGCGGCGTGCCCAGGGCGCATGGGCGAGCAGATGGGCAACGCGCTCGGGCGACGGGCCGGCTGAACGGGCAATGCGCCTAGGAGACGGGCGCGGGCGCAGGCACGGCTAGGCTGGCCAGCTGGGTTGGCCGGTTGGGCTGGCTGGCCGGGGCTGCGATTGGCTGCGGCGACGGGCACGCTGCCCGAGCCGGCGGGCAGCAAGCTGGCGAACTGCGGCGGCCGGACGTGGCGAGCTCAAGCAGTGGCTAGGCTCGCTCGCGGAGGCGACGGTGACGGTCGGTGCGGCAGGGACGACGGCGGCGATAGCCAGGCGCGGCTGGACAGCGTCGGGCGCGGCGGCGAGCTCGCTGCTGTGCGCGTAAGGGAGGAGAAGAGGGCGGTCGGGGGCGGCTGGCGGACGGCGGTCGAGCTTGCTGGCGACGGCGGCGGCGCTCGGCGGTCAGGCGGCGACTGGTCGGGCGGGCAGGACAAAAATGAAGCAGAGCCAGTCGGGGTCGGGGAAGGAAGAAGAAGAAAAAGAAGAAGAAGAAGAAGGGAAAAGGAGGAGAGAGGAGAGAGAGTGTATCAGGGGGGTGTCTGCATGGGCGTGGCTGAGTGGACGTTGCATGGGGGGAAGACGTGCGCGGCCAGAGGAGAAAAAGAAAGGGGAGAGAGAGAGAGAGAGAGAGAGAGAGAGAGAGAGACGTGCGCGAGGGGACGTGCACGGGGGGTGGGTGGCGCGGCAGAGGGGGAAAGAGGAGAGAGAGAGAGAGAAAAAAAAGAAAAAGACAAATTTTTATTTTCGAGCGTGAACCAACAGACACGGTTCAAACTAAAAATCGATCTAACGGTCACGATTCAAATTCGGAAAATGATCTAACAGTTCATGAAAAACCCCAAACAATAATATAGGGCAAATGGCCAAAATAAAATAACCCAAAACACACTACGAAGGAGGTCTACTAGTCCAAATCTGCACACGGTCAAAAATCCATTTTCCCACTATTCCTGATAATCTCGACGTTGGCCACGATAATATCGACACCGTCCAATTTATTTCGTCCCAAAACTCCCGAAAATCGACTGCCAAGTTCGGGGTCTAAATAACGGCCAAATTCGATCGAGTGCGATTCTAGCAAAATCTCTATTTAAAAAAAAACCAAGAATCCAAGAGTGATCAGTTCCCGGGCGAAATTCTATTATAAGCGCACTGACAAATTACACGTTTTATAAATCCCAAAAATGGGCCAAAATTCGGAATATTACATAGAAAGACAATGCATCTACTCGTATGGATTTTGTATATGCATATATTTTATACTAATCTTGAATTCACACTGCTGAATATTAGTAAGATGATCTTCTACCTTAGATATAGAGATTTCATTTACTTGAGCGTGGCTCACCCCTTTATTTTACCAAATCTATAATGTAGTCAATTCATGTTGGATTCCCAGGACTGCTATGATGTACCATGCGCTCTTTTGGATGTTTGCATCGATATAAAGATACTATTATTATTGTAAAGATGCATATATATTAACTAATTGTTGATCTTGCGTGGGATTGTTTGTATTTATACTATTTATGTTTCTACATGTTCTTAAATATAAAATATATATACACATAATAACACGTGTTATGCGTAATATTCCGGGGCATCTTAGTTTTCCTATAACAATTTTAAATAAACTTTCTTTCTCTTAAATCTTGTATTTTACGTTTGCCAGTAGTACTATACACATTAAGTATAAAATATAACATAACAAAGTAAATAATTTCAACTTAGTATCATCCACATGAATAACATTGGCAAAAAAATTGTTACCATTCTCCTTTGTTTAAGTAGTTTATGAAAGGCAGACAAAGTATTTGTTTTTTCAAGAATATTTTCCTTTAAAATGAAACTAAGCTCTTATTTTGACAAAAGAGCTTTTATTAAGTGCACCACGTTGGTGGTTCTTTTTTAAGAGAAATAGGAATAATTTTTTTTATGAAAAAGGGCTAAAGCCGAAACAAAAATTAACGTCTAAAATCTATTATCCCTATTTTATCACCTCATTATACATTAACTAACTCTCTAACTTGGGCACGCATGATAAACATTATGTTTCTCTGTTTTTATATTTTTCTGTTCTCAGAAATAGGTTTGGAACAGAAATCCGTTTGATAACGCAATTTCATTTTTCTATTTCTGGAACAATTTTTTGTCCAGAAATACATTTGGAACATAAATGAGAAGTAGAAAACCTTTTAATTTCTAAAACAAAAAGAGAAATAAAAACTTTTCTCATCACTTGCCCTAGCCTCCTGCTGCCCACAGCTTGCCGCCAGCCACCCTCCTCTCGAGGCCAGCTAGTTAGCAATATGATTTCCTTCTCGAAAATTATGTTGCGCTTTGAACTTAGGGTCCGTTTGTTTCGCCAAAAATGTACCATTTCTGAAAAACATTTTCCAAGAAGTCATTTTCCAACGTTTGGCTAAAATATAAAAAAGACCTGGAAATTATTTTTAGTCATTTGATAAGGAAAATCTTATGGGGAAAATTATCAAAAAATTCATATTTTTTAAAATTATTTTTATATTTTCATTACTTTTAATTATTTTTATTTTTATACATATTTTCGTTTATTTTTATTCTTTTTGCTGGCTAATGGCCACAAGCGAGCTCAAGCCTCACTCAAGGTTGGCAAGCTCGAGGCTTGCCACTAGTGGTTGTGAGCTCACCGAATCAAGCAAGGCCCGAGCTTGCCCATCGTTGTCGTGTCTGGCAACCGGCCGAGAAGATGCAAAAAGAAAAAAAAAGAAAAGAAAATTTTAAAATAATAAAAATTCGAATTTGTTTTAATTTTTTTTAAGAATAAAAGTTTCATTAACCAAAGACCTGAGCCTAAGTGCCAAGGACCCACGCATGGCCTTTGTGGACCCGGGCCCTAGAGTCGAGACCAAAGGTCGAGCGTTGGGGACTCGAGCACGGCATTTATGGACCCGAGTCTTGGGCACAACATTTATGGACCTTCGTTCAAGAGCCGATGCATCAAGTACGGGCACCAAGGGTTCAGGCTCGACCTCGATTGACCCGAGACACCGAGGTCCTAGGCTTGGCCGCCGGAGACCTGGTGCTGAATGCAGGGACCTGAGCACCAATGTAGGGTTTCTGTGCTCAAACATAGAGTTTCAGGTCTAAGCACCAATACCCAGTCATATTTTGGAAAATGTTTTATAGTTCTTTTATAAAGGAAATCATTTTTCTGAATTTAAGCTTTGGTAGGAAAACTTTTTCTATTGACTCATTTTCCTAAGTAAACCAAACACTGGAGAAAAATGTTTTCTACGAAACAAACGAACCCTTAAAGTGAGATTTGAATAGTCTTTGTATATCTTTAAGCAAAGCAATGCCAACATTGTCAACCATAAGCTCTAAACAAAAAAAAATCAATGACAATTTTAAAGTCAATCTCACTTTGAGTTCAAAGTGCAACATAATTTTCGAGAAAGAAATCATCTGAATGATGATCTTGTAAAAATCAAGTTGTTTTGCAAAATTGAGTCCCAACCACAATGCCTAAAGTTCTGCTTGTATCGGCGAACATATTCAAACAAAGCTAGCAAAACCACCAAGCCAGTTACTCCATTTGTTTATGAATAAACCCCTGCAATTACAAGTCTTGGGTTGCTCTAGGGCCCATCGGTATTCAGTTTAATTCACTCTAGAAGCGAAGGATCCCAACTGACCAACATTGGAGAAGTATGTAATCCACTTAACATCAAGTTATTCCAAACGAAACCTTGATGACTTCACTTGTGATCAAATTACTTGTATTGGATTCGAAGGGAAAACAAAATTATCCCGAAAAAGGATTTGTTTCTCCGCTACCAATAAAGCCACACACTCACTCTTAAGTTATGCTCCAATTATGATGAAAATTCGATCATTCTTTACCGGCAAGATTCGTATTCAACCATTGAGACAAATTCATCAAGAAAAATTCCTTCAAATATTATTGTTGTAAGAAGTGAGTGTCGAGAGAATCGACTAGCCTGTTCGATGCACTCCAAACAAAATTTCCAGGATCGTACGTTGAATCACCAGCAAACAATGAACGAATCTACTACACGTTGGTCCGAATACAATCACAAAGAAAGTATTCTTGTTCCACAGCGTTAATGCCAATTGTTTTCTCAAAGTAGATACGGAATCCTAATGTGTTGAGAGAGAGAGTTCTTAATTTTTCTCTTATGTCAATCATTTTTTTTTCCAAAGAATTTATTTTAACTGCCATTAAGAAACTCTCCTTGCACCTCTTCAAAAGGTGTCTCTCAGACGCACCTCTTATTAGAGTAAATGGTATCTCTTGGACACACACATCATTGGCAGACCGACGAAATATAACATCTCGCACTCGCACATGATAGGCTTGATGATGCTCTATCAAGAACTTAAGGCATTCAACATTTATCTACCTTAGAAACAATTCATACTGGCAAGAAAGCCGTGTGACCAATGAGTACACCTGCACTTGGGAGCTCTAATTATGCATTTGTTAAGGACAACATAATGGCTACAACCCAAAAAATAAATAAATAATTGATATCTCACAGTGCCCCAGACATATTTTGTTACATCAGTCCAAGTATACCTATCCCTTAAAGACTATACTTGACTTTTCTCAAAAACACCATGTATTTACAATTATTTCCGAAATCCATTGAAGGCGAAATAATTGGTCGACCAGTAAACACATGTGATAGATGTAAAACAACAATAGTCTTTCTTCGCACTCATGTCTCTCTCCATTTCGGAACAACTGCTTTCCTAGACACGTCCCATAAAGTCATATCTATTCATGACCGCCGGTAACATGCTAAAGTAGCAACATTGATCTTCTATTTTGAGAACATAGTCAGAAGTAGGGCACAAAGTAAGGTAAATTATAAATTACCTTAAGGACTCACACGATGAATAAATAGGGATAATTGTACTCATATCCCTTATTGGTCAAATAAAGCACATGTAGTATGAATTACATGCTATAGTGGATTTCTCTTTTTATAAGAGCATATGTCATTTATTAATCATATCCACTATTTGAATCTTAGTCTAAACATAGTCACATGCTTCTCACGTACTCATGTTTAGCCCGAGTGCTATATTAGCTCGCTTTCCACAGCTCCCAATTTAGTACTCGTATCCGGCTACCTTCAGGCATACATGATTGTGGGACTATCATGTTCGGTCTTATCACATACGAATAACAAACCTCATCTTGATTCCAATCAAGGCGACATTAAATCGTTTTATGTACTAAACTGCGCTTCCAGTATTTATAGTACATATCGTCTCATCTCAACCCGCTTACTATATCGTTTAAAGTGATTACTCGTGTGAGTGAGCCAATCATTGCCTGATGACATACCTTTCAATAATATATGTGTGTTTGTGCTAGTCTCATAACATTGTACTAATTGATAAAACATCAATTCATTCACAAACAAGTACAATACATATACACACATAATCCAGTGATCCTCAATAATATTACATATTATAATCACATTCTACGTAATCCTAGAGACATCCTATGGGTCAAGAACACGTCTCTTGGAACAGCCTTCGTAAATGGATCAGCAACCATCCTATTGGTTGAAATATATTGCAGGACTATTTCCTTCTGCACTATTATATCTCTGATGAAGTTATTCTTTATGTCAATGTGCTTCGTCCTACCATGGTACTTGGGATCTTTCACATAGACAATAGTTGCTTGACTATCGCAATATACTGTCACTGGTCTTGGGACATCAATGACAATAGCTAAATTTTTTAAGAAACATTTTAGCCATACCGCTTCTTGTACTACAGCTGAACATGCAACAAATTCTGCCTCCATCATAGATAAAGCTATGCATGTCTGTTTCTTGCTATTCCAAGAAATTGCCCCATCATTAAGCAAGAACGCATATCCAGACGTCGATTTACACTTATCTAGGTCTCCTCCCCAATCAGCATCAGAGTATCCTAATAAGCGTAGATCACTCCCTTGATAGCAAAATCGATAGTCCATAGTGCCTTTCAAATATCTCAGGATCCTCTTAATTGCTTTCCAGTGTGCTGGACTAGGATTTGATTGATATCGGCTTACTAACCCCACAGCATGACATATGTCGGGTCGAGTACATATCATAGCATACATCAAACTTCCGACAGCACTAGCGTAAGGAACAGTTACCATTTCTTTCTTTTCTTCTAGAGTCTTAGGACACATTTTAGTATTCAGGCCTTCGCCTTGCATGGTAGGGGTATCAATGGGATTACAATGCTGCATATTGAAGCGTTCAAGAATCTTTATTATATAAGACTCTTGTGACATAGCAAGGAGTTTCTTTAATCGATCTCTTTCAATCTTAACTCTCAATATATATGCAGCTTCTCCTATGTTCTTCATTTCAAAATTAGAAGACAACCATTCTTTTATGATTATAACCAAACCTTGTCATTTCCAGCCAACAGAAAATCGTCCACATAAAGAGATAAAATCATAAATTTATCTTTAGACTGTTTGATATACACACAATGATCCTCTTTGATCATCGTAAACCCAAAAGAAGTTAAGGCTCGATGAAAACGAAAATACCATTGTCTAGACGATTGCTTAAGGCCATAAATTGAGCAATGAAGTTTGCAAACTTTACGCTCTTGACCTTCAGCAATGAAACCTATTGGTTGTTTCATATAGATTTCTTTATCTAGTTCTCCAGTGAGAAATGCTGTCTTTACATCCATTTGATGTAATTCTAGGTCCAAATGTGCAACAATGGCTAGGATAAGGCGTATGGAGGCAAATCTTACAACTGGTGAAAAAGTTTCCTCATAGTCTATACCCTCTTGTCGAGTATAGCCTTTCGCCATAAGATGAGCCTTATACTTTTCAATGGATCTATTCGCCCTTCGCTTAATCTTGAAAACCCATTTATTTTCAATAGCCTTGCGATCAGGTGGTAGATCAACCAAGTCTCAGACGTGATTTGTCCTCATAGACTCAATTTCAACTTCCAAAGCTTTTCTCCATTCTTCCTTGTTAGGAGATGAGAGAGCCTCTTGAATTGTTTTAGGCTCCGCATTATCTTGTGGAGCAATCATAAATGCTTCCTCTTCAATCTCAAATCGACTACGGGGAATATTTTTACGATTACTTTTACGCAACTGAACTTCTTGAGAATTCAGTTAGCTAGGCGATGCTATACTCCCACTAGGTCTTGTATGTTGAGGTAAATCTGTATTTCCCTCAATAACATTAGTGGGTGTGTTATTGGGATCTTTCATCTCATGTAATTAGAAGTCCTTATCAATCTCACCTCTACTAGGAAAATCGTTCTCCAAGAACGTGACATCTCGTGACTCCATTTCAGTCACACTTTCATCAGCTTGTTCACCTATGAACACGTACCCTTTGGAGTGTTCGGAGTATCTAATAAAGATACACTTCTTCCTTCTAGGGCCTAATTTGCCATATTTATGAGAAGAATCGTGAACATATACTACACATCCCCAAGGTCATAGATTACTTAAGTCTGGTTTTCTACCAGTCCACAATTCATAGGGAGTTGAAGCAACTGACTTAGAGGGCACACGATTAAGTATATAAGCAGTAGTCAATAACGCATCTCCCCAATATGAGAAGGGGAGATTTGCCTGTGCTATCGTAGACCTAACTATTTCTAAAAGGGTTCTATTCCTTCTTTCTGTAACCCCATTTTGTTGCGGAGTACTAGGAATAGTCAATTGTCTTACAATTCCTTTTTCATCACAAAGAGCCCTGAATTACTCAGATAGATACTCACGTCCGCGATCGGTTCTCAATGCCTTTATTGTTTTGTTCAACTGATTCTCTACCAAAACTATAAACCGCCTAAAGCAATCCAATCCTTCGGACTTATGAGAGATCAGAAAAACATAACCGAAACACATGAAGTCATCTATAAAAGTGATGAAATATGAAGCTCCATGCCTCGCCCTCACATTTAAAGGACCACAAATGTCAAAATGTATAAGTTGCAATGGAAGTTGAGCTCTGGTTCCTTTACCAAATGGTTTTCTAGTTATTTTTCCCGCTAGACAATGTTCACATACGGATAGTTCAACATTAGCGAGTGACCCCAAAAGGCTTTCTCTTGCTAATCGTTTCATTCTTTGTAATCCAATGTGACCCAGTCTAGCATGCCAAGTATTTGCATCAATCTCCACATTACTAGAAGATGCAATTAAAGAAAAACAACCATTAACATTAACTTTGTACACATCATAGTCAATGTCTAACACCATAAAATCATTAAATACATAACCGGAACCTTAATAAACTGTTCCAAACAAAATGTCAACACAATCACTATGAAAATTAAAAACATAACCTAAGCTAAGAAGAACAACTATAGAGATCAAGTTTCGCCGAATATTTGGAGCATAGAGGACATTATGTAGGAATAGGTTTCGACCACCACGAAAGGTTAATTTACATGTGCCGATACCCTTCACTTCAATTCTTGAGTTGTTTCCAACATATATCCATCTTCTTCCAGGCTATATTCGACAATACTCCACAAATGCTCCTCGATCTCTAGCTACGTGATCTGTTGCTCCTGAGTCTACAGTCCACATTGGATGAGATTCAGCAAGTATTGCAGTGCTAGAATTAAAAGCATTACTCAAAGTAATGGAGTAATGTGGTACCTTTTTCGGCTCAGTGCATTCATGAGCGAAGTGGTCCAGTTTGCCACAATTGTAGCACATCATTTTAGCCTTGTCCTTCTTCTTGCCGTGCTTCTTGCGTCGGAAGGTCTTGGCTTTCTTGGGTGCCTGATCAGTCTCTTTTCCTTTGTTGTTGAATTTATGGTTCCTCTTGCGCTTAAAGCCCGAAGTTTTGCCCGAACCTAATTCAACAACATAAGCATGGGTAGAGAATTTTGCAGCCTCTAGGCGCTCATCTTCTAATTCCAAATGACGTGCAATATCATCAAAAGTGATGATATTCTCATTGTGCGTCATATTGATTTTCATATGTTCCCAGCTGTCAGGAAGAGACCTTATAACAGCTTGAACTTGCTGTTCGTCAGTTAAGGTATGACCTGCCGACTTCAGCTCACGTATCATATTTGACATCTCCCAAAAATGCTGCCTCATCGATAGATTTGAGTGCTTCCGGTGTGTGTCAAATTTGATGGTGAGTCTCCTCAACTTAGCGGCATACGTACCCCCAAACTTATCTTTCAAGGCAACCCACATTACTTGAGCTTTGTCATAACTTTCAAACTCACACATGAGATCATCTTGCATACAGCTTAGCAACGTGATGCGAGCAATGCTATTTTTCTTTTTCCAAGCTTGTTAAGTTTCTTGATCTCTTTTATGTTGAGCAAAAGTTCCATGCTCAGGTTCATCCATGGTATGATTGAGGGTTTCCAAAACCTCTTGCTCCTCAAGGATATATTGAACTTTTCGGTGCCAAATATCGTAATTGTCACCGTTCAGCTTCTCACCCTTATTGAGGTCAGTCACAATGGTCTTGGATGCCGAAGCCATAATCACTATCTTCTACACATTGACATAATAAACGCAGAATCAATACTAGCACATTTTTCCATATTAACACACATTTTAATTTGCAGCAAAGACAAACTAAATTAATGATAATTCAACAAAAGACACCAAAACGAAAGTTCACGATGTTCCCAATCAGCTTTGGTGTACGATTGTTCTACTATCATTAACTTGTTTAATTTTTACAAATTTTAAGTTCTAGGTGAGAATTTCTTTTAATTCTACTAACCTACGAACTCCCACTAGACTAGATAATTCACAAAAAATATCTAAAACAATGATCACATCTTTTCTAGCAATCATATAGCATGGCATGATGTAAATCAACAAATAGAACATTGATGCAACAAATATAATCAATAGCGGAATTTACGACGTAAGGATCTCTAGCCATTGTTTTAATACGCTCAAAATTAGAAAAAATGCAAGCACGTCAAACCATATAGACATGCCATCAATGAATCATGCTCTACATAATATTTATGTGGTCATTTACATGTAAGCCAGCTTCTGTATTTCCAAAACCATAGGGAAATACAAGTAAAATGCAATAATACCCCAAAAATACACGTATTTTGGGTTTTGTATGCATTTTCATACATTTAAAAGCTTCAAACATATAAAATAACTATACAAAAATGTAGAGAATTCCAATACGAACACAACGGTACCAACCACAGCCCGATCGGACCGCCCACGCGCCCACACGCGCCGCCTAAGTGCGCGGCGCGTGTGACTCACGCGCCTGCCCAATTCGGGCTTCTAAAGCCGGTTCAACCGGTCCGACCGTTGACCGGTCATGGGTCGGGTCAACTTCCGAGTCGGGTTGCGGGTCGGGTCAGATTCCAAGTTAGGTCACCGGGTCCGATCACTGTACGGGTCGAGTCTCCAATTTGGGTCGGGTCGATTGCCGGTCGGGTCAGGTCGCCGATCGCCGGAGGTGATTGGCCAGCGAGATGACGTCATCAATGATGTCAGCGTGTCGTTACTGATAATTTTGCTGATGTCAGCACACGCTGTTTGGCCGACGTGCACGTGCCATTCACGCGCTGGCAGGGCCAACGCCGCGGCTTCTAGCCGCGCGTGTGGGTGCGTCTGGCGTCTTCCGGCGGCGTTCGACCCACCATTCTGCTCGTCTCGATGAGTTCTTCAATTTTGTATAATAAAAAATTATTTTATCGATATAAAATTTTTCGAAAATCATCCGAATAGAACGGTCGCCCATAAAAACCCATTCTTCGTTTCAATTCATGTTCGTCGATTCATCTTGCAATTCCCGAGCAATGAACATGCAGACAATATGAAGTTCATCATCATGATCTCCATATCAAACAGCAAGCAGAAAAAATCAACGGGAAAACAAGGCAGAGATCATAATCGAGGCTCTGATACCAATGTTGGAAGTGTGTGTCGGAAGAATCGACTAACCTGTTCGATGCACTCCAAACAAAATTTCCAGGATCGTATGTTGAATCACCAGCAAATGATGAACGAATCTACTACACGTTGGTCCAAATACAATCACAAGGAAAGTATTCTTGTTCCACAACGTTAATGCCAATTGTCTTTTCAAAGTAGATACGGAATCCTAATGTGTCGAGAGAGAGTTCTTAATTTTTCTCTTATGTCAATCGTTTTTTTTTTTAAGTTATCTTAACTGCCATTAAAAAACTCTCCTCGCACCTCTTCAAAAGGTGTCTCTCAGACACACCTCTTATTAGAGCAAATGGTGTCCCTTGGACACACACATCATGGGTGGACCGATGAAATATAACAATTGTGGACAAACTTAAGCCATATCCTACGAACAATTGGACGACACATTAGAAATAATGTTGTTTCCACAAGAGACTCACATCTCAAGCAATATGAATTCCCGCACAAATTGCAAGTTCAATTCATTTGTCAATATGCACTTATGAGCGACTAGCAAGAGGAAAGTTCTAATACATTAAGGTCCCTTCCACTTCCAAATAATAGACCACATGCTATCAAATTCTTGATTATCTACCCCCATCAATTACCTCACACGCTGACTTAAGAGAGAAAGATCCGCTTTTAGTACCCTCCCACAAAAGATTATCTTCCCCATTGGAGTGTGAAGGAGGTTTAACAGCTCAAATTGGAAAAATTATATCTTTTTGATTGAAAATTCCAACTCCCATTCAACACATAATCGCAAACTCTTCTATCCATCTTGGGATGAGATAGTTGAGTATTAACGATACTGTAGAGCGGGTCTGTGTCTGAAATTCATCCGTCATATTTGCCATTGCCAAACTCCACGGAACTCTTTCGTGTAAGAATGGCCATACATTCACCACCGCCTTCCATAAGATCAGTCCCCAAGTATAGCATGAATATTGGTCCTCTTTTCATAATGTGAACAATATTTGGCAATCAGAATTTGTGACTAGAGGCTATTGGCTTGAGTCTTGAGACCCCATGCTAGTTTCGTCACCCCATGCTAATCAGAACTAATCACAAGAGAAGTGAGGTACTTGTATGAAGTAATATGACTGAAATTAACAAAGAAGTTAGAGAGAATTGTTCATGTACTTGTATGTATAATTTCAAAGACCGAGTCAAGCAGTCATTGTACCAAGAGGATGATGATATATCTAATGATCAGGTGAAGGAACCTGGTACGAGTCCTTGGAGTCTCTTGCCAACTGCTTTTATTCAATAATACACCCCGCACAATAAGAGGGGAAGGGGAAGAGCTTCAAGTTTCTCTCTCAGTTGAACTGGAAGCTCGTTCCCAAAATTGATGTGAAATGCAACATCGAGACGTGTCTAATGAGGAAGGACAGTACAGGCAATCTTCGCCATATGGTCATAAATAAACACAACCTTTCAAATTTGGGGCAGCCGGTCGTAGGTTTTGGACTGCAGAATCCCTTGCCGGTATTCAAAGAAATGAAGGAAAATTATATAGCTTGTGCTAATCCTTTGTTGATTGGCCATGCTTATTTAAGATAAAAGGCTAGGAAGCACCGACACGCTATTTTTGCTTTTGACTCGGTGTCCGACACGTGTCGCGTGTCCGACACGCTCGCCACGCTCGGACACGCGGTCAACGCGTGTCGAATCTTCGACACGCGGTCAATGCGCCGGACATGCCGGCGACATGCGTGTCCCTTCGTCACACAGAGATGAGGAAGAAGGTGCATCCGAGAGAAATGAGGAAGAAGATGCAGATCTCTGGCGCTGAGGACAACGCCCTCCACGCCGTCATCTCCTTCGCCAGCCGCTTCTCCGGCGCCGAGGATGATGCACTTCACGCCGTCATCTCCTTTCCTCGACGCACTTCACGCCGTCATCTCCTTTGCCTCGCGCTTCGCCGGTGATGGAGGAGAAGGAAGAGGTGGGAGCCTGGGAGGAGCTTCACGCCATCATCTCCTTTGCCTCGCGCTTCGCCGGTGACGGAGGAGAAGGAAGAGGTGGGAACCTGGGAGGAGCCTGCGGGTCGTGCGGAAGAGGAAGCTGGAGAGAGGAGGAGGTGGAGGGAGGGGAAGGATAGGGAAGAAGATGTTATTAGGGTTTTGACAAGGTGAAACCGTGAAAGTGGGCTTGGGCTTCCAACAATAGTGTGCCTTTTTCTATTTTTGATCTTGTACTTTCGTTTTTTTCAAATTTGATTATTTACTTTTAGTTTCTTAATTAATATATATTTATACATAATTATTTTTTGAAAATTTATGTGTATAATTATTTTAGGGTAAATTCATTCCAGGTTTTTATTATTATTCATTTACTTAATTGAATCAAATTTAAAAATGATAATTTATCATGTACATATAAAAATTTACTTTTTATATACAACGTGTCGCAACGTGTCGGAATTCTGTATTTTTGATAAATAACGTGTCGGGTGTCGTGTCGTGCCGTGTCGCGTATTGCGTGTCGCGTGTCGGTGGTACTTAGCTAATAACATCTTCTTCCCTATCCTTACCCTCCCTCCGCCTCCTCCTCTCTCCAGCTTCCTCTACTGCACGACCCCCAGGCCGCAAGCTCCTCCCAGGCTCCCAGCTCTTCCTTCTCCTTCGCCACCGGCGAAGCGCGAGGCAAAGGAGATGATGGAGTGAAGCTCCTCCCAGGCTCCCACCTCTTCCTTCTCCTCCGTCACCGGCGAAGCGCGAGGCAAAGGAGATGACGGCGTGAAGTGCGCCGAGGAAAGGAGATGATGGTGTGAAGTGCGTCGTCCTCGGCGCCGGAGAAGCGGCTGGCGAAGGAGATGACGGCGTGGAGGGCGTCGTCCTCGGCGCCAGAGATCTGCATCTTCTTCCTCATTTCTCTCGAATGCACTTTCTTCCTCATCTCTCTGTGTGACGAAGGGACACGGGTGTCGCCGGCGTGTCTGGCGCATTGACCGCGTGTCGGATCTCCGACACGCGTTGGCCGCGTGTCCGAGCGTGTCGTACACGTGACACGTGTCGGACACCAATTCAAAAGCAAAAATAGCATGTCGGTGCTTCCTCGGTTATTAGAGTTTTGACAAGGTGAAACCGTGAAAGTGGGCTTGGGCTTCCAACAATAGTGTGCCTTTTTCTATTTTTGATCTTGTACTTTCGTTTTTTTCAAATTTGATTATTTACTTTTAGTTTCTTAATTAATATATATTTATACATAATTATTTTTTGAAAATTTATGTGTATAATTATTTTAGGGTAAATTCATTCTAGGTTTTTATTATTATTCATTTACTTAATTGAATCAAATTTAAAAATGATAATTTATCATGTATATATAAAAATTTACTTTTTATATACAACGTGTCGCAACGTGTCGGAATTCTGTATTTTTGAGAAATAACGTGTCGCATGTCGTGTCGTACCGTGTCGCGTGTCGGTGCTACTTAGATAAAAGGTATGGCCAACTAAAAATTGTATTAGAGTGGAGATGACAGGAGCTGCAGCGATATGCTAGACCTGAATGTTGGCACCAGAATTTGAGAACGCGCCTCTTACTTGGGAGTGTTTCGGCAAAAAATGCGATGTTTTGGGTTCATAAAAAATGGGGCTAACAAAGTATGATGAAAAGCCTTTTGTTCCATTAATTCAGATTGAACTCCGACCTTCTGTAGTCCTGCTGTTGTTGCCAGGTGAAGAGCCAGGAGTCTGACTAGACTTTTAAAACTTACAATGAGAAGCGGTTTCGCTCTTCAAAAGAACTGAACCAATTGACGCACTGGATGCACTTGTTGATGAGGACGACCTTGTAGATGATGCCTCCCTGAGAGAACCTGAAATAAGTTCAGGCCACAATTCTGAAGAAGAAGAAGAAGACAGAACTAGTATGCCAATGGAAGATCCCACTGGGTAGGGTGCCTCGGGCATGTCTGCCAGAGAAGATGCAGAGGGGCTGTAACTTAGCATTCCCATTGGGTGATTAAATTTGCATGCTCGTCCATACTTGCATACTCCATGTTGCGCAAAATAAGAACAGGGTGGCGCACCCTAATTGACAAAAAAAAAAGGGCAAAATAAGAAGTAATGGTAGGGTTACTCAAATTAATCATGAATAGCTGAGCACAAGCATGAACGAACAAGGGTAGCTTTGCAAAAGCCAAAACTTTCACGGAGACATTGAGAAAAAGGCAAGTCACACAAATCATGAACTTAAAAGTTGCAATACGACCGTGCTAAGTATGTCAGAGTAAATGATCCCATATTATCGTGTATAAATGGAGGGAGAACAGAAAATAAGGAGAAAAGCTAAATGAACAATTACGACTATGGGATGCAAGAGTAATGAAATTAGAGATAATGCAGACTTGAAAGGCTAGCCAACCTATATGCGTGCCACACCCATGTCAAAAAATTTGCTTCTGAGTCTTAACTATCATGTCCCTAGCATACCATTTAGCAGCAATAGAGGCCAATTTGAATGCTCTCTTTACGAAGAGTAACTAAATGTTGGGGCTTATCATGGGTCTGCAAGACTTCTTTTCGACGTACGTACAAAAAAAAAGAAGAAGCCGAGGTTGTCATGAGGGACTGCAGAAGATGGCAAAGTCATACAATATACACTGATAAAATTCACTCTAGACGAGAGAAGCTAGTGTCAATACGTTGCGTATGAGCAGGCAAAAGTGCTTATTGAGCTTGCAGTTATGCCTGTCTTGATTAGGGAAGCGCATGCCATCTGCAACCTAACCCAATCAGGGAGCATCTAAACGTGACCAGGTTAGCTAGCAATAAGCAAGGCATATTAGAAAACTCCACTTACTCTTCAGGGATCGCACTTCCTATTAAAGTTTTATATTGACTCCCAAAGGCAAGTCACAAGCAGTGAGCATCAGCATCACTATCATGTAGGAAAAAGCCCAGCCAAATGCCTACGTACTCAATTATCCTTTCTAAAAGAGCTTGAAATAGTAAACTTGCAATTTCGTGATTTTCATACTCCAGTCTTATAAACAAATGCAAACACAACCTTACCAAAAAAAAAAAAACAACAAATGCAAACACAAGTTGAGTGAGACAACTTAAACCTGCATGCCAATCACAAGTCAAATAGAGAAAGTGGGAATAGCCATTGAACTGGAGATATAGCTCTTATTGGACTTCATAATGGAACTCTCTTCTTTGGGAATTATGTGATGAATGGTCATTTTTGGAAGATACCACTTGACAGATCTTAAATAAATAAAATAAATCTGCTTTTGCAGAAGAAAAGACATTAGCTATATTTTGTTCCCTGTCATAGCAGTAGTGAGAATGCAATGCAGGATAAGAATCAACAAGTCAGCAATTAGCATCAGGGTTGAGTACTAAAAAAAAATTGGGAAAAACATGTGTGCTGAAGAGAAGAAGCCCTTTTAATTGAGGTGAATTTGCCAAGATTATAAAACCTAGATGACAATGAGAGACAATGCTATATATCGATATAGGCATACTTTTATTCAAATAAATTAACCATGATCTGAGAAAATTACCTTTGCCTGTATTATTATAGAACAAAACATGCTGGCAAGCATCACTAACACTTTCTAATTTTCAATAGATTTCCATGTTGAAGGATGCAGATCTCATGCACACTGCAATCCATCTAAGAACAGAGAAGCAAACACCTATAACATGACTGAAATTTAGTTTAGAAAAAAAAAACACACTTCATTTCACGAAGTATGCACAATCTGAATCTTTCCTTTGCTTTGCCCCAACAATTTCATAATTTACGTTAGTTTGCCTGAAGTTCTTTTCACTAGCGAATTTCTTCTTGAAATTGAGTCACCTTTTTAAGCATACAACACTCAATTATTAACCAATTTGATATAATTTCAAAAGAGATTGCATAGAATCAATATTTGCCATTATTAAACAGTAATCTCTGATTGGGACTGCAAATACAGAAACTCCTGGCTGAAGTTTCACAGTTCAATCACCAAGATTCACATCAAACAACCTCTTGCATATTCATTACAGTAATTATGGAATACATGCTTCGTGCATTGGATGAAAACTTCACCAGCAGCAAGAACTTGAGGCAAACTCCTACAGTTCCGATAGTGTAGTAGGTAAAATGAGATAAAACAAGACTTAGATGGGGCAGATTGATACAGGTGGCGAAATGTACTTTTCAATTTAGTCTAGCTATTCTTGAGCTGATCCATCTATCTTTTAGAAGGATAAATAGTGAGAAGATGCAAAATAAAGAGTTATGAGGCTCCTTTGGGGCCAGTGTAGGGGTATTATCACTGCTCAGGAGGCATGATATGTCATCCAGCATGAGATTGTACTCTGAAACTCTCAAGCTTGTATCTTAGATAAGCACCTTTGTGGTAAGACTCGATACCCAGTTGAATGCAAGATGCATGCTGCATACAATAATCAAGCCATGTGGAAAGTGTAGACTGAGTATTCAAACTAAATGCAGACATCACACAGAAACAGACATAAACAAACACTGATGTCAAGCAAGCAGCCAACCAAAAATTTAAGTAAAAAAAGAAAGGGTCACAATGTCAGATGTTAATATTTGCACTCCTGCATACTGAATCAGATCTACCATTGCCTTCCCTAAGAATCCTAAATAGTCCATCTTCTCACTTGCCGCAATAAGCTAAGTCAACAGAATAAGCAATACCTTCACAGTTCTTTATCTGCTATTTTTGTTATTCTCAGATTCCTAAATGGTCATTTTCCATATAGCACATCGATGATAAGTTCAGATACATTAAGCGTAGAATGGCAATATCAATAACAGAGGAACACATGGAACTCTCAATTTAGCTTTCCTAGTCTTCTGAATCAGTCAAAAAAGGCTGAACATAAGTTTCTGCACGAATATCATGCTGAGTTGCTTGTCAGACGATCGCTTACCGATTGCACCAGTAAAAAACTGGCATTGTTTGCCAATGCAGCCCACAATATTGATCAATTTGATAGGTGTTGCTGTATTTCCATTATCACTGAGTTTTGGTGAAGATAAATCGTTGTATTGACTCGATGATAATGGAAACATCATGTGAAATATCAACTTGATCATTCTTGTGAGCTGTATCATCGCCCTAACATAGAAGACATTAAGTGACACACTTCAGTCGGACAAAGGCGTTATGGCTCACTGAATACATAACAATAGGATCCACTTTTGCACTTGTCAATTAGCAATAGACAGTTTCTGTAGGTTCCACTTTTCGCAAAATGGCTAAATATCTGTATCACACACATTAGTCACTTGACAATAAAGAAAACACAATTTTGGGCAAACAAAGCTACACTTCTTATGTTGAACTTTATCCGCTCATTTGTCTACTATTTACATGGAGGAAGGGGCTGGAAGGTCCCAGAAATCTGAATCTCCTATACTAGTCTAGGGACACGGGAAGTCTCCTACTATCATTGGCTGCCAATAAAACTAAAAATTAACATGCAGTTTGACTTCTATTTATGGTTACACAGTCCAAAAATAACAAGCTAACTCCTACCATAAATTTTCTGAGTTGTTGGGAAGATGATGATTTTGAATATTCTTGCAGGTTGTTTGGCTGATAGTTCTCTCTACAGCATTTATAACACAAAAGCACAAAATCTTCCCCTAAAGGACATGATTATCAGAGATGGTTTCCAAAAATAACTCAAGAAGTAGATCTGGTTAATGGAGTAGTATCACTCTTCATGCTTGCAGAATAAGGAAACTTTTAGATTACAAACTCTGGGACTCTTAAAGATACAACTGTCTCCTGCTAGTTTGTAGTAATTGAGAGGGAAGAGAGTGGACCAGATAAAAATCTTTGTATATGCTAGCACTAGCATCACGAAGTTGGCAGGAAAGAAAAACGAGTTTCCATTTTCTTTCCACTTGAAGAATCATGATCCATAGCAACAAAATTGTAAGGAATAGATAGTATCATGAACTGTAACTCAAACACGGGTGAGAAAACCCAGAACAGGGAAGAACTATGGAAAGGATGACAGATGCTTGGAAATAGAAAATCCATGTGGGTATTACAAGTTAAATTATGGACATTGGTAGTGAAGACTCCATAGATCACATCATGGGCTGAACTTTAAAAACGTTAAATCCTGAAGATTGCAGTTTGGAGCTTACTGTCCATAAATATATCAAGTCCTGTAACCAGCAGAACATTGCTCAAAGACATCTTTTTGGTGGTCGTGAAAATAAGCATCTCAAGTAGTATGCCAGAAAGATTATGGTCTCTATACTCAATCTCTAAGTTGTGAGATATATGCATACCCCCAGGATTGGCATCTCAACTGAGTCCGCAATTTCCTCTCTTCGCAACCATAAAAGTCGAAGTTGGATCACCAAGCATTGAAGGCAACATCGTAGAGAATTATTTTCAATTCCTAGTCAAGCATTGTGAAGATTCTCCCAATAACATGTCAGGAAGATAGAAAGTAGGTAACACTGATTAATCCCTGCATCAAAGGCCAGCTTAATCCCATTCTTAATGTGTACTTTTAAAGTAGACAGAGCAGGATTGGCCCAAGAACTTAAAACCAGCAAAGAGTTTCTATAAAACCAGTAACTTATTCAAGCAAACTAAAGGTCAAGGGAAAGATTGTTACTGGACGCAATGGCAAGCCAATGGGGCTAAGCAAAACACTCGCTTCTTGAGATATCAGATCTGGCGGTTGATGGTATCTACACGAAGATCCATATTTACAATATCCTGTTTTCATGTGATATTGACACTCAGGTTGGCCAGGCCTCTCTGGAAATGACTGTTCTTTTTGGTTACCACTTGAAGCACCGAAAAAGGGAAGTAAAGGTTGCTATTGTCCAGGGAAACCTGACACTGGTGGAGATAGTTGGGTTACTCCATACACTGAACTCGACCCCGTAGAAGGTTGAGTACTTGGAGAGGCCGCCGGACCAACCGTTGCCTGAGGAAGACATACAATTAAAGACATGAACGAAGCTGGAAATAGTGAACTTTGATTCACCTACTAAATAAGGACTCCAACGATGATAAGGAACCATGCTGGGGGAAAGCAAAACAGAACCTTAGGGGCCATATAATGACAATACAGGAGACCTTGCAACTACAACACCGTACTGGTGAGATGAATGAACAGCAGGGGATTGCAGTAGGATACACTCAGATGCCACCATCGGAGCAGCCACCGGAGCAATCTGTGGTGCTGCTCCTGGTGTTGGAACCTGGATTCCAGCTGACCGGGGATGGTGAAATTTACACATGGCACCAAGCCTACTTTGCCCTGTCTTTATATAATAGGAACGCTCTTTCTCACCCTGACATCAAAAGTTCAATTTTCATAAAATTAGACATGGAGCGAATCTGATAATGATATATAACAAGCATCTATTTGTTAAACTCTGAATTAATGTCATACGAACCAGGCGTAATGGGCGACCATAATAACTGAGCGCGACAGGGATAGCAGAACCAATTCCCTTCTGAGGATGGTGAACTTTACATGACACACCAAATTTACATGTACCCATCCTCATGTAGTACTGCAGTTTAGAGAATGCATCACATGTCCAAACCAGGACCCGTTAGAGAGGAGCAAAGACCTTCGTTGTACATTACCTATGAAAAAAAACAGAGAGCATACCCCAGCACATCCGGCACTGAGCATACTTACACGGGAAAAAAAGAAGACCAAATCTATTACCTCGCATACTGGCTGGCCCAAGCGTTCCGGACACTTAACTGCACCCGTTCGCATAGCCCCAAGCACCTGAGAAGCGTACAAAATCTACATTGTTTAGTGAATGACATCTGAGTTGACGCCCAGAAATGGCAACTAGAAAGTTCACCGTCAGTCTATTCCGAACATCGTTACTCTATGCCAAACAATTTGGGATCCTTAATCAACAAGTTTATCAAAGTAGCATCATTCACTGTCCAAATATTATCACCAAATAAAACTGCAGCACCCAATTAACTAATATAAAACAACAAGATCACACCAGTCCAAAAGAAGTTCGAAGGATCAAACAAACATCCAACCAACAAACAATTAAATGATCATCGGATTGGAAACCAAAGGAGGCAGAAAATACAGCGCTACGGTCGGGCAGATGAATGAAACGACACCGCGCACCGTACCCACAAAACCCTGTCCACAAATAGTAGATGGAATCGGCCTCATCGGGCCTCTCGGGGTACGATTTAGCACTTCCCAATTCCAACTGCCACGAATGCTCTACAACACGCAAAAACCGACCGAACTCAGGATTCGGTGCCGGGATCCGACCACGGCTCCTCGCTGGGCGCGCCGTACAGCTCCGTTGTACGGAGTGGGGTGGAGGGGACCCCGGACTCGTCGGGACCCGCAGCGGAATAATGATCAGGTGATCGCGCTGCGGTGGAGGGACGAGGACTGTTGCGGAAATGAGGTCCGAGAAATTTTCCGGATCTAAAGTACTCGATAGGCAACGTTCGAATAAGTTTAAATGCATTGAGAAATGCAGGAGGAAGTTAGTTCTGCATGGATTACAAAATTGTACTCACTTTTGAGGATATTTGTTTCTTAAGATAGAGTGGATATTATCCTAGTCTTTAGACCAAAAGAAAAAACATGTGGCTTGTCTTAAGATTTTATTCAATCAAAATGAAATAAAAATACGATTCTGCCCATCGTGATTAAACAGCTACCATTATTTAATGAAATCATAATAAGATTCTGCTCATAGTGACTCAATACATTATTTTCACTTGCGATGCCGGGATTGGTGGATGGTGCAAGGTGCATCTAAGTCAAAGTTGGAAATCATCCTCACCCTCCTCATATCGTTTCTGCACGCAGTTCACTCTCCTAGGCCTTGTTTTTGTAGGGGCCACTTCTTCAGCATCTCATGGCGAGAAGCCAACCGATGATTCCGATTCCAGTTCACTCTCCTAGGCCTTGTTTTTGTAGGGGCCACTTCTTCAGCATCTCATGGCGAGAAGCTAACCGATGATTCCGATTCCACCGGAAGTGAGCAAATGTTGTCCAATATGCTGAAGAAGTGGTCAGATGGTCCAATTGAAACATGGAGAAATTATCATGGAATACATCGCATGATGCTGAACTATCCACCACTTCCTCACTTCCGGTGGAAGTGTCGGCTTCGCCAAAGTCCGAATAATAAGCCAGCTTCTCGCTCTCAGAGTGTCTCTCCACATCTAATATCTGCATGTGATTCAGACTTGCTTTTGGACGGGCCACTTCTTCAGCATCATAAAGGTCACATTGGAATCATTTCCTCCTCACTTACTTCGTATGCATCAGTTTCGTCGTCGGAATCATTCCTCCTCACTTACTTCGTATCTATCAACTTTGTCATCGAAATCATTGAACTCCTCGAGCCTTAAGTCGAGCACCTTGCCGGATCCGACCGGCAGGTGATGGCGCTGTCGTGGAGGGACAAGGATTGTCGCGGCAATGAGATCCGAGAAATTTTCTGAATTTCCATGAGCGTTTGATTTTATTTGCTAAATTAGAGAGAGATCCGCTCTCTGGTCCATTTTTGCCAATGTATGATAGATTAATCCAAGAAAACAGAAGTATTGTCCTTCGTTTTTCCCACGAGGAACAAAAGATTTCGATTATATATTATCTGTAGTGTTTCTTTATATGATGGGAGTTTGGGACTCTTTGAACATATCATAATCCCCACGGGTGTGATAGTCCCGGACGATTTTTTTGATCGCGAACCTAGATTTTTGAATCACTTAATCGAGTCTATGTAAGCCTTAATCTCACTCACACTCAAGGAAAAGCTCTATTATGCTTGTATTGTTCAAAAGAAGTGGATGATCTAAATGAGAGGGAAGCTCCCCTATTTATACAAAAGCCTCTTTAATTATAACCATTGATCTTCTATACGATCTAAAGATAGAGGATGTTCCTTGTCAAATTGATCCGACAGTAGAGATCCACTTGATCTAACAGTGAAGGATAGTGATCTCGTCACATTAATCTAACGATGGAGACCATCCAACGGTTGAGGGCTTCAATCTTTGTCACACAAATTCGATGGTGAGATCGAACCCCTTTTGCTGATCTAACGGTTCTAAGGAACCTTCTTGGATCGATGATGTGGCAATCCCTTGGATTGATGACGTGTCGAACTTTGGTCCGTGACACACGCGGGTAGTTACCGAAGACACATATCTGTGTTGCTAGAGTTCTTAGGGAATTTATATACAGCGTATTGGTAAATGGGATGGGTGGGTCGTTGGCCTTTAACAGTACAAGATAGAAAACAAGAAAAAAAGAAAGAAAAAAAATAAAAAAAATTGTTTAAGTCTATGTCGGTAGTATTGTATACCGGTATCGACGTCGGCGATGCTTGGTCAAAATTAGCCCGAATGACTAAATTGACAAGTCGTCAAAAAGTCAATGACTAAATTAAAATAAAATTAAAAGTTTAAAATTGAATTGACGGTAAATTTAGGACTATTTAGATAATTTTCCCACTTTTGGTGAATGGAGACAAAGGAATGGTACGTTTATTTCGCGAAAAATATATATTTTGTAAAATATGTTCCTAAAAATAATCACTTGTATTTGTTGAAATAATTAGTTAATGAAAAAAATTTCATTAATTTGCTATAAGGTTTACTGGAAGCCTTAAACACTGGTGGCAATCAACTTCTGAAACAGATCAGATGACTTTTCTTCTTCTGCAAAATTTTTCCCAAGCCATTGGAATCATTTACCTATATTTCATAAGAAAACCTGCTGATCTTCTTGAGTTCAAAAAAAGAGAATATTTTGAAAGAAAATATTGTTCTCTTCAAAAAAGGCACCTAGATCGCCATTATAGGGAGATGCTTAAACTCTTTTATGGCCTAGGAGCTGATCCAAATTTGAAACAAGTCTTCTTAGCCTCCATTCCTAAATAACTCTCCCAATAGGTTGAGAGATCTTTTCTCAACAAGCAAAGAAGAATTGTTGACATCCCCTTTGGAGAATTACAGCAAGAAATCCATCTTTGTCTTGATGAACTCTGCCTCCGAAAACAGATGATGAAAAACTACATCAGAGACAATCGTGAACTTGACGGTGCTTACTCCAAATAATATTTGAAGATCAAATGTTCGAAGAAGGATTGTGACGGTTCCTGCGAAGAATATTCAAAGAAAAACAAGCACTTCAAGAAGTATCGAGTGAAAAGATCTAGGCACTTCGGAAGAAAGAAGAAATGGCGGTTCCTGCGAAAACGAAAAAATTTACAGGACGCAAGAAACCAAATCGTTGCTTCATTTGCAATAAGAAGGGCCATTTTGCCAAAAATTGCCCCCAAGCAAAAAAAGGTCAGAATCATCTCATTCATAATATCGAACTCGAGACAAGAATATCTCTTGACAATGATGATATCGAATCCCTGTTCTCTGTCGATGAAAATCCCACTGACCAAACACTTTGCATCATTCCTTATCTCACCCCCAGTGAAACAGACTCTGATTCATAACCTAAAGAACTTTTCCATCTATCATCACAACCAGAAAATCTGGATCCCAGTATACATTCCAGTCAACTTTATTGTCCCCACTTCCTAATCAAAATCCATCTCTCAAAATTTGCCAAATCAATTTCAGTCATTGCCCTCATAGATACTGGTGCTAGTGCTTCAATCTTAGATACTAAAGTTCTCCCTGAAGAATATTGGACTTCCTGTGTTCGGTATTTCAACTCTGCTTTAGGAGACATTTTTTCCACAAATGTTCGCACCACCCCTGTATCTATTTAGTTTTTCTCCCAGTGTTCCATTACCACCAGAATTCTTGGATCTAGTCTTCCCAATAAAGACTTGATTATTGGGTGGGATATCATGACTCAACTTCCAGACTTGAGAATCGTTCCTGGAAAAGGACTTAGGTATAAAGACCAATTCTCTGAATTCGTTAATATCCAAAGACTCTTTTCCATTTAAATGAGTCTGTTAGATCCAATCTTGCAGAAACTGTTGGAATCATGCTCAGAAAATCATTTCGAATTCTCTAAAAAATGTTCTCATCCTTTGTGGAAAAATCCAGAATTCTATGTTCGACTCCCCTTCAAGAAAAATGAGGATATAAATCCTACTAAGGCAAGTCATTCGGGAATGAATCCAGAGCATTTGGCTCTTGCTCAAAAAGAATGCTCAGAATTGTTACAACAAGGCCTTATTAAAACTTCTAATTCTCAATGGGCTTGTGAAGCCTTTTATGTCAATAAACGTGCTGAGCAAAATCGAGGAAAAATGAGATTGGTAATTAACTACCAACCTCTCAATCTTTTCCTCCAGGATGACAAATTCCCTTTGCCTTCTCGAAATTCCCTTTTTGCGGGAATCACTAAAGCCCATATTTACTTAAAGTTTGATCTTAAAGCCGGATTTTGGCAATTGAGCATTCATCCTGATGACAGACCGAAGACGAGATTCTATATCCCCAACCAACACTTTCAATGGCGAGTTCTTCCATTTGGTCTTAAGGTTGCTCCTTCCTTATTCCAAAAGGCTATGTGTCGCATATTCCAGCCAATCTTATCCAGTGCAGCTGTCTATATTGACGACATATTGCTCTACGGCCTAGACGAAAAATCTCACTGTCGACTTCTTGAGCAGTTTGCAGAAATTGTAAAGAAACATGGCATCATGCTTTCTCAGAAAAAGATGACCATTGCCCAGACAGAAGTTGAATTTCTTGGCATGCACCTTAACAAAGGTACATATTATCCAGGACCGCACATTGCCAAGGTATTGCCAAAATTTCCTGAAAAAAATTTTACAACCCAGCAAGTTCAACAATTTCTCGGGATAATCAATTATCTTAGAAATTTTGTTCCAAATATTGCAAGGTTGTTAATTCCTTTGCAACTGATGTTAAAAAAACATCCAGTGCCATGGGGAAAGGCACAAGCCAAAGCAGTTGCGGAACTCAAAGAAATTATGCAAGATTTTCCCCCTCTGCAAATCTCATCCACAGGCAAGAGAATCTTGCAGACTGATGCCAGTGATGAATATTGGGCGGCCATATTGTTCGAAGAACTTCATAGTAAGCGACATCTTTGCGCTTATAAAAGTGGCAAGTTTTCTCAGGTAGAAATGCATTATCATTCTACCTTCAAGGAAATTTTGGCAGTAAAGAATGGGATAAAAAAGTTCGAATTCCATCTTATTAGCCACCATTTTCTGGTAGAACTGGATATGGCTTCTTTTCCCCAAATGACCAAATTTAAGCAGAAGCAAATCCCTCATCCTCAGCTACTCAGATGGGCTGAATGGTTTTCGAAATACTCTTTCGAAACCAAACATATTGCAGGAAAGAAAAATGTTCTTGCAAATTTTCTCTCCAGACCAAAAGCATCGGCAGAAATAAACATGTATATTCTCAAGCATTCGTTTCCGTTCCGGGCAGACAAGTACAAGATTGAACGGTTTCGAGATTGGCCAAGCCTGGAATATCCTCAAGAAATAATTGAGCAAATTCAAAAGGATAAGCTCATTGAAAATCTTGACAATCTCATGTGGCAATGCCATACAGACCTTTTTCGCCACCATAGAGGATCTATTCTTGACTCTTTTGGATTACACTCGAGGTACCCTTTCATCCACCCATTACTTTGGAGAAAAAATGATTTTCCTGATAAACTTAAATGGCTATTATGGTATCTAACCAATAAGTACGTAATAGCTATTGAGTTTCCCACCAGAAAATTTATTCTCTAATTGATCAACTTGCTTCTGGTTGATTACGTTCAACTAAATAAACATGAGAAAAACCTTTTAACTGTGCTCAAATGGTTTTACCCTCATGTTTATTGGAAACGACTCTTTCTTGAAGAGGTGAAAAAAGTTCGAGATGATCCGGAAACGCACACTGTTGTACTCTTCCATCGTCCTTGGACTTTTGTGCATAATAATGGTACCATTTTCAATACTCCCGCCGTAGTAGGTACTACTACCTACAAGCCTCAGTCACAACTTCAGGTTGCACGTGTCTGTAAATCGTTCCCCAGTCGCATTGGTTCTGTTGAATATAATTACAGGGAACTCCAAAGGATCCTATGCCAAGAAAATCGTATTATTCCAGAAGAAGCATGGGATTACTTCACACCCGTCTCATGGGATCACAAAGGATCTTCCGCTACAACAAGACAAGCACTCAGAGAATACGAGCACGAACAGGCACAGGCACAGCTCGGATTATCACAAGATCACGAAATGTCAGATATAGGAGATCCAGCACAGTCATCTCAAGATCCAGTGCAGTCTCAGGATCCATGGGGTGGACCACTCTCCCAAGACCCCTATGACTATGGACCATTGTCCTTATTCGTTGGACTTGACGCCAGCTCTTCCTCTCACTACACACAACTAGGAAATTGGCCCCAGCCAGTCTTACCTGAACCAAATCCACAACCAAGCCTTGGCATCAGAATGTGGAATGACCTTTTGTTACCACAAAACACTCTAAATACTGCTTTTCCAGACCTTTCGACACATGCATCCTCTTCCTCGAATCCAGCGCCAGTTATCACTGAATATAATTTCAAACACATTCAGACACAGAGACAGATAGCAGAATACGAACGTGCAAATAGTTCAGACAACTCGGATTATGACTATAACTCTGGATGGAGATAAGCTTGTACTATTTCGCCTAACCGGCATTGTCCTAGCATATCATAGCTGGGTCATGTTCCACCTATGAATACGTTTTAAGTGTTCTACGAGTAAGTGTGCCAAATAATGTACTTAGTTAGGTAAGGTTTGTTTTATGTGGACACGAGTCCAATAATGTACCATGTTCTAAGTGTGTTTTGTCTTACCTGGACCCTCGTCCAGCATGTATCCCCCAACGCCTATATAAGGCCGTGTAATCCTTTGATTTGAAATAAGAGAGAAAGTTGTGAAATCTCAATTCTCTCACTTTCCATGCCTCTCTAAAAATCCTTTTCTTCAAAGCCTGGCATGATCCTCTAAGAAAGGCAGCTCGGCCACTTAGGCATAACATCATCCTGATCACTCTGAGCGTCTTTATGCTCTGAGCCAAATCTTCGGATAGTTTTGCAACTAAAAGACAGTTCCTAAAGGGCTTGAACAAGAGGTTCGCCCATGTGGAATAGCATACCTGCTGTAAACTGATCTGGTTTTCCCTTGCTCTCAGTATAGATCCCCTCATTGATTTTTTCAATTCGTATATTTTAGTAAGTGATACAAAAATAATATTTAGAAAAATAAATCGGACCAAAGTTAACACACGCTAGTCTTCAGTTTCTTCGGTCTCTCTTTTCCCCTCTCTCGTCTCGCTCGTTACTCTTCTCAGCCGCAGGCCTGCCGGCCCTCTCTCTCGTTTCGCCGCCGCGTCCGCCGTCGCCGTCGCCGTCGCCAGCAGCACTCCGCCACTCGCGGTGCCGGGAGTCATCTTCACCTCACCCTCTCCCATCTCTCACCCGTGACTCTCTAAGCCGCCGCTCTCACTCTCTCTCTCTCTCTCTCTCTCTCTTTTATCGCCGCGGCGTCTCGCCGTCGCCGTCGTACGCAGCACTCCGCCGCTCGCGGTGCCGCTCGCTGTTCTCCCCTCCAGGTACCCCGTCTCTCTCGCTCTCTGTCTCTGTCTCTCTCTCTCTCTCTGTCTCCGTGTTAGCCTGTCTCTGGTTTCTTTTCGGTTTCTACCGTGGCGAAAGTCTTTCGGTCCTTCTCGCCTTTGAGTATCATCATCTCTACACATTCTTCTCACCAGTTGTTCGAGCATGCCTCGTGCCACATGCATTGCCACGAGCTTGCTTCTCACGGGTGCTTGCCAATTGTGTCAATCACACCACCTGTTTGATAAAAGTTCAGTCTTTTTACCATGTTCTTATCCATTCCTATCGCAGTTTTGGAGGGATTGGCTGATGTCGAATGACCATGTGGTTTTTCTAAATCTGTTACTATTGCCAGACAAGTTGTCAAGAACAGTTTGCCGCTTTTGAATATGGTTCCAACGAAATTATGCTTTGATATGTGAGCTATTACTGATAGCTTTTTCCCTTTTTCAATTGATCTGCAGCTCGGAGTATACAATTTATAGGAGGGGCATTATGTTCTATCTTAGTCTAATCGAGCACACGCTGCGGTTACCTCCCCATCTGCTCAGCCTATCCCAAGATAAAGCTGTTAGACATGAGCTTGAGAACCTTTTCTTAGATAAGGTTTGTATTGGTGCGTGCATTTGTTCTGGGTATTCTCATTTTTTTCTGGTTTAGTGTTATGTAATTTTCGATTAAATAACTTTAAAGACTGATGCTGCTCGTTCTGATAATGAAGGTTATTGCAAATTTGGGCCTTTGCATTTCTCTCTATGATATCAGAAGAATTGATGGTGGCTTTATCTTTCCAGGAGATGGTGCACCTACTTACACGGTACTTTATTCTATTTAGATTTGCCGTTTCATGTTTTATGCTTAGTCGAACCTATTTTATATGGTAACAAAATGAGTCGCCCACATAGGTCATCTTGAGGCATCTGTCAGTCAAAATATTGTGCGATAGTATTTCCCCCTTTTTTAGTGGATGATCACTTTCTAGTTTGATTGTTGAGAGACTTGTGCACTTTTCTCTCTGCTTCAGTTCATCTCCTCATATTTCGACTTTGAATAAATTCACTTAGAACCGCTGTCTGCCAATTTACCTTGTAAAGAGCACTACCTGCCTTAGTTTTTGGTCAATAAGTATATCGATCATCTCCCATGCCATTGTTCAGAATGTTGAGACATTTTGAAAGATTCCGTTGCTGCATTTTTCTTTTATATATGGAGAATCAGTGAAATTTATGGATTTGTTCTTTCTGTAAGTTAATTCTTATCCTGTTGTTATAAGCTTCTTCTATAAGTAAGCTTAAGATCTTCAGGAGTGTTGGATTGGTATAACCAGAATCTGTCGGCTTTTTTTTATGAAAAGTCCAATACGTCAAGATATTGTGTGAGTTGCACATAAGGATGGGACCTTCGATCTAATCCAAGGTCGCGACTATCGTATTTTAGTCAGTAAGGATCGCTTTGTACAGTTCCACTTCCCTTATTGGCATGAAGGCTTAAAGTGCTTAGGTCCCAAAGCTTCCCTTCTTGTTTTATGGGATATTGATTTGCATAGTGGTTTCCCTTAGAGTACTTCCTTCTACCATGTTTAAATAAGGCAATGAGCTCTCCTAAGCTTGGTTTTCGTTTCTTTCTTTTTTTTTTTTTTTTTGCTAAAACTCACTTCAAGAAGTACTTTTCCCCTTCTACAGATCTTGCATTGAGCAGAGCAAGGAAAAACAATCCGCCAATAACGTATTCCTTGATAACTGAAAAAATCCTAAAATTTGCAAAAGACAGTGCTATCTTCGCGGTCCTAGTCGCTTTTATTGGAATCAAATGGAATCTAATAGAACTACCAAGATTACCCACGTCTTTTAGCGGAGTAAACTTTGATTAGACAACTATTGGAACATCCCTGTCCTGACAGCCCCTCCCCCACCCAAAGGGAAAAAATGAAAGTTTAAGTTCAGTGGTTTAGGCAACACTTTTTCATGTTGAATTCCTATCCTTCCACCAATCTGTCAATCATCACAGAGCTTGTATAGTTGAGTCATCTCTAAACGAATTGCCTGAAAGAGTATTGATATGCACAAAGTGTCTTTGATAAGGTAATATCTATGAAGACTGGTGCCTTTATTTTTTATCGAAACATTTGTGAAGCAAAGTGAGTCATTGACTCTTTAAATTATTTAATTTATCAAGATATCATGTTAAGGGATACTTCGGTGAATTTTGCTTTTGTTACACAATGCTCTCCTATGGTTGTCCCCTCTTTTTAGTTATTTAATATTAAGTCCTGTATTAACAGTCAGTTTGATATCATTGTAGGTGGAATGCAGACTGATAGTGTTCCGTCCATTTATTGGGGAAATAATTGATGCGAAACTCAAAGAATTTGATAAAGATGGTTTGCGCTGTATGTCTCAACCTGCACATGATACTAAACTCCGTCTTCTTTTGCTTCTGTCATCTGAATGTCAGTGTCATCCTTTTCACAGTGGTGTAAAAGTGGTTCTTGACAAACGAGCAACAGATGCATGTGTGTGCCTCTTTTCTAGTCTTATGGTGAATATAGAGCTGCTGTTTCGTTCTGGCATTATATCCTGTGAGGATATGCGTTTGGGCAGTAACTAGTAACTACTATCCAGGGGAAATGAAGATTGATTATTAGGCTATTGAAGTCTGCATGACTTTGCCCAAACAAAAAAAGTCTGCATGACGAATGTATGCTATATAATCTGCACAGTGATATCAACTAAGTTAACTTCCATTTTGATTTGATAGAGTTTTATGCTTTGATCTTTTCTTCGATAAGGGTGGCAAAAATGAGTCATAACTTTTCATTGTGGATGGAAGATGTTTCTTGAATGCATTCTATAATGTACTACTGTGGGGAAACATCTTGAAGTTTTAAGTAATTTTTCTATGCATGTTCACTGGGTTAGTCATGGTAGTTTGGACTAAGTGTGGAATCTCTTTCATATACCGGATTTTTTTAATGGATTAGCAATTGGTGCACACCTAAGTAGCCGCAACTACATAGCTTCTTATGGAAGCTCTGGTATTTGTTGGGTAATTGCCTCTTTTAAACTTTCGATTATTGAGGATGAACATGGTCTCTCACCTCACCTCTGGATGAAACCAATTTGATGTTTTCTCAGAGTGAAAATTATCTTTCTAATGGTTATAAAGGTGTTTACAAATGACTATAGTTGCATGTTTTAGCATTCATTGTGATGGTTAGTGCTCATCGAGCTCATTCAAGGGTAGGATATTGGTGACTTTGGATGCTAAGTAAGAGTCAATTTGTCTCCTTGCTGAGTTGTCTCTGTGGCTTTTGAGGAATTGATTTGTGCATGTTTTTTAGTTGCACCATACAGGTTCGGTTCTTAAGTGCAAAAATTCTTGTGTTAGATAACCTTCTTTTTTTTTGACTCACATGGTTTGTGGTATATTCGGTGGGCTAAGGGTTTATCCATTTTTAATGACTTTTCTCACCCTTGGAAGAAAAGGTAAGAATTGAGCTTAGGCTTCAATTGGTTGCGTTTGAAAGTGAAAAGGAACCTAAGTAGATGGAAACTGGTGTTGGCATATGTTATGATGAGTTGGGGTGTCTAAGTTGCAGGAAGAAATGTCTGGGAAGATGAATGTTTCGGTCGATGTATCTTCACCTGTTCTTGTCAACGTGTTATCTTTTCCATGCTCTCTTTGTATGAGTTGCCATCTCTTATGTGTTATCATCTCTCGCATAATTGCACAATCTTAATCATCTCTCTCACAATGTTCTGTTCTGGAACTATTTGAATTTTTTTGGGAATTCTCTCCCATCATGTCATGTTCTTGTCTTTTGAAGCTATTAATTCTTGTTGCAATAGAAATACGAGCTTGTCTTTCCTAACAATTTTTCTGCAGTATATCTTTTGGTTTTCTGTAATCTTCACTTTGTGAGCTTCTTTACATTGGTAATGATTTCTAGTTGTAGATACTTGTTGAATCCACGCAAGAGTTTACCAATTTAATGAAATTGATGGGTGATCTAATAGTCAAGTTAGGCAATTTCTTTTCCTTTTTGTTTATGAGCTATATGGTACTCTTGCAGTAATGCCATTTTTGTGATTGGCAGTATCTATGGGATTTTTTGATGATATTTACATACCCTTTCATCTCTTGCCATACCCATCCCGTTTCGAACCTGACTCAGAAAATGGGTAAGAGCCTCTCTTTTCTTTAAATTGTGGTTAATTATTACTGGAAATTTGAGTTGTTCCTTAGGAAGCTCTTGGTGGGCACGTGCATATATTGTTTCTATGGGAAATGTCATTTCTGGTCAACCAATACGTAATTTGCAGGAACCGGTTTAGATGGATATGGGAATATCGTGATGCAAATGAGGAAAACGGAGCTGATCAGACATCGGGCACAGTATTATATCCTATTGATGAGATTGGCGAGGTTTGGTTGTTGCTTTGGTTCCTAAATTTATCGCTGAACTCGTCACATTTTCCAGCAATTTACTTGTAACCTAGTTTCCTTCTTTGTGATATAGATTTGAAAAAGTAAAAATAGAAGCATGTCTTATCAAATGCAGACTATCAGATTCAGAGTTCAGAGTGTAAATTATCCTTCAATTCCACTGGAACAACCAAAAGATGCGAAGCCATTTGCTCCTATGGTGATTACTGTGAGTTCTTTCTCAAACCATGTTTGGTGCCTCTACAGCTTCGTTTCTATGTTTTTGTCTCTTGAGGCATTACTGGTCTAGTGCTGATGGCTTCAATCTCTAGACTCCTTACACAGACTTCATTAGGAGATGAAGTACTGTCTTTCATGCAATGTTATCCCAAAAGAAGCCAATGACCCCCATGATCGATGTCTCTTCATGTGATTGCCCAAGTGTTATCTTAATTACCTTCTATGTTATCTCCTCATCTTTAAAACCTGACTGGATTGTTCGAGCAGGTCTAATACTTATTAAACTTTTTACTTTACAGGGATCGCTTGATAATGATGGTTTGGGTCCCCTTTCATGGTGGGAATGATGAATATGTGTTTGGGTTGGTAAGGCAGATCTGTCAATAACAGGATTGACTGTGTTCGCTACAGAACGAGTACTTAGCTATAGCATCTCCTGTATATGTTCCTTATTTCTTTATTATGTGTATTAAATGACAAGTTAATTGAAGTCATATGTGCCAAAGTCTTATCAGTCTTCCATTTTAGTGGTCATAGGCACCTTCTGGTGTAATGATCTCTGGACTGTGACATTAGTGTCTGTCGTGTCAGTATTGACTGTGGAGAGGAACTATAGGAGGAATGCTACGGTTTAATGCATAGGCTAGCATCGGACTTGGTCATGTATATTTGGTGTCCTGGGTTGAATGCCATTGCCTTCATTGATTTTTCTTCTCCCCCTATCAGTATTTCACCTCATGTAGAGTTTGAAGTGCAAGCTAAGTTATGATCAAAGGAGTCCAATTCTGCAGCTATTGGCCCTTGCAAACTCTTTCTTCTGGGCGTAGAAAAGCTCTTTTTTCTTGTCTACATAGACGAGGCGTGCGTGTGGAATTTTTCACAGCTATCGCTTTCCTCTTTTGATGGTGGAATTTCCTGTATCAAGTATGCGCAGGATTTTCTCGATAACTTTGGCTTTGTTCTTTTCGATATGATTGCTTTGGTAGTTCCCGGTTTTCTATCCTACGGATTGTAAATTCTCTATTGCATGAATGAAAGAGCCGAATCGGGTTAAATTTCTCTTCGGCTGTTTTCTAAAGCTATGCTGGAAAACTATGTAGAACAAACCCTTCTGTGGAAGACATTGGAATCTGTGGAACTCAAATGACCTCGGAATTCAGTTTGCCTATTCCGTAATGCGATGGTTCTTTATCGGATGGAGAAATTTACCCGTCGTTGATAATGTGTCCTGGAATCAACCGAGGTTTAAAAAGAATGTATAGAACCATGTCTCATCTCGCTGCCCACGAACTTTGGAAAGCTTGAAACGATTTGAAATTGCTGAAGAATCGCTTAACCTACACGAATGGCTAATTCAGTGTTTGTTATCATGCTTGGTCAAAGTCATCATCTTCAGTTTAAAGTCGAAATGAGCCAGGGTTACGTAGTAATATAGGGTCAAATGATTCGAAAGAGAAGAATATTAATGAAAGTTGACGAACCGTTAATTATACAGATACATATAAGATTTCACAAGCAAAGGGTAGTCCATGCTACAGGCACATTTGAGTGAACAATCTCTGTGGATTCTACATTCCCCTGAATGATGCTCTCATTGAAGATTCAGAGAGACAATCCTGATTCTTCATCCTCTTCAAGGCTCGAGGCGTAGATGATGTAGAGAGCCCAGATGAGCCCAAACACACCCAACAGGATCCATCCGAGCAGGTTGTTGCTCAACCCGAACGGGAGCCCCGTCCCTTCGGTGGTCATCCTGTCTTCCACCAGAGACATGGCCGGGCTTGACATGGTCACTGCGCACAGGGCCGCGACCAGCGATGCACTCATGCCCACGCTCGAGGCTTTCTCCGGCTCTGAGGGCTTCCCATCTGCGGAACACTTGACTCTTCCCTTCATTGCAATTGCAGGCAACCCTGCGGCCAAAGTAATTGTAGAAAAAAAGGGTTCAGATTCAGAGCGTCGGTTTGGCTCATCTTATGAGTACATTTCTCTTTCCATATTGAAGCAATAGGACTCTACTATTGAAGAATTGATTGCAGACTGCATTCAAATGAAGGTAAGATAATAGCTGCAAGCAATGACTTAATTTAGTAGGAAGTGAAACGTAGCCTAGGTGGTCTAATTGAATCTACCTCACTAGAGTTATTTACCAATCAGATGGTGAAATCAACCAGCTGACCAAGTGAATCAATCAGTGAGAACACCTCTCAAAACTTACCCCAAAAGAAATGGTCAAAGACAGAAAAAGGAGAGATGGGTAGTTACCAAGAACAGGGGAGGATGAAACCCCAAGAGGTCTCTTCTGAGAGAGACCTCTGCATGAGACCATGGAGGTTGCAGAGCTTGCAGTGATGGTGGCCATCTCTCTCCTCTCTCTCTCCCTCTCTCTTTCTCTCTCCAAAGGGATGTGTTGGGTGTGATTGGCAAGTGAGAACGGTTTATTTGATGGAGAGGCTTGATGAGAAGAGGATTTTGCATAAAAACGAGAAGCCACCACAGTAGCATGGATAGCAGGAAAGCCCCTCATTTGATATCCTTTATCCGCACCTGCCCAACCCAATTTGTCCACGTGTCACATCATCCATTTAGAGCCACTACAGCTCTTAGCAAGCAGACCTTCTCTGGAGAGAAACCCCCCAAAAATAGATAATTACACTAATAGTTTAAGAATTTTAGCCCAATATATAATGTGATTCATGAACTTTTGGTACATATTTAATGCAGTCTCTGAACTATATGAAAATGTTCAACGTAATCCATGATAAAGGACTACATTAAATATTTTCATATAGTTTAGGGACTAAATTGAATATGTACCAAAAGTTTAAGGACTATATTGAACAAATTAAAAGTCAAAGAATCACATTACATATTGAATTAAAGTTCATAAACTTTTTCTTTTGGTAAGTTAAAGTTCATAGACTATTTGTATCATTTTTCTCCAAAAAAACAAATTGAGACGGGAAGACGAACTATTCGAAGCGCAAGAGGTCCAGCAGCTAAAGCATCATGCACTGCTGCCGAAGGATAGATTGAGTCCATTAATTGAAAGGATTGTCAATTCATGAACAATGTCTCCAACAGAATGCGGGCTAATAGAATGCTGAGTCTGCGAAGAGAACTCGTGGACGTAAGTTCACCGGAGAGAGTTTCGGCGCCTGACCAAGATCAATTGGTGGCATCGGCACCCAAAAAGCGCAATGATGCTATAAGTACAGCTTAGACCAGACGTTCGGCCAAGAATTAAGAAGCCTTAATTATCTGAGATGAGTTTTATGTACATCCAAGAACTAAAGAGCATTACAAAAATCTGCTTGGGGGGTAGGAAGGTGTGGGGGGATTCTTATTGAACTAAGTTAACCTCTGCTCCAATGGTAATTATGGCCAGATAGTTCTCTTCGAAAGAATGGAAGGTAATTTACACAAAAATTTGTAAGAGATTGAAAGAATCAAAGCTTCCTTTGTTCTTGAAGAATAATCAAGTACGGACGGGTGTGCCGTGTGGTTTAAGAATACTCCTCAAGTGGCCGGGACTACTCATGGACGTTGCACTGTTGCAAGTAAGGGTGGTCATAAATGACATGCTTGGTCCAGTAACCCTTGTACTTCCTGATCCCGATTTCCAACCACGGCTTCATGACACCATTAAAGTGTATAACTGCTGCACGGTCAATGTTGCTCGGCGCGACATTTGACTCATGACCTAGGCCGAGGATGTGCCATCTCCTGTCCAGAGCTATTGTCTGGTTGTAAAAGGTGAGCCAGCCTATTGGTAAACTGCCAGCCTTCCACAATGGCTTCCCATGCTCCTGCACCTAGCACCACAGAAATAGAGTTCTTAAAATGTCCAATTCAAATCATTTCAGACATAAGAAGGGCCGTTGTCACAGATATAGTGAGCAGGACATGCCAAATAATGCGATTCCCATGCAGCCTCCCCAGTTTTCTGATCAAAATCATATGCCCGGGGAAGGAAGTTTAAGATACTTGGTAAACCCTAGTGCAACTGAATCAACACCATACAATTGCATCCACTTAAAAGGAAATCTTAAATTAGAAGAGAGGAATACGAGGACGAAATAATAAGACATCAAGCAAAGTGCGAACAAGAATTAACAAATTACAATCACTTCTTTTTATATTTGACATCCTTAATGTCGTTTATGCTTCACCATCCTCAACAGAAGTTTCAGCACAGGCAATTCATATTTCACCCAATGCGGACAATTAAATATACGAATTAAAGAAAATACACTAGTCTTTCTCATCCTTCCCTTTCTATCATTCTCTTTCTCCTTACTATTTCCTGGGGGATTGACGTAATTAGTTAGCACAAACTCAGACCAATAAGACATTCATTGTCCAAGGAGATGACATGTAAATGGTGCTCTCGATAAGTTGCAGTGCTTTTTAGAGGTATTTTAGAGGAATGAAAGAATACCAGCAGGTATAACAATTTACATGATAAAAAAATGAAACCTAGCATTGAACACATACCAGCTGCAAGTAGCTGCCATATTTTGCAGTTAAATTTTGCTTCCTCCACTCTTGCAAATCAAACAAGTTCATCCCAAATGCCCATGTGCACGTATTGGCATCGAACCTCTCAGAAACAAATGGATCTGTGAAGTCAATGTACATATCCATCCGCCGATATGAAGCATCACCTTCCTGACAAGTTTCCACAGCCCCATTTACTTTTCCCTTCAAATTCACATCCCAAAGCTCGGTAAGGTCCCTTTGCACTACCACATCATGGTCCAAAAACACAATCTTATCCAGCAGAGGGAAAACATCTGGCAGATAAAACCGTAGATGATTCAGTGCAGAAGTATATCGAGGGTCATGGGCATTCTGCTTCTGCATTGATGAAGCATATGTTTTCAAAAGCCACTCAAAATTTTCTAAGCTCTGGATATCTACAATCGCTCTTCCAGGAGGATTTTGCAAAAACCACATAGAAATTGCTGGGAAATTGAGGGAATCTGTCACTACATGGAACACGATCTTCTCTGGCTCCTGCAAAAAGTGACCAATGAGCAACCGGCATCTTTTTCATCAAAAAGAAATCATGGAATTAAATCATCAAAGCTGTTCTTCTGCAAGAATAAGTGTAAAATCCAGCTAAACTGACAAGCAACTGCACTAGAGGATTAGTGGGACATTAGCTCATGACTCATGAGATCGGAGAGCTAACTAAAAAAAATCTTCATTGGCCAAACGAAAGAAATAAACTTTCAAAACATGCCCTGGGTGTGCATGAAAAGATTGAAGTCGAGCAAGCAGCAATGAAGTGGCAAGTAGAGCAAATGATCAAACTGCCACAAACTACAGATCGAAAAAATAGTCATTCAATTGGTTCTTCAATATTAGTCAATATTATGAGAAATACCATACGATACTCAAGTCATGAATGGAAGATTATTATGTCTATGAAGACCGAAATCTACCTCCAACTTCTGTGTTGATAGCATAAAACAGTGTCGTGTACACACATACGCTACTTCCCCTCACCAAGGGCAGAAACTGAAACTACAATTTTTACGAGCAGTTACAGGTGTGAGATGGAAGAAATGTAATTACTTCCGCAACTTTTACTTGGTAATAAAAACAAGTACTTGCGAAGTAAGTAAACTAACTATACGATATGAACGAAGACATCCATTTATTAAAGGTGCAAAACAATGCCATCACTCACTCTGTAAAATCATACCAGTTATTCTGTTTGAGCTGATTTATTTGTTTAAATTCATCTTGTAAATAGCCTACCGTGGTTGCCAGCTTTTAATTAACAATTGGTCTCACAAAACTCAAATTTGAATATGGAAATATAGAATGCACAAACTAAAGTATCTAATATACCAAACAAGGACAGGCTTTGAAAAATTAGGGATCTGTGTGCGCTCTGAACTGTTAGTGCTTTCCTTCCCCTCAGTCAGTGACTAAAGGGTAGATTTGTTGTCATATAAAAGAAAAACAAATAAGATACTGCAGGCTGAGACTCCTTTCAATCTTTCTGTGGCCTTTGGGTAGCAAGGTGTCTTAGATATTCCCCTCAAAGCTGAAATTTTTTAGAGGTGTGGTGCGTGATTGGAGTTTCCAAGTTGAGTAAAGATTTATTCAGTGTCTAGGGCAGATGTACATAGTTTTACTGCACAGTATTGCTAAATTACAATATTCCACCCCAGTCTCAACAGAAAAACAGTCGTACTTTGATGAGAGAAATTTAAGATGAGAGGGATGGCACTTGTAGATCCAGGGAAGGCTGGTGAGAATCACCCAGACAAACAGATAGGCTCTCGAGAAAAATATGAGATCCTGAAATATATTTTATCTGTGTTAAAATTTTAAGCATAATTCTTTTATTACTGACATTACTCATTAGATTTGGACTTGCCAATGACGGAAGGGTGATCCAAAATTCTTAATACTTAGAAAACGAGCTCATACGTAGCATCAACGAGATCTAAGATACAAAGAAGGAATGTCCAAATGGTCCAGCACTTCCATCACTTGCTCTATTGGATATGAAGCAAATTCAACCTTTAATAAGACTCATCATCTCATGCTCATTAATGTCTGGTCATTGCTAAACAAGTCTCAAATATAGAAAATCAAGGCTGGAAACAAGAAATCAAACCACCAAGATAAGAAAAATTCGGAAGCAATTACCGCAGCATGTGCCACTGTTGAGTTGACCACTACTGCACAAGCAAGAATGTTGTCCGAGAATACAGCATAGTGATAGAGATCTCCATCACGTGCTTTTTCCTGGTTAGCAAGCTTTCTCTCATCAGCTGGAAGGGTGAAATACTCTGAAGTGAGCCGCATAGCAAGGCAATGAAGACCTTTTGGTGTAGTCCTTGCAGCAAGCTGTATAAGATGTTCAGCTTCATTCTTATGCGCCCGAACCTGCTCTTCAGTGTTGTAAGTCATAGCGCGGAGCTTTGTGGCCATGGATGAACAATCTGGAAAGGCACGACTGGCTTTGGACAAGGAAAGTTCCATGACTTTTGTTCTCTGCCAAGCTCTGCAATTTCGCAGAAATAGCATCATGAATAAAGAAGAAGGATTAAACAACTCCTTTAAGAGGAAAAGATCGGAGCATACAAGGTATCTTATATTCTCTCTATTGTTATCAATATTATTGACACCAGCAAGCAATGACCTAAGAGTAGCGATCAGATTTTTGGAGATTTCAATTATATTCGAAGAAACCAACTTTCCAAGAGGAATACAGTTCAATAGCTAGATCATTAATCAGCATAGGGAATAATAATAGTGGCTGAACCTCCTAGATAAATCAGAATCCTTCTTGGCATCACCGATTGCTCTTTCCAACTCTTTCATCCGCTGTCTCAGCTCTTTCACAATATGTGAGTTACTACCTGGCGGTGCAAAGTTCAAGTATACTTTTGCTCTAATCAGCTGATCTTTCATCTCTTTCACCTTTTTATCTGACAAACTTTGCTCCTGAGGCTGTCCCCTCTGTACTCGGTGGACCATAGTTTGATCGAATTTCTCCTGCAATTAATGGAAAAATTGCAGATGATACATTTTTTTTTTATATAAAGGCGCGATAAAACTACCTTAAGTTGTACCACGTTAAAGCGAAAGGGAGTATCACGTATCATTTCTGCAGTTTAATGCTCCGTTGTGCTTCGATAACAGGATGTGCTCATGTTAACAACTATCAACATCAAGTTTTTTGTTAATATGAAACTTACATTATCTAAAAACACATGTGCATACTACGCCTTCAAAACACATCATGATATAATTCGTTTCTGGAAAACAGAGCAAGTAGAGAAAAGCTCGTCTCCATTTTAGTGGTTAACAGAACATGGCAAAAGGCCAGGTCAATGACTGACAAGCAATCCCAGTGAAAAGCAATCATACAAGTGGAAAACCAGTGATAAGAAACTAGAAGATGACCCTGGAAACAAATGACCGTTAACGTCTAATATAGTTGAAACACGGCTCCTAGACAATTATGTTGACAGGAGGGAACATATTTACTAGTTCTATCATTCCCAGATTCGCAGGCATTGCGAAACAACCGCAAGAGGAAAAAGAAGCAACAACGGAGTCTGAGGACACAAGAATAGAAAAGTCAAGTGAAGCTCGCATTATTCTTGATCGTAATGGATAAGGTTTCATTCCAAGGTGAATAGGCAAAGCTCTCAAAACCACAGGATATCCATTTTACTCTAGAAGAAAAAACACAGAGCCATACATGGGTTGACAATTTCCAAGTGACAAGGACACAATTTTACAGCGAGTGGCATTGCAATACAAATTAATGTCACACCATCTGCCCCATTCTCTGAGGAAGACAAGTTACTGGTGTACTTCTCACCATAAAATCATTGTTTTTTTGTTACCTTTCTAACAATCAGCCAAGCACATTATAACAATGGTGGGACTCCTCATATTTCTCTAGAGCAATTTATCTAACGCAAGGCCCTAACACTCCTCCCCTTGCTTCTCGCTTCTGCCACGGAGAACATAACACAGTTATCAGTTCAATTTCAGTCTCCCTTTATTCTAGTGAACTTCATATCCTATGTTCTGATAATCGAAGCAGATGGACCCCAGATGCTGTCTTATGATCCAACATGCAGCAGGTAATAGCTATTCACACGTGCCTGATGTCATGTAAAAATAGCTCAAAGTCGTCTACCCCAACATTGTCATATCAATAGAAAAAGTGAACTCTCATCTCAAACCAGATATCTCAGTTTAAAATGACAGACCATGATGACCACCGGAAATTACCAGATAATAATTGTAGTTGTAATTATGTTGCAAGCGAACCATTTGATGGTGAAATAAAAGTTGACCACAAGAAAGCACGTTTTTTTTATTTAAACAGATAATAACCAAAGTCAACCCCTTAAGACACCAATTGAATATTGCTCTTGGAAGGCTGAAAGAAACACTACATAGGATGGCAATACATCCACCAAATCTTGAGATTAACAAAATGCTAATAGGACAAATACATTGCAAGAATAATTACTTCACTAGCATCAATCTGAGAACCCTAAAAAAATACCTCCAGAGTAAAAATTCCGAATGACCTAAGCCCGTGATTAAAGTAGGTGTCAACCAAAGTAGAAGATCCTTTGCTTGCAAACAAATCGACCTAATAAGATAGAAATCAGTGAATCCATAAAGCTAGATTGCTGAATAATGTCAGTACACCCTATGCAGATCAAAACCCTGTTTCGAACTGTATTCTATTCCCAATAGCTACTAGCGTAGTACAGGTTCCAACCAGAGTGTCATTCCTAGCTCCCATCATGTTAACCAGAAATAAACCAAAACTGTGATTAGTAGCTTCTTTCATCTGTTAAAGGGTACCTGTCCTCTGGATGTGGATGGATCGTCATGATGTTGAATTTGCTCATCTTCCTTAGCACTTCTGTGTGTAGTTCCTAATTTCGAGGCAGCCATAATCAGAGATCAGCTTTGGGTCAAGATATATAAAAAAAAAAAGAACAGAAGAAAGATACACCAACCATTTCTTTCCAAGATTTGAGTTCTTTCTGCAGCGCCTCTGGACTCCGCAGACTGATGGACATTATTATAAGTATAGCTGACCATGGAACCAACTTCATTGTCTTCATAAATTACCTGTTTCGGCTCTTTCAAGCCCTCGCCCTCTTCCTAAAAGAGCAAAAGCAATCCCAATCCCGTATGCATTAGCCACTGACCAAAATCACATTAGGCGCTTCGATGCAGCCCATACAAACAACTTTTTACTCATACCTGATCGACTGAATTAAGTCTCCAAACATCCGCACTAAATTTCTGCACGAGAGAATCAAAATGAATCTCAAAAATCAGGTATAGAAAAAAAAATCTTCGCAGCCGCATAAAAAAACCCGCAACTCCATGTCCACACACGGAATCACGGTACATTGCAAATCAACATGAGCCTTTTTTTTTTTGCAGTAAGTTCCAATTGCAAAACCACCTCAGACATGAACTTTACTCTGTTCGTATGACCAACCCACAAGGCAAACTTCTTTTCTCCGATAATCAACCAACACCCAAACAAAACAAAACAAAACAAAATAAAACCAAACAAGCAAAAGACAAAACTTTTAACAGAGAGTGACGAGATTCATACCCTATTGGAGAACTCCTCCAGAAACTCCTTGCGTCCTGTAACAACAGATTCAAACAAAAAAACAACCCACGATCAATCCTCGCATCAGAAAACAAAAAACCAAACAGCCCGAAACTAAGATCGGCAACCAAGACCAAAGCCCATCTCCCACGAGAGCCAGCCGCGGCCACGGCCACGGCCACGGCACGAACCTGTGGCGGAAATGTGCTTGAGCCTGAAGGTGACGAGGAGAACGGGGGCCAAGACGGAGACGGAGAAGAGGGAGAGGATCAGGATCCTCAGGCGCCGATGCAGCCTCCTCATCAAAAATCGCAACGGAGGACGACCAAAAGCCCGACCGACCGGCCGCTTCAACTCCGGGATCTCCTCCGGTACCCCGACGGGCTTCCCCCACCACCACCACCACCGCGAGACGGCGGCGGGGATCGGCGACGACTGGATTCGACGCTTGAGGAGCAAGGCAGGGGCCGGAGGGACGAAGCGCTCTAGGGTTTTTCAACGGGAACGTGCTCTGCTGCTCTGTGTATCTGGCGAGAGGAGAGAGAGAGAGAGAGAGCGCTTCTGGTTTCATGCCATGGTCGTATGCGTGAATGGAGCTCTTCCTTGTCTTCTCCCTATTATTATTATTATTATTTTTCTAAGTTGCTGTTGTTTTGTTATTGTTATAATTATTCTTATTATTAATTTAATTATTTAAAACGAGATTTAGGGGTGATGACCCAAATGGCTCCCGAACTTTTGGTAAATAGGTAACGTGATCCTTGAACTCTGGCTTAATGTGCAATATCGTCCTTGAACTTTGACCTAATCTGCAATGTCGTCCCTGAACTTATGCTTTATTCAATGTAATCCATAAACTTATGGTATATATTGAAGCCAGACGTGAAACGTGGGCCTTGAACTTTGGACAACTTTGCAATGTCGTCTCTGAACTTAAAAAATTCAGTCCCTTGATAGTATGGAAATGCTCAATGTTGTCTCTGAGCTTAAATTAATAGAAGGACAATATTAAATATTTTTCATACAGTCCGGAATTAAATTGAATATGTACCGATATTTTAGGGACCATGTTGAACAAATTAAAGTTTTAGAGACGATATTACACATTTAAGCTAAAGTTCAGGGATTACTTTGAACAAATTTAAAGTTCACGAGTCACATTTAACCCGTTTATGTCATCTTACCCTAAGATTTAGGTGAATCTGACGAGATTGGGAAATTAGATTGCGAGTTAATTTTTTAAATCACGTGTTAGCTGTGCAGAGCTGGCGTGGAGATTCGGGGCCTGCGTGAACGAGCGAGAATGACGAGCCGGACGAGGGCGGGCTACGGTGCGGACGCGCACGCGATGGGCGATGGTGCGGCTCGAGGTGCTGTCCGTCGATCGTGATTACCTCGGGTCGTGATCGGTCGTCCGATCGTGATTGACCCGAGTACATTGGATCGAGACGTTGGTCGGTTTTTTTCCTTCTTCTTTTTTCTTTTTATTTTTTTTTTCCGGGGACACTTGTGATCTATTTGATTCACATGATTAGGTGTATAATATTATTATATCATTCTAGGTAACTGGTCGTTTTCGTGACTTGAGAAATTCTATCGAGCGAGTAAAAGACAACGATATTTTCTAGGACTAGGCACGATACGAGCAAGATAAGGTAATCACAAGTATCATAATCACTTAAGTGCCAGAACTTTTTAATTGGTCACTTGAATATCGTGACTTTTAAAAGATAGCCGCTTGAGAGCCGTGACTTTTACAAGACGTTTACCACGAATGACGGAAATCCGAAGTGGCTAGCGTTTGTCGTGAATGTTTTTTAAAAACCGTGACGTCTCCAGTGATCAATCGAAAAGTCACGGGAACCAAGCGATTGCCATACGAGATTTATGATCGATTAAAAATTATAGAACTGCAGTAAAAGTCTTAAGAAAGTTTACTTCCTTTTTTCTTTCTGTCGAAAATTTCCATTTGATGATGTAGAAATGTGCAATACAGACTAGGGGTGAGCATGGCCTAGATGGGCGGTTTCCACAATAGAACCGGGAACCGTCCGCTAAATACCGATTCCGAAAAATTGGAACCGGAAACCGTCCATTGGTTTTATGAATCCACTCGGGAATCGGAATGCCGGTGCGGTTCCCGGGTGGGTCGATGGAGTCGGTCCTATCAAGCTTCATGCAAATTGAGATGACCGAGAGCGAGCGAGGGAGGCGATAAACGGTCGGAGGCATGACCGTGAGTTAAGAATCGAGACCGTGAGTCGATAGGTGTTGAGCTTGAGAGTCAAGGCCATGAGATTTTTCTTAAAAAGTTTTCTTTTTTTTTGTTGAAAATTTTTCTTAAAAATTATATATATTATTGGTTTAATCCAGATGGGCGAATGGGCAATTCCATGTCTAAAATCGGGAACCGGACCGGCACTCACCGATTCTAATAGATTAGAACTGGGATCCTTTCTGTTCGGAGTTAGTCAAGTCCGGTTCCAAGCAGTCCAGGTGGTTCCCAAGTTCTTTGCACACTCCTACAATGCACACCCATAAGTTCGTACTTATTCATTAAGCCAATTTTTAACTTCACTATTCATGAGAGAGAAAGTGAGAGAGAAGTTGGGGAGGAGGAGAGAAGAAAGGTATTGTGTCATGTGCAATTAATATTTTCAACGTTCGTTTTTTGGATGCAGTAATTTGTTTGTGTCATGCTCAATTGATATTTCTTATTAAACATGTTTAACAAGGGATTGAGCCCTCCAAATTGAAAGATGCCGGGAAAAATCGCTTGTTAAATCCAATCTAGATGAATGATTAGGAAAGCAAACTGGAAAATTTCTAATGGGTAGTTAAATAAATAAAGTATATTCAAGCACTTGATTAAAAAAATATTATGCTATTAATAATATAGGCCAACTTACACAAGCTTCAAGCAAACAAGCTCCTTATATGAACCAACTTCATCTAAATGTTTGATTGGAGAATGGTAAATAATGATATCCAAAATCAAAGTTGAGTGATTTCAATTGACTAAAGTGGATCCCTACTCTAATATTTCAATATTGGCAACATTAAAGGGTGTGTTTGTTTCGCGGAAAACTTAATGATAAAGGAAAATATTTTCCAAAAAATCATTTTTCAGAAAAAAGTTTAGTTTTCATTTATTTGGTGATACACAATGGAAATCATTTTCTAATATTTGAATTTCATTGGAAAATGATTTCAATCTCATGACTATATTTCAGGCAAAACAAAATTGAATTTTCTATTAAAAAATCAAAATTTTAATTATTTTTTATTTTCTCTTTTCTTTTTTTGAAAAAATTAGATTTTTTTTTCTTTTTTCTTTTTTTTTCCTCCTTTCTCTGCCATGACCAACCGACAACGGCCACCGGCGAGCTCAAGGCTTGTCCAACGATGGCCACAGGTGAGCTTACTGGCCTTGGCCGAGCCCGAGCTCGTTGGCCTTAACGGAGCTCGGGTTGGCAAGCTCACAACTCGTCGGACTCAGTCGAGCTTGGGCTTGCCTCGACCTGGCGAGCTCGTGTCCTACATCTTGGTGGTCTTCGGGCTATCGGCCTAGGGCGAGCTCGAGGCTCGCCGGCCTTGGGCGAGCTTGGGGATCATTACCAAAGGCCACCGTGAGCTTGCCAGCCTAGGGCGAGCTCGAGGTTTGCCGCCGAAGGCTGCAAGCTCGCCTGGCGACCTGTCAAGAAAGAAGAAAAAGAAAAGAATAAATAATAAATAATTCAATTTTTAAAAAATAAAAAAATGATTTTTTAAAAATAAATAAGTAAATAAATTTTGAATTTTTTAAATAAATATTTTTATAAGAATAAACGTTTCATTAATTAAGGATCCGAGCCTGAGCGCCGAAGACCTACGCACGGCCTTTGTGGACTTGGGCCTGAGGGTTAGGACTAGAGCTTATGCTTTGGAGACCTAAGCATGGCCTTTATGGACTCGAGTTCGAGTGCCGGAGCATTGAGTACGGGCACCGAGGGTTCGGGCTTAGCCTCGATGGACCCAGGCCCTGCATACTGAGGTCTTAAGCCCAGCTGCCGAAGCTTGGTCCTGAATGTCGAGACTCGGGAACCAACATTGGGGTTTTTGTGCCTAAGCGTAGAGTTTCGGGTCCAAACGTCGATAGCTAGTCATACTTCGGAAAACATTTTCCGGTTCTTTCTAAGAGAAAATCATCTTCCTGAATTTAAGTTTTGGTAAGGAAATCTTTTTCGTTGACTAAGAAAACATTTTCTTTGACTCATTATCCTAAGAAAACCAAACGCTGGAAAATGAGAAAAGTGTTTTCCCGAAAAATGCTTTTCGTATAACAAATGGATCCTAAAGGTGTGTATGTTTTGGTGAAAGTGTTTTCACAAATTCTGGACTTTCATCCGTTTGGTTCTCTGAAAATGATTTGGTCAACGGAAAATACTTTCTGGTCAACACGAATATCATGTTTAATTTTAGGAAAGTGAATTCCCTAATCTAAGAAAGTGAAAACATTTTTCAGAATTGCTCATCTTAAATTTGTTAGTATTTTTTCTTTTCTTTTCTTTCTAAGAAAGAAAACATTCATGTATTTTCTTTTCTCAATAAAAATAATTTAAAAATAACAAATAATTTGAAAAAATTTAAAAAATACAAATTTTTTCGATAATTTTCACCATCAGATTTTCCTCACAAAACAACTGAAAATACTTTCCAAGTCTTTTTTAAGTTTTAGCCAAAAACCAAAAAATAAACTCATGTTCCTGAAAAATGATTTCTTGGAAAGTATTTACAAGAAATGATCCGTTTTCTAGTAAAACAAACACACTCTAAGGCTCCATTTATTTTGTGGAAAAAGAAAATTAATCGCTTGTATTACTAACGGAAATGAATAAACGCAGAATATTTTCATTGTTTATGAAAATATTTGCACATGATTGTCGTCGATGATGAAAATATTTTTCATTAACTAATAATTTTAAGCGATGCAAGCGATCATTTTTTTGGAAAATATTTTCTAAATCATTTATTTTCTACGAAATAAACGGAGCCAAATATTATTATTTTAGAATAATGATACAAATTGGAGGACTCCTCCTACTGGGCCATCGAATTCCTAATTTTAATTAATAACACCTAGAGAGGCTAGAGCAAGGCCTAATTGAAAATGAATCAAATTATAGTTCTTGAACTTTGGCTCGATGTGCAATATGATCCTTGAACTTATGTAGTCCATAAATTTTAGCCCAATGTGCAATATGATCCCTAAATTTTTAATATATTCAATATGATTCTTGGATTTTTTATACATGTTTAATATAGTCCTTGAACTACATAAAAATATGTAATGTTATTCTTCCATTAATTCAAGATCGGAGACAATATTAATCATTTTCATATAGTCTAAAGACTAAATTGAACTTGTACCAAAAGTTTATGGTCTAAGTTTAAGGATCACATTACATATTAGGTAAAAGTTTAGAAATTATATCGAATAAATTAAAAATTTAAGAATCATATTATATATTTGGCTAAAGTTCACGGATTATTTTGATCATTTTTCTTATTATTTTCTATCACCAAACGTGGAGGAGACACATTGCATCGGACAATGAGGTCAACATATCTTATTAAATTCACTCACATCCTTTACTCGTGCCTCGGTTTCGATGATTAGTCAATAATTAGTTCGCGTAGGTTCGACCTTAACTAGTGCAAAAGTTGCACGTCATCCCATGACACGTGGCTATACCTCGTCGATCAATGCTGATGAAAAGACACTCAATGCGTTGAAACGACCTAAGCATGAACCGGCTATTTTTTAGTTAAGGTTAATATAACGAAAAATTTCAAATTAATGCATCTGTGATAAATTTATTATAAAGTAATATTTTTATTACTAAAAATTCAAAATCAGTGCACCTGTGCTAAATTTATCCTCCATTAATTTCCGTTAAATTTTACAGTCAAATTGCTGAGTTTAATGACATGTGACAATTAATGGGTGTACCAGTTTGGAGTTTTTTTTTTTTTTTTTTTTTTTTTGGTAAGTAAGATGAATAGCATTACAATGCAAACGGGTACAAGAAGAGTCGCACACAAAACCTCGACCCATAAGGGACACCGAATGTCCATAAGGGTTGAAGGTGAAACGACTAAAAGAGAACCAGCCCAAGAGGGCTAAAGCCAAAGCTGAACCAGAGCCAAGAGCAACTATACAAACAAAGGCTACAACAAAGCAGACAACAAGGAGCAAAGAGAACCAAAAGGAGGAGGCCAAACAGCGGCCAACCAGTTTGGAGTTTTATCCTCCGTTCATCACAGGTGTATTGGTTTGTAATTTTTTGTGAGTATTAATTCAATTTAACAGAAACTAACGGAGGGGAGGTACACTTACCTTTACCAAAAAAAAAAAAAAACGGAGGGGAGGTGTATTTGTCATAAATGTACAAATTTTGAGTTTTTAATGATAGATTTATCACAGTTATACTAGTTTAGGATTTTTGGTTATTAAAAAATTATTTTTGGGTAAATTTATCACAAATGTATTGATTTAAATTTTCTGTGGTGTTAACTATTTTGCTTATTAATAAATTTGATTTGGATATGTGTGGATAAAAAAGGGTCAAACTTCATTAATGTCTTCCATGGATTGATTGCCAAAAGTCAACGGATGAATTGCGGGAGCGATGCACAATAGCAAAATATTGTTTTTGTGTTTTTCAGCCCACTTTTTGGTGATCCAACTTTAACAAAATTATGATTTTATATGGACAATTCAATTTTTGAGTGCATTGTCAGTTTCCAAAGGGACTTCAGGTCTCAGTCAAAACTCGTGGGGGAACTAACTTGTAAATGAAGCAAATTTAAATCATTTTCAATAACTTATTTTAACTTTTGTCACTAAATTCGCAATTCTACATCGTCCGAGATCCTTTTCACCGAACAACACAGTTTACATAAAAAGAATACTATTGTCTTTTAGCTTTATAAATTAGGCTTACGAGGCACAAAATTGAGCTGCTAATCATATACCAAAAATCAATTGCAAACAGATCTATTTTTTCAATAGAGGTGATTAATGGACGGGGCGATTCACTCATAAAATGAGTAGGTTTGGCAGTTTTTTGGGCCAGTGGGCGGGCTTTGGCCCAAAAAGCAAACCCATTCAATGAGTGGACCAAGCTTGTGCAATGGCGTTTTAGGCTCGACTTAACCCAACCCGCCCATACACGTATCGAATTTTTTTGTGTAATACTTTTATCATCAATTCTATTTTTATATTTGAAAATTTATATAAAACTAATATGTCAAATAACGCAAAAATGTTGATATTGGAAAGAAAAATAGTACGAAACCCTACGTAAATTAGTAAAATAAGGGTTTGTTCGTTGTGATTTATGAAAACTCGACATAATTTTTTTTTGTTTTTTGTCAAAAACTAAATTATCCAATAAATAAAATAGTGGTGTTGCATCCTGTAATTTTTGAAATTGTCTCTAGAGACATAAGAAATTACCCTTTCTTTACGATCGAACCATACAATTATACTTTGTAGTGAATGGCGAACCTGATTCAACCATGTAATTTTCAGATGGCCTTAGCTAACTACTTGCAAAAGTTATCAAGTATCGGTGCTTAAAATTCAATTTGAAACGAATAAATGCAAGTCTAGCAGTTCTTAGTACGAAGGAATTGGCTACCAAAGACATTATGGGGACTCGGAGAAATAGGATGCAATTTATTGTCTGAATTTGTAATTTTCCATATCTAAGTGAGGAGTGTGTGGATCCAAGATGGCTTGAGTACCTCAGGAAACTTGATTTTGGCACTAGTTTTAAAGAACGAGTTTCTGAAAAGTGAATTTTTAAGACGTATGACCAGAGATACGAGGTGTTTAATACTACCATTTATAGTAGGTAAAAAGTTCACTATCGGTCGCTAAACTTGCTTTTTGCCAATCGAGCTCTTGAATTTTAATCTGTCTAATTATGTCCTTGAAAATCCAATTCTTTTTCCGATCACGTATCTTTGTCCAATTATCATGTGCAATCGATTGATATTTCTCTAAAAAAAAAAACACAGCTTAATGTTCATGCCAACCTAAGTTAACCCGATAAGGGGATAATTACTTAACCAATCCTAAATCGGGGAAATTATCAAAAAAATTCTAAACCTATTGCACTTGTGATAATTCTATTTTAAACTTTTTAATTTGGCAAATATAGTCATAAATCTTTTGATAATTTACCAATTGAGTCATTACAGCCAATTTTGAGAGAAAATCGTTGAAGTAGATGACGATCGTCCTACGTGGTATAGTTGGCGCTGGCATTGACAATTTTTGTAGATTTTTAATAACAATTTGATTTTTTTTGTTCTTTTTGAATTTTATATTTATATTTATTTTAATTTTTTCTTTACTTTTTTTTTTCATTATGTTGGCCATGAAGGCTGTGACATTCCAAATTTCGGCCCATTTTTGGGATTTATAAAACATGTAATTCATCAGTGTGCTTATAGTAAAATCTCGCCCGGGAACTGATTACTCTCAGTTATTGTTTTAAATTTGAGATTTCGCTAGAATCGCATTCGATCGAATTTTGCCGTTATTTAGAGCTCAAACTTTGGTATCGAATTTCTCGGAGTTTCAGGACGAATTTAATTGGACGGTGTCGATATTATTGTGGTCGGCCTCGAGATTGCTCGGAATATGCGAAAAGTGAAATTTTTTTGATCGGGTGCGAATTTGGATTAGTAGATCTCCCTCGGAGTAGTTTAATTTAATTAATTTGGCCTTTGTCCTTTATTATATTCTAGGATTAATTTGGACCTTTGGATCGTTTTCGATTTTAAATGTGGGCCATCGGATCGTAATTATTATTTGAATGTTTATTTATTTTTTTTCCGTCTCTCTCTTTCTCTCTCTCCGGTCACTTTCCCCCTTCGCACCTTTGGCCCCCCCTTTCTCTCTCTCTCTCTCTCCTCTCTCCTCTCTGCCGCGTTGCTGCTGTGCACACGTTTTCCACCCCCTGTCAGACTCTCTCTCCTCTCTTCTCTCTCTCTCTCTCTCTCTCTCTCTTTCTTTTCTTTTCTTTTTTTTTTATTTCTCCCTTCTCTTCCTTTCTCTTCCTTCTTCTCTCCCCCCCTCCCCGACGAGTTCTGCTTCTACTTTCCTCTGCTCGCCCGAGCCCGTCGCTACCGATCGCCCTGTCGCCGGTTGCTCGCCTGGTGCCGCTGCCCCACCAACCGCCGCGCCGTTCGTCCGGCCGCGCCATCGTCACCACGAAACCCCCCCACTCTCCTTCTCCTTCCCTTGTTTCCTTTCGTCCTGAGCTCGCCCCTACCCAGCCGGCCGCCTTGCTCCACTCCGCCGTCCAGCTCGCCGCCGTGGGAGCTCAGTCCTCGTTGTCGTCGCTCGCTTGTCCGCGCACCTGGGAGCTCGTTGGATCGAGCTTGTCCGTCTCGCGCCGTTCACCGCCGTTGCCGCGAGTCGCCGCTGCGGGAGCTCAGCCGTCCCCGTCGTCGCCGCTCGCCGGCCAGCTCGCCGTCGTCACCTCCCTCAGCCCCCACCTCTCTCTCCCTCTCGCCCTCACCACCCCAGCCGACTTTCCCCCTCTTCAGCTCGTTGCCGCTGCGTCGCCTCCGCCGCTCGTCGCCACAGCCGGACGACTAGCTGGCTGGCCCGGGCCAGCTCAGGCCGCTTGCCCAAGCCGTGGCCGGCCCGTTGCCCACGCGACCAAGCCGCGCGCCCGTGCCCGCGCCCGCGCCTGTGCCCGTTGCCGTGCCCAGTTGTGATCGAGAATTTTGCCCGTGGCCGAGCCCTGCGCCCGTCGCGCCCTCGGCCGCGCCGAGACACCGCCGTTCCGATCGGGCCATTCCGCACCATAGCTAATTTTTTTCCAGGCCAAAAACCTAGTAAGTGACCTCCTAATCCTTATTTAGGACTATGTGTATTTTTAGACTTGTTTAGGGCGTGATTAGTACCGGTTTAGGGGCTAAACGTGGATTAGGGTCAATATTCGTATGTGCGTATTTGTTGGATTAAACTGTGATAATTGTGGGGTTTAATTAGTAGCTAATTTAGTGACTGATTGAGATGAATAACATGACTGAATTGTCGTGGCGCGTGTGATTGACTTGGATTAATTGAGTAGGCCGACTTGAATGTTGGGTCAGTGAACCGATGTGGAGAGTATGAGTTGAATTGAGGGTGATGGCGTGTTAGTTTGACATTTGTGAAAGTGTGGTGATTGAATTTGAATTGTACGATGTGTTGATTGGCGAGTTGTGATGTGGTGAGCATGCCTTGAGTTTGATTGGTACGACTCGTGAGAATGGCGATTTGTGTTGTGGTGCATGTGCATGAGAAAAGCCCGGATTGATCGGAGGGCTGCTAACCTGAGGCGTGGTTACGCGGGTGTGGCGAGAAAGGCATGACCAGATCTGAGGCGTAGGTTACGCGGGTCATTGGAAGGGGAAAAATGTCCTGAGGCGTGGTTACGCGGGACCGAGCTCGGCTTGATTTAAGGGCTGAGCCTGAGGTGCACTAGCGCGGGCTGTGAAATTGGGCCTGAGGCACAGTGGCGTGGGCAGTGTGAAAGGACCTGGGAGGTCGTGGAAAGTTGTTCGACCACGCATGCGAGTTGAATGTGATTGAATTGATTGAATTGATTGGACTGGCTGATTGAATGTGTGATTGAATTGGTTGGATTGATTGAGTGCCAGTGTGGTTGGCGTTTGATTGATTGTGATATGTTATTGAGTTAGTATTATTGTTCTGTTGCGATTTGACTAACGTACAGAGTTAGTACGCGTTCTGATTGCAAAGGTAAGTACATTGTTGTGAGCTCGTTAAGTTGCTGGTTAGATTGTTTGTGCGACTTGTCTGGGTACGTATTAGCCTTTGTAGGGTTTAGGGTGTCGCTTATTAAGACTCGTTCTCACGGTTATTATATAACCACTTTTAGATTCGCGACCGTGATCTATTCGAAGATGCCGCCAGAGTACTACAGAGATTGAAGGATAGATCAAATTTATCCTGTCTTTTGAATACCTTTTTATAGAGGAGATAAGTTTGTCAACCACCACCATTTTTTACTCTCCATGAGAAATTTCAATGTAATCCTTTCTGTTAGTTTTTGCCAGAAATCACTAACGTGGTGATTCATAAGTTATCCATAACATTCACGTATGATGATCGCCACATCAGTGATTTTCCGTAGCAATTGATCGGAAGGACTATATTAGAATTTCGAACAAAGATTGATGACTAAATTGATAAAATTAAAATGTTTTGAATTGAATTAACATTCATATAATTGATTTAAGATTAAATTGATAATTTTCCAATTAACGAATGCACATGCACGTTTATGCAGCCTGTCGAGTACAAGTAAAAACATCATAAATTGCTTATGTTTGGCCGGTGTAGCATGATTAGCTGACATGCAATTAAGTAAAGGCACCAACTTTTAAAACTAGACTATGTCATTATTTTCAACTTCACTTAATTCAATGTGCTCTATTGCTGCTGCACCTTTCCACGAAAAATTAGTCTTGGGGCAATAATAAGTAACAGGCACAACCCCATTGATGAATAACATGACCATTGAATGCAAAACAATCATTGGGACCTATTGAAAGGTTAAGCCATGTCAGGTGTAGCTTGAGAGACCACTGAGACATCCCTTTTTTACATAGCATTTATGTTCCAATGAGTTAGGTTAATATTATTACCACAACAAATCTTTCTCATGGAGAGTAATTGCCATTATTTAGGGTTCTTGTTGCTTGCTCAAAGTAATGGGTGCTTCTCGAGCTCCGACAAAATCTAGATCTAATCTTGGCCACGCGTGATGTCCTTTTCGCTTTCTTATTGTCCATTATTTGGTCATATGGGTCATTACTTGACATCGATGTAATTACAAGATTGAAGGTCATACTTTTGTTTTTCCGTCTGTTTAGGATCTTGTATCAGCCTTTATGGCCCTGGCCCGTAAATGGGCCTCTAGCATACTAAATTGGTAAACTAAATGGCTAAAAGAACTTTTATTTAACATTGACTATGGTGCACTTCCATTTGCGATGTGGCGGATCGTTTGTTTCGTTTCAGTAAATCAGTTTTAGTATGCATCAAATGGACCAGATTCTCCTCCGCCCCTATTTTTAGGAAATTTCCTCTAATCACACCTCTCATTGGCATGTTACAAATTATGGATTTCACCCGCATACAAACTTAGTTAATTATAGTTGCGAGCAATGTACGTATTTGTGACAACCAATTAGAGACATTCCAATTCAAGAAAAGCATGACTTCTCTTACCATAGTATAGGCAAATACGATATCTATCGAATAGACTAATCAATAGATGGGATCGCCCTTGCCCGGACCCACCTAAGCCTGAACTTGCGAGCCTAGGCAAGGGTGCAAGCTCGGCCAGTGGGATAACATGCGCAAGTCAAGCCCACCCACACGGGCAACCTGTTTCCTATTTTTCTATTGATTTTTATAGCTAAAAAAGATAAAAATGAAAAACCAATCAAAAATAATTCTTGGATTTTCTTATATATAATTTTTAAAATTTTTTTCCATAATATACGTGCTATATTTATTTCTTGTACTGAATATTTTTGGCCTCATTTTTTTTGTATTGTTGATTCAGGGTAGGAAAACTGATAAATGGATACTATATCGACCAGTTTTATTGGCGGTCGGGCTGGGCCTTGCCTGACCTTTTCATGCCTAAAACTTGGGCCAAGACCACCTAGTGACCCTGCAAAAACTCAACCAAGTTGGTCCATTCTCTTAGCTGCTTAGGTGTCACTTCTAACATTGACCAAAAATTGAGAGTTTTTATTTTATGTTTTGAGGACCCGGGCATCGAGAGACTCATGAAGTAGCCTACAAAAGTCACAACTCGATTTAGGTTATGAGCTGATTAAGGTCCCGTTTGGTTCGGCTTTGTAGGAATGTTTTTGGGGAAATGCAAAGGCCTTTGGGCTAAAGGGGTTTTCCGAAATGTAATTAGTGTTTGGCAAAATATATTTTAAAAACACATTAGCAATCAAATATGACCTAAATGATGTTTGGTGAAAACTACACTTTGTAAAATGACTATTGCTATTTTTTAACAAAAAATCTCAAATTATTTGTCAGTGGAACTCAACCATTAGCGAGCCAAATCGGCCTTGACGAGCCTCGTTGTGTGACCATAGGCGGCTGTCTCTTGGGGTCACGTGACCCGAGCTACAGTAAAGCAACCCAAGGTGATGTTGCCTGGGCCACGAGATCTAGGCGATGACCGCTTGGAGTCTGGCAACCTTAGGTGACGCCCTATGGGGTCATGTAACCTTAGGCGAGGTTGTTAGTGGCTTGTTGGTGGCTGAAGTCTTCGTCGATAAGTTTGGGTTTTTGAGAACATTTTTTGATTTATGAAAGTTAAGCAAGGGCAAAGTTGGAAGGAAAAAAAAGTCTATTTGCATTTTGAGAATGCTAATTTCCAAAGTACCTATGAACTTGCCTTTGGCTAAAAGTCTTAGAGGCCTTTGGAAATGCAAAATTTCATTTCCCCAAGTTCTCCAAAACCAATCGCAATTTGAATTTGGCCAAAGGACTTTAAAGCTCCAAAATCCATTCTAAATGCCGAATCAAACGGGGCCTAAGTCTAGACATTTTGTCATGCTCCGAACCCCATTAAGCTCGTGACATCCCTTTTCGGTCAAATATCGTGATGTCCCAAGATGTCGCTGACCCCATACACACAGAGATAAAGCACTAGCGGAAGCAAACATACACCCAGACAATATTTAGAAATTGGATAATAGGGAGAATACACATTCATTACCAAGTTAAATTTATAACATTACATACTATTTACAATAAACATATTATATACGCATACTTGGCTTCTAAAGTTCACACCACCAACATCAAAAGGGATCAGTAGTTTGGGTATATACTAACTCCAAAAATGGGCACTTCAAAAAGGGTTACCCTACCCCTAACTAACCCCTACATCCTATAGACGGTGTCCACTCTGAGTCGGTCTCTCTAGAACTTGAATTTGACTCCTCCTGATCCACTTGCTCCTCTGAAGACTCAGAATCTACCTCTCATCATCAGAATCATCTAGAACATCAATCGGCGGCTCTTCCTCGGATTCTTCCTCTAGCTCTTCTTCCGGTTCCTCCTCAGATTCTTCCTCTAGCTCTTCTTCCGGTTCCTTCTTGGACTTTTCTTCAAGTTCTTCTTCGGGCTCCTCCTCAAGCTCTTCTCCTAAATCTATGTCCATCGGATCAACCTCTTCTTGTGACTCTTCCGGCTCCGGTTCAGGCTCAGCCACCATGGGTTCAGGTTCTATAGGTACAGGCTGAGGACCTAACTGTGCGAAGCTAGTGTCGAGGCTGGTCATCTCACTATCAGGAGGAGATATAGCCGATGGATCCCAATCTCCCACTTTATCAAAAGGGACATCAAAATCACGAACCGGATTGAACTCGTTAATACCATCCCGGAAGCACTAGGATGAATAACTATGGGCTTGCTAAAGGGGTTGTTCTATATCTACCCAGACTACTGTGGTGTGCTTAATCCAATCCATATTATCATCTACAAGGTACTCTACTACTGCATGATCGGTGTGCATAGATATGCCAAAACGCTGAGGCGGTGGCAATGGAGGATTCATGATCCAGGCCGGGGTTCTGAAAATGTTAATTTATACAACTATGAGACAAGTCTCAATAAGTTGACAGCTTAAACCCCACTTAGGTTATTACATACCTCCAGACAAGTCCAAACACAATGTCACTCAATAAATACATAACATGTACATAAATGCACTTACCTGGGCTCTTGGTACACATAATCTACATGTTAGTCTCAATTCCACAAATTCCAACCACATGCACTTTCCAAACTAATCTCATGCCCGAAAGCAAAAGTTGAACATATGACATTTTCGAACTCCGCATTTCACACTCGTTCATGCACCACCACATCATTTTCATTAAACTTGCCAACGACCTGCGTAAACACGCCTAAGGTCCGATCTCATTTTCACTTGCCACATCACACATCTCACTTTCAATCTCTTTCCACAACCCGCGTAAACACGTCTCATGCTCCACATTCCTATCACGACCCGCGAAACACGCATCAGGCCGGTTCAATTCCTCGCGTAAACACGCCTCAGGGATTAAGTGATCACGCGAACATGCCAACACGTCATATTTTATTTGTATCCCGCGTAAACATGCCTCAGGGCTTTTTAGTGATCACATGCACATCACACACCTCAAATCTCACACGTTCACATACTCGAACATTAATTAAATGCACTCAAATGCATCCAATTCAACCATCTCAATTCAGCCCATGTAATATACATACAACCATCACATAACATTCCATTTTTCATCACAAAAATCATGGCACAACAAGCACGGCACTACACCACGATTTCACACAATTAAGAGCCGAACCAAATTATACACCCTACGCACCAAACCGAATTTTGTAGCACTTGAATCAACCATACTCAGCCCTCATTTAGCTTCTAATTACTCACCAAATCACCATAATTTCGTCCATAATAACCTTTGTCCGAAACAGTCCACAAAACTACACTAAATCGTGCCTAAACGAGCCCGTCAATACCCGATATCTTAAATAAGGAATAGGGTGTCACTTACTTGGAAATTCCAAGCAAGAACAACCTAGCAAGGGGGCGGCGGGGCGGCAAGGAAGCGGCATCCACGGCGGTCCGGCGGTTGGACGCACGGCGAACGGCGAGCGAGCGAGCGGACGCGATCCGGCATGGCTCCGGCCAATCACACGGCCAAGGGGAAGAGAGAGAGATGGTTCGGCCAAGGGGGAAGGAAAATGAAAGATGATGGTGTAGGCGTGAGAAATGAAGAGAGAAAGTGAAAGAGAGAGAGAGAGAAAAAGAGAAAATGATTAAATAGGTAGCACCAATAATTGGTGCACCTAACCCCAAGCCAAAATGACTAAGTTACCCTCCTTTCACACTCTTCATCCAAGGGCCAAGAATGGTCCACCCATCACATCAATCATCACATCACAACAATCAAAGGCTAGGATTAAAAGATTCAATCTTATCCAAAAAAATATTTAGGGGTAAGATGGTCCATCAAATTCGTCCAAAGTAAAATGAGGTGAAAATACCAACTTAACCTTCCATATTTCTAAAGCCCTTTACAAAATTCTAGGGGCAAAATTGTTAACCTTCCATTCCCGATCAAATTTTCAAATTCCGACAAAACTGACAAGCTCTAAGGTTGGCCACGACGTCATCCAATCCAATTGTCATGACTTTCAAGAAATTCGGAACCCCAAAATTAGATACAATTTAGTGGTTAAATCGAACCAACGCGACTTGAGCGTATCTTTGACTAACAGACGGCTCTTGGACAATACGCGAATTGACCCGTGGTCGACAATAAGTTGAGCCACGTTTAATATCACTCGAATCATGGCGATTTCGATTTCATGTAATTGCGAGGATTAATCACTAGTTCCGAGAGGTGTGATTGTTCGGAATAGGTTTAAGATTGTTTGCAATTCATCTCATGGTCGAGCGGAATCACCCGCGACCCATTCGTATGACATTGGCGAATCGATCCATGACCATCCTTGGATCAACTTATGTTAGCCCAAAATATCATTTCGACAGTCCTTATGGTCGAAAGTCAGTCTATGATAGAATTTCTTTGGTCTTGCGAACTTAAATCCCTATTTAGCCTTACCCTAAATGTTAGTATCTCAAGAGTAATTAGTTCTGGGCAAGGTACAACTACAAGTGCGTTAAAAATATCACTCACTTCATAAATTTCAAGTGAGTCAAAATTCGGGATGTCACACATTTGACCCATGCAGCTGACTCGACCGAGAATCCTTTGCAAGTAATGGGTGGAATTCGAACGTGTGACATCTAATTCTCGAGCCAAAAGTCCCCCGGTGCCCCCAACCAATTGCACCCATGCAACTATATGTATAGAAGCCATTTACATGACACGACACCGTACAAAAGGAATTCCACTTGATTGGGACGGTAGATTCACCAAAGATTATTTATTTGAATTAAAAAAAAAACAAAAATCCAGCCAAAGTCAACTCTTTTTCAGGCTTGCATATGTGGCAACTTTGCCCAACTCTTGCCCGCAAGCACGTGGCTTGATTCTAATAGAAAACAGTAAATTTGAACTCATGTTAACTTGCTTATATGAAAACAAAGGAGCAGAGATTCTTATAGACGCAGGCACCACAAGATTAACTTTTTATAGTAAGAGTGATTGTAATCTCAAACATCCCATGAAAGCAAAAACATGCACGACTTGCACAACTTGATTTAGATATCAAGTTAGATGATCCGACTTAAGTCATGCATGTTCCAAAGTTGTATAAAAACTATTTCAGCTCTCTTGATATGATCAATAAATTATCATCTTTCAAGATCAATCCATGGACCGACATTCATAACATCTTATCGAAGCTTTACTAATATACTTGTACTTTTACATAAAATATACGTATGCAAGTGGTTTTCAATGAAACTTTCGTTTTCCGCTTGTTTGTTGAACTTGCGTGCGCATACTCAATCTTTGGAATAAAACATACTATATCTGCGTATACAGCACATCCCATATTGTAATCGGATAAAAAAAACTTAAATTTTTTCACTTAATTATGTCTTTTCATTACTCGATTCATGACGTAACGAAGTAATTATTATATATACACCGTAGACATGATTATATTGTGTTATGTTTATACAGACATCTATATTCTTATGACTTATCATTGGGTTTTTTTAACCGATCCTTAAATAGTATGCAGTAATACGAAAAATCCATTATCAAGCGCTATATTCTTATAAAAAGGTTATAATCACAATGGGTATATTTTATATGAAATTTTTGCTCGTGTATAATAAAATTAACACTATTTTAAGATTTTACTATTAATGATCTTGAATTTACTTTTAGGAAAAATAATGATATATTCTTGTTCTTTATCCCGTACCATTTGATATCTTTCCCATATATTACTAACATATATCTAAAAATGCAATAGGGTGTTCTTATAAGATACATGACTTGTCCATTCATATAAGCATTTTAGTAATGTTAATTTGACCAACCCGGATTACCTGAACTGGACCGATATATATATATATATAAAATATTTTTTACTAGCTCGCTCTCTCTCTCTAGACGTGTGTGTGTGTTCCTCATGACCACCGATTGAAACCCTAGTTTGCCTTCTGGTCCTCCGCGGCTTCACTCTTCTAGGTAAACCCCTCCCTCCCCCGTCGCTTCCCCCTGACCTAGCCCTAATCAGGTCAGTCGTTGCATTTCCGATTTCGCTGCTTTTCTCCATTTCAAGAGTGACCTGAATTCGAGTTCGTTTTCGATTTGTTTCGATGGAGGATAGGGTAAGGAATCGACCTGAAAGACTCGGCGTGTGATATTCCAATGTGGGATTTATGTCCTTCAATCAACCCAAGTTTTAGAAGAGCGAGGCAATGCAACATTGTAGAACTGAGTGATATGCGAACTTCAGCTAGCATCTTTAGAGGATTAGCAAAATGACCAGGTCCATGTACCCACCAGAAAATCGGACCAATCTGGTTCTTGAGTGGATCCATGGAAACTTTAGGCGATTGTGGATTCCCATTTTGTGGAACAAGTCCTTAGTGGGCTGTTTCTAATTTCAAGGTTGAAATCGATCATCCTAGGTATATCTATCTAATAAGCCATAGATTCTGGGGAAAATTTCAAATAAGGGTATGAAGCAGACCTTGTGTTATATAAAAGCTTAAAGTGGCCATGTCAGTCTCAAATATTGGCTTGAAATTGCCATGACAGTTTCAAATAAGAACATGACCTTGCCGGTCGCTGACCAGCTAAATATTCTAGCTGATCAAGGGCATTTTCATCCAAAGACAATTTGAATATTACATTATTATTTTTTATTTTTTTCCCCTTTTCAGCCCTCGCCCAAGCGAAGCCGTCCCTTCCTAGTCGCTGACGAGGCGACCCTCACCCAACCCTCTCTTGGCATCGCCGGTAGCCAGCCATCGCTTGAGATTGGCCACCGGCGAAGAAGAAAGAAAAATCAGCAAAAGGAAAAAAAGAAAGAAAAAAGAAAAAACTAAAAAATAAAAAGGGAAAAAATTAAAAAAAGGTAAATGACAAAAATGTCCTTGACCAGCTGGAAAGTAAGGCCCTTTTTTTAAATTGATATAACCACTTTAGACCCTTATTTGGAATTTTTCCTAGATTCATTTATCAGAAGTGCACAGAAATTAGTCAACTAATTGGAGGATTCGATTGAGAAATAACATTTAACTCGATTTTCAATTTGTTTCGATGGAGGATAGGGTAAGGGATCAACTTGAAAGACTCGGTGTGGGATCTTCCAATGCGGGGATTATGTCCTTCAATCAACCCAGGTATTTGAAGAGTGAGGCAGTGCGAGATCGTAGAATCGATCGATCCGTGAGCTTCAACAAATCTTTAGTGGATTAGCAAAATAACCAGTTCCATGGACCTACTCGTAAATCAGACCAGTCCGGTTGCTAGGTGAATCCATGGAACCATTCGGCGATTCTCGATTCCCATTTCGTGGAACCGGTCCTTAGCGGCGATTCCTGATTTCAGGATTGAAATCGATCACCAGATAGATATATCTATCTAATAAGTAACTTATAACTTAATTATTAAAGTATCCTTAAAGATATTATCTAAAATAAGCCTTTTCTCGACTAATATAATGGAAATATGTTTGACTAGATGGTAATCCTTAAAATTCATTTGTCATCCATATGCGCCATAGATTATTGGGAAAATTTCAAATAAGAGTATGGAGTATCCTCATTTTCTTAAATAAAGGCTTGAAATGGACTTTATGTCAAATAAGATCATGAAGTGATTATGTCAGTCTCAAATAGAGAATTGAAATGGCCATAACAGTTTCAAATAAGGGTTTGATCTCACTGGTCACCGGCCAACTAAATATTCTTATCGATCAAGGCAATTTTTCGTCCAAAGATAATTTAAAATTTAAAATATTTTTTATTTTCTTTTTTGTCATTTCTATTTTTTTTTCTTTCCAATGAGGGCCGCGACCTTTGTCGGCCACAGACGAGGCCCTCTTGAGGCATCACCGGTGGCTGGCCATCGCTTGAGACCGGCCACTAACAAAGAATAAAGAAAAAATTAGAAAAAGGAAAAAATAAAGAAAAAAAGGAAAAAAAAATCAAAAAAGGTAAAGGTCGAAATATCCTTGATCAGCCGGAAAGTCAGGCCTTTTTTTTTAAATTGATATAATTACTTCAGGCCTTATTTGAGTAAATGATGGCACTTCAGATAATTATTTTGAATTTTCCCTAGATTTTTTTTACTAGAAGTGCGCCGAAACTAACCGACTGATCGGGGGATTCGATTGAGAAATAAAAGCAAGATCAAGTTTTCAATCTTAATATTTTCACAATCACGGACAAAAATCGACGAAAAAAATTTAACTCGATTTTCCAATGCAATTCTCCTTTTTTGTTTTTATAAAAAAAGAACTAAATAAAAATAAAAAGAACAGATAAAATAGACAAGGGCAGTCTCAGTCGGACAAAGGCTTACACACAAAAATAAATGCACAAAAGCAACCAAGAGTTATTACTCATTTCAGTTCTTTCCTCCTTCGGTTCATTCATTCATGCTCTTTTCGACCAGCGCTCTCTCTCTCTCTCTCTCTCTCTCCTCTCTCTTCTCAGATTCAGATCATCATCATTCGTCTCCTTCGCCCGCCCGCCCCTCGAATAATCTCCAAATCCCATCCAAAACCCACGTCGCATCTCCCCGCGGCGACCCTCGGGGACCTTAAAAATCGCATCTTTACCCGCGACCAGGTCCACCCACTCGCCCTTCTTGAAGGCCAAATTCTTGTTTTTTCGCGCGTTTTCGATGCGAATCATCTCGCATTCGGATGCCGGTTGAACGCCACATGGGTTTCCCCTCTTGAATTCAATGCAGGTCGACGGGCGGTTGCGGGACAAGTGGACGTGAGGCGAGCGCGCGCGCGCGGCGTTGCTGTGGTGATTCGCGTCGGCGGCATGCACGCGTAGGCGTTCTTGCTCCGGTTATACGACGTGGGTCGGTGGGCGTTTCGAGAATGGCGAATCAGGTGGTGCGGGTGAGGAGGGAGGCGATTGCGGCGTGCATGACGTGCCCGCTCTGCGACAGGCTCTTGAAAGACGCCACCACCATCTCCGAGTGCCTCCATTCGTGTGAGTTGTTGGGGGGGCTCGATTGGTTTTCTTGTTTTGCTTTGCTCCCTAGTCTTCTTGTATTTTCAGCTCGTGGGTGTCTGTGTCTTTGGTGCTTCTTGATGCAGTCCTTTCTTGTGTCTCTTCGTGATTCACGATCTGGGTTGGTTGGTGTTTTTCTCGGTTGTTGATATCTCGTTGATATCTGGCCTCTTTTGTCTGTTATCGATACGTAGGCCATGTCGCTTTTGCTCTGCTTTGTTTTACAAGTGTGGTCTGGAACTTTTGTTCCGAAGAAGGTGTGCGTGTTTTGGTTTCACCAGCTACTGTCTTTATCTTTGTCATCATCGGTCCCTTAGGAAAGAAGTGAGCTTCTGTTGAGAAGTAAATTGCTGGGATTTCGGGTATCATTCATAAAAAAATCGGCTTGGGTTAACTTTCCGTTCATTCATAATGCAAGTGCTTTTAGCATGCTGACGTGATCTTCAAATGTCAAACAGATGAATTTCTGATAGATAAATGCACTGATGCTGCCTCACAAAGTTTAGGAACTGTAGTTTTTAGTGTTCTTCGGTTTAGTGATGTACTGTTTTCGTAAATTTCGTGGTTTTGAAGAGAGAATTATCATTGTGGCGGTCGTTTTAGCTTGTAAACATGTTGGGCGACTAACATCTTGAAATGGTAAAATGTTGATTGACTTTATCATTCCAGTTTGCAGGAAATGCATATATGACAAGATCTCCGAGGAAGAACTTGAATGCTGTCCGATATGCAACATTGATCTAGGTTGTGTGCCACTGGAGAAATTGCGGTAAGTTTGCCTTTCTGGTCATTGATTCCTTTTGAATTTGCCCCTCTTTTCTCTTTGTGCGCACGCACATGCAACATTATTTTTGTTTACTGAAACATCCTAAGGAATTAAGCCATATTCAAATCCATTAGCTGGTTCTTTCTTCCATCAGAAATATAATCTTCAAAGTTTTACCCATGCAGCTGCATAACTGCAGTAGTTTATAATTGTCATTTGCATTAGATAGATCTAGTTGAATTATGCTAATTAGTTAGCAATGTATAAGACATTTTAATCGTATGCTAAATTGCTCACTTTAAGTTTTTTTGAGTTCAGTCTTTTGAGAAAGCGAATTGTTTATTTCTTGAGCATATAGAGCTATATCATGTTTATTGAGTATCAATAAAGTTAATTTCTTTCCTTCTGTTTCCCTTCATGCGAGATATAAAACTCTTATCACATACAATTGTCATGCCGTTTCATCAGTTATGAGCTATTAGTTTACGATACTCATTTAAAAAAAAAGGAGGAGAGATAAATTGACCAAAACAATGGAGTATCTCTAATATCCTTCAATTAGCATTCTTTCTTTATGCAATTCTGAAGTCCAGTGGTTAAGGAACAAATGGTGCTGTGCTAAAGATAATTACTGCTGGAAGTTTTTGGTCTGTGAGTGTGATTTTATAGTTTGCTTCAGAAGTCAGTTTGTCTCATCGAACTTATGACGTTATAACACAGGAATTAGCGTGACTCACGTGCATGACATGGTTATAGTCTTTACCGCCATTAACTGAGAAGAAATATGAAAACAAGGAAGAGCAATTACTCTGAATATTTCTGCCTTTAGGAGGGGGTTGGAGAATATAAGTGTAAACTTGGGGATATTACTATTGATAAATTGCTATTTTCTTCTCCATTGTAATGTGATTGTGTGTGTGTGTGTGTGTGTAACAGAACATTGACATCTTGTGATATATAGACATTGTCATAATTCAGCTTGCTCCCTTCTATTCACTCTTTGACCTGCTTATTGAATTTTGGTTCTTTAGCAATATCGTCAACGTCTTCGCTGTATACCACAGTTTTTGATGAAATGGAGTGGAATGTGGCCTAAGAAACTATTTATGCTTAATTCAAACTAAAGTTTTGTTTCAGACAAACTATTTTCTACATGTCTATTTCTGCAGTATGCTAAGAATAAGTTTCAGCTTCTTGAGCATGCATTCATATACACCATGTTGGTCAATTTCGTTACCTGTTGATTTCTATCTCTCTTCCCGTTTAAGTCTTATTGTTAATTAATCGATGAAAAGAAGTGGATGTTGGTCATAGGCCTGATCACAACTTGGAAGATGTGAGGGCGAAGGTTTTCCCTTTCAAAAGAAGAAAAGTGAAGGCACCTGAATCTGTGCCTTCGACAACCTTACCTATTAGAAGGAAAGAGAGATCTTTGTCCCAGTTGGTTGTCAACACACCTAAAGTATCATCGCAGACTACTATGACTGGTAAAAGAACAAAAGCGACCGCAAGGAAAGCTTCTGCTCTGCAAGGATCTAATTTTTCCATTGAAAAAGCCGTTAAGAAGGAAGAAGATTCTGCAGGAGATCGTCCAGAAAGCTCAAGCTCCCCCGAGACACTAAGCAAGTTTGCACAGAACATTAGGCAGGTAATGAAGAGCATATTTTTATTCTTTTTCATCTTGGTGGTCTTGATTGTTGAGGGTCAAAATATGGATATAGTCCCTCTTGGAGATGATAGAGCACATTTTCTGAATTAGTACTTGTCTGTTTGCTGAGCAGGGTTTTACTTCCAGTGAGCCTAGTCAGTCTGTGCCTGAAAGAGAAACTGGCAATGAAGGCAAATTGGATCTCTGGAAGCCATTGCATTATCTAGTGGAAGTTGCTAATAGGACTAAAACTTCGAGGCCCATTTTGCAAGGAGCTGAGCGAGTCCTTGCAATTGAAGCTCCAGTAGCTGGTAATAAAATTAAGAACAATAAACTCAAGGTGAAAGTCCAGGATGAGAAAAATGACACTAGTCCGGCATCTACGGAAGTATTGAGACCAAAAAGATTACGAAAGGTTCGTCAGAAAAGGACATCAGTTTCTGGAGACTCGGGCATTTCACCTCAGGATGTGCTCGATGCAGCTGGCACCAAATGTGAACAAAGAACTGGTCCAATCTGGTTTTCACTTGTAGCTTCTGAAGATCAGTAAGGACAACTTTGTCTTTGCAGCTCTAATTAATCATGAGAGTTATAATGAATTCGGTTGAAGCTCCTCACCTCCATTTGTTTACCGATTCAATTTTATGACTTCAGGGAAGGAGATGCACCGCTGCCACAAATCCCTGCAAGCTACTTAAGAATAAAGTAAGTTCCTTTTTGCCGGAAACAGCTGTTTCCATTGCTTTTCTGGAAGAGATTATGCCTTCTGAGTTCTTATTTTAGTAATGCTTGCTGGTCTGGTTTTTCTTTCCTGGCTGCTATTGGATTGACATGATTGATTTCTTTCTTTGTAGTTGGTAATGATTTATAGAAACTTTTGCAATGCTATAGCTGCTAACCTATAATTATCCTGCTTTTCTTCTCACCATGTAGAACATGAATGACGTTATGTAAACAGGCTGACTTGTCTGCTGGAGTAGCCAGAATAAATCCAATTGCAAGTTCTTAATGAAGATCCTCGAAATTCTATTCAGGAATCTTCTTTATATGTTGGAGCAGGAGAAACTGAATGTAGTAGGACTTCACCAACTAAGGATAGATTCGGGTAATAGCACAAGGAGTTTTGCAGACTGATGTAATATTAGATCAATGCGTAAGAGATCTGACGAAGTTGAGATGAAAAAACATGTCATTCTAACACTGGGTTCAAATTATTAGAAAACTCAATATAGTTGAATTGAGAATCACAATTTGTTGGTAGCTACATGTGTCTAATCAGGATTTGGGTGCGACAAGTGTCGACATAGAAGGAAAATTAAACATGGTGGTCTCCATTTTATGCCACTAGGCCTGGCAGGCACTCTATAACTCAACTGCGAGAGAATTGTTCAAACTGCAGCAATGACTTGAAACAAGGAGGGACATCGTGCCATAGCAACCGGCAAGATATATCAAATAACCAATGTGTTGTAGTGTTGACGTGACGAAATTGTTGTTACAAGTGCTAGACTGGCCACATTCATAGTGTTGACGTAAAGAAATGTGACAACAATTTCTTATTCTTTCCTATTCATCCGTCTTGCTCTCTTAGATCCAGCCGGATGAATATGGTTTATCTATATCAATTATACTGCCCACATGCTTTTTATTTAGTGTGTTTGTTGGTTTGAGTGGTAGACATGGCAGGGAAAAGATTATGCACTGTGAACTCGAAATCCCGAATCTTGTTTGTTTGCCGATCAAACCAACAAGCATCAGCATGTCTGAATCCAGGTGACAGAGAGACGATGCAGGTTTCATGTCTGGATCTATTAGATAAGGAAGAATAGATGATGCATTAAGCCATGTGGAAACCATATGACAACTTCACATGATAGAGTTGGTTCTGCCTTATTTTAAAGTTTCATTCTGTTAAGTGGGTGATAATGGCATGCAGAACATTGTATATGTTGTCATGTCAAGTTGGTCTTGGGAGAATTCCTTCTCTCTAAATGTGTTATCTAAGACGTTTTTGTTCATTAAGTAGCTTCATGCAGTTCTTATGGATAATTATCTACACAAAAGGATAGGATGATATGTTGAAGGTGCAGTATCAACTCTGGAATGTCGAATGCTGTGTAGTCTAGATAACATTTTTTTTGTGCTCATCTGATGTAGCAGTGACTATATGTAATCTTGTGTGGTATTTTTTTGTGTATGCTCATTCATGTCATTTTTCACGGTTTTGGACACAACTACTGGGGCTTTCTCATGGACAACCATCTTTGCGTTCCTTTCTCTTCTCGGGAGCCGAATTGCTGTGGTTGTCATGCATTCTAGTTGCGACGATCATGCATTGTGCAAAGCTCAACTGTATTTCTTTCTGCAAAGTACCTGTGATGAATGATTTAGTAGAATGTTTGTTGTTTCGGACATTTGCACTATGGGCAAGATTCCTGTGGATCTTTATATGGTCATCCTCGACCCATTTAATAGCAAACCTTTTACCAGCTACTTGGGATGATTTCTTTATGAATTTGTCTTCTTATCGCATCGATTTCATGACTTCATTGATCTTTGATAAGCTTTTAAAACTGTACTCCGTGAATTTGTAGTATGTACTTGGAAACTGATTTATCTACATTTATCTTTTCAGGGATGGGAACGTGCCGGTTTCTTTTATTCAAAAGTACCTGGTGAGGAAACTAGATCTCACAAGTGAAACTGAGGTATGAAAAAGTGATTCGTTATCGCTTTAAACGTAGAAAAAAAGGAAATCAAATCGGGAATGTTTGGTGCATATCGTAGTAGAAGGAAATTTTTGCCAACTAATAATTCTCATTTTTGTTGAGAATGTAAACTGCTGTCTTCTCACCTGTGCATGCTATTCTACAGTATCAAAAAGTTTAGAAACTGTAGTCGTGTCGGTCCCTACTTTTGAGAGTAATAACTCGCATAGCCGCAGAGTCAATTTATTGTGGGTAGTCTTTTATTTCTAAGAGTTGGATTTATGATTCAAGATTCTCTTCTTCAAGATTCTCATGAATCATCTATCAGAAGCAGTTTCTACCCATAATGATGGAAAGAATCAGCACTTCAATGAATTGTTGTTCGCTAGGGAGAGTGTTCTTATGCTGAGATTGTGCACAGCAAATGCATTTGTGTTAGTGTTGCAGTTTTGCAAGGCTACTCTTCTAGTGTTCTCCGATATTTTTCCCCAGGTCGAAATCAGATGCATGGGACAAACCGTCCTCCCCACATTGCTGCTGTATAATTTGGTTGACTTGTGGTTACAAACGGCATCCACGTCGGAGAGAGTCCCGGCGATCGTGGGATCCTCGGCCAAGGATTTCGTGATGGTCCTGGCTTATGCACGAAGGGTGCCCGACCGCTGATCACCCTTCCCTTCATACTTCTTATCTTGGTCTCTTTTTCCTTATTTTTACATTTCATACATGTTCCTGTGTTTTACATTATTATTTATATCTCCGTGTCAAGCCCAATGGATAGAACTACATTCACCCGCGGCGGTCTGTAAAAACTGTACTTTTACATGAGTCGGTAGTAACATATACATTACTGATTATCTTGAGGATTATAGTTGATTCCTGCTAGAGGGTAATTTATGTCAACGAAATCTCTTTACCATCCGTGCAGTTTTACGATAATGGCGGAAGAGAAATGCTGGTCTATTTTCCAAATTCATTACTCGTGTATCGAACTTTTTTTTTTTTGCTAAAGCAAACCTTTCATTGCATCAAAAAAGTTCAATTATTACATAGAAACTAGGGTCTACATTAAGATGGTAAATTAAAGAAGATTCAGCTAACACTGTATTTTTAACTCTAGATGGGGATCATTAAAAAGGAAAGATAATGCAATTCCTAACTAACAAAAAGCCCATTTTATAAGCTCATGACCAACTACATTACTAGATTTACTAGTCAACTTCAAACTCCATCCTGAGTTGTTGCTAAGTAGTAAGCGAGAATTAGAGATGAAAGGATGAATATACCAAGGGCAAATGCCCTTTTGTTGATACACCTTGCAATCACTTTAAAAAACCGTTTTATGAATGTCGATAAGCAGCTTTGCATGCGAGAAGAAGAGCTGTAGCTTTCACTTCTACTGGTGAGTTCTATCTTCCTCGTCTTGTCCACGCATGAACAACTGATCCTCTATATGATCGTGCAATAATACCTATAGGCCCCTTTTATCTTTTCACACACCCTCTAAATTAAATTTTAACTCTTGTTGATGGAGGAATCCAAGAGTTTGACCTTACCCCATTAAAATCCGGTTCCTTGCTTAACTTAACTTTTTTTTCCCTCTTGAACATATTTGAATATTCCAAAAAATCTTGTATGATCATCTAAATTGTTGGGGAAGGAATTGGAATAGTTTGATCATGTAACTTTGCATTCCTATAATGCCACATTCTAGTGCAAAGAATTGCTGCATAAATGGTGGAGAGTTTGCAATCCACTCCCGTTCTCTGTGCTATTTTTCTTGGATCAAGAAAGTTCACCATCTCTCCCGAAGACTTGAAGTTCAAAGTAGACGAGATAATGATCCACGGGCACTGTCTCTACAAAATTTGGGCTAGAGGATATCTTATGAACAAATGTACCGAATTTTCCTCTAAAGTTCCACACAAAGGGCAAGAAGGGTCTGGGATATGGATAAACTGAAACAAGTTAGCTTGACAAGGTAAAACATTAGCCGCTATCCTCCACAACATCATTTTGTGTCACTCATGAGCTCTAGCTTTCCGGATTTGAAGGCCGGGCCCACAATGGCCCGTGCTTTTGCATGGCTTAAGGGTTTAGAAAGGGCAAAAGGACACTATAAGTGCCATAACTTGTGTACGGCGCTCACTTTGGTGCCATAACTTTTTTTCGGATCACTTTGGTGCCAAGTCGGAAGAAAAACGATCACTTAAGTGTCATAACTTTTTTTTGGATCACTTTAGTGCTAAAATTTTTGAAAAACGATCACTTAAGTGCTAAAATTTTTTAAAAACAATCATTTAAGTGCTAAAATTTTTGAAAAACAATCACTTAAGTGCCAATCTCCGGCGAGACTCCGGCGAGCCACGTCAACTTGAGAAATTAATAAAAAAAATGCCACGTCAGATTTCCGGCGAAAAATTGTGTACGGCACCGGAGTTGGCACTTAAGTGATCGTTTTTCAAAAATTTTAGCACTTAAGTGATCGTTTTTCAAAAATTTTAGCACTAAAGTGATCCAAAAAAAAGTTATGGCACTAAAGTGAGCGCCGTCTACAAGTTATGGCACTTGTAGTGTACTTTTGCCGTTTAGAAAGAGCAAACCAAAAGGGATGAAAAGGTCTACTGAGATGTTACTAAATCCATTTCCTCTTCATATTCTATATTTTGATGTGCATCCACATGCGTAGAATGAGTTCTATCTTAGGGTATGTTTGTTTAAGTGAAAGAATTTTTTACGAATTAGCTCTCTAGACTTTCATGTGTTTGGTTTGTTGAGAATGATCGGCCAATGAAAAATCATTTAGGTAAAAAAATGCATGCATAAAATTAAGAAAATGAATTCCCTAACTTGAAAAAAAGAAAAGACTTTTCTGAAAAATGATTTCCTGGAAATGATTTTCCATAATTATGAAGTTTTCTATGAGGCAAACACATTCTTTATTTCTCATTTTTTTATATGGTGTTTATTATAAAGAATTGAAAGGAAAATAAAATACTAGGAGAATGATATATAGTTTAAGGTTTGGTCACTGTGGACTATTTAAATATGATAAAGAACACAAACATTTAAAAATGAGTCACCCGTCTTTTACAAGATCACGACTTCAAATCACGTCGCAAGCAAAGTTTTGAATAGCCCGTTCCTGGACTGCCTAACTATGATATATCTTATATTTAGAGACTTCATGACTACTAACATCTTGGGATGTAAAGACTTCTTGACTACTAGCTACTCGGTGAGGTTTAGTAATAGTTCAAATTAAACATTCTATAATGGGTGTGAGATCCTCATGTTAACGCCCAGAAAGAGTCACCAGCGCTAGTTGCCATCTCGATATTAACTTAAGAAAAGGAGAAATTACACAAGACACCTAAGCTTCAAGTGCGGTAAACGTTTTCCAATGAACTTTCAACAGCTACATAAAACCCTCTCCAATGAGTTTCGCAAAACGGGATGACTAGTATTTTTTTTTTTTTGATAACCCGGGAACCCCCCGCACGGCCGACAGCCGGAGGGGTAAATCTGGGGTGATACTAGCGCATGACCCACCACCACGGCGCCACACTTAAGAATCCCTAACGACTAGGCTGGGGTTCGAACTACGATCCCTTCGTGGGGGGACAAGAGCGCAAGCCAACGCAGCCGCTACGGGCGGTGGTCAGGATGACTAGTATTTGTCACTAGAAATGTCAATTTTTTTTGTCTAAATTGAAACCCAACCCGAACTGAATAAAATCGATTCAATTTCAGGTCATAAACCCGAACCTGGCCGAAACACATTACCGGACTTGTTTCGAAACCAAAACAATCATAGTAAAAGCTTATCATTTGTTCTCTAGCCATTCCTTTTTCTAACAATTCCTAAGCTTATCAATTGTTCGTGATATTTGAAACCACTATGTTGTTGAGATGTTTGATAAACTTGACCTAAGGAAAAGCTTGCCCTTTATGTAGTGCATAAACTTGATAAGAGTTATTCTTTATTAAAATCATTACATCTTCGATTATGCATCATGGTAAATTAGTACAAGCGTACAACAAAGCTGACATTAACCTTGTTAAAATTTGAGTCGAGAAAATCAAGGATGGCTACGCAATTCTAAAAAACATTAAGTAAATAGATAAATAAATATAATAACCGGACCAAACCGTTTTGTTTTTGGTGCGGGTCTTGAGTCAATTACACAACAACAAAAAAAAAAAACTCTTCATACGTGAGTTGGGTCGGGTATCAGTGGGGTTCCAAACTGAACCGGCCTATTGGTATTCCTCTCTCTCTCTATTTGGTACTTCCGTTCTTCTTCATTTATAACCATCTTCAAGCAAAATGTTACTTGATCTTCACTGCAGGGTGACAACATCATTCGGCGGCTAGCTCACTGATGAGGGATGCTGAGGCCGAAGCGGCAAAGCTGATGCTGAGCTTCGAGCCTCCAAACGGCGTGAGGTGGCGCTTGGTGCCAATGGCGCGAGTGTCTCCAAAAGGCTAGAGAAGGGCACTCAAGCAGCGAGGGTCAAGCGAAGTTGATCTAGTCGGATGAGCACACGAAGGCAGCCGAAGCTGAGGCTGCTGCTTGCGATGCCTAATTATGCTCGGCATTGTCTCTCCTGGAAGAGAGCGTCCGAGCAGAAAGAGCGAGAGCCAGTGCCCAGGCAGCGGAGCAATACAAAGCTTCAGAAGAGTGCAAACACGAGAAGGTGAACTTCTTGGTTCCTACTTTCATCAAGGGCCTCGACCATTGCAGATTTCTGAACGTTAATCGGACTGTTTAATTGAGGGCTCTTCTTTTTCTCTTCCTCTTCGCTTTCTGCTGGAATTGAAGACTCAGGAACCGCCAACCTCCAAATTCTCTTGAACCTTATGAACAGGGCTGGACACCTGGTGATGTGGAGCTTGAAGCCGAGAAGACGAGGAAACGAAGAGATCAAAGGGCTTTTGGAGGAGAAGTAACGGGGGCTGAAGTCGAAGGACGCCGTAACCATTGCCAAACATTCTTTTGCACCTTCAAATTGGTACTGCCTTCAGAGTCGTAACAACGGCTAGTTTTTAACTTGCGACACTTCCATTGCTACTTTTGAGATCTATGGCATATACAGTTTCTCCAACAAGGTAATTTCAAGTATGGATGATCTCCTCCGAATTTTCATAGCAGTTGGCGTTTCGAGAGTAATGTTTTCCAAAGGGCATCGATCCATGATCGCTTCAAGGATTTTGCTTCCAAATGCATTGATTCAGAACATATTCCAGTCTACTTGGTTTATCCTGCTGAAGCACTTTTAAGGGATTTTGATCTCACTTCAACAGACAATGTTGCCTCATATGCCGATACAGCATAGGTGCCCAATTGAGACGAGTCTTGATACTTCATCTCGAAGAATTTCGATATGCCCAATAAGTATCGGACAACCACTAATGCCTGAAATCCCGTACTATTTATTCTTGGGAACATGTTTGACTTCAGTAGTCTTATTGGTAATTTAGTCTGTCTGCTTACCTACAAATTCTCCTTGACAATATCAAACCGATAGTCATATGACTTGGCAAATTCCTCGATAGCACTGCCACTAAAAACTTCTAACTTGATCAACTGCTATCGAAGCACCACCCATCTTCTTTCTTTTGATAGAAAAATCCCAGTGATTTTGAGGAACCATCTATACAAAAGTATGGGAGTTTAACTGATGCCACGTTATCAAAAACAAAAACTCACTTTGAAGCTAAACCCTGCTCTTCACGAACCAATTGACATTTTCCAAGTACTAACAAAAACAACAAGAGCTCAACCACAAACCGCTACAACGTTTCGGGGTGTGCTCAGTGCAATTACATTGACCAACATTCAGATGACATTACATTGTAAGCAAAGAAGAGAGAAAACAAGTGATATTGGCCATAATAGCAAAAACCTAACTGTTTCTACCGTCAGCCGTTCATATTATAGACTGGAGCTGACCCACCTACTTGAACATGTGACGGAAGACACGCAAACTCAAAACACACCTAGGTTCGACAGAAAGCAAACAAAGGGTGTGAAGATGTCCCTTAGTTTTATAGATCTTTTCGCATAAACAATGATAAAAGCATGGATTTAACTTGCATCAACTACAAGATAGACAATTTATCACTGTTGGGTCTTGGCTTTCTCTTTCTTGATGAATCCTCCAACTTAATGATTTTCTTGCCCAGGCCAGAGTATAAAGCTAAAAGGTAGCCATTAGAGTTCCCACCCTGGTAACAAAGCCCCCCGCCAATCATGTTCAGACCAGAATGTGTCATATTGTCTAGATTTCTAGCAGTTTGAGTAAGGGAAAGCATCAACCTAAGGAGCTATCCCTCCCTAGCAACTAGCGATGAGTATAGATTCATCCGGGTACTTCCGTTCCAACATAAGTACTGTATCCAAACCCTGGAAAGGGCAGCAATTTTTAAATTCCATGACACAAGTGAGATTCTAGACATTTTCCAATAGGGTTCCACAAAGTTTATATGCAAAAAAGGCGAGGAAAGCTTGACAGGGAAAAGAATCAACTTTCATTAAGTAAACAAGAATAGAATGAAGAGTCATGACACTGAGAACACTGGAAATCTAGAGGTTCGTCACTCGCTTGCTCAAAAAAAGTCGCCAGGAATACTACAACTATGACTCCAAGTCACCCATAAAAAAGAAAAAGAAAAAGGAGACTACGACCCAAGTCCAAGCTATGCCAAACCAATACAGCAAATGGAAAATATAGAAAATTCCTGACAGTGAGAAAAATGTCAATGAAGCATTCTTTTCAGTATGCATATTATTGCTCATACAGAACCATGGAGACTCCAAGGCATCGAACTTCCTAGTATGTTCTACTCTTTTATTTTGCCAGATACTATGTTCTACTTGAACTACCACCGAAACAAGTCTAAGCTCGTCCTCCCTTATCAAAGGTGATATGAACCAATTGGTGAGAAACCATGGAGACCACTTTACCAGAATACTTAGATTAAAGACCAGAAAGAAGTCAACTGTATCACTTCATAGTAGGAAAGTCACTCTGGCAAATTTATCACATCCTAACACCAATATCAAGCTCAAAGAACAAGAACCACCCTGCACATGACAATCAAAGTAACCACAGAATGATCACGCAGCTTATTATATGCAGAGCAGGAGAAAGTTCAGAACACAATGGAATGGAAGCAAAGGTGTAGCTCATTGTAAACTTATCTTCAGCAGTATCAGGTCAATACACACTGGCCATTATACAAACGGTTGCCCACCAAAAAAAAAGAATGGAACCAGTACTACTCACTACCCAGTATGAACTGACGCTGCCATCCAATGAAACCTCCGCAGCAATACCCGGGTCTTCTTCACTAATTCACCACAAGAACTACACATTCAGCTCATGAAAACCCGATCTCGTCGCATGGAGTGACCTAGTTCGCCGCAATTAGAGAAATCACGCACCGGAATACATTCAAATGCTGGTGTATCCAGCACGCGTGGGGCTCCCCACGAACGACCGCAGCCCGCCGTCGCCGGCCTCTAGCTCGTCGGAGTACAGGTCTTCCGTGCCCCGGAACGTGGCGTGCACGGCCACCAGGAAAGCCCCGATCAGAAGCGAGACCAGCACGTTCAGCCACACGTCGGTCAGGACCAGGGCCACGACCGTGACCACCCCGAGGGACCCCAGCACCACGCGGTCGTCGACCGTGCGGCCGAGGAGGGACAGGGGCTCGTCCCGGAAGAAGTAGAGGTAGAACCAGGCGACGAAGACGGCGAGGAAGACGATCATCGAGATCGGGTGCCAGAGGAGGCTGAGGAAGAGGACGGCGAGGGCGATCATGGCGTAGTTGACGCGGAAGTAGGCGAGGTTGCGGCGGATCCGGGGGGCGGCCTCGCCGAGGGACACGGGGAGGGAGAGGGAGGGGAGGCTGAGGAACTGGGGCCAGGGGCGGCGCGTGGCGAAGAAGGGCTGGCCCGCGCGCGGCATGAGGCGGGCGGTGGTGGTGGTGTCGGCGAACGGCGACGGCGACGACATCGATTCCGGCGACGCTGCTTCTCGACGGAGGAGATGAAGATGAGGAAGGTGAAGACGGAGACGAAGACGACGATACGGAGCGTCGTTCGATATGAGAATCGGATTCTCCGATGGTTTCTTTTCGTGTTTTTTGGGCGTATGGGAGATTCGAGGGGGCAGTGCGGTCAAGTCAACGACGAAGACGGCGTCGTAGTTGAGCGCAGACGGTTGGAATTTGGAACGTGTGCGGGTCGGGTCCTCCTCCGGTTTTAGATGAAAATAATATAAATAAAACCGAGGGAAAATTCCATATAAATGCCACCATTTTCTCCAATAAGGATCTGAATAGACATTATTTCAAAAAAGGGCTGGGAGTGCTTTCATCTTCTCAAATAAGGGATTAAAGTGGATGTTATTTCAAATTGGGGCCTAAAGTGACTATATAGTTTCAAAGAGGGGCCTACCTTTTTTTGGTTTTTACCGCTCGGAGAGGGCTGGGCGAGGGACGGCCTCACCCTGTGCCTAGGCCCTCTCTGGGTGGTCGCCGATGGCCACCGGCGAAGAAGAAAGTAAAATTCAGAAAAAAATCAGAAAAAGGAAAAAAAGGAAAGAAAAAAAGAAAAAAATTTAAATTTAAAATTATTTTGACGAAATTGCCCTTGATCGGTTGGAAAATTTAGCTGGCCAAAAAATTTAGCTGGCCGGTGACCAACGGGGTCAAGCTTTTATTTGAAACTGCCATAGTTACTTCAAATCCTTACTTGAGATTGACATGGTCACTTTAGGCACTTATTTAAGAAAATGTCCACTTCATATCCTTATTCGAGAGAAAATGACGGCATAAAATTGACAAACCAAGGAGAATCTATTTTTAGGGGAAAATTCCCCAAAAAAAAACTGATGTCATTTTCTCAAAAAAATAAAAATAAAGTGGAACCTATTTTCAAATAAGAGTCTAAAGTGGTTAAGTCAGTTTCAAATGAAGGATCTCAAGTGGACAAGTCAAGCCTCTCGCCGGGCGGCCAACATTGTGCTACTCTGATACCATCAAAAGGGCTACGTTCTAAACAAGAACTTAGCAAATGCAGGTATTTAGTCCCATCACGATGCCTTTCTCAGGCTTTACCTTATCGGGACCAACTTTCAGCTTCCAGCTAAATTTTTATATATAAGGCCAGATCAGAACAAGGTATTTTTGTCCAAAATATAATATAAATAAAAATTAAAAAGAAAAAAGTACAAGTAACAGAGCAAAAAAATTCTCCTTACTCGTCTCCACTCCGAGCCGCCTAATCTCCTCCGGTAAGGTGGTGGCGAGGCCATCAACCGAGGAGCCGAGGAAGCTGAAGAGAGCGTGGGCTTGAAGTTGTTGATCAAGAGGAAGGTGCACTCGAAGGAGGTCAGCTAGGGAGCAGAGAAGAAAAGGAACACGCCCTCCCTCACCAGCTTTGTCTTCTCTTTGTAGAATTGCCGATAGTGCCCTTCGCCATCGCTATGGTGGGTTCTGCTGTCTAGAGAGAGTAGGTTCTCTAGCTCGAGTTATTAGTCTTACGAGTCTGTGGCGTGCTTTTGAACGAGTTGTGCTATGTGATGATTAGGGGTGAGCAAAAGGAACCGCCTGGATTAAATCGAACCGGCCGGTTCTGGATAGTTCCCGAGGGTTTTTGTTGCAACCTGCGATTGTCAGGGGTTATTGTTGTTGCGACGTCCCAAGCTCGTTACCGTCCGGTTCCTTTTATCTTGTTAACATGCACATGTGGAAACGTATACAAACAAACTCTTGGACAAATAACAGCTGGAAATTAGGGAAGAACTACAAACATAACATGCTTCTTTAAATGCGTCAGTTCATTTACAAGCTAGTTCTTTGGCTATAACAAAAGGATGGGGTATCCCCAGCTCCACTACGAGTTGTAGTAACAAAAATTGGGATCCCCTTCGCTATAAGTCAGTACTTAGGGGCTGGCCATCGCCACAGTGGGCGTCGCCCCATCATTCGGTCCAAGTGGCTCGTCGAATCCACGAAGGGGGCTGACGAGATCCCCGTCAAATCAAACGTACCAAGCTATATAACGATGTGAAATCAAGTTGTCCATCCTTTCCTCAACCCATATCGTTGTAGTGCATCTATGGTAGGCAATATCTTCCTCCACATCGATGATATTCGTGACGTGTATTTCTATATCTATGGGTAAATCAAAACGTTCAAGGGGTGGAGTAGCCATATCTACAAGTCTGAAAAATAAAGGAGTGCGTCGGGAAACTCAGTAAGTAAAACTCCTAATGCCCTACTAGGAAGACATCTCATCATCAAATTTAGCGGTATGGCACTCATAATATATTATCAATGGCAAATCAATGGCGATATCATCATTAGTGCATTCTTATCATCGGCTTGTCAATGAACACATAATCATGCTTATGCACGTACCAGAGCACATGATGGATTCATTTATTGTCATTCTGGCTCAACTAGGATATCCCGGCTCAACCGAGGCATCCAGCTTCAAGCTAGGTATCCTGGCGCAGTTAGGACATTCCTGCTCAACTGAAGCATCCGGGCTCAATCAAGGCATCCTAGCTCACTTAGGGTACCCTAGCGCTAATTTACCGAGGTATCTAGGCTTAACCCAGGCATCCTTGCTCAACTAGGGCATCTCGTTCAATAAACGAGGCATCGCCACCAACGCTATGTGACGACGGGCGCATCTTTCCTTTAGTGATCACATACAATGCTTCACACAAGTCAATTGCTTATCTTCTTCTTAGCCAATACATTCTCAATGCCTGTGGGTGTGCTCAAACAAGTGTGTGTGTGTGTGTGTGTGTGTGTGTGTGTGTGTGTGTGTGTGTGTGTGTGTGTGTGTGTGTGTGTGTCATGACTCTCAATATATAATATGTTGGGAACAATCCTTGATTCATGGCTTGAACCAAACGCTTAACGTCGATCCCCACACCGAGCAAGACTTGGAACGGGCATGCCCCAATGCCGACTAAGGCCTTCCAGCTTGGTTATCTTGCCTTAACGTTGAATCTAGCTGGGTGAACCTCGACATTGTCCCGTGGCGTGGTCACACTCAATCATGCATGACACGAGCAACATAAAGCAAAGATCTTCAATCACATTCATGGCTTTCACGGGTGTACACACGACTAAACTGGACAACGTAGCCTATTGCCCTAACCAAGAGTTAGGAATTCTACTTACCTAAGGATGAACTATAGAGATTGACCGAGAGAGAGGGGGTTGGTGTGCAAGGGAGGGAAGATGGAAATGTGAGCTAAAGGGTGGAAATGAAATAGGGGGTCCTTAACCACCAAGTTGCTAGTGTCGATATTCTCTCTTGAGAGCTTCTCTCTATCCCCATGGTGATAGTCCTCCACAAAATCCCAATTCCCTTAAACCACAACCCTAGACCAGATTTCTCTAAATAATTCCCAATCTTTCCACAGCATCTTTTACACAGTAAGCTTAAGCCTCATCCCCCAAAATGGGGAGCAACAATTCCCCATTTTCCCCCTTTTCAAGCGAAGGAAACCCCAACTTAGCAACATGAAGCTACTAAGCCGCAAATATCACCCTTCATTCCCTGGATCTTGCGATTCCCAACAAGATGAGCTCGACCACCCTGTGCCCCAACATTTCCTCTCCTCGACCAATGGTACCCAGTTTCTCCAGCCCCAGTCACTAGCCTGCAAGTCCCAGGCAACAATACCCATTGGAATTTCGCTCCAAATTTCAGACCTCCCTTCCTTCAAGTTCTACTCACTCTCCCATCAGCGAGGTTGGTTGTGTTCTCCTTTATCAAGTAGATTTTGACAATATCACATTCTGCATTTGCAACTTGGATATACTGTGGTGGATTGGTTGTATTTTCGAGGTGCGTCCTGAACCTGTGTTGAAACACAAAATATGGAAGTTGGTGAGGAAAATGAAATGCGGATGACTGCCCTTTGTAAAAGATTAGGAGATATGTGGTTGGAGGATGATGAGGTTGCGGTTAAGGGAGATATCCCTTTAGACAAAAAACGAGAGTGTGACTTAGTCCTCATCGGGAAACTTTACTCCAAACCAAATGTGAACTTTCAGGCATTTATTAGCACTGTGAGAAGGGCGTGGAAATTAGAATCAGCGATATGCTCCCCCATAGAAGAACCTAGGATGTTCGCTTTTACTTTCAGCTCTATTGCAGAGAAGGATATGATATTGGCAACAAGCCCATAGTCATTTTCTACTAATTTACTCATATTGAAACAGTGTGACCTTGATGTTCCTGACCATTGCTATGAATTTACCCACTGTGATTTTTGGGTACATATTAGGGGATTACCTACGGGCAAAAATACTAAGGAGATGGTACGAAATATTGCAATGAAGATAGGAAAAGTCTTGGAAGTGAAGATAGAGGTTCAAGGCAGTAACCAAGTTCTGTTAAGCAAAGCACGAGTAAGCCTTGACCTTTCTAACTCACTAAAGTTAGGAAACTTAGTTAATCTGGGTTATAAGAAGCTTTGGGTGGACTTTAAATACGATAGACTTCCAAATTTATACTACTCATGCGGTCATATGGGGTATTTTGCCACCTATTGCAGCATAATTCCTTATGAGGAGTCGGGCTCGAAGAAAAAAGTGCAGGCAAGTTTGGCCAATGGATAAAGGTGGAAGTGAGAGAGCACAACCCTTTCTGGAAAGCATTTTATGGAGAGCTGATCTATGCCCTGGAGATTGACAAAATAGTTCTTGAAACTTTCACTCACAACAACCAACAGAAACTGACCAGCTAGGGGAGAAGGAACAGGAAATCATGCAAGCTATAGTTATTTCACCTAAAGGAGGGGCTCTTAAACAAAAAAGAGGCAGTTGCTCAGCACCTGATTTTCTTGGCGTTGACTTCAGAAGCTAGGAAACCCAGCTCATGATCACATATGAGAACAACCTGGGAAAATCTTCGGGGCCACTACCAAAAGGGAAAGGAAGGCGTAAAGCTCCGGCGCCTAAGAAGCTGAAACGCTGCAATCCCTATGAGGGCAAGGTACCTTATCTCAGTCCCTTGATGATGACACTTTACGTGAAACTCTAATTCAGGTGGCGGAAGGCATGAATGATTAGGCTTTGGTGGCTAGCCCTAATAAGCCATCAGGGATTATATAAATATTTTGAGCTGGAATTGCCAGAGGCTGGGCACACTCTTGACATTCCGGCACCTTAGAGCCTTAGTGGCTCAAGAAAGGCCCAACCTAGTGTTCTTGATGGAAACTAAGAATAAAGAAAGTGTTGTCGAAAGAGTGAGGAAGCAGCTTCAATTTCAGAATCTTTTGGTAGTTAACCCAATTGGTGTTGCGGGGGGATTAGCATTACTATGGACCAATGAGGTGTCGATACAGGTGGAGTTGAGCTCGAGTGAGCTGATTGATGTTATCTGCAGGGATTTAAACAACGATAAAATTATGAGGATCTCCTGTCTACATGACCCTACGAACTTTCAGGAGAGGCTGGTATTATGGCGGCTGCTTCGTACCATTCATTCCATCAACAGCCTTCCTTGGATTTGTATTGGCGACTTTAATGAAACTCTCTATCACTAGGAGAAGTTTGGAAAGAGGGAAACAGATTATTATTGTGTAGCAGCCTTCCGGGACTTATTATATGAATGTTCGCTCATGGATATTGAGAGTAAGGTGTGCACCTTTACCTGGGCTAATAATAGGGAGGGGGAAGCCCTCATGAAAAAGAGACTCGATCGGGTTCTTTGCAATATAGAATGGAGATTGATGTTCCTAAATGCAGAAGCTTTTGCTTTACCTACCATTGGATCTGACCATAGTCCTGTCTTGCTCTCTTTATTTCCACCCTTGGAAAAAGGAGTTCCGATTTGAAGCTTACTGGCTAGATGATACTGAATGCACAGGAATTGTCAAAGAAGTGTGGAACAACCAGTATAATACACAGCTAAACTAGGGGAACAAACTGAACAAGATAGCTGCTACCTTGGCGAAATGGAATAATCGCAAATTCTCTAATGTATTCCGACAGATTGAGATACTTAAAAGAGAGCTAACTAAGTAAACAAACAAGTTAGATAGAGATTTGAGGAAGGAAGAGACCCATAGAATTAAGGTGCAAATTGAGAAATTATGGAGGCAGGAAGAGATGTATTGGAGCATAAGATCAAGGATACAATGGCTAAAATGGGGAGACAGAAATACGAAGTACTTTCACGCTACAACAGTACAAAGAAGGCAAAGGAATAAAATTTCTACACTGAAGATAGATGACCAAAACTGGTGCTGGGATCCAACCATGCCAAGAGATCACATTGGGACTTATTATCAATCCTTATACAACACAACTAGACCCAGAAACTTTCAATCGATGTTAGACCAATGCCCTAGAGTGGTAGGTGAGGAGATAAATACATCTTTGCTGGAACCAGTATCATTAAAGGAAGTGAAAGAAGCAGTGTTCAAAATGGGTGCTACAAAGGCTCCGGGGCCGGATGGAATGAATGGTCAATTCTACCGGCATCATTAGGAGGTAATTTAGCAAGAAGTGTACCAAACAGTCAATAGTTTCTTTGCCTCAAGTACCCTCGACCCTTCCCTGAACAAAACTCATATTGTTCTAATCCCTAAAGTACCAAACCCAGAATCTATCATGCAATACAGGCCCATTAGCTTATGTAACTTTAGCTACGAGATTATATCTAAGGTTATGGCTAATCGCTTAAAACCTTGGCTCCCCGTACTGATCGCAAGTGAACAAAGTGCTTTTGTCAGGGGCAGACAAGTACAAGACAACATCTTAATTGTCCAGGAGGTGTTGCATCAACTTAGAATAAGAAAGAGAAAAAGAAAATTCCAGGCGGTTCTTAAACTTGACATGTAAAAAGCATATGATAGGGTGGAATGGGATTTTTTATGTGCTTGCATGTTACGAATGGGTTTTAGCGATCGATGGGTCTCTTTGGTGAAACAATGCATTTCCACTGTCGCTTTCAGTGTCAAAGTTAATGGGGAACCTCTCCAAGAGTTCAGGCCAACTCGGGGAATCAGGCCAGGGGATCCTCTTTCTCCTTATCTATTTGTTATTGTGGCTAATGTGCTGTCTTCGCTTATAAAAAAAGCACTAGGGGATAGTAGTGTGAAAGGAATCAAATTAAATCGATTCTGTCCAACGCTCTCGCATTTACTCTTTGCTGATGATGCAATATTCTTTCTAAATGGAACAGTGGAGGAATGCCAAAACTTGGGTAACCTATTGAATCAGTATTGCTTTGTATCGGGGCAAACTATCAATCTAAACAAGTTGGGCATATTATTCAGTAATAGTTGCCCCCAGCAACTAAAGAGGAACATGGCAGTAGAATTAAGAATCCCGATCATTGACAAGACAGGGAAATATCTTGGTATTCCGTCGGATTGGGGACAGTCGAAGAAAGCGATATTTTCTTGGGTCTTAGTGAGGGTGAATATGAAACTTGAAGGGTGGAAGGAAAAGCTAATGACGAAGGTGGGTAAGGAAATTCTTATTAAAACAGTTGTGTAGGCACTGCCGCAATATGCAATGTCCATATTCAAGATCCCTATCTCGATTTGCAAAGCGATTGAGAAAAAAAATTGCATCTTTCTGATGGAATCAAAGTAATACAAAGGCCGGGGTTCATCGGAAGAGATGGGAGCTGTTAAAAATCAGGAAAGATTTTGGGGGTTTGGGTTTTAAGGATCTTGTTTCTTTTAACAAAGCCATGCTAGGGAAGCAGGCGTGGAGACTTATACAAGCTCCTTCAGCCTTATGGGGTCTATTGATGAAAGGAATATACTTTCCAAGTTGGGAATTTGGGAATGCAAAAAAATGGTCTAGGCCTTCTTGGGGTTGACAAAGCCTACTGATAGGTAGAGAATCCTTAAACCAAGAAGTCATGTGGTCAGTGGGAGATGGCACCAAGATTAAAATTAGAGAAGACAAGTGGCTAAATCGGGGACGAATTGTGGGCCCAGCAAACCAAGGTGAACCTTAGCTGATGGCAGAGTTGATTAATTAGGAATCTAAACAATGGGATGTAGAGAAGCTGTCAATCTTTTTTGAAGAGAACCTAGTGCACGAAATTCTCGCTATTCCACTTAGCCCTATCATGGGGATTGATAGGTAAATCTGGACTGGGAATAAATCGGGACTTTACTCGGTCAAAAGTGGACACAATAGAATCTATACGGTAGACACCCATAGCAACAAAAACCAGGCCTCCACATCATACCAACCTCCCAAAACTCTATGGAACATGATATGGTATCTTCGTACCCACCCAAAGATCAGGTTTTTTATGTGGAGATTATGTAGCAATGCACTTCCTACAAAGGAAAACCTACACAGGAGGAAAACGATACCTACCCCGATGTGCCCCATATGCGATCGAGTGTCGGAAAACCTGGAGCATCTTTTCATTCTGTGCGACTAGACAAAAGCCATACGGTCAGATCCAAAACTAAAAATTGATTTCTCCCCTCAGCATTTAACTAGAATCGACAAGTGGATACTAGATAGTTTCACTGAAGGCAATGACCCACCATCGAAAGAGCTGCTCATCGGGACCCCTTGGTTTATTTGGAAAGAGAGAAACATGTTGGTCTTCCAAGGCCAACCACCAAGTCCAAGTGAAATCATAGAATCTGCAATCGTAGAAAACAAACTATTCAAAAGATGGAACATAGAAGAAATAAATCGAAGAAAAGAGGATATTGAGTTACTTGAGCGATGTGTTCCACTTGAGAAGGGAGTCCTGAAATACAACGTGGATGGCTCATGGTTTGCCGACTCACTTGAGGGATCTATAGCCGGAATTTGCAGGAACTCATATGGCATTGTCATTGATGGCTTTGCCATGAACGCCCACGCCTCCTCAGCCCTTGGGATCGAAAGCCTATCCCTCTATGAGGTTTTGTCGAGGCTGGTGGAGACATAGAAACTAAAGTCTTCAGCTGATCGGTGCATGAAAGTGGAAAGAGTTTCAGATAGCTTATCAACTGTGGAGTGCTTATTAGGCCAAGTCCAAAACCCATGGACAGTGCGGACGATTATTGAAGACTGCAAATCCAGTTTGGCACAACTTAATGAAGTCTCAGTTAAGTATGAGCCCCATGAAGCTAATTTGACTGTGGAGGGTTGTCAAAGCTCACCGAAGAAATTTACTTCCCGTCAATTGGTTGTTTAAGCCCCCCCCCTCCCCGCCCATTATGGGCTTTATTATGTACTGATTCTGAACCTTGTAGCGCTTCTTCTGTGGTTTAGTAATGAAAGCTACCTCTTTGACCAAAAAAAAAGAGGGGTTCCTTCTATATATAGACTCTATCTTCATCATTACTTGTCCAAATAGTTCAATAGGTTTTCTTGAAGTGGCAAGCCTATAAGAATGAGTTGGCAAGTCTATTGGATGAGTGGTAAGTCTAACAAGAAGAGGTGGCATGCCTAATGGGATAGTGTGTCATGCCTAAGTTCTTAGGGAAATGATGAAGCCAATGTGCTCATTTCTAATTGGTACACTTGGTCATGAGTCACTAACTTCTTCTCCAAGCCAAATCTTGGGCCATCATAATCAAATCTTCGTTAGGCCACATAAGATGATGATTCATTGATTCATCACTTGCATTAATGGCCAATGTTCTAGAGTCTTCTATTATGTCCATTTTCAAGAATATGACAAGCATGAGAATTAGGCCACTGGAAGCGCTAACTTTGTTAGGTATGAGTTTATCATGTCCATCCGCAATCGACTGTGCCAACCAAATTGAGGTTCATAGTCGAATCACCATCGGATGAGGCAGGTCATGGCCAAACTTGCCTATGTTGGCTAAGTCGGTGGCCTATTGCGTGGGCTCCATGGCCGGCATTGGCCAGGCGTTGGACCGAGCTGATCGGGCGCATTGCCCGTACCTGTTCTGGCTCGCAGCCTGACAGCAGGGTCCATGGCCTAGCCAGGCACATGGCCGGTGCTTGTACTGGCTCGTGGCCTTATGGCAGGGTCCAAGTTCGGGCACATGGCCGGCTCATGGCCTGGCACAAGACCTGGCTCATGACTTGACACATGGCCTTATTGGCAGGGTCGCCGAGCCAATCCGCGTCCGATCTACGACTGGTTTGTGACCCATCCAAGTGGCCCATGGCCAGTTCATAACCGGTCCATGGCCAAGCATACTTGGACCGTGGCCAACTCTCGGTTGTCATGTAATTGTGTAGAATCGATCATTCTGTAATTGACACACGGTTGCACTGATCGATCCATGGTCGTCCGCGGTCAGTACATGACCATACGAAATCACTTGCAACCGGAATAGGACAGCGTGGGATTGATCCACGGTGGTACATGACCGTCCTACGACCAATCCTTGTGGTCGAGCGCCAATCCATGGCCAAATAGCTCGGGTCACTTGCATGGTCATTGGATTGCTTCACTACCAATCCCTCGATTATTCCAGGGCCGATCCTTCAATCATGCCATGGCTGATCCCTTTGTTACCCTTCCGATTAGGTTGATCGATCTATGACCGTTTCTTGGATTGGTCCATAACCGATTTCCTGATTTCCCGATTTCCCCCATTATCGGCACACTGGTTCCATAGCCATTTCTCATGGTCAGAATCGTGGATGTTACAGTTTTGGTCTGGTTCCCGATTCTATAAAATAAGGACCGGTGATTTTTTATCCAGTTCTCGTTCCTAAGTTGGAATCACCCCCCAGATCGAATCAATTTTTTTTTATTTCTTAAAAATCTTCACAGAAACCCTAATCACACTAGCCATCTTTCCCTGTTCGGCTGTTCCTCTCTCATGCTCCCTCTTTCCCTCTGATAACTCTACAAATAGAGTTATTGTACCTATTTTAGGAAACAAATAATACAATATCTGTAAGAAAAATATTTGGATTTCCTTTTATTAAATTTTCCTTGTTTATGCAGAATAAGGTTAATACCATGAAAAACCTCAAACTGGCCACCAAAAACCCTAAACTGGTATATTTATGACAAATTTACCCTATGTTAATTTCCGTAAAATTGCATTAATTCAAAAAAAAATCACAAACTGGTACATCTGTGACGAACGGAGAGTAAAATCCACAATTGGTATATCCATCAACTGTCGCATGTAATTTAACAAAGTAATTTGACAGTAAAATTAAAAAGGAAACTAACAAAAGGTAAATTTATCGCATGTACATCAGTTTGAGATTTAGTGGTCAAAAAATTAATTTGGGATAAATTGATCATAGGTGTACCGGTTTGGGTTTTTTTATGGTATTAACCCCGTAGAATAATGAGACATGGAGAAAATAAGGAAAAAAATCGCAAAAGAGTTAAAAGGTGGATGCTAAATCGGGAATTCTGCGATTTATTCCTTAATTTTATGTGAAAAATAAGCAATTGCCTTGTGTTAGGAGTCTTATCCCATAAATAGGATAACATTGAGAGCATAGGGGATAATTAGTTTTTTTTTATCGTTTTTGTTTTCATTGTTTTGGGAGTTTTTCAATGATTTTGAAAAGAAGACAAAAAGTGGTGACATAATTTTTCTTTTTTGATTCAAGATGTTGGATTTAATTTATATTCTCATTTCTTCTTCTATTATGTTCTAATTTTCTTTTGTTGGGGCTACAATGTAGCCTAACCATGATGATATGGATTTCATGCTTTTTATGTTTTGCAAGTGATTTCATTTATGTGAGTTGTATATTATTGTGCTTAATGCGTTCAAATGACCAACTACCATTTGAATGATCTAATGTGTATGTTTGAGAATAAGAAGTAATAATATGCAATTGCTTCTTATAATGTATTGCCATGAGTTAAACGTGGATAGAGATATACTGTGTTATTTGTGAGGCTTTTGTTGACAAGGTGGTCCAAAAAATTTATTGCAAACTAGGAATATTCATAAATTTTAATGCACTTATATTTATTTAAATTCACATAAAGATATAGTGGATTGATAAACTGAGTAGGTTTGCTATACCTAGAGATAGGATAGTAAATAGACTAGGAAATTCCACTATCACATATTTGATATTGTTCTTGTATGCATAATGATATGAAATTTATATCTAGTGGTTACAGTGAAATTGGATGCTCTAACATAATTATCTGATGGAATAACTGCCTTTAGTTCCGAAATTTTCTTTCTAAGATTGTCAATTTTTATTTATTCTCAATTCTATTTTGATCTATTAGAGAAATTTTAGAATTAGTCCATTTTTAATATTTAATTGGTTTATTAATCATCAAACTATGTGGGAAGATATTTTTCTCATCATTATATTACTTGTTCGACATATTCGTTGACATGTTCATTTGCATTTAGAATTTTACGAACACCGTCTTGGCTCTCGTGCCTCTTTCACAATTACAAACCATAATCGCAGAGTGGTAGTCCTCAATGCTAATCGCGGTGGTGTAGTGCGACGAGGAGTCAGTGCGAGCAATGTGGTGGCACTTCATTTGGTGATGGCTTCATTCGGCCAGTGGGACTCATGGATTTGTTGGATGCGGCTGGACAATAGCTCGGGTATGCATCGGTATGCTAATCAGCCTACAAATCAGATAAAAAAGTCAAGTTGCTGCGGTGGAGCTTGTAGGAGTAGAGCTAGAGGCGTTGGTGCAAGGCTCAAGCGACAAAGGCGACGTCATCGGGATTACAGATCACGGCAGTGTAGGGAATGGAGCAGCTTGTCGTCCTTGTCGGCCTTGAATGGACTAGTGGCACGGGTGCTCGATCGATGACGATAAGTGATCGAAGTTAGTTGTGAATCTACCGATTCTATTGGATACCTGAAAATTGGATCAAACCGGTCGAGTCTCAAGATCAGATGGTCCGGCAGAAACTGGGAATCAGTCCTCTTGATCCGATTCTCGATTCTATGATAGGAACCTGACCGCCTGAAAACCGGTCACTCCTAGCGATGATGGTCGTCCCCACTAGGTAAACATCTTTGTTTATTAGAGAGAGAGAATGATGGAGACGAAAAGGCGAAATTGAAGCAAGTGACAGGCTGATGCTTGACTTTTGGGTCAACATGACTTTGGAAAAGTGCCATGGCGATGCAAGGTCCCATAAACTGCAGCAATGACATGTTTCTCTCTCTACCGTCTCTCTCTCTCTCCTGGAGAGCACTGAGCAGGCAAAAGGACGATGAAGTGGAGAGAGAGAGAAAGTAGGCGACCCGGCGCGATTGATGGGGTTCCGAGACTCTTCAGCCCGAGAAGATTTTGGGCTGACGGTGGTTGAGATGAGACTCGATCAAGAGGTTGAAGAAAAAGGACACGTGTGGAAGAGACCTTTCACTTTTTTTTTTTCTTTTTAAGGCACATTTATTTCTCAAAAAATGAATAATCTGAAAAAAAAATTTTTGAAAAATGATTGTTTATATCGTTTAAAGAAATTAGTCAACAAAAAATATTTTTATCATCGATAACAATCTATGCCTAACTGTTTTCGTGAGCAATGAAAAATTTTCCATTCATTTATTTTTGTAAGCGATACAAGCGATTATTTTTTAAAAATATTTTCCAAATCATTCATTTTCCGTGAAATGAATGCACCCTTAATCTTTTATCTAGATTTTGTTTTGGAAAAAAATATCCTGTTTAGGCCACCGGAAAAATCGCGTGCTCTCCGGCCGGTGAAAATTTGGCTAGCTGACGAACTCAGATTCTCATTTGAGACTGACTTGGTCACTCATGCCCTAATTTGAAACAAGATTTACTTCGAGCCCTTTCTTGATAAAATGACCTTTTGAGATAGTGCGTTAGAAATCCTAAAACTTGTCACAAAAAATATAATTATGTCCTCAAATTTGTCAAATTTGTATAATCAAGTCCTTCCGTTAACTCTATCCAATTTTTACTTATTATTTGCTCGATGTACATGACAATGACGTGGCTAAAACGACATCGTTCTGATCAAAATCTTATTTCTTAATACAAGATTTATTTAAGTTATGTTAAAAAATAATCAAAATTTAATAAGAATACAAAAAAGAAAAAAAGAAGAAGAAGGAAAAAGCAAGCGCTGGCTGTTTGTTTATGTATTTTTTAAAGTTTTTTATATAATTTAAATAAAATTTTATATTAAAAAATCATATTTTGACCAAAATAACGTTATTTTTGTCTTAAGTATCATGTTTTAGCCATGTCATCGCCATGTAAGAGAGAAAAAAACACGTCAGCATTTTCATTAGCCAAGTTGGATAGGGCTAACAGAAAGATTGATTGCACAAATTTGATTAGTTTTAGGACTCAATTGCACTTTTGTAACAAGTTTTGGAACTTCCGATGTACTTATCCATATATTTTATGTGATGTAGGTATCACATTTCAGCATCGCGCGATTTGGTCAATCAATTAAAAGTGAGAGTAAACTACACAAAATTAAGTAAGATGAGATTCATAGCGCGCATATTAATGATAATCGGTCGATTACATCATATTATCACCTTAACAAGTCGTACCAAGCCCGTAAATACTTTCTTTGAACGGACATGTTATGAACCAAGTTAAAAAAATAGTGATGATATGAGTGATTTCTAAATTTTTCATCGTTGTTCAATGTTATTTTTTTATTCAACTAATTTTCAAGCTTTTTGAAATCGACTCAGTGTAATGCTTTTACTTATTGGAGTTCCATGTCATATGTTTTCTGTCGGCATGACATGCTAGTTCAGCAAAAGAATATTCGTAGCCGTGTTTGAAAAAAATAGACAAAAGTGTGAGCGCCGCAAGATTTGCAACAAAATGCAAAAAGTCAAAAGTAAGAGTCACTCCAAATAGATAAGATAGGTTTTCCGCAACTTTTTCCATTTCACGATCACCAAGCGACATATCGCATTTGATTTGCTATGGCGAGACTTCATAGGAAAAGAAAAACAAGTCTAAGGATTTAATTACAAACATTACAAGTAGGTGGATCATATTAAGAAAATTCCACGGCTACTTTTTCAAAAAAGTGTCTAGAGGTAAAGACTCATAGAAAGTTACTGACACGTGGCTTCTACATGTCCGAGCTTCTAAAAAAGTACATTTTTGGTCTCTTTACTTATTGTAATGCTCAATTTAGTCGTTATACTTTATTTTTGTAACCATTTTAGTCCTCGCAACACTAACCGATGAAATTTTAAGTATGATTTTTCACATTTCCATTACAAGTAAGACTTATATTACGCCGGTTATTGTTTAATATATGATATGTATTTGCATAAGCCTTTTTAATTAATATCAATAACTTTTATTAGTAACATTTGACTAAACTTTGTCGTCGAGAGTTGAGATTGACACTTGATATTAACAGCAACCGAATGAGCAAGTTGACAATCATTAGTATGCACACTTGCTGGTATGGCTATTATCGGAAGAATTTTCACAAACTATCTATAATATTTCGCATATTACTTAGTGAATTAAAATTACGATTAGGATATTTAAAAGTCACGGACGTTTTCATAGACTATCTATAATATATTAATGTAGATTCAAGGAGAAAAGTACCAAAAAGCTCTAAACATATTGCAATTGTTCTAATTAAGTCCTAAATCTTTTGACAATTTACCAATATAGTTAATCTAATTAATTTTGGCCAGAAATCACTAACATGGATGTTGGACGTCTTACATGGCACGGGCAACACTAACATGAATAATTTTTTAAAATTTTTTTTATTACTTTTACTTTTGTTTCCTTTCATTTTTTTTCCTGACAGTGGGCCGACGAGGTCTAGGCGAAGGTTTCCTTTGCACGCCGGCCACGAGAGAGATTTGGACGAGGGCCTTTGCCCTCGCCAGCCATGGGCAAGGGCCTTCGTGTTCACTTGGCCCTCACGTGTGTCAACGATCAGAGTAAAAAAAAAATAAAGAATAAAAATTTAAAAAATTTAAAATTTATCTGCATTAGTGCTATGGTTGTGATACGTAGGACAATTAAGGTCCATGTCAGCGATTTCCAATCAAAGTTGGCCAGATGGACTACATAGATAAATTGTCAAAAGATTTATAATTCAATCAGTATAATTGCAAAGTTTAAGATTGAATTGTAAAAAAAACCCAATTTTTAGGTTTAGTCCAAATTTTCTTTAAACTTTTTTTTTGTTTTAAAAAATCCCCATTATCTTGTCGATGTGGAAGTGCCGCATCAAATTGGGAATGGATTATGGAGGTATATTTTTGAAAATAAATTGAATTTTGGTGATTTTTTACTACACAAAATAAAATTTGGGATAGATTTTGGATTGGACTTAAAGTTTTGGGTTTTTTTTTAGACAAAAAAAAGTTTGGGGTAGATTTGAGATTGAACCTAAAGTTTGAGGTTTTTTTTTAGACAAAAAAAAAGTTTGGGGCAGATTTGGGACTTGACTTAAAGTTAGGATTTTTTTAGGAAGTTAGGCCCGCAAATATAATAAATTTAGGACCTTTTTTTGGTACTTTTCTGCATATTCAAGCTTAAAATGAGTTGCCATGTTGCGTACAATGACATTAATCGTAACGAGCTATCGATATGATTGGACAAACTTACAAAAGTAGAAATCGATAACTAATAGTTGGTGTTGGTATTTTTATAAGATTTCACATAGAAACATGATAAAAATAATTAAATTTTCACTGAAAAATATTATGGAGCCTAGAAAGCAAAGTACATGAACAAAAGTCGATCGTTTTTAAAAGGGGATAAGTGCATCGGAAGTCATGAAACTTATCATGGAAGTATAATTGATCCTAAATCTTGCAAAAATTCAATCAAGTCTTAAAACTTTTCAAATTGGTGTAATTGAATCTTTTCATTAACTTAGTCTAACTTGATTAACAGAAAATGTTGATGTGCATTTTTTTTTTATTTCTCTTTAGTATGTAGCGATAATGTGGTTAAAATGACATTGTTTTCATCAAAATCTGATTTTTAAAACAAATTTTATTTAAAAAAATTAAAACAGCTAGATTTAAAAAAAACAAATAGAGAGAGAGAGAGAGAGAGAGAGAGAGAGAGAGAGAGAGAGAGAGAGAGAGAGAGAGAGAGAGAGAGAGAGAGAGAGAGAACCAAGTGGTGAGGGCTATCGCTAGGAAAGGCAGCAAGGTCGATGGGGGTCACCAGGCCTTCGCTAGTGGCTACTGACCCTCGACAACTACTGGCAAGGTTATGCACCAATTTGTTTTAGATATCAAATTTAGACCAAAGCAACATCGTTTTAGCTTTATATTTCATGTTTTAGCCATGTCATTACTATGTAGGTGAGAGAAAATATTAAAAAAAGCTAAGTTGGCATTTTTGTAATCAAATTGGACGGAGTTAACGAAAAGACTTGATTGAACCAATTTGACGAGTTTTAAAATTTGATTTCACTTTTTGTAAATTTTAGAACTCATATGCACTTTGTGATAAATTTTAAGACTTCTAGTGCACATCCATTTTAAAAAGTATAAGGACTAAAAGAGTAATTTGTTTTAGAAGTTTCTACATGGTGTCACATGTCAATATAGTCGGTGCTAACTTAGCACTTTCGACGGATATTTGATGCTAAGACTTTTGTAGCAGCCGGAGATTAGTATAAGGACTTGTATTGCAATCAAACAATGTAGAATGATCAATTACCCCAATATACAGGGTTCGAAAATGTAATTTTCCAAAAATAATTTATTAAAACTAATTTACATTCGAAGAACACCGAGGTGGGTTCTCTTTTAGTATTTTAGAGGGATTAGTATTGTAATCAAACAAAGTTTAACATTCAAAAGTGAATTTCCCCAATACTAAATGGTCAAAAATGTAATTTCCCCCAAATTAATCTACACTAAAAGAACATTGTGGTGAATCTCTTTTAACATTTTGAATATGACCTATTTATTTATTCATCCGCTTGCATTCTACCACGGGGAGGGGCCCTAGCTTAATCGGTGGGCTTAAATGACCCCACTTAATAATACCTTCTGTTTATTGTACATAAAAATCTTAGTTTTCATATTAAATCGGCTCGATCATATTGGGATTTGACCTTCACTAAGGTTTCATTTGTTTCGTGAAATATTTAGGTCTACGACTTGATTCAATCTGTTGAACCATTTGAGACTTGATTACATTCAATACATGGATGATGTTTAGAACTCATGATGCAATTCTCACCAATGTCGCGAAGTCGACTCACCACTCTCATGAGATCAAAATTCCACTTCAATAGATAAGAAACATAATAGTAACAACTTTATTCCGGCCAATTTTGATAAAAAAAAACGCTAACATGACGGTCTAGTTAGCATCATATAGGACAACCGATCCTATTGTGGATAAATTTTCAAAAATTTTTCTAAATATTTTTCTCCTTTTTTTCCTTTTTTTTTTCTTTCTTTTATTGCTTTTGCCGAGGCCCGCGGGGGTCCATAAAGAAAAGAAAACGAAAAGAGCAAGATAAACAAAAATTTTAAAAAAATTTTAGAGTTTTTGTAAAAAATAAGTAAAAATTGTTCACAGCAGTGCTGATAGTGCCATGTAAAACGCCCAGTGTCCATGTTAGTAATTTCGGGCCAAAACTGGCCGAGGTTTAGGACTATATTGTCCAAATTAAAAGATTTAGGATCGAATTGGCACAAATATAATATATTTAAGATTTTTTTAGTAATTTTTTCAAGCTGCAAGTCAACAGATGACCGAAAATGCAGAGTAGTGACCTGAACACGTAGAATAGTCAGCAAGTGCAAATTGCTTTCCTTAGCATTATTGATTGTGAAATCCATATCCTGAAGAAGCGATAAGACAAAAAAACATTAATAAGCCCTTCACTTTGCTATCAATGCTTTTATGTTGGCGGCTGGCTTAGTTGAATGCCTCAGTCATCCTCCATCAAGCATAGGCAACCGTGCGACTAAATTATTAGATCAATCCCCAACGATTTTCTCTCTCTCTCTTTTTTTTCTTTACAATTTCATGAAAAAGATACTTCTTATTCATTTTCTCTCTCTCTCTTTTTTTGCTTTACAATTTCATAAAAAAGATACTTCTTTTTTGGGAGAATTGTTGTGGAAACATAAAGCTTGATGCACTTGAATTCTAAAACTTTCATTTCGAGAATTTCAATCCTAAAAATTATCGCGGTCATCCATGTTAGTCATTTCGAAAGATCTGATGGATTTTTCCCGATGAAAAAAAGACCGAGTTGAGTTTTTGTGTATTGATTTTCTCGTCCATGTGCCTGCTAATAAGCTGACGGGCCTCGCTAAAACCTAAAGTGGTGCCGATTAACACGAAAAGACGTCAGTTTTATGGTGGGTGTTGCTCGAGCAAATGTGTAAAGGAAAGATAGATGAAAGGCAAAAGGAGAACGGAACAAATAAACATGGACTATCCATACTAGCAGGTCAAATGTACAAGACAAGAAAACGCAAACAGTGACGCCTCCTAAAAAGCTATTAAGGTATTCGAACATTATGTTCAGCAGAATTCATAGGCATACTCAGCTAATACGAAAGTAAACAGTAGCTAAGCGGGTCGACAAAAACCGCAGCTCTCAAGCTTCAGATGCTTGCTCAAGTCTATTCAAACCTCGCCGTCCCAAAGTTCTTCAACCGTCTTGTACGCACCCAGAGTCTCGTGCACAAAGCCAGTGCCCTTGATAAGTTTCACCTGCACAAACAAAAAAAAAATTCCGTCAGTCTAAGGATTTGTAAATTCTTAGCTCTCACTCCCTTGAAAGTTCTTTAAGTAGTACTTTAGTTTCGCTATGCTTTCGCTCGTGCTTGTTGGATTGCATAGCGCATAGAAAGAGACTGCTAGTGGACGAGGAAACAGCAAACAGAAATTACTTGCCTGAGGTAATTCAGAAAACTTGCAGAACAAGTCATCGGGTATGGACCAGTCGAAGACGTCGAAATTTTCCTTGATTCTTGCTTCGTTTGTGCTCTTGGGAAGCACGCTGTGGCCCATTTGAAGTCCCCAACGAAGTGCCACCTGAGCCGGACTCTTGCCCAGTTTCTCTGCTATGGTAGCAATAACTGGATTCTTAAGGATATCACTCTTGATAGATCCCGTGCCCGGGGAACCCAAGGGCGAATAACCCTATAGTACAGAAAAATCATTTCAATTCAAATTAAATAACTGACTAGTAGTAAATAAGAAGAGAAAGCATGTGCAGAGACCCAAAGGGTATAATAATTTGTTTTAACTATCTGGTAAGGAGGTAGATACAACCGTGATGTATAAACTAAGAAGATGAAAATGGACATGAGTAATATGAGAGCAGAATGCTTCATCTCAACGTCAAGCATGTCATGTTGACACCTTTAAAATTGTCAAGAACTACTTTTGCCAAGAAACTCATAAAATAGGGAGTTTCCAAGGAAAAAGTTCTATCTAAAATTCGAAGGTCCAAGAAAAACATGCAGATTGACAAATATACTGGACGATGATAGAGGGAAAACATTTCTCCGTCTACCACTTTCAATAATCGACGCATTGAAGTCCACGTGCATCATTATCAAGATATCTCAACAAGTCACTTACCGATAAATGGATGCCCCTGGATTTGCAAAACTCGCGCAGCTTCCCTTGCTGCCAATAAGGGTGGCATTCCACTTGGTTGACAGCAGGAGGAACTTCCGCGATGTCCAGCAAATCGCCGAGCTTCTTGGAGGAGAAGTTGCTCACTCCAATAGCTCGAGCCTTGCCTGAATGGTATAGTGCCTCCATCGCTTTCCACGTTCTGGGTATGTCTGGCTGGGTAAGGTTTTCAGGCTTGAGGCCGACCGAGCCCTTCCTCAAGCTCGCGGGCCAGTGGATCTTCAAACAGTAAACCACACTAAGTCGTATTTTTATGTACATCCTAATGGCACACAGAAATGGACATAAAACAGGAAAAGCATTCTGTCCTTAAATAAGCCAGAAAAGTTCATCATCGAATCTGTACCAGGTAAATATCCAGATGGTTGAGCTGCAAGTTCTCCAAGGTTCTGTCTAATGCCTTGGGAACATCTTCTGGTGCATGATCATGACACCTGCATCAAATTGTTTAAGAAATGAGACAAAAAGGAGGGCATGAGTGATCAGGTGATGAATTACCCTGTTTTCTCGTCGCATGGTCCTAGGATTAACATTACTGATTCAAAACTCAAAAAAACTGATCAAAATATGTTCGAAGCATAGGGGAGAACCAAAGCATACCGTAGCTTGGAAGTGACCCACAAATCCTCACGCTTCACCACACCCTCGCTGAATAATTTCTGGAGAGCAGAACCAACCTGTTGAAAATTGGAAGACCAAATTAGCAAAAGCAGAGCTTTTTTACCATCCTGCAAAATGACCGCATCTTGATTGTGCCCTCGTAAGAGAAATGTGTGTTAACAGTAGAAAGGAAAAAGGAATAATTGATCTCCTACCATGAAACTACAAGAAAGCAAATGTTGTCTTCGTAATGGGAAAATAAAGTTCCAGATCTATTGAAAGTGACTTTTTGAAATAGGGCAATATCAACCTACTGGTAGTGATCGTTGTTCTCCTGACTTCTTTTGACTATCCCCCAACTAAAACTAAACAACATATAATGCATTTGAGCACATCCCGTGAGCAACTGAGGCAACTTTTTGTTTTTGTGGGTTGAAATGACTAAAAGTAGATATCCTTTTTAAAGTATAAGCCTCGGGTTCAAATGAGAGCTAGATCCCGGTTTTCACAAAAGCTTTTAAGTGTTTAAGAATGAGTGAAGTGCACAAGTTTCTGGAGACTATTTCAGATTAGGAATACTTGCCTTATCCCTTAAACACCAAAGTGACAAGGCAAAAAAGAACTTTAAGACCTCAAAAAATGATAATAATATGCCTCTCCACCTTTCAATATTTAATAGCTGAAGTATTCACTGTTCAGCAATGAACAACCTATTCTTTTTTTTTTTAAATGATGAAGATGCAAAAGGCGCAAAACAGGACAAGAACATATTGATTTCCCAGGGCAACTTTCAAACGTCCATACAATTCATACACGACACAAAGGCAAATGGAATGTCAAGCGTGCAATGCAAAAAAGAACACTCCATATCTCACCCACACGAACTTGTACACAACAGACAATTCAATGGCATCAAATTTAACAACTCTTTCACCGATACATGTTGCAATTATCTTGTGCTTTGGTACATTAGCAGGAGGACAAGATGAGATTGTCACGAGAATGACTTTAGGGAAAAATTCACGAGCTGATCAAACAACACAACCGGCTTTAGAGATGCGAGAAACTGGCAACCAGGAACAGGATATTACCTCCTTCTCATTGCCATAAGCTTGAGCACAATCAATATGCCTGTACCCAATCTGCACACGCAGAGAACTACAAGTAACATCCTCCCAAATTATGCCAAGACAGGCAATTTTTGCAGCTTAACACAGAACCAAATAAATCGAACCGAATGAAGAAAAACTAGGAACTGCAAAAGTTAGCCATCAAATTGCGAAAACCAGAATCACCCACGACGCCTAATCACAGCGTAACCAACCATCAACACAAACCGGTCTCCATTCCTTGCCTCCAAGCAACGAAGGTCAACAAAATGAAAGAAAGTTCACGACTTTTCACGTTAGCGTTGCAACCCATCTATGAATCTCGAAATCTCCGACCTCCGATTCGACGTGAAACCACGTTGCACAACATACTTTGCACCGCAAATCGACTCGTAACTGGTTCATGCACCCACTAAATCCCACCCAGCAATCTCCGGAGAAAAAAAAATCAAGAAAACAGAAGCATACGGAAGCAAAAGAACAGGGATCAAGAGAACCTTGATGGCGGCGGTGACGGCGGCGGATACGGCGCCGGGATCGGACTGCCAAGTGCCCAGCCCGACGGAGGGGATCTTGGCCCCGGTGTTGAGCACGAAGAAACGAACCGCCTTCGCCATTTTTCTCGAAACAACGAGCCTCGACCTCAGTGTCTAGAATCTCCCTCTGGGTCTTGCGGTACGGTGCAGAAAAGCGAATGGGAGTGTGAACAGGGGAATAGATTCACAGCAAACGGGCCGGCCATGAAAGGCAAAAAACCAAGTAAGTCACGGCACGGATCTCTCCTTGGCCAGGATCTTTCGCTGTCGTGTTCTTGGAATCAAAAGGCGACAACTTCACGGCGCAGGGACACACGTCGCGCTGAAGCTACGCGCAGCAGCCCGCGACCCTCGGGATCTCTAGAGATCGTTTTGCGTGGAACGTATCTCCAGTAGGGAGCGCCTTCTCTTTTGCGCTCCAACCCCCCTTTATTCGAGAGCTCACATGCAGCGAACTCGCTTTGCATCCGGATCACTAAAAATCTTTTTTCGTATGGAATAAGGTACAAACAGCCTACGAATTTTGATTTAATATGCAACATGACTCCTGAATTTTGGCCTGATATTTGATGTGATCTTTGAACTTTTAACTTGTCTAGTGTGTTAATGTAGTCCCTGAATTATATATTCAATTTAGTCCTCCTGAACTATATGAAAATGTTATCCACCCATCGGTGGCGGTATTGGTTTGCGCTCAATTCCTTTCACGAGAGGTCTTGGGTTCAAACTCGCCCATCGGTGATTTAAGTGGGGGGTCGTGGCAGTGGGATGCTGCGCTAGCCCCCCTCGAGGACTAATTGGGCATCACCGCTGGTTTGAGCCCTAGCTCGCGGGCCACGCGGACACCTCGGTTATAAAAAAAAAACTATATGAAAATATTTAATGTAGTCAATTTATAGACTAAATTGAACATGTACTAAAGTTTAGAGGTGGCATTGAAGAAATTAAAAGTTCAGGGACTATGTTAAATAAATTAAAAGTTTAAAAATTATATTACAAATTGAACTAAAATTTAGGGATCATTTGTGTTATTTTCTCTTTTTGTATCATCAGAGACGTTACATGTAGAGTGAGCACCTCGCTCGATGACCTTTTCAGGTCTCATTTGTTTAACGAAACCGAGACGATAGAAACGAAGTAAAAGTAGAGATAGGTTTGATAAGTAGAGATTGGTTGGATAAGTGACATGGCAAACCATAAGTGGACAGTCAACAAATGAATCATATTCTACATCCAACAATAAATTGTCATAAAAAACGATGTACCGGTTCAATGACTAAGTCTTTTTCTTTTTCTTTTTGTGATTAAGTCTTTGGGTTAATATAACTGAAAACCCCAAATTGGTACATTTGTGATAAATTTAACATATACTAATTTTTAACCACCAAAAATCCCAAATTGATATACCTGTTACAAATTTACTCCAAACTAATTTTTTTACCACAAAAAACCTCCAAACTTGTACATTTGTGACACATTTACTCTCTATTAAATTGAATTAATGAAAAAAAATCATAAACTAGTACACATAAGACAAACGAAGGGTAAAACCTCAAACTGGTACATTCATCAATTGCCATGTGTCATTTAACTAAGCAATTTAACAGTAAAATTTAATAAAAACTAACGGAAGGTAAATTTATTACAAGTGTACCGATTTAGTATTTTTAGTGGTCAAAAAATTAGTTTTTGATAAATTTATCACATTCTTATTTTTTTTGTTGGGGGGTGGGGGAAGTAATTAAGTCTTAGAATACTTAGCTTTTTTCATATAATGAAGAATTAGAATAAATAATAAAGAATCAGAATGGTAATATATCTTCAAGTAGTCGTGTGTTTTGGTAACTTCTCGGGATAAAATGCAATCTACTTATGATTTGAATTTCATCATCGTAAATCATTAATATAGACAAAATCAATAGAGTCATAATAAGGCACCTACCATATGAAGTTTCCTTCTTATAAAAGTTTTCAGATTCAGATATCAGTAACGGTTCGATTCAAAATCACCCTTTAAATTGTTTAATTCCCGTTTACTTCCTCTCATTCACACCTCTTCCCATGTTAATAAAAAAACTAGGAGGAAAGCACTTCTAATTTTATGTTGGGTTGTGTTACCCTTTCCAAGTGCTACTCGGCTTTTAAGTGTTTTCTCGAGTGTGGTGCATGCATTAAAATGCATATGGATCATAAAACATGGTGCGTCCCACTTGCAATATGGTAGGTTTCACTAGGACTGCTAGTACATATACTAATTTTATAGATCAATTTTAATAAACCCATTGTTTCCTTTACAAAATGTCTAATCGTCTTTAAGGATGTAATGGACTGGACCGGCTAGTTTTACTAAGAAATCCATTTGGACTAAGATTGAATCTTATAAACACTCAATAAACCACGCTTTTCTTATTTTACGCCGTAAAAGGAGGAGGAAAAATATGAAAATAAAGCCAAAATAACAGGAAATTTAATGTGACATGCCTTTAGGATTGATTGTATCCACAAATTAAATTATATATTTTTAAAAATAATAAAATGACCTTGATTTGATGTCCAAGGCTATCGTTTCATGTGCGGAATAGATTAAAGGTTTTTCGTGTCAAATAGATAAATGGTTCCAAAGCCAGTTTTTTTTTTTAATTTCAAGATCAGTCATATAAAAGTAATTTGCCAGAGTCGTAATGGAATGACAACCAAAGAAAAAATAAAAAATAAAAAAAGAGAACGACCGGCTAGATTTCAACTATAAAAAGATATTTAAAGTTTTTGCTTTAGTAAAAATGCTCTTAAATTTGCACATGTAATTTTTAAAAATTCAAGGAATTCAATCCTAAATAATACACATCATATTCTAAGAGGAAAAAGAAAAAGTTTAAAAGATATGTACTCAAGTTTACCTAGTCTAATGGTTAAGAAAGGGGAAAATGACACAAATAGTGCTTGAATTTTAACTCAATGTGCAACGTGATCCTTGAACTTTTAAATTGTTCAATCTGGTCCTTGAACTTTTGATATATGTTTAATGTAGTCTGTAAACTATATGATAATGTTCAATATTTTCCTTAAACTAGAATTAATAGAATGACAATATTGAATATTTTCGTATAATTCAGGGATTAAATTAAACATGTACCAAAAATTTAAGAATCACAATAAACAAATTAAAAGTTCAGGGGGGACCATATTGCACATTGGGGTAAAATTCAAGGATAATAGTAAGACCACATTGAATATTGGGTTAAAGTTTATGAACTATTTATGTTATTATCCATTAAAAAAGTGAGAGCAGCCCTCACGCCAATCGTTATTTTCGGTCCATAATGTATATGGCGATGATACAGAATCTTGCCGTTTCTGTCCTCTCTGTTTTAAGAGGAAATGGAAAAAAAATACAGAAATATTTTTAAGCCCATTCTTGTTACTAGATCTATTTTTTTCTGGTCGGTTTTCTATTTCTTAGTAATTATACGCGCACATATAAGGCGCTAGTTTTGTTTCTCGAGCTTCGCACACGCTTGATTCCTTTTATAGAATAAACTCTGAAATACGCTAGAAATAGAAAAACTTCTTGAAGAGTGATTTTTTTAGTTATCTCTTTTTTACTATAGAGTTTTTATGGAGGCTCCTCTTAAAAATAGCTAATTTCTTTTAACTCAAGGGTTTAATTGACTAAGTAATTTTCTCAGTTAACATGGATAATAAAGCGGTAACATAACAATTTTTTATTGATATAATAAATAGTGGAAGTAGTCAACATCAGGAGCAAGCAATTTAACAGCAGAACTCGAGTTTAATATGCATCGTGTGGGGTTGCTCAAATCATAAGTGTGTTTGTTTTTTAGCTGAAGACCTTAATCAAAACTTTGCACTAATGCATTCTCTGGGGATCATCTCTTGAAACACGAATTTGTATGCTTCAAAAACTACTCAATATGCTCGGCATGAGGACTGCCATGGCCTCCAAACAAGGAGTGATCGATTTTAAAGTGGATGGGTCAGTTCCATCTTGGAACAGAGAATTGAACCGAATAGGGTTAGTTATCAGTCTGTGGCATCAAGAACCGACCTTGTCCACCCTGGAACTAGATCAGATCGAACTGGCTGATCTTGATCCAGTTACGGAGTTGTCTCGGGAATCGGTGGTGTTATTTTAACTTTAACATCATATTTTCTTTCTAAAAAATTCTTATATATTGGAAGTTACTTTAGTGTAGGATAAAATTAGTAATCACAAGAAAGTTATTGTTAAAAGAAAAGATTACCTCTACAAATAATATATGCTTTTTGCCCTTATTGAATAAAAAATAATATTCTCTAAGCCATTCCCATAGGAACTAGTCGGAACCAGCTAGTTTGGTTCGGTCCAATTTGGTTCCTAGGTTGAACCAGGACTGATACACATCCCCACTCCAAACATCAAAATATTAGCTAGGTGTGCAATGATGATGATGTTGGTCCGGATGTGATCATGACCATTTTTTTTTGTCAACCTCACTCTAACTATTATCTCATTTTTAAACTTTTGTTCTACCTTTTTGCTAAGCATGGGAGTCAAACCCCATACCTAAAACTAAACATGCCAACCCTTAGTCCCCTTGAGAAAGTGAAAAATCGAATTCTTCGTATCCCCTTTCCCAAATGGGAAGAGTGGCCACTGGAGCAACCCCATTGATTTATTATGATCATATTACTACGAAATTATATCTAATGGAAATTGTGTGGTTTACTTCATCAATTAGGGAAAGTTTATTAAAGGGTCACAATATAAGGGGACAGTTTGAATTAATTGCGACATTAATAATTTTATGCGTTGTTAAAGCTCTTCCTTTCTATGATTATCCTAAGCAGCCAATGGAGGAAATTGAACCAAATCATTGTATGTTGTGGAGACAATAGGCTATTGGGCTGAAATTGGGAGTGGGTTCAGCCCGATGTGGCTGCTTATTGACGGGCCTCGAGACTCTGTTCGGGCCTAAAAAGTTCACATGTCAACTTATTAAAATGCATTGCCCCAAAATAGATAGTTACAATGTTTTTGTCCCAAATAAAATATTGTTTGGATTTGGGCTGTAAATGGTGCTTGGAATGTCTTATGAGTTTTGATTTGGGCTTAAGAGTTCTTCTACATAGAACAACTATGGCAGCCCAATCAAAATATCAATGACAGTCTGAAGGAGCACGCCACAAGTTAAAAATATCACGGTGCAACTCTTTTGAGAGAGAATTACTCAATCATTCCTAGATCTATTGTGCAGATGTCAATTCAGTCTTAAACTTTTTAATTTTGTCAATTTAATCATAAACCTTTGCCTGAAATTATAATGTATTTATTTCGATGAATTTTTGCTTGAAATTATTGACGTGGTGATTCAGTTATCACTGGTCGCCCTACGTGGCACACCGCCACATCAGCGAATTTCCTTCAAAAAATCACCGCAATGATTATATTGAAATTTTGCACAAAGGTTTAGGACCAAATTGACAAAATGGAAAGGTTTAGGACTGAATTGATATTCGTTAAATAAGTTAGGACTGATCAGCTAATTTTCTCAACTTTTGCGCATATGAATAATACTGCACTAATCCTTACCAAAAAAAAATAATACTGTACTAATTGTCGCCACCAGGGTTTACTCCCCGGCTGTCGGCCGTGCGGGGGTTCCCTGGGTTACAAAAAAAAAAATAATACTGCACTAACTCCAACAGAGAGGAAATCATCCCGTCTTGATTCATCTTTGACTTGATGGTAGAACCAATCAAAAAGCCTAAATTCACCAATTTTGTTGAAGAGCGGTTAAAGTTTTCCGTCTACATACGTGATTTGTTATATAAATAGTTAAGTCCAAAGAAAATTTCACGTTAATGTATTTCTATTATAAGATTCTAATATCAAAATAACATTAATAATTTCAGGCAGATTATTACATAATAAAATAGTTAACGTGATCTTTTCACCAATTATATTACATTAGTTCATTTCTATGTCTCAAGTGGACATAAGTTATGTATACTAAGGTAGAAAACTTCTTTAATAGAGAGGATAAGAAAGAAATAATTAAGAGAGAGGGAAGGGAGAGGGAATGTCGCAAAATGACTGGAAAGTGCAAGAAAAGTAGCTTTTGCAAGGAGAAAATCAATCTCTTGCTAATTAGAGTCCTACATATCAACATTAAATTTTGCTATAGTACATTTATATCGATATAGAATTATAGATACGAAGTTCGATGCATTAAATGAAAACATTGAAGCTCGACAATTTCAAATGGCAATCATTAACCCGAAAGGCCAAAGTACAGTAATTAACTTTCTGCAGTTGCTTTATTTAGCCTCTAGTAAATTGATATTTGATATGAATCAACTCGCAACCTCACCGGGGCATGAAGCTTACAGGGGTCAACATTTTAGGTTAGTAAACAAAAAGGGTGAGAGCTAACACAAAAGCTGCATTTTTACTTACTTTTCTTGTTAAAATCTAAAATATTACTCAAATTTTAAAAAGGGAAAATACCACCAAAAACCCCAAATTATGTCATTTATGATAAATTTATCCTAAAATTTTTTTTGTGAAACGAAAAACCCCAAATTATGTCATTTGTGACAAATTTACCTTGAACTTTTTTTTTTGTGATACGAAAAACCCCAAACTATACTACTTATGACATATCTACCCCATAATACTTTGGCCTATGGACATTTTCGTCTTTTTTCTTTTTTTATTTTTTTTCTTCTCTGGCAAGGGCTGCCCTCGCCTGAGTCGAGCGAAGTCGCCCTCGCCAGATTCGGCGTCGGGCGACTTCGCCCGACTCAGGCAAGGGCTGCCCTCGCTAGATCTGGCGAGGGCGGCCCTCACCGAAGAAGAAAAGAAAAAAAAAGGAAAAAGGCGAAAATGCCCATGGGCCAAAGTATTGTGAGGTAAATGTGTTATAAGTGACATAATTTGGAGTTTTTCGTGTCACAAAAAAAAGTTCAGGATAAATTTGTTACAAGTGATATATTTTAGGGTTTTTCATGTTAAAAACAAGTTCATGATAAATTTGTCCCAAGTGGCATAGTTTGGAGTTTTTGGTAGTATTTTCCCTTTTAAAAAATTAGTTTGGACCGCTCCTCTTTCACCATCCTGCTTCATGCTAGCTTAAACTTCCGCCCAGTAGACCTAATCTCTGGTCCTAGAACATTGGTGTAATGGAAGTGTTCGCACTTACTCATGCCGTCGCGAAAACGACACCCCGAAATCTCCATAGCTAAAATCTAGAACATAATAATTGAGAAAATTGTTAATATCAAGAAAAATCCCAAACTGGTAGAGTGACAAATTTATCCCAAACTAATTTTTTGATCATCAAAAACTCCAAACGGGTACATATTTGACAATTGTATCCCAAACTATGTTTTTGACCACTAAAAGCCCCAAACTGGTATATTTGTGACAAATTTACCCTCTATTAAATTGGATTAATACCACGAAAAATATAAAACTGATACATTTATGACAAACAAAGTATAAATAAATTGATACACCCGTCAACTGCCTCATGTCATCCAACTTAGAAATTTGACGATAAAATTTAACGGAAACTAATAGAGGGAAAAATTATCACAGGTTTACCAGTTTACGGTTTTTGGAGGTCAAAAAATTAATTTTGAGTAAATTTGTTACATATGTATCAATTTACGTTTTCCATGGTATTAACCCTTTTCATTTTCATGAGTTGTACCTTTCTAAGAAATTACTAAATTCTGACCCCCCCCCCCCCAAAAGAAAAAGACATTACTAATTATTTTAATAAGTAATTCAAATTTGAAGTTTGCACCTTTATGTGTGCAGAAGAGCCATGAATCCTACTCAGCTCTCAACGACACCAAAAATAATAGTCATGAAGTCAATGACAAAAAAGCTCTTAGTATTTTGTCCTTGCATATTTAGCATCTTTTGGGCTAATTTTCTTTTCATTTTAATTGCCCGTGTTATCGTTTACCGATATAGCCATGAAAACTTACTCGATCAAGCCATTGATAAGATTTTATCTTTTTTCTTTCTTTCTTCAACGTCCACTTGGAGAGAACCATTTACTTTTTCCTCATAAATAGCAAAAACAAAATTTAATCGCGTCGATTCGCCCAAAAAATAAAAAGAAAATAAGCCGACGGGCCTTGCTAGAACCCCAAGTGGCGTTGATTCACAAAAATTGACGTCATTTTTTGTTAAAAATAAACTGAAAAGTCTTACAAATAAATAAATAAATCGAAAAGTAAATAAAAAATTTATTTGAAAAAAAAAACAAATCTGGAAATCTAATAAGTTGAATATAAGAAAAAGGGATCAAATAGGCATGACCGATGAAACAGGGGGCGGTGTCTCCCCCTCTTTTGCCATTTTTTATAATTTCTTTCTTTTAAAATTTCAGTTTTTATATTTTTTTCTCTGATTTGGCGCCTAAGTAGCATCGTAACAACACCACATGTGCGAAAAATAAAAAGAAAATAAAGAAACCGCCATTTAGATTTTCCCGTCCAGGTAAAGCTAATGGAGTTGACGGAAGGACTAAGGTGGACGATGGGGACAAAATTGGAATTTAAACACACGAAATAAAAGCTTTAGGATGTTTTATAACGACAGGTTTTAGAATTCTTCCTGTATTTGTCTCCATTTCCACCAAAATTCTCACTTTTTAATGGACATCGGATGAAGGCATTAGAGATTGGGTTAATATCACGAAAAACTCAAAACTGGTATAAGTATAACAAATTTATCCAGAATAATTTTTTGATCTCGAAATATCTACAACCGGTACACCTATGATAAATTTATTCCAAACTAATTTTTTGACCACAAAAAATCCAAATTGGTATATTTGTGACAAATTTACCTTATGTTAAATTGGATTAATATTACGAAAAATTACAAATTGATAAACATGTGACAAACGGAGGAGTAAAACCCTAAATTGGTACACTCGTCAACTACAACGTGTTATTCAACTCAACAATTTGACTGGAAAATTTAACGGAGGGTAAATTTATCACTAGTGTATCGGTTTGGAGTTTTTCATGATATTAACCCTTAGCGATTTCCAGCTAGAGATTAGGAAAAACCGAATAGATCGATAATATGATTAAAAATTGATGTGGGGTTATAAGGTCGATGAATACACGATTTTATTTAGATTTGAAAGAAAGGGACCATAAAATGCAAGCATTAATGCTAATGCAAGTTGTCGTTAGTGTATATTATACACAATTTACACTTAAAATGAATATTCATATGAAGAATAGAGATCCTTTATATTTAGGGGTAACTTTACCCGGTAAAGTCTTTCGAACCAAAACTTAATTCACCCCCAACACCAAATTTAATGGAAGAGAAAATGACACAAATGGTCCATAAATTTTAATTCAATGTATAATGTGATTTCTAAACTTTTAATTTGTTAGGAAAAAACCACCAAAAACCTCAAATTTTACCACTTGTGACATATTTACCCCGAACTTTTTTTTGTGTCATAAAAAACCTTAAACTATGCAACTTGTGACACATTTACCCCAATATACTGTAACTTAGGGCATTTTAGTCTTTTTTCCCTTTTCTATTTTTTTTTCTTTTTTCCAGAGGGGGCTGCCCTCGCCCTCGCTGGAAAAAAGAAAAAAAACAAAAAAAAATAGAAAATGGGAAAAAGACTAAAATGCCCTAGGTTACAGTATATTGGGGTAAATGTGTCACAAGTTGCATGGTTTAGGGTTTTTCATGACACAAAAAAAAAGTTCGGGGTAAATGTGTCACAAGTAGTAAAGTTTGGGGTTTTTTTCGAGCGTCATAAATTTTAACCCAATATATAATGTCGTCCCTGAACTTTCAATTTGTTCGATGTGCTTTTTGAACTTTTGATACATGTTCAATTTAGTCCTTAAACTATATGAAATTATTTGAGTTGTCCCTAAACTTGAATTAGGGAAATGATAATATTGAATATTTTCATATAATTCAAGGACTAACTTGAACATGTATCAAAAGTCTGGAGATCACATTGAATAAATTAAATGTTCAAGGACCACATTACACATTGGGCCAAAGTTCAGAGATCACAAAGAGAAAATTAAAATTTCAAGAATCACATTACACATTAGATCAAAGTTCATGAACTATTTGTGTCATTATGCCTAAATTCAACACACATTTCGCTCTCCTCTCCAACCCTTTGCCTCCACCACCATCACTGTGGCATCGAGCCTCACCGTTGGACCACACTACTGTCACCGCTTGCTCCTCACTATTGTCACACACCGTCTCCATCACCGTCTCTCCGTCCTCTCTCCCACTCGTGGTCCCCTTTCTCGATTTTCTTGATTCACTCTTTATCGAGCGTCACCATCCATCCTCTCTTTTTCCCCTCAGCTGCCCCGTCGCGTGCCCTACCTACGCCCGCCATCTCTCTATCCCGTCGAAGCCCCCTTTCTCGATTTTCTTGATTCACTCTCTATCGAGCGTCACCATCCATCCTCTCTTTTTCCTCTCCACGGTAGCTGCAATGGACACCGCACACCGCACCCCTCAGCTGCCCCGTCGCTTGCCCTACCTACGCCCGCCATCTCTCTATCCCCTCGAAGAATGGGCAACACTCTCTGTCTCTCTCTCTCTCTCTCTCTCTCCCTTTATGACTGTAGGGGCTGGGTTTGCACGATGGTCAAATCCCTCACGAATCTGAGTTCACTTAGCCTATGGTGACCTTTGATCCAGTTTTGCCGAAGGCCGGCGGCCTCCATCCCAGAGAGGGCAGATAGAGAAGCGCAACAGACACGGGGAAACTTGGGAGGGAAAGATAGAGATTGAAAACATGGGGAGTTTTACGTATTCGTAAGCACGTGGTTTCATGCGCATAGTCCTCCAATTTGAACCTACTAGACTCAAGTTAATCTCATACCATTAAACCACCTCTTGAATATGACTCCATAACAGTAGGTCATATATATCAGACAAGAATACGCAAACAGTCGCGCCTTTCAAGCATCTTCAATCACAGTTACCCTGATTGATGAGCTAAAAGGCTAATAAGATGTTCGAATGTATTGTTCCGCAATAAACATAGGCATAAGCAGCTAACATGAAAGTAAAATAGAAGCTAAGCTAAGTTATTGATGAAAAACGCAGCTCTCATGCTTCATATGCATGCTTAAGTCTATTCAAACCTCGCCATCCCAAAGTTCCTCAACTGTCTTGTACGCACCCAGGGTCTCGTGCACAAAGCCAGTGCCCTTGATTAGTTTCACCTGCAATTGCATGAACAAAGAAAAATTCTGTCAGTCCAACGATTTGTAAATTCTTAGCTCTCACTCTCTAGAAAGTTCTTTTAAGAGGTACTTTGCGCTATAAGTTCTTTTGCTTGTGCTTGATGGATTGCATAGCGCATTTGAAGAGACTGGTAGTAGACGAGGAAACAGTGAAATTACTTGCCTGAGGTATATCAGAAAACTTGCAGAACAAGTCATCAGGTATGGACCAGTCGAAGACGTTGAAGTTTTCCTTGATTCTTGCTTCGTTTGTGCTCTTGGGAAGCACGCTGTGGCCCAGTTGGAGTCCCCAACAAAGTGCCACCTGAGCCGGAGTCTTGCCCAATTTCTCTGCTATGGTAGTGATAACTGGATTCTTAAGGATATCGCTCTTGAGAGATCCCGTGCCAGGGGAACCTAAGGGCGAATAACCCTATAGGACAGAAAAATAATTTCGATTCAAACTAAATAACTGACTAGTAGTAAATAAGAAGCGAAAGCATGTGAATAGATCCAAAGGGTTTAATTATTTGTTTTAACTAACTGGTAAGGAGGCAGCAGATACAACCGTGACCCATAAGGAAAGAAGATGAAAATGGACAAGAGAAGGATGAGAGCAGAATGCTTCATATCAACGTCAAGCATGTCATGTTGACACCTTTAAAATTGTTAAGAACTACTTTTGCCAAGAAACTCATATAATAGGGAGTTTCCAGGGAAAAAGTTCAAGCTAAAATTTGAAGAATATACTGCATGATGATAGAGGAAAAACATTTCCCTGTCTAGCACTTTCAATAATCGATGCATTAAAGTCCACGTGCATCGTTATCAAGATATCTTAGCAAGTCACTTACCGATAAATGTACGCCCTTGGATTTGCAAAACTCGCGCAGCTTCCCTTGCTGCCAATAAGGGTGACATTCCACTTGGTTGACAGCAGGAGGAACTTCCGCGATGTCCAGCAAATCGCCAAGCTTCTTGGAGGAGAAGTTGCTCACTCCAATAGCTCGAGCCTTGCCCGAATGGTATAGTGCCCCCATCGCTTTCCACGTACTGGGTATGTCTGGCTGGGTAAGGTTTTCAGGCTTGAAGCCGACCGAGCCCTTCTTCATGCTCACGGGCCAGTGGATCTTCAAACAGTAAACCACACTAAGTCGTATTTCTATGTACATCCTAATGGCACACAGAAATGGACATAAAACAGGAAAAGCATTCTGTTCTTAAATAAGCCAGAAAAGTTCATCGTCGAATCTGTACCAGGTAAAGATCCAGATAGTCAAGCTGCAAGTTCTCCAAGGTTCTGTCTAATGCCTTGGGAACATCTTCTGGTGCGTGATCATTACACCTGCAGCAAATTGTTTAAGAAATGAGACAAAAAGGAGGGCATGAGTGATTAGGTGATCAGGTGATGAATTACCATGTTTTCTCGTCGCATGGTCCTAGGATTAACATTACTGATTCAAAACTCAAAAAAACTGATCAAAATATGTTCGAAGCATAGGGAAGAACCAAAGCATACTGTAGCTTGGAAGTGATCCACAAATCCTCACGCTTCACCACACCCTCGCTGAATAATTTCTGGAGAGCAGTACCAACCTGTTGAAAATTGGAAGACCAAATTAGCAAAAGCAGAGCTTTTTTACCATCTAGCAAAATGACCGCATCTTGATTGTGCCCTCGTAAGAGAAATGTGCGTTAGCAATAGAAAGGAAAAAGGAATAATTGATCTCCTACCATGAAACTACAAGACAGCAAATGTTGACTTCTTCCTAATGGGAGAATAAAGTTCCGGATCTATTGAAAGTGACCTTTTGAAACGGGGCAATATCAACCTACTGGTAGAGATCGTTGTTCTCCTGACTTCTTTTGACTATCCCCCAACTAAAACTAAACAACATATAATGCAGTTGAGCACATCCCGTGAGCAACTAAGGCACCTTTTTTGTTTTTGTGGGTTGGAATGAATAAAAGTAGATATCCTTTTTAAAGTATAAGCCTCGGGTTCAAATGAGAGCTAGATCGCAGTTTTCACAAAAGCTTTTAGTGTTTAAGAATGAGTGAAGTGCACAAGTTACTGGAGACCATTTCAGATTAGGAATACTTGCCCTATCCCTTAAACACCAAAGTGAAAGGGAAAAAAAGAACTTTAAGACCTCAAAAAATGATAATAATATGTCTCTCTACCTTTCAATATTTAATAGCTGAAGTATTCACTGTTCATCAATGAAACAACCTATTCTTTTTTTTTTTTAAATGATGAAGATACAAAAGGCACAAAACAGGGCACGAACATATTGATTTCCCAGGGCAACTTTCAAACGTCCATGCAATTCATACACGACACAAAGGCAAATGGAATGTCAAGCGTGCAATGCAAAAATGTACACTCCATATCTCACCCACACGAACTTGTACGCGACAGACAATTCAATGGCATCAAATTTAACAACTCTTTCACCGATACATGTTGCAATTATCTTGTTCTTTGGCACATTAGCAGGAGGACAAGATGAGATTATCACGAGGATGACTTTAGGGAAAACTTCACGAGCTGATTGACAACACAACCGGCTTTAGAGATGCGAGAAACTGGAAACTAGAAACAGAATATTACCTCCTTCTCATTGCCATAAGCTTGAGCACAATCAATATGCCTGTACCCAATCTGCACACGCAGAGAACTACAATTAACATCCTCCCAAATTATGCCAAGACAGCCAATTTTTGCAGCTTAACACAGAACCAAATAAATCGAACCGAATGAAGAAAAACTAGGAACTGCAAAAGTTAGCCATCAAATTGCGAAAACCAGAATCACCCACGACGCCTAATCACAGCGTAACCAACCATCAACACAAACCGGTCTCCATTCCTTGCCTCCAAGCGACGAAGGTCAACAAAATGAAAGAAAGTTCACGACTTTTCACGTTAGTGTTGCAACCCATCTTTGAATCTCGAAATCTCCGGCCTCCGATTCGACGTGAAACCACATTGCACGACACACTTTGCACCACAAATCGACTCTTAACTGGTTCATGCACCCACCAAATTCACCCAGCAATTTCGGGAGAACAAAAATCAAGAAAACAGAAGCAAACGGAAGCAAAAGAACAGGAATAATGAGAACCTTGATGGCCGCGGTGACGGCGGCGGCGACGACGCCGGGATCGGACTGCCAAGTGCCCAGCCCGACGGAGGGCATCTTGGCCCCGGTGTTGAGCTCGAAGAAACGAATTGCCTTCGCCATTTTTCTTGAAACAACGAGCTCCGACCTCAGTCTCTAGAGTCCCACTCTGGGTCTTGCGGGAGGAAACGGAGTGCGAGCGACTGATGACGGGAGTTGGCGCAGAAAAGCGTGAACCAGGGGAATAGAATTATAGCAAACGGGCCGGCCGTAAAAGGCAACAAACAAAAACCAAGGAAGTGACCCGCATCTTCCTTTGACCAAATCTTTCGTTGTCGTGTTCTTGGAATCAAAAGGCGACAGATTCATGGCGCATGGACATACGTCACGCTGAAGCTTACGCTACCCGCGACCATGCCGGGATCTCTAGAGATCGTTTCGCGTGGACCTCTTGTCCATTACCATTAGGGAGTGGCTTTTTCTTTTGCGTTTTGCCCCCCGCCCCTGGCCCTCCTCCCGGGCGGCTCACATGTAGCGAACTGACATGCATCCGAATCATTAAAAATCTTTTTAAACTTTAACTTAATATGTAATGTGATCTCCGAATTTTTAATTTATTTAATGTGATTCATGAACTTTTGTTATGTATTCAATATAATTGCTAAACTATTCCTTTTATTAAATTAAGTTCATGGACTATATTGAACATAAGGACTCCATTGAATATTTTCATATAGTTTGGATACTACATTAAACATATCAAAAATTCAGGGACCACATTGAACAAGTTAAAAATTTAAGGAGTACATTAAATATTAGGCTAAAATTTAGGAATTGTATTGAATAAATTAAAAGTTTAGGGATCACATTGAATTAAAATTTATGGACCATTTGTGTCATTTTCCCTTTTCGTGTTGGAGGTGTTATATGCCAAGTAAGCACCCCGCTCCACGACCTTTTGGTCTCGTTTGGTTAATGATAACAAGATGATAGAGACGAAGTAAAAGTAGAGATTGGTTGGATAAGTGATATGACGAACTGAAAGTGGACGTTCAACAAATGAATCATATTCGATGTCCACCAATATAGTTTGCCAAATCAATTGATGTATCGATTTGGTATTAAGTCCTAGACTACTTAGCTTTCGTCATATAATAACAAGAATCAGCATAAACAATAAGGAATCAAAATGGTAATTAATCTTTGAGCAGTCGCATGTTTTGGTAAGTTCTCCAAATAAAATGCAATCTATGATTTGAATATCATCATCGTAAATCATTAATATGGACAAAATCAATAGACTTAAAATAAGGCACCTATCTTATGACGTTTCTTTCTTATAAAAGTTTTCAAATTTAGATATAAAGTGCATTAGAAGTCCGAAAACTTTCAAAAAGTATAATTAAGTCTTAAAACTTATAATGAAAGTACAATTGACTCCTAAAACTTTCAAAAAATGCAATCAAATCCGAAAATTTATCAAATTGATCCAATAAAGTCCTTCCGTTGATTGCACTTTTTCAAAGTTTTGGAACTTAATTGAACTTTCGTGACAAGTTTTAGGATTTGATTTTCTTTTTGAAAGTTTTAGGATTCAATTGCACTTTTGTGACAAATTTTAGGACTTCCAGTACACTTATCCCTGATTTTATTTTTTGGTCGGAGAAATTCAGACATTAATTTGCAACCCCTAAAAAAATGGCATTACCCTTTAAATTTTAAAATGGTTAATTCAGACATAATCTCTATTTGGAAGACGTTGAATGTCACTTCTTGTTGTCCACCAACCCGGTTGGTGACAAAGAAATTCATGTTAGATGTATCAAGATTGTGATGTACAAAATGAATATATTCAATATCGAACCGACTTTTGTTGAATTTTAAATATAACTTGTTTGTTCAATTATTCACTCGTAGTATAATAAATTAATAATTTTATATTTCTTAGTAATTGTACGTGCACATATAAGGCACTAGTTTTATTGCTCGAGCTTCACACATGCTTAAATCCTTTTATAGAATAAACTCTGATAAAATTTTAGAAAAAAAAATTCTTGAAGAGTAATATTTTTAGTAATCTCCTTTTTACTATATAGAGTTTTTAAGGAGGCTCCTCTTAAAAATAGCTAATTTTTTAAGTCTAGGGTTTAATTGACGAAGTAATTTTCTCAGTCAACATGGATAATGAATCAGTAACATCAAAATTGTTTATTAATAAAATAAATAGTGGCACTAGTCAGCATCATGAGCAAGCACATTCAATGGCAAAACTCGAGTTTCATATGCATCGTGTGGGGATACTCAAATCATAACCGTGTTTTTCTTTTTAACCGAAGAACTTAATCAAAATTTTGGTCTGATGCATTCTCTGGAGATCATCTCTTGAAGCACGGATTTGTATGCTTCAATAATTACTCAGTACGCCTTGGACGAAAAATTGCCTCAGGCTCCAAACTAGGGGTGATTGGTTATAAAGTGGTGGGTCGGTTCCCACCTTGAAATCAAGAACCGGACTGAATAGGGTTGGTTATTAGTCTATGGAATCGAGAACTGACCTTGTCCACCCTGGAACTGGATCCGATCGGGAGTGGTCGATCCTCATCTAGTTCCTGAGTTGTCTCGAGAATCGGGGGTGTTATTTTTTAATGTTATATTTTCCTTCTAAAAATATATCGAAAGTTGATTCAATGTAGGATAAAATTACTAATCATATGGAAGTCACTAGTAAAAGAAGAGATTACTTCCACAAATAATCTATACTTTTTGCCCTTACCGAATAAACAAATAAAAAAATAACATGCTATGAGCTGGTTCCACATGTTCGGTCCGGCTCCTCTCTAGCAACCAGGAACTCGACTGATTCCCATAGGAACCGACGGGAACTAGCTAGTTTGGTCTAGTCCAATTTGGTTTCTGGGTTGGACCAGGACTAATATACACCACTGCTCTAAACATCACACTATTAGCTAGATGTACAGTGATGATGATGTTGGTCCGGATGTGATCATGACCATAATACTACGGAATTATATCCAATGGAAATTGTGTAGTTTACTTCATCAATTAGGGAAAGTTATTAGGGGGTCATAATATGACGGGAAAGTTTGAATGAATTGAGAAATTAATATTTTAGTGTGTTCAAGCTCTTCTTTTCTCTGATTATCCTAAGCAGCCAATGGTCCATGTTGTGGAGACAATAGGTGATTGGGCTGAAATTGGAAGTGAGTTCTGCCCAATGTGGCTGCTTGCTGATGGGCCTAAAGATTCTGTTCGTGCCTAAAAAATTCACATGTCAACTTATTGAAATGTCGTCCAAAAAAAAAAAAACACTCATTGAAATGCATTGCCCGAAAATAAATAGTTAGAATGTTTTTGTCCCAGATAGAAGATTGTTGAATCCATCTAATTTGGGCTTAAATGGTGCTTGGAATGCTTTATGAGTTTTATTTTTGGGCTTAAGAGTTCTTCTATCTAGAACAACTATGGCATCCCAATCAAAATATCAATGACAGTTTGATGGAGCACACCACTAGTTAAAAATGTCTTGGTGTAACTTTTTTGAGAGAGAATTACTCAATCATTCCTAGACTTATTATGCGGATATCAATTCAATCTTAAATTTTCGAATTTTGTCAATTTATTTATAAACCTTTACTTAAAATTCTAATATAATCACTTCGGTCAATTTTCATTGAAAATTATTGACCTGGTGGTCTAGTCATCACTAACCATCCTATGTGGCACAATGCCACATCAGCGACATCTTGAGAAAATTGGCTAAATGATTACATTGAAATTTTGCACAAAGGTTTAGGACTAAATTAGCAAAATGAAAAATTTTAAAATTAAGTTGGCATTCGTTCAATAGATTATGATTGATTAGACAATTTCCCCCATCTTTTCTACATACTGATAACATTAACCCCAAGAGAGAGGAAATCATCGCATGTCTTGATTCATCTTGACTTGACAATAGAACCAATCAAAAAGTATAAATCCATCAATTTCGCTGAAGAATGGTTAAAGTTTACTGTTTACTAGTAAACTAGACGTGGTTTGTTGTATAAATTTGTAAAAAAAATTAGAGTTAGTACCACAAAAAACTCTAAACTGGTACATCTATGATAAATTTATCCCAAATTAATTTTTTGATTATCAAAAACCCTAAACTGGTATGCTTGTGACAAATTTATCCTTAATTAGTTTTCGTTAAATTTTATTGTCAAATTGTTAAGTTTGATACCCCGTGACAGTTGACGGGTGTGCCAATTTAAGGTGTTACCCCTCTGTTTGTTACAGATTTACTAGCTTGTGATTTTTCGTGGTATTAATCCAATTTAACGAATGGCAAATTTGTCACCAGTGAACCAATTTTAGATTTTTGGTGGTCAAAAAATTAGTTTGGCGTAAATTTGTCACAAGTGTACCGATTTGAGATTTTTCGTGATATTAACCCTAAAAATTAATATATAAATAGTCAAGTACAAAGAAAAATTCATGTTAACATATTCATATTATAAGATTCTAATATCAAAATAACATTAATCATTAATGTAGCTTACATAATAAAGTAGTGAACGTGATATCTTGACCAATTATATTTCATTTGTTCATTACCATGTCTCAAGTAGACATATGCTATGTATTTTTATGGAAAAATTGCCAAAAAAAGTCATAAATCTATTGTAATTTTGCCAATTCAATCAAAAACTTTTTTTTGGCCAATTGCGTCCTAAACCTTTTTGCATTTTTATCCATTTAGTCTATTTGGTTAATTTTGGCTTGCCGGCTCTGACGCAGACAATCTTTAATACTTTTTTAATAATTTTTTTTCAAATTTTAATTATTTTTTTCTTTTCTTTCTCCTATTTTTCTTTCTTCTTCCTCTAGCTGGTCATCGAGGTCCGACGACCTGCCAAAGGAAGAAGGAAGAAAAAAGAAGAAAGAGAAAGAAAAGAAAACATGGAAAAATAAAAAATAATTAAAAATTATTTATATTAGCACCCGTAGACTAAAATTGGCCAGATGGACTAAATTGGTATAACTACAAAAGGTTTATGAATCAATTGGCAAAAAAAATTATAACTGAATTGGTATAGTTACAATAGATTTAGGACTTTTTTGGTAATTTTGCTGTATTTTTAATTAAGTAAGTGTACTTATATACTAAGGTAGAAAACTTCTATAGTGTAGAGGAGTTTCAATTATGAGAGAAATAATTAAGAGAGACGGGAGGGAGAGGGAAGGTCGCAAAATGACTAGAAAGTGAAGAAAAGTACTTCTTGCAAGATGAAAAATCAATCTCTTGCTAATTAGAGTCCTACGTGTCAAACATTAAATTTTACTATAGCGCATTTATATCGATATAGATATGAAGTTCGATGCATTAAATGAAAACATTGAAACTCGACAATTTCAAATGTTAATTGTTAACCCCAAAGGGCCAAAGTACAGTGGTTTACTTTCAGCTGTTGCTTTGTTTAGCCTCTAGTAAATTGATATTTGATATGAATCAACTGACAACCTCACCGCGGCATGAAGCTCATAGGGGTCGACATTTTAGGTTACTAAGCAAAAAGGGAGAGAGCAAACACAAAAGCTACATTTTTGCTTACTTTTTTTTTGTTAAAATCTAAAATATTACTTAAATTTTAAAAGATTATGAAAAATTTATATATGAATATGGGCGTATACTTTTAGATATTGGGATTTTTTCAGGGTTTAAAGTAAAAATAGGTTACCATGCGTGAGCAGCAAGAGGGGAATAAAAGCAAAAAGCCACTCGAATAGACAGATACTTAGGATCACCCTTGAGATTGGTTGATACGTATAAAAGTCGGATGCAAACACTAAACTAAGGAGATCACTCTAAGTTAGGCCTACCATATAGGTAGTATGGGTTCGGGCATGCACATCGAGGCCCTATCAACCATAAAATGCTCAAAAACCAACGTCGGAGATCTCCTATGGTCTTGTCGATTCTGAAGTGCAGATTGTTGTCGCTTGATCCCTCCATATAAATTTTGGCTTGCTGGTTAGGGGTCAAGCTCGCCTTGTCATGGCGGCACATTAGAGATTACAAAGCAAACGTCCCTCCTATATTGTCATAGCCAAAAGCCCGTAGACCAAAAAAAAGAAAAAAACCTACTAAATCAAATGGATTTTGCTGGTGAAATGATGAGAGATAATAATAGCTTACCATTGCCGTTGTCGTTTGCTGATAGAACAATGAAGACATGATTGATCAAGGCAACGATAGTGATCTTTTATTCATCATCAATATATTTTTTTTTCTTTCTTGAACCTCACTTGTAGGAGCCCTTAATGGTATTTTTGTTTCGCAGAAAATGAATAATTTGAAAAATATTTTTCTTAAAATGATTGCATTTATCACTTATACAAATAAATGAATGAAAATTGATATAAGCAATTATTTTTAAGAAACTGTTTTCCAAATTATTCATTTTCGGCGAAATAACCGGGCCCCTTAGTTTTCACTTTAAAATAGCGAAAACAATATTTGAACGTGTATTCAATTAGGGACTCAATGATTCTAATTGATTTCCTTTAAATTTTGGTACTCATCTAATTTTCTTTAATAAATTCTTGATATTAATAATGATTGCACATGAATGGAAGTTGTCGTAAGAACATTTTTATTGTATACGTTTGTCAACTACACTCAAGTTTAATATGGTCGTTCAATATATCTAACTTGAGGATGAAGAAGAATTGCAAGTTGGATAGTGAACAAGGATGTGGACGCGTGAAGAGTAAATGCAACGTGTTTAATTGTAGTTTGAAAAGAAATTACAATATGTTTAATCGTGCTCGTCTCTGGGAATCCCCGATTGCAATTAGATCCGTGGGGAATTTGGCGAATTGCAAATCTGGATGTGAAAATTTATGTTAATTGCTCTCATGTTAGCTCTTATTGCCAAAGACTTGTGCTAAGGAATCCCACTTTGCATAGGAAGATGCACACGCTCTGGTCAGTAGATTACTTTCATCCTCATTTTCTCAAGTTAAAAAAAGAGACATCTACAATGTACCTATAATACAAGAACTGTCAAATGGGTGAGTCGGATTGAAAATAGTCCGACCCAAATAGACCAATTTAACCCATTTTGACCCATTTCCATGTCATGCAAATCTAATGATGTATACTCAACCCATATCTGTCCTGCCCTATATTGTTAAAACACTTCCATATTGAACTAAATTTAGGAAAACTGATACCCAAATTGAGATGAGAGTGTATGATGAGTGAGGGCAAGATTGAGTGAGGGCGAGAAAGATGAGTTAAGTTTAAATAAATTATAAACCCATTAATGATCAATTTACGACCCATTTCACATCCATATTATACTTATACTCATTTATGATTCATGTACTAAATATAACTAACTTATTTATGAGTTATGACCCAGTTACTAATATATGAGTTAAGAAATGAGTTCATGACCCATTTTGACAGGTGTATATAATACACACAAATCACCAATGCATTATTTTCATTTTCATGAGTTGTGCCTTTCTAATAATTTATTCAAATTTCAAGTTTGCACCTTTATGTATGCAGAAGGGCTGTGATGGCTGTCAACAACACCAAATATAATAGTCATGAAGTCAATGACAAAAAGCTCTTAGTATTTTGTCCTTGCATATTTAGTATCGCACAGGGATGACGGATAAAACAGGGGCCGGCGTCTCCCCCTCTTTTGCCATTTTTTCTATTTCTTTTTTTTTAATTTCGGTTTTTTTTAGTTTTTTTTCTCAGATATGACGCCTAAGTTGCGTCATAGCAACACCACATCCACATGTGCAAAAATAAAAAGAATTTGAAGAAATGCCACTTAGATTTTACCGTCCATGTAAAGCTAACGAAGTTGACGGAAGGACAGGAGTGGATAATGGTGACAAAATTGGAATTTAAATACACGAAATAAAAGCTTTATGATATTTTATAATGACATGTTCTAGAATTCTTGCTGTATTTGACTCCATTTCCCCCTAGATTGTTTCACTTTTACATGGACATCGGATGTAGGCATTAGAGATTGGGTTAATATTATGAAAAATCTCAAACTGGTACATTTATGTCAAGTTTATTCTTAACTAATTTTTTGACAAAAAAAATCCAAAATTGATACATCTGTAACAAATTTATCAAAAACTAATTTTTTAACCATTAAAAACCCCAAACTAGTATATTCATGATAAATTTACCCTTTGCTAAATTGGATTAATACCATAAAAAACCACAAATTGATAAGAATGTGACAAATTGAGGAGTAAAACCCCGAATTGGTATATTCATATTATCCAACTCAATAATTTGACTGGAAAATTTTAACGGAAACTAACGAATGGTAAATTTGTCACAGATGTACAAATTTGAGGTTTTTGATGATAAAAAAATTAGTTTGAGGCATACCAGTTTGGGGTTTTTTGTGATATTAACTCTTAGGTAATGTTTGGTTATCTGAATTTCTAACTAGGATAGGACTGGATATAATAGGAAATGAAATCAAGGGGTTTTCTATAGGTTTAATATCACGAAAAATCTCAAATTTATACATCTATGATAAATTTACTCTAAATTATTTTTTTGCCCACAAAAAATCTCAAACTAATGCACTTGTGATAAATTTACACTCTGTTAGTTTCCGTTAAATTTTACTATCAAATTACTAAATTTGATGACACGTAATAGTTGACGGGTGTAATAGTTGACGGGTATACTAGTTTGGGGTTTTACCCCTCTTTTTGTCACAAGTTTACTAATTTGTGATTTTTCGTGATATTAATCCAACTTAATGTATGGTAAATTTGTTATAAGTGTACCAGTTTGGGGTTTTTGGTGGTCAAAAAATTAGTTTGAGATAAATTTATCACAGGTATACTAGTTTGAGATTTTTGATGATCAAAAAATTAATCCTGAATAAAATTATCACAAATGTACCAGTTTAGAGTTTTTTATGGTAAAAAAGTTAGCTCAGGATAAATTTATCACGTGTGTACCAGTTTAGAGTTTTTGGTAGTTAAAATATTAGTTTGGAGTAAAATTGTCATAAGTGTACAAGTTTGAGGTCTTTCGTGGTATTAACCCTTTCTATATTCTATCTACTGTTTGATGAATCGCAATAATAAAGTTGGATATTTTCACATCTTATCATGTCCATTATTTACTACGAACGTCATATCAGTGTAAATAAACCTAAAAATTGCACAAACGGAGATAATGAAAATCTCTCACTATACTCTTACCTAATTCATTTTTGTTTGCTTATTTTTTTTATTTCCCTCTTTTGTTAATACTTTTTTCCCCTTCCATCGTTCTTTAAGAAAATTTTAGTAAATAGTAAATTATACTAATATACCTAAAATAAGTAATAAATATAAATACTAAATATATATTTATATATATATGAAATTTATATCATAAGATAGAAAGAAATTTGAATATATAAATAAAAATAAGAATAACTAAAAAATTTATTATTATTTTTTGTTATTTTGAATTTTTATATTAAAATTAAAATGTTATTTATATTAAAATATTATTTTATTTGTATAAATATAATAAGTTTGTTATTCAAGAAAAATAACTTTTATATTATGGATATTAGAAATCCTATCATTTTTATTCCACTTTTCCCATGGGATAATTATATACAAGTTATATCCCTCTTATATCCGACTTTATCTTGTCTTTAGTAAGCACTAAACATCGGATAAGATAAATTTATCATATCCTAAATTTTATCTCGACTACCAAACGTAACTTTAGAGATTTCCAATAAAAGATTAGGAAAAACCTAATAGATCGATAATATGATTAAATATTGATGATGGGTTATAGGGTCGACGAATACACGATTTTATTTAGATTGGAAAGAAAGGGGGCATAAAAAGCAAGCATAATGCTCATGCAAGTTGTCGTTAGTAGTATACTTATACGTAATTTACACTTAAAATGAATATTTATAAGAAGAATAGAGATCCTTTATATTTAGGGGTCACTTTACCTAGTAAAGTCTTTCAAACCAAAGCTTAATTTACCCCAACACCAAACTTAATTGAAGGAAAAATGACGCAAATAGTCTTTGAAATTTGGTCTAATGCGTAATGTGGTCCCTGAACTTCCTGAATTTTTTTATACATATTCAATTTAGTCCCTAGATTATATGAAATTATTTGATGTTGTCCCTAAACTTGAATTAGGGAAAGGATAATATTGAATATTTTCATATAGTTTATGGACTAACTTGAACATCTATCAAAAGTTTGGAATCACATTGAATAAATTAAAAGTTTAAGGACCACATTATATACTGGGCCAAAGTTTAGGGATCGCATTGAACAAATTAAAAGTTCATTGACTACATTACACATTAAGTTAAAATTCATGGGCTATTTACGTCATTATTCCTTAATTCAACACACATTTCTCTCTCCTCTCCAATCCCTTTGCCTCCACCCCCGCCTCCATGGCACCGAGCCTCATTGGTGGACCACACAACCGTCACCACTTGCTCCTCACTATTGTCACACACCGTCTCCGTCACCGTCTCTTCGTCCTCTCTCCCACTCGTGGCCCCCTTTCTCGATTTTCTCAATTTAGTCTCTTTCGAGCATCACCATCCATCCTCTCTCTTTCCTCTCTTCGACGGCCACAATGCATGCAACACCCCTCAGCTGCCTCATCGCTTGACCAACCTATGCCCGCCTCGCTCTGTCCCCTTGAAGAATGGGCAACACGCACACACTCTCTCTCTCTCTCCCTTTATGACTGTAGGGGCTGGGTTCGCACGATGGTCGAATCCTTCGCGAATCGGAGTTCACTTAGCCTATGGTGACCTCTGATCTAGGTCGCCTAAGGCCGGCGGCCTCTGTCCCGGAGAGGGCAGATAGAGAAGCGCAACAGACACGGGGAAACTTAGGAGGAAAGATACAGATTGAAAACATGGGGAGTTCTGCGCATTCGTAAGCTCATGGTTTCATGCGCATAGTCCTCCAATCTGAACCTATTCTACTCAAGTCAATCTCATACCATTAAACCCACTCTTGAATACGACTCCATAACAGTAGGTCATATATATCAGACAAGAATACGCAAACAGTCGCGCCTTTCAAGCATCTTCAATCGCAGTTACCCTGATTGATAAGCTAAAAGGCTAATAAGATGTTCGAATTTATTGTTCTGCATTAAACATAGGCATAAGCAGCTAATATGAAAGTAAAATAGAAGCTAAGCTAAGGTATTGACGAAAAACGCAGCTCTCAAGCTTCAGATTGGTTGCTTATGTCTATTCAAACCTCGCCGTCCCAAAGTTCTTCGACCGTCTTGTATGCACCCAGGGTCTCATGCACAAAGCCAGTACCCTTGATCAGTTTCACCTGCACGAACCAAAAGAAAAAATCTGTCAGTCCAAGGATTTGTAAATTCTTAGCTCTCAGTTTCGCTATACTTTGGCTTGTGCCTGTTGGATTGCATAGCGTATAGGAAGAGACCGCCAGTGGACGAGGAAACAGCGAACGGAAATTACTTGCCTGAGGTATTTCAGAAAACTTGCAGAACAAGTCATCAGGTATGGACCAGTCGAAGACGTCGAAGTTTTCCTTGATTCTTGCTTCGTTCGTGCTTTTGGGAAGCACGCTGTGGCCCAGTTGGAGTCCCCAACGAAGTGCCACCTGAGCCGGAGTCTTGCCCAGTTTCTCTGCTATGGTAGTGATAACTGGATTCTTAAGGATATCGCTCTTGAGAGATCCCGTGCCAGGGGAACCTAAGGGCGAATAACCCTATAGGACAGAAAAATTTTTTTGATTCAAACTAAATAACTGATTAGTAGTAAATAAGAAGTGAAAGCATGTCCATAGATCCAAAGGGTTTAATTATTTGTTTTAACTAACTGGTAAGGAGGCAACAGATACAACTGCGACCCATAGGGAAAGAAGATGAAAATGGACATGAGAAGGATGAGAGCAGAATGCTTCATATCAATGTCAAGCATGTCATGTTGACACCTTTAAAATTGTTAAGAACTACTTTTGCCAAGAAACTCATATAATAGGGAGTTTCCAGGGAAAAAGTTCAAGCTAAAATTTGAAGAATATACTGCATGATGATAGAGGAAAAACATTTTCCTGTCTTGCACTTTCAATAATCGATGCATTAAAGTCCACGTGCATCGTTATCAAGATATCTTAGCAAGTCACTTACCGATAAATGTACGCCCTTGGATTTGCAAAACTCGCGCAGCTTCCCTTGCTGCCAATAAGGGTGGCATTCCACTTGGTTGACAGCAGGAGGAACTTCTGCGATGTCCAGCAAATCGCCGAGCTTCTTGGTGGAGAAGTTGCTCACTCCAATAGCTCGAGCCTTGCCTGAATGGTATAGTGCCTCCATCGCTTTCCACGTACTGGGTATGTCTGGCTGGGTAAGGTTTTCAGGCTTGAAGCCGACCGAGCCCTTCCTCATGCTCACGGGCCAGTGGATCTTCAAACAGCAAACCACACTAAGTCGTATTTTTATGTACATCCTAATGGCACACAGAAATGGACATAAAACAGGAAAAGCATTCTGTCCTTAAATAAGCCAGAAAAGTTTATCGGTGAATCTGTACCAGGTAAAGATCCAGATAGTCAAGCTGCAAGTTCTCCAAGGTTCTGTCTAATGCCTTGGGAACATCTTCTGGTGCGTGATCATTACACCTGCAGCAAATTGTTTAAGAAATGAGACAAAAAGGAGGGCATGAGTAATAAGGTGATCCGGTGATGAATTACCATGTTTTCTAGTCGCATGGTCCTAGGATTAACATTACTGATTCAAAAGTCAAAAAAACTGATCAAAATATGTTCGAAGCATAGGGAAGAACCAGAGCATACCATAGCTTGGAAGTGATCCACAAATCCTCACGCTTCACCACACCCTCGCTGAATAATTTCTGGAGAGCAGTACCAACCTGTTGAAAATTGGAAGACCAAATTAGCAAAAGCAGAGCTTTTTTACCATCTAGCAAAATGACCGCATCTTGATTGTGCCCTCGTAAGAGAAATGTGCGTTAGCAATAGAAAGGAAAACGGAATAATTGATCTCCTACCATGAAACTACAAGACAGCAAATGTTGACTTCTTCCTAATGGGAGAATAAAGTTCCGGATCTATTGAAAGTGACCTTTTGAAACGGGGCAATATCAACCTACTGGTAGAGATCGTTGTTCTCCTGACTTCTTTTGACTATCCCCCAACTAAAACTAAACAACATATAATGCAGTTGAGCACATCCCGTGAGCAACTAAGGCACCTTTTTTGTTTTTGTGGGTTGGAATGACTAAAAGTAGATATCCTTTTTAAAGTATAAGCCTCGGGTTCAAATGAGAGCTAGATCGCAGTTTTCACAAAAGCTTTTAGTGTTTAAGAATGAGTGAAGTGCACAAGTTACTGGAGACCATTCAGATTAGGAATACTTGCCTTATCCCTTAAACACCAAAGTGAAAGGGAAAAAAAGAACTTTAAGACCTCAAAAAATGATAATAATATGCCTCTCTACCTTTCAATATTTAATAGCTGAAGTATTCACTGTTCAGCAACGAACAACCTATTCTTTTTTTTTTTTAAATGATGAAGATACAAAAGGCGCAAAACAGGACAAGAACATATTGATTTCCCAGGGCAACTTTCAAACGTCCATACAATTCATACACGACACGAAGGCAAATGGAATGTCAAGCGTGCAATGCAAAAATGTACACTCCATATCTCACCCACACGAACTTGTACACGACAGACAATTCAATGGCATCAAATTTAACAACTCTTTCACCGATACATGTTGCAATTATCTTGTCCTTTGGCACATTAGCAGGAGGACAAGATGAGATTGTCCCGAGAATGACTTCAGGGAAAAATTCACGAGCTGATCGACAACACAACCAGCTTTAGAGATGCGAGAAACTGGCAACTAGGAACAAAATATTACCTCCTTCTCATTGCCATAAGCTTGAGCACAATCAATATGCCTGTACCCAATCTGCACACGCAGAGAACTACAATTAACATCCTCCCAAATCATGCCAAGACAGGCAATTTTTGCAGCTTAACACAGAACCAAATAAATCGAACCGAATGAAGAAAAACTGGGAACTGCAAAAGTTAGCCATCAAATTGCGAAAACCAGAGTCACCCACGACGCCTAATCACAGCGGAACCAACCCTCAGCACAAACCGGGCTCCATTTCCTTGTCTCCAAGCAAAGAGGGTCAACAAAATGAAAGAAAGTTCACGACTTTTCACGTTAGTATTGCAACCCATCTTTGAATCTCGAAATCTCCGGCCTCCAAATCGACGTGAAACCACATTGCACAACACACTTTGCACCACAAATCGACTCTTAACTGGTTCATGCACCCACCAAATTCACCCAGCAATTTCGGGAGAAAAAAAATCAAGAAAACAGAAGCAAACGGAAGCAAAAGAACAGGAATAATGAGAACCTTGATGGCGGCGGCGACGGCGGCGGCGACGGCGCCGGGATCGGACTGCCAAGTGCCCAGCCCGACGGAGGGCATCTTGGCCCCGGTGTTGAGCTCGAAGAAACGAATTGCCTTCGCCATATTTCTTGTAACAACGAGCTCCGACCTCAGTCTCTAGAGTCCCACTCGGGGTCTTGCGGGGGAAACGGAGTGCCAGCGACTGATGACGGGAGACGGTGCAGAAAAGCGTGAACCAGGGGAATAGATTTATAGCAAACGGGCCGGCCATAAAAGGCAACAAAAACCAAGGAAGTCACGACACTGCACGGTCGAGAGCCGCATCTTTCGTTGACCAAATCTTCCGTTGTCGTTTTCTCGGAATGAAAAGGCGACAGCTTCATGGCGCATGGACATACGTCACGCTGAAGCTTACGCTGCCCGCGACCATGCCGGGATCTCTAGAGATCGTTTTGCGTGGACCGCTTCTCCATTAGGGAGTGCCTTTTTCTTTTGCGTTTTGCCCCCCGCCCCCCGCGTGTCATTCGAGGGCTCACATGTAGCGAACTCGCGTGCATCCGAATCACTAAAAATCTTTTCGAACTTTGCCTTAATATCAAATATGATTTTCGAACTTTTAATTTGTTAAACGTGATCCATAGACTTTTATTATATATTCAACGTAGTCCCCGAACTATTCCTTTTATTAATTCGAGTTCATGGACTATATTGAACATAAGGACTCTGTTGAACATTTTCATATAGTTCGGATACTACATTGAACTTGTTAAAAGTTCAAGGACCACATTAAACAAGTTAAAAGCTTAAGGAGCATATTGAATATTAGGCTAAATTCAGGGATTATATTGAACAAATTAAAAGTTCAAGGATTACGTTAGATCAAAATTCATGGATTATTTGTGTCATTTTCTCTTTTCGTGTTGGAGGCGTCACATGCCAAGTAAGCGCCCCGCTCCACGACCTTTTAGGTCTCGTTTGGTTAATGATAACGAGACAATAGAGATGAAGTAAAAGTAGAGATTGGTTTGATAGGTGATATGACGAACTGAGAGTGGACGTTCAACAAATGAATCATATTCGATGTCGACCAATATAGTTTGCCAGATCAATTGGTGTATTGGTTCAGTGATTAAGTCTTAGACTACTTAGCTTTGGTCATATAATAACAGGAATCAGCATAAACAATAAGGAATCAACATGGTATTTAATCTTTGAGCAATCGCATGTTTTGGTAAGTTCTCCAAATAAAATGCAATCTGCTTATGATTTGAATATCATCATCGTAAATCATTAATTTGGACAAAATCAATAGACTCAAATAAGGCGCCTACCTTACTACGTTTCCTCCTTATAAAAGTTTTCAAATTTAGATATAAAGTGCATTAGAAGTCCTAAAACTTATAATAAAAATGCAATTGACTCCTAAAACTTCAAAAAGTATAATCAAGTCCGAAAACTTATCAAATTGATCCAATTAAGTCCTTCCGTTAATTGCACTTTTTGAAAGTTTTGAGACTCGATTGAACTTTCGTGACAAGTTTTATGATTTGATTTCACTTTTTGAAAGTTTTAGGATTTAATTACACTTTTGTGATAAATTTTAGGACTTCTAGTACATTTATCCCTGATTTTCTTTTGGTTAGAGAAATTTAGACATTAATTTGCAACCCCAAAAAAAATGGCTTTACCCTTTAAATTTTAAATTGGTTAATCAGACATCGTCTCTGTTTGGAAGACGATGAATGTCACTTCTTGTTGTCCACCAACCTGGTTGGTGACATAGAAATTCATGTTAGATGTATCAAGATTGTGATGTACAAAATGAATATATTCAATATCGAACCGACTTTTGTTGAATTTTAAATATACCTTGTTTGTTCAATTATTCACTCGTAGTATAATAAATTAATAATTTTATATTTCTTAGTAATTATACGTGCACATATAAGGCACTAGTTTTATTGCTCGAGCTTCGCACATGCTTAAATCCTTTTATAGAATAAACTCTGATAAAATGTTAGAAAAAAAAATTCTTGAAGAGTAATATTTTTAGTAATCTCCTTTTTACTATATAGAGTTTTTAAGGAGGCTCCTCTTAAAAATAGCTAATTTTTTAAGTCTAGGGCTTAATTGACGAAGTAATTTTCTCAGTCAACATGGATAATGAATCGGTAACATCAAAATTGTTTATTAATAAAATAAATAGTGGCACTAGTCAGCATCATGAGCAAGCACATTCAATGGCCAAACTCGAGTTTCATATGCATCGTGTGGGGATACTCAAATCATAACCGTGTTTTTCTTTTTAACCGAAGAACTTAATCAAAATTTTGCTCTGATGCATTCTCTGGAGATCATCTCTTGAAGCACGGATTTGTATGCTTCAATAATTACTCAGCACGCCTTGGACGAAAAATTGCCTCAGGCTCCAAACTAGAGGTGATTGGTTATAAAGTGGTGGGTCGATTCCCACCTTGAAATCAAGAACCGGACTGAATAGGGTTGGTTATTAGTCTATGGAATCGAGAACTGACCTTGTCCACCCTGGAACTGGATCCGATCGGGAGTGGTCGATCCTCATCTAGTTCCTGAGTTGTCTCGAGAATCGGGGGTGTTATTTTTTAATGTTATATTTTCCTTCTAAAAATATATCGAAAGTTGATTCAATGTAGGATAAAATTACTAATCATATGGAAGTCACTAGTAAAAGAAGAGATTACTTCCACAAATAATCTATACTTTTTGCCCTTACCGAATAAACAAATAAAAAAATAACATGCTATGAGCTGGTTGCACATGTTCGGTCCGGCTCCTCTCTAGCAACCAGGAACTCTACTGATTCCCATAGGAACCGACGGGAACTAGCTAGTTTGGTCCGGTCCAATTTGGTTTCTGGGTTGGACCAGGACTAATATACACCACTGCTCTAAACATCACACTATTAGCTAGATGTACAGTGATGATGATGTTGGTCCGGATGTGATCATGACCATAATACTACGGAATTATATCCAATGGAAATTGTGTAGTTTACTTCATCAATTAGGGAAAGTTATTAGGGGATCATAATATGAGGGGAAAGTTTGAATGAATTGAGAAATTAATATTTTAGTGTGTTAAAGCTCTTCTTTTCTCTGATTATCCTAAGCAGCCAATGGTCCATGTTGTGTAGACAATAGGTGATTGGGCTGAAATTGGGAGTGAGTTCAGCCCAATGTGGCTGCTTGCTGATGGGCCTAAAGATTCTGTTCGTGCCTAAAAAATTCACGTCAACTTATTGAAATGTCGTCCAAAAAAAAAACACTCATTGAAATGCATTGCCCCAAAATAAATAGTTAGAATGTTTTTGTCCCAGATAAAAGATTGTTGAATCCATCTAATTTGGGCTTAAATGGTGCCTGGAATGCTTTATGAGTTTTTTTTTTGGGCTTAAGAGTTCTTCTATATAGAACAACTATGGCATCCCAATCAAAATATCAATGACCGTTTGATGGAGCACACCACTAGTTAAAAATGTCTTGGTGTAACTTTTTTGAGAGAGGATTACTCAATCATTCCTAGACTTATTATGTGGATACCAATTCAGTCTTAAATTTTTGAATTTTGTCAATTTATTCATAAACCTTTACTTAAAATTCTAATATAATCACTTCGGTCAATTTTCACTGAAAATTATTGACGTGGTGGTCTAGTCATCACAAACCGTCCTATGTGGCACAATGCCACATCAGCGACATCCTAAGAAAATTGGCTGAATGATTACATTGAAATTTTGTACAAAAGTTTAGGACTAAATTAGCAAAATGAAAAAGTTTAAAATTAAGTTGGCATTCGTTCAGTAGATTATGATTGATTAGACAATTTCCCCCATCTTTTCTGCATACTGATAACATTAACCTCAAGAGAGAGGAAACCATCGCATGTCTTGATTCATCTTGACTTGACAATGGAACCAATCAAAAAGTATAAATCCATCAATTTCGCTGAAGAATGGTTAAAGTTTACTGTTTACTAGTAAACTAGACGTGGTTTGTTGTATAAATTTGTAAAAAAAATTAGGGTTAATACCACAAAAAACTTTAAACTGGTACATCTATGATAAATTTATCCCAAATTAATTGTTTTATTATCAAAAACCCTAAACTGGTATGCTTGTGACAAATTTACCCTTAATTAGTTTTCGTTAAATTTTATTGTCAAATTGTTAAGTTTGATACCTTGTGACAGTTGACGGGTGTGTCAATTTAAGGTGTTACCCCTCTGTTTGTTACAGATTTACCAGCTTGTGATTTTTCGCGGTATTAATCCAATTTAACGAATGGCAAATTTGTCACCAGTGAACCAATTTTGGATTTTTGGTAGTCAAAAAATTAGTTTTGCGTAAATTTGTCACAAGTGTACCAGTTTGGGATTTTTCGTGATATTAACCCTAAGAATTAATATATAAATAGTCAAGTACAAAGAAAAATTCATGTTAACGTATTCATATTATAAGATTCTAATATCAAAATAACATTAATCATCAATGTAGCTTACATAATAAAGTAGTGAACGTGATATCTTGACCAATTATATTTCATTTGTTCATTACCATGTCTCAAGTAGACATAAGCTATGTATTTTTATGGAAAAATTGCCAAAAAAGTCATAAATCTATTGTAATTTTGCCAATTCAATCCAAAACTTTTTTTTGGCCAATTGCGTCCTAAACCTTTTTGCATTTTTATCAATTTAGTCTATTTGGTTAATTTTGGCTTGCCGGCTCTGACGCGGACAATCTTTAATAATTTTTTAATAATTTTTTTTTCAAATTTTAATTATTTTTTTCTTTTCTTTCTCCTATTTTTCTTTCTTCTTCCTCTAGCCGGTCATCGAGGTCCGACGACCTACCAAAGGAAGAAGGAAGAAAAAAGAAGAAAGAGAAAGAAAAGAAAACATGGAAAAATAAAAAAAATTAAAAATTATTCATATTATCACCCGTAGACTAAAATTGGCCAGATGGACTAAATTAGTACAACTACAAAAGGTTTATGAATCAATTGACAAAAAAAATTATAACTGAATTGGTATAGTTACAATAGATTTAGGACTTTTTTGGTAATTTTGCTGTATTTTTAATTAAGTAAGTGTACTTATATACTAAGGTAGAAAACTTCTATAGTGTAGAGGAGTTTCAATTATGAAAGAAATAATTAAGAGAGACGGGAGGGAGAGGGAAGGTCGCAAAATGACTAGAAAGTGAAGAAAAGTACTTCTTGCAAGATGAAAAATCAATCTCTTGCTAATTAGAGTCCTACGTGTCAAACATTAAATTTTACTATAGCGCATTTATATCGATATAGATACGAAGTTCGATGCATTAAATGAAAACATTGAAACTCGACAATTTCAAATGTTAATTGTTAACCCCAAAGGGCCAAAGTACAGTGGTTTACTTTCAGCTGTTGCTTTGTTTAGCCTCTAGTAAATTGATATTTGATATGAATCAACTGACAACCTCACCGCGGCATGAAGCTCATAGGGGTCGACATTTTAGGTTACTAAGCAAAAAGGGAGAGCAAACACAAAAGCTACATTTTTGCTTACTTTTTTTTTGTTAAAATCTAAAATATTACTTAAATTTTAAAAGATTATGACAAATTTATATATGACTATGGGCGTATATTTTTAGATATTGGGATTTTTTCAGGGTTTAAAGTAAAAATAGGTTACCATGCGTGAGCAGCAAGAGGGGAATAAAAGCAAAAAGCCACTCGAATAGACAGATACTTAGGATCACCCTTGAGATTGGTTGATACATATAAAAGTCGGATCCAAACACTAAACTAAGGAGATCACTCTAAGTTAGGCCTACCATATAGGTAGTATGGGTTCGGGCATGCACGTCGAGGCCCTATCAACCATAAAATGCTCAAAAACCAACGTCAGAGATCTCCTATGATCTTGTCGATTCTGAAAAACCTAATAGATCGATAATATGATTAAATATTGATGATGGGTTATAGGGTCGATGAATACACGATTTTATTTAGATTGGAAAGAAATGGGGCATAAAAAGCAAGCATAATGCTCATGCAAGTTGTCGTTAGTGGTATCTTATACGTAATTTACACTTAAAATGAATATTTATAAGAAGAATAGAGATCCTTTATATTGAGGGGTCACTTTACCTAGTAAAGTCTTTCAAACCAAAGCTTAATTCACCCCAACACCAAACTTAATTGAAGGAAAAATGACACAAATAGTCTTTGAAATTTGGTCCAATGGGTAATGTGGTCCCTGAACTTCCTGAATTTTTTTTATACATATTCAATCTAGTCCCTAGATTATATGAAATTATTTGATGTTGTCCCTAAACTTGAATTAGGGAAAGGATAATATTGAACATTTTCATATAGTTCATGGACTAACTTGAACATGTATCAAAAGTCTGGAATCACATTGAACAAATTAAAAGTTTGAGGACCACATTATATACTGGGCCAAAGTTTAGGGATCGCATTGAACAAATTAAAAGTTCATTGACTACATTACACATTAAGTTAAAATTCATGGACTATTTACGTCATTATTCCTTAATTCAACACACATTTCTCTCTCCTCTCCAATCCCTTTGCCTCCACCGCCGCCTCCATGGCACCGAGCCTCATTGTTGGACCACACAACCGTCACCACTTGCTCCTCACTATTGTCACACACCATCTCCGTCACCGTCTCTCCATCCTCTCTCCCACTCGTGGCCCCCTTTCTCGATTTTCTCGATTCAATCTCTTTCGAGCATCACCATCCATCCTCTCTCTTTCCTCTCTTTGATGGCCACAATGCACGCCACACCCCTCAGCTGCCCCATCGCTTGCTCGACCTACGCCCGCCTTCTCTCTATCCCCTTGAAGAATGGGCAACACACACACTCTCTCTCTCCCTTTATGACTGTAGGGGCTAGGTTCGCACGATGGTCGAATCCCTCATGAATCGGAGTTCACTTAGCCTATGGTGACCTTTGATCCAGGTCGCCCAAGGCCGGTGGCCTCTGTCCCGGAGAGGGCAGATAGAGAAGCGCAACAGACGCGGGGAAACTTAGGAGGGACAGATAGAGATTGAAAACTTGGGGAGTTTTGCGTATTCGTAAGCTCATGGTTTCATGCGCGTAGTCCTCCAATCTGAACCTATACTAGTCAAGTCAATCTCATACCATTAAACCCCCTCTTGAATACGACTCCATAACAGTAGGTCATATATATCAGACAAGAATACGCAAACAGTCGCGCCTTTCAAGCATCTTCAATCGCAGTTACCCTGATTGATGAGCTAAAAGGCTAATAAGATGTTCGAATTTATTGTTCTGCATTAAACATAGGCATAAGCAGCTAATATGAAAGTAAAATAGAAGCTAAGCTAAGGTATTGACGAAAAGCGCAGCTCTCAAGCTTCAGATTGGTTGCTTATGTCTATTCAAACCTCGCCGTCCCAAAGTTCTTCGACCGTCTTGTATGCACCCAGGGTCTCATGCACAAAGCCGGTACCCTTGATCAGTTTCACCTGCACGAACAAAAAAAAAAAATCTGTCAGCCCAAGGATTTGTAAATTCTTAGCTCTCAGTTTCGCTATACTTTGGCTTGTGCCTGTTGGATTGCATAGCGTATAGGAAGAGACCGCTAGGGGACGAGGAAACAGCGAACAGAAATTACTTGCCTGAGGTATTTCAGAAAACTTGCAGAACAAGTCATTGG